>VDFB02000003.1:122689247-122939202 GCA_007258455.2 Sequoia sempervirens | reverse complement strand
GTATCCACCCAAAAAATGTATCATGAATCAAATCATGAGATTGAAAGCTCATTAAATCTAAAGTGTTACTATATTAAGTCACATCACTATCATTATCCCTAGAAAAAGTACAAACATAATGAGACTTATGGATGAGTGAAGTGAGAGTATCTAAGAGGAAATGATTGGGCTATTAAAGGAAGATAATGTGTATACATGAGGAATGATGCATCCATATACAATGTAATCCCATCCTTATGATATAATATCATGATAAAATCAAGGATATCAAGGTCAAATGCCACAAATCATAAAGCATATCAAGATCTATAAGAGAGTCATAGATAGAGAACATCAAAGATAATGGGAAAGGAGAATTCATGGTGAAATATTTAGCAATGAAGCACAACCGAAGGGTGGGTAGGTGGGAATCAAAATAATATAATACAATAAAAGGATCAAACCCTAATAATGATGGATAAATGATATATGAGTTGCGTAGGGGTTGATATATATCAAAAATTAGTCAATAATTAGATTTTAAAATTGAGGCATAATAAGGTTGGGTAGGGTGGGTGAAAGAAAGGTCACACTAAGAACCAAAATCCCTATAAAAAGATAAAGATATGAAACATAAATAGGAAATGACAATCAAACCCTAAACAAATTTTAAAAATAATATAAAATAATTAGAAGAAAAATTGAATATCCTAATTTAGAAGGCAAAGCTCTAGGGGGTGTAGGATAAGTTAGTTTCACCAAATATGTAAAGAAATAAAATTCTTTACACAAATAATCTTTAGTTAAATAGATAAATATAATTAATTAAGCACTAATCATCGTGGATTTATTAAATTTGGGATACATAATTGTAATATGTTGGAGTAATGGTGAACCCACAAGTAAAACTCTCTATCAATAAAAGCCAAAAAACCTTCCACAATTGAGAGTTGTAATGCAAATTCATATATTGCCTGAGGAAAATGAAATAACAAAATAATACAATGAAAAGAATGAATTTTGATATATGGGCAAGGATAAAATCCCTAAGTCAACTAAGATTATGGCATGTGTCTAAATCCTACATGAAATGGATCAAAAATAAAAAAGAACCTAAGCTTAACACTAAGGTGTGAATAGGTATTAATGTCTAACTAGGTAGGTAAAATACCACATTCATACCAACACCTCCCCTTAAGTGCAACTTAGGGAGGCACTAGCAAAAAAAGGGTCCCAACAACAAGGCTTGATGAGGTGCCCATGTACATAACATATTGCTCACAAATAAATAAAAAGAGAATACCACATGGGAAAAAAATCTTCCCCAAAAAGAGATACATACATGAAAAAAATGCTCCACTAGGTTGCATGCAATGTGAATGGCACTTTGGTTATCACACCAAAGAAGAGCAAGATGATCAAGTGGTAGACCAAACTTTATCATAAGTTGTCAAAGTCATAAAACCTCTTGGGTAGCAAGAATTGTACCTTGATACTCACCCTCAATGGATAATACAATAA
Source organism: Sequoia sempervirens (assembly GCA_007258455.2). NCBI lineage: Eukaryota > Viridiplantae > Streptophyta > Pinopsida > Cupressales > Cupressaceae > Sequoia > Sequoia sempervirens. The sequence continues at coordinate 122,937,702 of VDFB02000003.1, read as the reverse complement.
TGGTTTGCTTCTTGCGAGACCATGCAACTAGAGCATAACCAAGGGAAAAAAATAAACTCAAAAGTGAACTTCCATGAGTCAACATCTCCTGCCCAATCTAAGTCAGTGAAGCCTACTATCTATAAAGCTCCTGATGCATATTGAATACCAAAATGTGTAAGTGCCTTGAACATACCTCAAAATTTGTTTGGCTTCCTTCTAGTGACTCTCACAAGGATCATGGGAAAAATTATGGACATTCCCAATAGCAAATGTGATATTAGGATGTGTGTGGGTCAAATATAATAGATTGTTAACCAACTATCTATATAAAGTGGCATCAACACTAGGTGTGGTGCAAGTGGAAATCAAAATGAAACCAGACTAAAATTGTGTAGGAGAAAGCTTACAATCAGCCATGCTAAAATGATAAATCGTAAATCAATGGCATACTTTTATTGATATATAGAGATCACCTTAATAGATTAAATAACCTATAAGCCAATAAAAATGATAAGGTGAACTAAATCCATCTTAGTTATAGGGGAAAATGTATCAAAGTATTCAATAACCTCAACTAATGAAAAAACCTTAGTTATGGGACATGCCTTGTGTCATTCAGTGGAACCATAAATTGCATGTACTTGGTGTGATACACCCACTTGCATTAAACCACCTTTCTTCCCTTAGGAAGAAAAAAATAAATCTCATGTGGGATTCTTCATCCAAGAAAAGTACTACTCAATCATAGTACAATCCCACTCTAAAATATCAAAAGCCTCTAAAAAACTCTACAAGTCTGTAGATATAGCATGACTCAAAATACTAGTGCTTAAATTCTTTGATTGAATGCAATGAGAATTCATAGGATCATCAACAAACCTCCTAAATAATACTATGGGCCTATCAATGTAGAACACAACTAGCATGAGGTGGAAGTTTTAGTGTAGGATGTGGTGGTATAGAACCATCATCTACAGTATCATCTAGTGTAAAGACATCCTCATGAGATGAAGAAGGTGGAGTAGGTAGTGAGGAAGAATAAGTGGACGTATAATATATATGTGGGAAAGACTCATCAAACTAGATATCTCTATGAAAGTAGGCATCTCTAGTAGTGGGATTGAAGATAATCAATAAGCCTTCACATCCTTACAATAGCCAACAAATATGAACAGTTGACTCTTCTTCTCCATTACCTTATGTCGACCATCTAGTATGAATGCCCAATCTTCATTACCAAATAACTTGAATAAGGAAACACTAGGCTTGATGTTGGACCAAACATCCTTTGGAGTAATAAATGCCTTATGGGGAATGTGGTTATGAATATAGTTAGCACAATTGATTTTTTATCCCAAAAGGATAGTTGCATAGACCAAGACTAAAGCATACAATTTTATATTTCCCTTAGTGACATTTTCTTTCTTTCATCGACATCATTCTGCTAAGGAGTATAGAGAACCACATATTGATGATGAATACCATGCTTAGTACAATAGTCCTAAAATGTTTGGTTCATGGATGTGTGAGTATTATGTTGCATGTGTTGAGTGAAGAAAAGAGAAAATATTGCTACTTAAGAGGACAAGCTTTGATTAATGGATCAAAAGCTTGTGTTATAATTTTTCATATACACAATAAATCTACCTAGGACCTAATGCTTATGTTCTATTAACAAAACTAGGAAAATGATAAAGATATTTTATTAAATCTAAATGGAGCTTAATCAAAAATAGAAATGTAAAAATATATAGACCTATTGGATCCATGAATCAAAGAGATTCCATGTACAAGAGGTAATATTTTCTCAAGTAATCACTCCTAATTAGGAGGTGAGTTAACACGACTAAGATAGAGGTTGCTTGAATTGGATAGAGGCAGCACATGGCTACCATCAATCAAGGGTTTTCCCTTATGTAGCTCAAGTCAAGGTAAACACACCATTATAGCTACCTCTATGAGATTATTTTAGATATTCTTAATATCTTAAGTAAACTTATTAATAATTTGGAACATTACACCAATATATCCTCATAAATACAACCTAGGATTAAAGTGAAACGAGAAATAATAGATGAGTCCCACAAAAATACAAGCCATGTTAGGTACTATTGTATAATGGGTTCCACCTCGAAAGAATAGAAGGATAAATTTTGTAGGATAAAAAACCCTCCCAAGGAGAAAATATGCAATAATGTCCTAAAATATTTACAAGATATGACATGTGTCTCCACATAGAAGAGAGATAAATTTGATACAATCGCATTACAAATATTGTAGGTCCCTTTGCAATGAGAAAAAGATCTTCCTTTTAGAAGAAAGAAGTGCCAAGTTATAAAATTATTGAATTCTCTCTAAGATGGTGGAGTGTAGAAAGGAATCAATATGTATGGATTTGGAAGCTATTCATGTGTCTCTATGCTAGTGCTCAACTATGATTGAAATTGATTGATGTAATCAAGTACCATACAATATTTAGGAAAATTGACCATAGGTGTATAGTTGTCAATGCGATATTTGAACTAATATAAATTAGGATGTGTCAAGATATAAGCATGATGTGGTAGAGGGGTGGAAGGAGGATCTGGAATATTTGATGCAACTTCATCGAAGTTGTCATCAAAGAGAAGACATTTATCCTTAATGGAGTGATAAAGATCCTAAATGTGGGATGCTACAAACAACAAATGTATGAAGCACGATGACAAGTTAATCCTGCTAAAGAGTATATGTTGTAGGTTGTGGAGAAGTTGAGATATTTTTCAATTTATTAGGTGATAAATATTTTACAAAAGAATTTGGTAGACTAATGTGATGTTCCTAGAGAAGTTGATTCAATTCATCTATTTTCTTTTGAATGCAATATGTTCCTTATGGTTTTTATTTTGACAATAGCACATTGTATCCTACATAATTTGAAAGGGTTTAGAGGATAATCTTATGAAGAGGGACAACCCTACATGACAACATTTATCCATATTAGATATGGGAAGTCTTTGAAGATGACATGTCCTTTGTAGAGATAATAAGAGAATAAGTATTTTGTATGATACTAGAAAGGGAAAGGAAAGGGAATAAGAGACATGTTTACATCCCAAGATGGAAATTTATATAACTCAACAATTAAAAATACCATGTATAAGCCCCAAATATAAGTACATGAAATAACACTTTTATAACTGGGTGCATTTTGTAATAATACCCCTTATATTGGATAAAGGATATCACCCTTAACAAGTTATAAAGTTGACACTTTATAAATTAGTGTGATTATAAAGTTGAAACTATTATTTTATATTTTTATAATGTGTTATTTGGACAAGAAATATAAAAGTATAATTAAATGATAGAAGAAAAAATCTAACACCAATATATATTTCTAAGAAACGGGTCTCAAATATGAGTTTATTTGTGAAAGTTATGAGGCCTAGAAATTCTAAAAATTAAGATTATGTAGCAAAATCTAAGAGAAAATCAATTATCTAAAAAATTTGGTGTTGTGAATAAAAACCAATTATATCAGTGCAAAGTACACGAACTTCTAACCCATTTCAAAAAAAAAGCATCAAAATTGGATACTAGATGATTGAGATATGAGCTCCCAAAAATTAGAAGTAAAGTGAAAACTCCACTAACAAGGGCCTCCCTCCAAGCATAGATAATAGTGTCGTTAAATTTAGAAACTCAATCAATTTTAGAAAATTCTACTAAAATTGCCACTAAAGCTATAAGGTGACTAGATAAATGTAGAGCGCCAAATTTGGAGGGACTACCAAATTTGGATTTTTTTACCAAATATATCACCAAGTTTAGAGAAGTTGCTAATTTATTATGGGATTCCCATACGTTGGTAGGGATTCATTGAAGGGGGACTAATAGGCTTGATCAAACTTTCAATTTGATGGATGCAATGAATCAATAGATAGTAGTGAACTATGCATCAACGAACCAGAGTGAGCATGGTAGTTAAGAAAGCCTCGCCTGAATCGTCAGTTAATCCATACACATCAATCAATTATATTCATCTAGCTTGCAAAATTCACTACCAAAATGGTGGATATACTAAAGTTATCTCCAAACTAGAAAATTATGCTAAAAGAATAATTATCAAATTTTAGAGAAGCATCAAAAAAGCCACATAAGGTGTTGAATGCAGAAGACAACTAAGATGGGGGGTGAATCAATTGTACCTTAAAATTTCAAAACCCTCAAAAACATTTTAATCCACATTAATCCAATTAACCCTTATTCTATTAGAATGATTTATCATGAAAGCGTATAACAAAAACAAAACCAAAGCAACACCATGTACAATGGAACACCGAATTTACGTGGAAAACCCAAGAAGGGAAAAACCACTGCGAGGATTAGCTCACAATATTAAGTAATATCAACATCGATTACAAAGGGTTCACTACCCAGAAGAAAGAGAGGCTCACTGCCAGAATAGAAAAAAAGATAGAGAAGAATGTTACAATGAGAAATCCATCTCAATGCAATAGAAAATTCTGCCATAGCATCACTAGAACTTTCGCAGTATTACTGAAGATTGTAGACACCTTCTGCTCACTGCATCCAATAATCTAACACATGAAAGTTCACATTTATCTTCACAAATTTTCACCTCACAACTCTCCAATTCACATCATTTGCATCACACACATATATCTTATCATCCCTCAACAATTCAATACATATTTATACCATCTTCAGCTTTGAAAACATTCTCCAAGGTCAGTTATGCACCTCAACCGTGCAAATTCAAATTGGGTCAGCACCAAAATATTTCCATGATGGAAAGGAATGAAGGCGGATGACAACACACCTTAACTCGGACCTAAATCCACTCATACACACCATGCCATGCTTCCATAAACACCGAAGCAACTTCATAATTAGTGTAAACACCTAAGATCGACTAAACTCATGTAAACACCATTAAATAATTAAATGCACGCTTCTTGATCCAAAAACAACTCGCAAACAACAAATGTCACTTGAACATAATCTAGAATATTCCAAAAACACCTTAAAATCCAACAAATTCCTTCACAACAAATTTCACTTGAAGAATGCACACACCTGGTACACTCAGATAATTCTGCCATACACTGCAACTCAAGAAACCAACTTCTGAAGCACCAAACCTGGAACAACTTCAACAAAAGAAAGATACAAACACTATTAGGACCCTTCCAAATCTACAAGACCTAAAACCACTCAGCGGAGCAAAACCATTTCTCCTAGACTCCTCTACAAAGCACAGTTCACACAATGGTGAACACAACTTCCTGTACACAACAATCTAGCACACCAAATTCTGGACACAACACCTTTGAACACCTCTTATCAACATATCCAAACCACACAACCAGATCTTCAACATAGACGAAATGCGGAGTAAAACCAAAATGCTACTCTGCAACCCAGAACACAACTGCAACACACTGTTTCCTCTTTTTATTCAAATTTTCTCAAAAGCACTTGAAAACCAAGCACCAAAAACATATTCTCAACATCTTCAACACTACCTCATCACCACCAAGCCAACTATAACATAGCAACTCAACCATACATCCATAAGAAAGCTTATCAAAGCAACATTAGAGGTTGACACCAGGAGCTTACTAATGACAACATAATGCAACTAATCAAAGCATCATCAAAGACAACATCAACTCAATACCAACTACTCACACTCTTGCAATAATCTCGTACTCAAACAATTGACACCAATGACAACACTAAATCTTGTTGACATCAATGACAACACCAACTACGCATACTTGCAACAATCTCCCCCTTTGTCATTGATGGCAACACATGATGTGAAAAACCATCAACAACAAACACAACAGCTCTAATCCTCAATACTTTGCTCCATACCAACTCATTATCTCTTTTCTCCCCCTTGCACAACTAACTCATTACTCTTTCTCCCTTTGTTAGCTAGCTCACCTCATTTTTCACATGACTCATTCTCCCCATTTGACATTAATGGCAAAGAGAAATAGATTTGCATGTCTCCCATTAATATCAAACTACTTTGCACACTCCGCCTTAGGAGCTCACATCATACTGCATCAATCAACAACCACTGCACAATGACAACACTCACTCATCTTGACTACAACAACCAATAATGACACTACCTACTCCCCTTGATAGGTAGCCACCAACATCAATCTAGACCAAAGAATGAATCTTGAGATCCACTGGACTTATGCATCTCCTTATGCATCTAGTTCAATGAAGGATGGGTAATAACCCCCAACTTCTCTTGGAGATTCTTAAAAGTATCCTTAAGAAGAGCCTTAGTAAATATGTTAGCAACTTGATCCTTTGTAGGCACATATTCAAGCTTCACTTCATTCTCTACAACTTTCTCTCTCAAAAAGTGATACCAAATTAATATATTATTTGTCCTTGAATGTATTATCGGATTCTTTGATATATTGATAGCACTTGCATTATCATAGAAGATAGAAATTGGTTAATCATATATCACTCTAATATTTTTTAATGTTTTTATCATCTACAACACTTGTGTGCAGCAAGATGTTGCAATTTATTCTGCCTTTGCAGTAGATAAAGACACCGAATCTTGTTTCTTGCTTAGCCATGATACCAATCTGCATCCAAGAAAGAATGCACCACCACTTATACTTTTCCTGTCATCTACACAACTAGCACAATCTGCATTGGTGTAAGTGTAGACAATGAAAAATGTCCTAAGCCTGCGAGTGTCATTTTTCTTCATCCTCGTTCTTTGATAATTGAATGATTTTAGTTATTCAATTATGTTTGATCATATTCCTCTATTAATTAAATAATTTTTAATAATTATTTAATTAATTCACTTTCTAATATTTATTCTATCCTGATCGATTAAATAAACTAATTGTGTCACTAATTTCTCCCTCTTCTTCAATAGTTAAATAAATTATTATTTATTTAATTATTTTATCACATTTCATCTATAGTTAAATAATTACCATTAATTATTTATCTATTCATGGTCCTTTAATTCTTCTATAGTTAAATAATTATTAAAATTATTTAACTATCCCATGCCACCTCCCCTATTAAATAATTAATCTAAATTAATTATTTAAAGTCTAATTTTCATCTCTCCATTTAATTAAATGCTCCTCTTTTCATTTTCTCCAAATAAATAATTTGAATAAATTATTTATTTTCCACTTGTCCATTTCCTCCACTTTCTCCATTTTTGAATAAATTATTTATGCACCACCTGCTCAAAGATGCTCTGTCATAATCTCCTGTCATAACATTCATTTATGCCATACTCTGCATGTCTTGCATGTCTGTCATAGCTGTCAGGCGTCATAGCCGTCGACGTCGTAGCTTGTCCATGCATGGCATATTTCTGGTGCATCAATTCTGGACTATTGATCTTGGCATCTTTTCTGAGACTTAATCTCAACCATCCATTTCGTAACCTCCCTCTCATGCATTCCCATCCATTGATCTTGAAATCTTTCTAGAAGATTAATCTTAGCCGTCCATTCAAATGGTTGTCTATAAAAGCAACCATCCTCCTTCATTTTCACCTTAACAACTATTCTTCTCCAACTTTCTACTTACAATTTGCAGGTATTTGCACAAGTTAGACTACAAATCTGAGGGCATATTTGCAAAGGGAGAAATAGGAGAGCAAGAGAAGTGATTCAAGTTCAAGCATGAGAAGTATTTTGGTTTGATGCTCTTATTTTTCCTTATGCTTTCATTGTATTCTCTTGTTTGGATTGGGTTTATAGCTTAGAAGTGTTGGCTGTCACTTTATCTATGCTATTTTATTTTTAACCCCATCTCACATTGGTGAACCCAACGTGAATCTTACAATTTTGTAGAGAAATTTGTGTGTTTTCTTGTTTATTTCCGTTGTTTTGCAGGTTACAGCCAATAATTCATATAAAATACCATCATCTTCATTTGAGCACAAAAAAATGGGCGCATAAAATCTTTAAAACAATTATCTGGGTTTTGTAAGCCTCGTTCTCAGCTTTCCGTAATTTCAAACGATTTAAATTTTTGTTAAGATTTGAGAAATTTATGGCCGTTTTAGTGATCACAATTTTTTAAAATTTAGTTGTTAAGAACCGAATTTTCTTTTATTTATAACACTTTTGTCTTGCAGGATTTTGTAAAACTTTTTCTGGGTTTTGAAGGTCTATGTCTTAGCTTTCCATAGATATCTACGTTTTAAAATTTTGTTTAGTTTTGAGAAATTTATCACAATTTTAGTTTGTTGTTTTCATTCAAATTTTTTTTTTTTGGTTTACTAATCTTTTGTTTGTAGCGTGTGGCTTTGGAGTGGGGCTCCCAAAAACTGCTTCTTTTGGAGCAACAAAAAAATTGAGCTCTTAGTTTTTAGTTTTCTTTGATTTCCTTTTCTTAGTTTAGTTTAGTCTCTTCATTTTCTAGTTTAGTTATTTACTGACTTTTAAGTTTTAGTTTGGTTTTTAATCTCTTGTCCTAACTTAGTTTTTTGCAGCTTTCTCACTAGTCCAAGACATTTATGAAACTACTAACTTGTGGTTTTGCAGCTCCGTTAGTCGAAGACTCATTTCTCAAACAATGTGTTTGTGATTTCTAGTTTAGAAAACACTTCCATTGGTGCATTAAAATGAACATGTGCTTGATTTTGTCTGTTTGTGCTTGAAGGTGGTAGGTGATTATGCTCTCACCTTGTGAAAACTAGGTGATCAGAAAACTAGACCCACCTTATTTTTTGTCACCCTCACGAATTAATAATCAAAGTATCCTCTCCCCTTGCACTTTCGAGAGATCTAGGGTGTAAGAGAAACAATTATTATTTCTAGAAATGGGCCTGCCTTAAGGGAAAAAGTACTCACCTTAAGGGACGACCCAACCGGTAACAAGCTAAAGCCAAGCCACTTCCAACCGGGATATAAAATGGGTGCTTGAGGAAAGTTCAAGTACCACGAGTGTCGATGTGTCACATGGACAGAGTAGTACTCCCATAAACCCTATTGAGCATAACCTCTTCAGGCTGGAGTGCCACCTAATCGATGATTAATCTCTTGCCCCATGTGTGGCCGCTCAAACGGATGCCCTTACTAGAAACCTATTGTTTTAGAAGCCAACCATTTTCATTCATTGCTTGGTATAGTGCAGGGTACAGTATCATGCCCGAAGATACTCACTACTAACTCCCTTGAGTAGAGATAGCAATTCTTGGGAAGTGACTACCTAGGAATCTGAAGTTCGTGAGCCCGTAGAAGTGCGTGCCGAGAAGGGAGCCTATACCACCAAACTTCTAAGTTATCCACTCTTGAGAAGGAGAGGTGTTCAGCACTAATCCAGGGTATATCGGTGGGCTATACCAAGTATACAAACTCTTGGCCTATTAGGATCGTGCTTGTCTTACGTGCGTTTGCTTACACTAAAACATTGTGCTTGTCAAGTGTTTTCTGGAGTCTCAAACAGTATTCACAACATTCATAAATTTGGACACACACATTCAACCTTTGACAAATCAATTTTTTTTCCTCGAAACATCAGAAAATTGAAAAATTTTGCAACCTATGATGCAACTGTTGAAACGTATTCACTGAATTGAAACGCATTTGACAATTCCTGAGACGCAATCGCTCTGATAAACTGCATCTGCTGCTATAAACACCGCATATGCTTGTGTCCTGACACATTTTCCATTCATAGAAACGCATTTGCAAACCTCTGTCGCAACTGTTATCTACAAAACCGCATTTGCTTGAATCAAAACGCATTTGCCATACTGTGACACATTCACTTCCTCAAACAACACATTTGCCTGATACAAACCAAAATTTGAGTCCAAACAGTCTTAGCCTGCTGTCAAACATTTTTTTCCAAGGGGTCTTTGTCAAAAACCAACCTTGAAATTGCTCAAAATTTTCATCATTCAACCACTAGTCTACATTTTTTACCATAGGCTTAATCTTTCAAATTTTAATGTTATCCATTAGGTTCATAATCATCATTTTTAACATTAGCTTGACCTTAGGTTTTCATTTTTGCATACTTTGCATTAGACCAACCTCATCACAATTTGAAAAATCATTGCTTTTCAAAAGTAGGCTATCGTGGGACTTAATCATCATTCCTCTTTTTAGTCATTGTCCTTTTAGTGAGACTTTCCAACTCAACAGTCTAGTTAGGAAAACTCACTAGTCATTTTGACCTAGTCACTTAATCATTTTCAACAAGTCCTTTGATAACCAAAATTGAGACATAGATCAAGCTTAGAGTGGTTAGGAAAACCTTTCTCCAAATTTCATTAGTCATCTTAGTCACCACTTTGCATATATTATTCCTAAAAATACAAAAAAAAGTATCATCGTCATCATCCTCATTTGGCATTTAGAATTTTCATTAGTCATCCCCTTAGTCAACATTATTATACTAGTCCTCATTATCACCTTGGAATTTAGACAACCTTGTCACCTTGCATTGGTCATTTCCTTTAGGAAAACATCATCATTTTTGCATTATCATCCCCTTTATCCCAAAAACACCAAAAAAAAAAAAAGTCTTAGTCTCATGGCATCAACCATCATGTCTTTGTGTCACCTTGTCATGCTTTCTAGTCAAATTGAATACCATTTTATCCATAATGGTCATACTCAACTAGCCATAGACTTCAAGAATGATTACCTCTAATCCAAACATAAACTCTTTTCTTACCAACAACCCCTAAGTCCTAGTCCTCCATTCATCAACCCTCCATATCAAGCGTCACTTAACACAAATCCTGCCATTAACTCACAACAAATGTCCACTTATTATCCTTATTCTAACCTTGACAAGGCAAACCAACGCCTAAGTCCTAGTCCTCCATCCATCAACCCTCACTTTCAAATGTCCCTTAACACAAACCCTGCCATTAATCCCCAACAAACGTCTAATTGTCACCCTTATCCTAACCTTGACAAGGGAAACCAACTGCCCACTAGTCCATTCCAAATCTCCACATCATATTCTAGTCCTTCACCTGTCAATCTCGTCCAAGTCTGTATGTCTTATCAATTGTCTACCAACTCATGTCAAGTCTCCACATCATACCATATTGATCTCGTCCAAGTCTCCATGTCATATCTTAGTCAACCTTACAATAGTACAAGTCCCTCATCCACCAATCCCTTCCAAGTCTCCATGTCCTCTCCTAGTCCTTCATCCATTAATCCTTTCCAAGACACTTCGTCCCAACATACATTTAGTCATGAAAATTCTATCCTTGTCCAAAGTCTCATGCCATTGTCTATATTTGAGGATACATGTCAAAACGAAAACCCAATGCAAGACATTATAACCGCACCTTCATGTCAAAGTAGTCCATCTCATGACCCTATCTTTAAATCCATTCAAGAAGTCTTAGAAAATAATAACAATGGCATCCAAAATACACCTATCATTGACCAAAACTCCATTCCCAATCATGATGTCCAAGACAATCCCATCTTTGACCAAGACACTACCATTGACCAAGAAATCCAAAATGATCCACTCATCGACCTTTTTTCCATTCATGACCAAACATCTAAGACTAATCCTACTCAAAATCCAAGCACATTGACTTCCCAAAATGAGACACTTGCCTCCATGGGACACATAGATGATCTTACTCTAGAACAAGAGTCTTCTATGGACATATTTGCAAATGATCAAGCTATAGTTGAATCTGGTAGACTCTATGACAATGACCATAAAGACGGTTTCGACATCGACTTGGAAGCACCCATAGAATCATCTGAATTTGGCATGTCACAAAATCAGACCAAGGATGTTGATCAGACCAAAGACATCCCACATGTCAATGAAGTGACAACGTCTTATCAACTAGGCTCATCTATCTTTGTCAGAGTAGGCTTTCTCGCAGATGAGAACATTCCAAGTAACAATGTCCACATACACAACGATGGGTTAGCATCTTGCTTCCAAAATGAAAAATACCCCATCGCAAACAAAATTTGTCAAGGCATGCAATATCAATGCAAAGGACTAGGCATACACGAGCAAGGCATTCGAGAACCAATACAATTACATGAAAATCCTAGACATCAAGGCCTTGGCTATTCTTCAAGCAAAGAATCTAACGATGCTAGTGGTACGTCCTCAATATTGGGGGTAACTTTATCTAATACAAACATTAAGATAAAGGCCATGAGTAATCCTTGTCATAAGATTTTTGTCAACCCTTCTTCTGTCCATGCCATAAACCATCATTCCCAATGTCCAAAACCTTACGTTTGGAACCAACAAAAACAAAAGTCTTACAAACCAAAAGTTCAAAATCAAATGTCAAAGGCCATTAAATCAAACAAAAAGACAAGTGGAAAAATCGAGTTAATATGGATCCCAAAGAAAATACGAAAAATCCAAAAGTCAATCAAAATGCGGAGCCACAAGAAAAGAAGACTCCCACATACAATAAATGTCCACATTCTTCAAAATGGTCATCAAGCAAGGCATATAAAAGTGTTGGTTCCAAATGTTATCACAATCAAAATTCCAAACCCTATCACCCACCCTCCCAAGTTTGGAAAATAAAAAGTGATTCATCCAAACATCCAAACAACTCCTTCACATCTACCATCAAAAGTCATAATCCTACATCTCGCCTAAAGTCCAAACATACCATGTCACAAATCCACTGCATCATGGCATCAAATCTTTATCACAAGACTCTCGTGGCACTCTATCACAATGTGTGTATTCTGATAAGGCCAACTATAGTATCAGAAAGGATCACAATGACATCAATCCATTATATGCGAGCGCTATGATCCTGACAAGGCAACTACTTCAGAAAGCTCATTATTGGCACATCATGGCACCAATTTCTACAGTGACACCATCAATAGTTTCAAAACAATCAGTGGACATCCAAGCATCCTATCTGTATAAAAATTGAAAAATACAAAACAAAATGGAAAATACAAAAAAATCGTCACCTTGATGAAAACCTGGCAAACAGACATCTTGGTGACACCAAAAAAAAATGACAAAAATAGTAAAGAGAAAAAAATTCATCCAATGGTGAAAACCTAGCAAACAGGCGCCCTGGATAAGTACCATGATGAAAACCTGGAAAATAGGTGTCATCTGTAAAATAAATTGTCTATGTGGACCATTACACTTGGGGGCAAGTCATTTCATTTCCCATGCATTTCCTCATGACATTTCCATTCGTCCATTTAATCCATATCATACCCCCGCCCATTTTCCCACCTACCTTGGTCTTGACATAAAATATGCAAACATAAATCATGCTTTGGGGAAAACTCTTGACATGTCAATCCTTTGGTCACAAACTATGCATGCAACATCATGTCATTGTCGTCATAACCTCATTATCCCTATGCGACACAGTCCTTGAAGATCATATGCCAATTCCTCTAGTCGCATGTCTCCTACCAAGGCCACCTATCAGTCTTCTATGTCTATCACCTATCTTGGTTTTCCCTTGTCAATTGTCTAAGGATACTCCATCATCCAATTCAGTCATGAACACAAGTCATTCCAATCATGCTATGCAACCCCCCCGTCAAACAACGTCCTCATTATCACCTGTCAATTGGTATTCAGCTTGACTAGTGGCACAATCATGTCTATCCTTGGAATCATTCACATGCATCATAAATATGTCAAAAAAGACCTAAAAATCAAAAAATGTCCTAAAAAAATACCTAAAATTTGAAAAATGTCCTAAAAAAGATCTAAAAATAAAAAAAATGTCCTTAAAAAATACCTAAAAATAGAAAAAATGTCTTGAAAAAGACCTAAAAATCAAAAAATGTCCTTAAAAAAAGAACTAAAAATCGAAAAATGTCATGAAAAAAGACCTCAAAATTGAAAATCGTCCTAAAGAAAACACAAAAAATCCAAAAAACAGAGTCATGTCAGTCAACACAGTCACGTCAATTCACGTCTTGATTAGTATTTGTCATTGTTGAACTACATTGTCTCTACGCATTTGCTACATAGGCAAGGCCATCTGTCGATGAGCCCCCGAGGCCACACTAGGTCAATCCATTAGGGTTCATGGCACAATTTTATCACACACATTGAACAATCTCTCAAATTTTCATGATCTTTGTCAAAAGTTGAACAAACAATTTATTCAAGTGAACTTAATCTTTCAATCAAGCACGACAATCATCTTGGCATACAAAATCGGTCAAACTCAGTCAAACTTAGTCAAACTAGTCAAATCTTGCTTACTCTTCAGATGTGTCCTTCTGAAGGATAGTCTATCATTTAATCATGCCCTAGGATGTGTCCTTCTTAGGCATCGTCATGGTCATCTGGCATTTTGAGGATTCTCACGACATTTGAGATACATTCCTCTTGATATCGACATCATTCAGGATGTGTCTTTCCTGAATTCGACAATCTTGACATTGACATCGTTCAGGATGAGTCCTTCCTGAACTTGACATCAACATCATTCAGGATGTGTCCTTCCTGAATCTGACATCTTGACATCGACCTCGTTCGGGATGTATCCTTCCTGAATTTGGCATCACTTTGGCATCGACATCATTTAGGATGCGTCCTTCCTGAATTCAACAATCTTGACATTGACATCGTTCAAGATGTGTCCTTCCTAAACTCGACACCAATCTGGCATCTTCATATCGTCAACCCTGACATTTTGACACCAAGACATCCAACATTCCACCACACTTGACAAACTTGACAAACTTGACATTTTGACATTCAGACACTTGGCAATCACTTGGCATTTAATTTTATGATGTTTTTTTGTCTTTTGGAAATCATGATGCTAGTTCCTCGAGGATGTCCTAACAACAGGATTTAGAGGAGCAATGATGTTTCATGATTTTTCTTTCCTATCTTTACTGTTTGTGGTTGATTATGACAAAAAGACTGGGGAAATCGCTCTCTTAGTATGAGTCATGATCATCCTTGTCTGCGACTGCTTGTCTCACGTGATGGTACAACCTTGCACACCTTGGTATACATCATATCATGGTGTTTGTTGGCCATTACAATAATTTTCCCAATGATGATAAATATAAAAATGTAAGCATGAAAGTTGGTTCCCTTATCATTTCTCATCTAGCTTTCCATCTTCATCCTCCTTTCTCTTCCACACTAATATACGTCCCCTTCCAAGCTAACATTTCTTCTATCCTTCATCCTCTGGTCTTATCATCCATTTTGAGAGCACATTCGTGTTCTTTGAACTCACCTATCCTCTCGAGGGGGCATACACAACCCTCCTCGTCATTCTTCTTTCACTGGGACATATTTCATAATTAAATTTCTTTGACACAATGCGATGAATTGCATTATGTCAAAGAGGGGAAAAATGTAGACAATGAAAAATATCCTAAGCCTGCGAGTGTCATTTTTCTTCATCCTCGTCCTTTGATAATTGAATAATTTTAGTTATTCAATCATGTTTGATCATATTCCTCTATTAATTAAATAATTTTTAATAATTATTTAATTAATTCACTTTCTAATCTTTATTTTATCCTGATCGATTAAATAAACTAATTGCGTCACTAATTTCTCCCTCTTCTTTAATAGTTAAATAAATTATTATTTATTTAATTATTTTGTCACCTTTCATCTATAGTTAAATAATTACCATTAATTATTTATCTATTCATGGTCCTTTAATTCTTCTATAGTTAAATAATTATTAAAATTATTTAACTATCCCATGCCACCTCCCCTATTAAATAATTAATCTAAATTAATTATTTAAGGTCTAATTTTCATCTCTCCATTTAATTAAATTGATAAATTTAATTAAATGCTCCTCTTTTTTAATTAAATGCTCCTCTTTTCATTTTCTCCAAATAAATAATTTGAATAAATAATTTATTTTCCACTTGTCCATTTCCTCCACTTTCTCCATTTTTGAATAAATAATTTAAAATAAATAATTCATGCACCACTTGGTCAAAGATGCTTTGTCATAATCCCCTGTCATAACATTCATTTATGTCATAGCCTGCATGTCTTGCATGTCTGTCATAGCTATCAGGCGTCATAACCGTCAGCATCATAGCTTTTCCATGCATGGCATATTTCTGGTGCATCAATTTTGGACCGTTGATCTTGGCATCTTTTTAGAGACTTAATCTCAACCATCCATTTCGTAACCTCCCTCTCATGCATTCCCATCCGTTGATCTTGGAATATTTCTAGAAGATTAATCTCAACCATCCATTCAAATGGTTGTCTATAAAAGCAACCATCCTCCTCCATTTTCACCTTAACAGCTATTCTTCTCCAACTTTCTACTTACAATTTGTAGGTATTTGCACAAGTTAGACTACAAATCTGAGGGCATATTTGTAAAAGGAGAAATAGGAGAGCAAGAGAAGTGATTCAAGTTCAAGCATGAGAAGTATTTTGGTTTGATGCTCTTATTTTTCCTTATGCTTTCATTGTATTCTCTTGTTTGGAATGACTTTATAGCTTAGAAGTGTTGGTTGTCACTTTATCTATGCTATTTGATTTTTAACCCCATCTCACAGTAAGCACTCTAAGCAAAGTCAATATCCTTTGGATACTACAAGCCATGATCCAGAGTGCCCTTCAAGTATCTAAACATCCTCTTCACTTTTGCAACATGTGACTCCTAGGATCTTCTTGAAATCTATCCACAAGACATAATTCATGCATGATATCCAATCTAGTAGCAGTTAGATATAGTAGTCCTCAAATCATTGATCTATACTTGCTTTGATCAGCCTTAAGAGATTCATCATTCTTGCTCATCTTGCAACTAGTAACCATAGGGGTACATACCGGTTTAGAATCCTCCATTCCAAAATTCTTTAACATTTCTTTGACATACTTTGATTTTAAAATAAAAATACCTTTATCTGTCTTATTGATTTGTAGCCCAAGGAAGAAATTTGTCTCCCCAAACATTAACATTTTAAATTATTTTTGCATCTCTTCTGAAAATTTCTTACACATAGCTTCATTTCCTCCATAAATTATGTCATCAACATACACAACCACAATCAAGATTTGATATTTTTCAACATTTAAGTAAAGATTGTTCTATGTGGTACCTTTATTGAATCCTTGATCTAGCAAGTACTTGTCTAACCTTGCATACCAAGCTCTAGGAGCTTGCTTGAATCCATATAATGCATTCTTCAATCTGCATACCATATCAGGTTTATCTGATAGTTGAAATTCTTTCTGTTGTTCTATGTATACTTCTTCCAATTCACCATTCAACAAAACATAATTCACATCCATTTGATATACTTTGAAATCCTTATGTGCTGCAAAATCCAAAAACATTGTGATAGCTTCCATTCTTTCCATCAGAGCAAATATCTCCTCAAAGTCTATTCCTTCTACTTGTGAGTAGCCTTTACACACAAGCCTTGCCTTGTTTCTCACCACTTCTCCACTCTCATTTAGTTTGTTTTGGAATACCCACTTAGTTCCAATCACATTCTTGCTTGTTGGTCTTGGGACAAGTTCCCAAGTTTGATTCTTCTCAATTTGCAATAGTTCTTCTTCCATAGCCTTGATCCAATACTCATCCTTACATGCTTCAATCGTTGTTTTAGGTTCAACTTCAAAAAGTAAACATAGATTTACTTGCTCTTCAATAGCTTTCCTTCTTGTCAGTACACCTTTCCTCTTATCACAAATGATCTATTCTTTAGAATGATTCTTCTACACATACTTAGGAGTTTTAGGAATCATTTCTAGAGCTTCTTCCTCTTCAATCTACACTTCCTTTTCCTTAGCTTTTTCTTCTTCTTTGCAAGAAGACTCATATGATTCATATCCATTTACCACCACTTAATTCTTCTATAAGTCTTCATCAACCTTGACACTTGCACTCTCAACAATCTTTCTTAGCCTCTAGTTGTAGCATCGGTAAGCTTTACTTCTAGTAGAATATCCAAGGAAGATACCTTCATCAGATCTTGCATCAAACTTTTCTAAGTTTTATTCATATCTTTAATATAGCATTTTCTTCCAAGCGCTTTGAAGACTTTTTACTCTAGTAGGACCACAAAGATCTGTATGCACCAATTCCAACAATCTAGTAGAAGACTATTCTTTGATTTTGAAACTTCTTCTTTCTTGCTTTCCAACTTGACATTCCTTATAGACAACATTGATAGGCTTTGTAATCTTTGGAAAATCTCTCACAACTTGAATTGAACTTATTCTCTCTAGACTATCAAAATTGATGTGACACATTCTTCTATTCCATAGCCAACTCTCATCGATCTGAGTCATGAAGTAATAACCATGAACACCTTTGAGTTGATAGACATTTCCATCTATCTTTCTTCTAGCAACAACCACACTTCCGAAGCCTTTTTTGATTTCACAACCATCATCCTAAAACATAATATTGTATCCTTTGCTACACATTTATCCAAGACTCAAGAGGTTATGTCTTAAACCCTTAACATAGAGAACATCATCAATATTATGCTTGCCATCAAAACTGATTGAACCTTTTCCACATATCTTAGCAAATGTATCATCACCAAACCTAACTAGCCCTTCTTCATATTTTTCAATTTTAACAAACTTACTCTTGTCACCGATCATATGATTAAAGCATCCACTATCAATGATCTAGTAGTTCTTCTCTTGTCTGGCATGAAAAGGAGATACCAAAGTGCCTTCAGTATTAGAACTTTCTTTTGAAGCACTTTCCTTCACACATCTCTTAGAGTTAGCATAATTAGTTTTCATATTTTAAAGCCATGAACAAGCATTCACCATCCTCAGCATCCCCATAATCAGATTCATCATTAAATATACTAGCATATTCTCTAACATAATAACATTTCTTAATCATCTTACCTTTGTTTTCCTTATTTTTGTCATTCAAAGCTCTATTTGGACATCTTGAAGCATAATGACCTATCTTTCCATAACTAAAACATTTGAAAGGAAACTATGTGAACCCCAATCCTAATACCTATAAAACAATAAGAACAAACACATTATATTAGAGAATGCAAGTAAGAACAAGGATTCCCCATGAAATCCATTAACTTAGCTCAAATTAGGAAAAACAATGAAGAACACAATGAAAATAACAAAATAGAGATTGAATCCTAATTAAGCTAGAAAACTCATGATCCCATGGGGGAATTGGTGCCAATTTGATGTGAAAATTGGCCCTTTCCCAATTCCTATGATGCAAGATTGATATATGTTGATGAATATTGATGAGTGGTCCACTTTGTTGATGCTTGATGAGTGCTCCAATGGAAAAACCTGCAAAACCTAGCTATGATTCAATGATATTGGATGGAAATGGCTAAATATTTGAGCATAATAACTTTGCATAATTTGTGGATGTGATAATGAGGATATGAGCCTCTTATTTATAGATGAGATTGATGGATGAATGTCGAAAATTGAGCAATGTGGGATTAACATTCAACCAATGGCAAGATGCCACTTGTCAACCTATGAGTGGATGGAGGATGTGCAAGTTTTGAGGATTGTGCCAATAAATGCCTATTTTTGAATTTTGAATTTTGTTGAAATGACTTGCAAGAGGGAAGAAAGAAAGCAATAAAGGCCACTTGGCTCAAGGCAAAGGACATGTAAGATGGAGTAAATTCCTTGTTGGATGTACATGTCAACTTGGATTTTTGAATTCAAACTTGGAGAATATTCCAAAAAGATGCCTTGTTGAGGAAAATAAAGATTTAATAAATTAATTAAATCTATTTTCATGTGCAAGTGGTAAAAGCTAGAGGATGGGACATGATAGGAGATTAAATTAATCAAGGTTAATTAATTTAATGAAGGGGATTAGATGATGTGACAAATTTGACTTAAATTTGTGGATTTATTTAAATCAAATATGAGAAGAATATGATAAAAGATTAATTAAATAAGGATTTTGATTTATTTAATTAAAAGAGATGATGTTAGATTAAACTAAATAAGGTTTTAATTTATTTAATTTAATAGATAGATTTTAGAGATTTAATCAAATAAAATTAATTATTTAATTAAATAGGGATAATTAGATCAAGATGATTGATTTAATTAACAAAAAAGGATGACTTAATTAGATAAAATGATTTATTTAATTAAGGGAAGGAAATTGATGAATTTAATCAAATAAGGGGATTTGATTAAATGGTTAGACTGAAGGATGGTTCAGGATGAAATGATGTTAGTAGTCGGGTTCAGATGCACAATGTCAATCGGTACATTTTATGTGTCTACAAAAACTTACCTCTGTAATTTTGAGTACCCTTTTTCATTCTTCTCACAAAGTTAGCTTCCACATCATCAAGATCCTCCTAATCCGATTCCATAGACTTCTTTGATTTTCCAACCTTAAAAGCAATCTCAACTTTTACATTGCTTGGACCAAATTCTCTCATTTCAAAAGTAATTAAGGAGCCATACAACTAATCTCTAGTATATCTACTCAAATCTTGAGATTCTTCAATAGTAGAAACTTTATGACTATAATATTTAGGAAGAGTTATAAGTACCTTTTTTACCACTTCTTGTTCTTTAAGTTTTCCACCAAGACCTCTAATGGAACTGACAATTTCATCCGCCTTCTGCATGTAGCTTGTAATGTTTTCATCTTCAGACATCCACAAGTTCTCAAATATAATCTTCAGGTTCTGCATCTTAGCTTGTTTGACCTTGTCATCTCTTACATAAATGCTTTCTAACTTTACCCAAATTTCTTTAGAAATTTTTCAGATTCATAACTTTCACTAATTCAAAATTAGCAAGACCACTTAAGAGAGCTTACCTTGCTTTACCATTGGTTTGATAAGCCTTGATCTCATCATCCATGCTTGGACCATTTGTAGGTATAGTATATCCAGTCTCAATAGACTTCCAAATTTCAAATCCAAGAAAAACCAAAAAACCTTCCATCTTTGTCTTCCAGAATGCATAATATGATCCATCAAATAGAGGAACATCTTTCTTGTATGCCATCCTAGATCTACCTTAAGCAGTTAAAATTTCTTCCAAGGAACCTTGTGTAGGAATACTCAAGATCATTGAGAGGGGGGGTGAATCAATGATGCACAAAAACCAAGGCAATCAAACAAATTTAACTTTTAAGTAGAAAAAAATTGAATGGAAACACATAAAGATCACCATGACACAAGGTTTATAAGTGGAAAACCCTAGAAAGGGAAAAACCATTGTGTGAGTTCATTAGGTTTGAATAACCAATCCAATCCTCGCAATTTGTTCACCATTAGGTCTCACTGACCAAGTTTTCACTGAATACAATAGCGCACCAGCTCCTTATGAAATATAGGAGCACCAACTCCAATGAAATATAGGAGCACCAACTCCAATGAAATACAAGAGCACCAACTCCAATGAAAAATGAAGGACAAATATACAAAGTACTACTGTATTTACAATATGCTTCAGATCAATAAACATTCAACCCTTATCTCTCCTTGCATACATGCGTCATAATTTCTTTACAAGAATCTTCTTATACCAACAAACACAACCAATACTTAAACTGGTGTATATATGAATACAGAACCTTGATGGTAACCTTCTTTGAAAGAAAAAATAGATGACAAAAAAAATTCACACAATCATATCCCCTGTTATGATAAACAAAACCCTAACAACACTAAACTTTAATAACATGGGAATTTGCACATTTAGAACATTGATACACAAATTCACATGTTATTCTTACTTCCAATCAATCTTTAGTTACATGTGATCTCAATCAGATCACACTAGTCTGTACAAAGAAAATACAATCCATGAATACTGTCATACAAAGACACAAATAATCCTTTTATGCTATGTTATTCAAAACCCTCTCCATGTGTATTATCTAAACACAAAAATGGTATTGTAGTCTTCAACACTCTCTCACAGAGTCCAATCCATGATCAGAAACCACTCAATGCACTGGCTTCACTATAAAATCCATTGCTGCCATAAAACAGTTGTAAAACTATGTGTAACTAAAAACTAGGTGAATGACATTCATATGCCTATCAATGTGAAGTATTCAGGAAGTAACCATTCTATAGTTTAAAAGAGGACCTTTGATCTTTAAAGCTTGTCAATCCATCCATTAAATTTTGACCATCGATCTTGCTTTGGGAAATAAACAATAAGACTTTAACCTGTCCAGCTCATTATACCAAGGAGTAGGGGTTAGTTGCTCGACGAACTTAATCCCTCAGGTTGTCACTTAAGTGAATTTTCACCAGCTATAGCAAGTCAACAACTGAATATAACATAAAGAAAACTCTACATTAAGACCTTCAAAAGACATAAACCCTAGGTCTTTAGGATATAGGATAGCCTTAGGGTTTTAGATGCTTATTGTTTTAGGTTAAAAGATATAGAAATGTCAACAACCAAAACCCTAAAATGGGGTTACCACCATATTCTTCATCCTCTATAAGTCTCTGAAATAAATAAGAAATGGAAACTATTCTAACCTTTTGAAAGGTAAGAAACAATAACAACCCTAATCCTCATAAGAACATCAAGAGAATCTCTGCCCATATCTCAGCTTCTCTTAATCATGCTTTTATACAAAACCCTACTATTGAATACTTGATTTATGAAAGATGAAAAATTGTAATATGATGAAGGACTCCTATGAAAAGAAGAACTTGTGATATGATGAAGAATTCTTGTGAAAATAATACTCCATGAGTGAACTATAACACTATCAACTCTGTCCATTCACCATCTCAATATAACACTGAATGATCAACACTCACTTTGGAATGAAGCAACTTTGACTTTTGCATCAACACCATGAAAGGAATGTAGCAATACTAAATTTTTCATCAACACCATGAAAGGTACCTTCACTTTTTACATCAACACTAAGAAGTGGAATGAATGAATAGGTACCCTCTGTCATCTTTGACATCTATGACAAGCATCAACATACTCTCTATCATCTTTGAAATCTGTGAAAAGCATCAACAAACCTCATGTCATCTTTCATATCTGTGACAAGCATCAACAAACACCATGAAATGCATCAATCACCAAACACCATACAATGAATACAAGTACCTTTGATTGACATCAATGACAAATCAATCAACACCTTGCTTTGATACCAATTGTTGAATGCACAAGACAACTGAGAGTGGGGGGGGGGGTGAATCAGTTGTACCTTAAAACTTCAAAACCCTCACAAACATTCAGATCCACATTAATTCAATTAACCCTTAATCTATTAGAATGATTTATCATGAAAGTAGATAACATAAACAAAACCAAAGCAACACCATGCACAATGAAACACCAAATTTACATGGAAAACCCAAGAAGGGAAAATCTAGGTGAGGATTAAATCACAATATAAAGTAACATCACCGATTACAAAGGGCTCACTGTTAGAGGGCTCACTACCCAAAAGAAAGAAAGGCTCACTTCTAGAATAGAAAAGAAGATAAAGAAGAATGTTATAATGAGAAATCTATACAATGTAATAGAAAAGTCCACCATAGCATCACCAACACCTTTGCAGTCTTATTGAAGATTGTAGACACCTTTTGATCACTACTTCCAGTAATCTAACACATGAAAGCTTTCACTGCTCTTCACAAATTTGCACCTCACAACTTTGAAATTTGCATCATTCACATCACATATCTATCTGATCATCCCTCAACAATTCAACACATATTTATACCATCTTCAACCTTGAAAACATTCTCCAAGGTCGGCTATGCACCTCAATTGTGCAAATTTAAATTAGGTCATCACCCAAACATTCCCACGATGGAAATTAATGAAGATGGACCACAACGCACCTTAACTCATACCTAAATCCACTCATACATGTCATGCCACACTTCCACAAACATTGAAGCAACTTTGCAATTAATGTAAACACCCAAGGTCCATCAAACCTATGTAAACACCATTAAAAAATTAAGTACACACTTCCTTTGATCCAAAAACAACTCACAAAAAACAAATATCACTTGAACATAATCTAGAATATTCCAAAAACACCTTAAAATCCAAGAAATTCTTTCGCAACAAATTTCACCTGAAGAATGTACACACCTGGTACTCAGATAATTTTGCCATACACTGCAACTCAAGAAATCAATTTTCGAAGCAAAAAACCTCAAACAACTTCAACTGAAGAAAGATAGAAACACTAATAGCACCCTTCCAAATCCACAAGACCTAAAACCACTCTGTGGAGAAATCTGGAGAAAAACTATTTCTCCCAAACACCTCTACAGTGCATAGTTCACACACTAGTGCACACAACTTCCTTTGCACAATGATCCAGCACACAAAATTTTTGATGCAACACCTCTAAACACATTTGATCAACATATACAGACCACACAAGTAGATCTTCAACATAGAAGAAATATGGAGCAAAACCATAACACTACTCTACAACACAAAACACCACTGCAACATACTGTTTCCTCTTTGTATTCAATTTCTTTTCAAAAGCACTTGGAAACCAAGCACCAAAGACATATCCTCAACATATTCAACACTACCTCATTGATAAGTCCATTTATTAGTCTATTTCCTGATGTTTTTATACATGTTTATAGATATTATCAAACAATCCTTTCAGACATATTCCTATGCTATGTTATCTTTTTATGCTTATTATACAACCTTGGACCTGAATTAGAGTAATGGAAATATAGTTATGATGTAGTAGCATTACATGATTTATAGGTGGGTATGTATGGAATGTGATTAGAATTATGTGTTTAATCATGGTAGTTAGCTTTGTGTATGTGTTTTGTGGATTAACCTCTTGCAACCCAGGAAGACACTATAGGTCGCAGCTAAAGGAGGTCTTGGACAGTGAAATAGGGGAAGTACCAAATCAAGTTGAGTGTAATAACTATTGTGTGGAGACACCTGATGGAGTTAGTCGTGCATCATTATGACAGTTAAAAGGCACTGAATAAGAAGAATTATTTTATTGATAGGATTCTAGATAATTGATTATGTGTTCCATGTGCATATCTGTTTTGCAGATTTTTAATCCTATTGGAACTCTTGTTTCTTTCCAGTTGCAATTTAAATAAATCAATCCTAATTACACACTATGATATCTAGGGAGTTGTAGTTAATTATTTTAGTTTAGAGTTGTGTTTAGAATAAACTCCCTCGTGCCTATGTATAGTCGGTGGTTGAGTTTTTAGTATAGTTAGTTGATTAATCTCACACTGATGTTTTTGTTATGAATTACTCCTTAGTTTTTACTTGTAATCTACAAACATGTTGATTGTTCAAAAATGGTTCTCTTGAATACAATCTTTGAGAAAGATTTTATGTGATCTTTTGGAATGCATAATGAATGAAGTTCAAATTGATATGGTTGTGTAGAATCAGAAGATTTAGATTTGGTTTTAGTTTAAGTGAAGATAGCCACTTAAGTAGGCCACTCAAGGTAATTGTTCTTCACTACATTTATAGTTGTTTTATTTCTATTTGGTAGGTATTTTTGTTATTCATTACTTCATAAATTGCATATAAGTTAAAATAGATTCTCATATTATGATTATCAATAATAATTGTTCATGTGTATGAATGCATTCAATCTTTTAGTACTCCAGAGGATATATTAGGTTTAGTTATCAGTTTTGAGTTAGTTTCAGTAATTATCTATTAATAGCAACTCAACTACAAATTATGTTGTAGGTACCCATAGCCATTAGCACCAATTTACTTATTTTCATTGTTATGTGTTTCTATGATTTTCCAGCAAGTAGAATACCTTTAATAGGATCACCTAGGTAATTTCAGGTCTTTGAAAACACATATAGTGCTAGTTCCATCACAATTTTACAAGCCCTAATTGAAAATTTAATGAATACTTTACAATGTTGAGTGGGTTGTTTAGCTAGGTCATTCCTCTAAATTGTGTGATTTCTACCAAGTTTACAAAACACTAGTTTAGACTACATTTTTGGCAATGTTTCTGGGGATGGTGCTACTTTCATAGACTTTTTTTTTAAGCTTTCATATTTACATTTTGTTTTCAACATTAGGACTGTTAGGTTTTATCTTATCAAAATACCAGAAAGTTACACTAACATTGTGCAGGATCATTACTATATAAAGCCATATTTATTGTATGCGGAGGCAGAGAGACCCCTTGGGTAAATTCCTTCCCTCGACACACCAAGAATCCATAGCAGATATTGGTGATATTATTGAACAAAGTGAGGGTATTCCAGAAGAAGAACCCTCCCTTTCACCAACATCTAGCACACCAACAGAGGGGACATACTGTGGCCTTTGAGTTTCCAATCACCCACCAAGAAAGGACTATTGTGCTAAAGAATATCCCTTTCAACATTACCAGTCTTTTATGGGTGGGTGACTAAATATCCAAACACATTTTTGTTTGAGTTTGATGTCCTATGTAGGAGCTATGACTATACCTCTAATGCTCATAGGCTCAAGCTCTTCCCTGCCACTCTAAAAGATGCAGCCTTGAGATGGTTTATGGGATTAGGTAAGGATGTTATTCTAGACTAGGATACCATGAAAACATTGTTCTTGGAAAAGTACCAAGACTATTGTAGAGGACTTGATAGGAGAAGAGATGACATTTTTAGAATGTCACAAAAGGAGGATAAGCCATTAGAGGACTATGTGGAGAGATTTCATTTTGCTTTGAAGAAAAACCCATAGAATAAGCTAACTAATGAATCCCTCGAGTTAGTATTTTTGAGGGGAGTCAATGAGGATTATGTGGATTTCCTCAATCTTATTGGGCAAGGGGATATCTGTCAAATACCATTTGAAGAAGTTTCTAGGGTCTGCAGAAATTACTCTAGGACCTTCACTAAGAAACCAAGAGGAGTGAGGACAACCACCATTAGAAAATCATCTATTGGGGTTTCAAATATATAGATAAGTAATTTGGTGTCCAACATGAAGGAGGACATTATCAGTCACCTAGCAACTTAGTTGGAAACTATTTATAAAAGAAGAAGCAAGAAGAGGCTGAAACAATGCTCACTGAATACTACCCCAACTATAGACAAAGGAAAGCAAACTATAAATGCAAGAGGGTGGCTAGTATTCGACAAGATAAAATAGAGAAACATGATTTTCAGCCACTTGAAGGAGAGGATGAACAACTATTTTACATAGCTCAAAGAAGGCCATGGCAATAAAGACAAGGTATGCCACAAGACCCTCTAAATTTCAATTCATCTTTTCCAATTGGAAATCATAATTTTTCTACTTGGAATTCTTAGCCCTGGCCAAATAACCAAAACCAATGGCAAAACCCTCAACAATGGTAACAACCTCAACAAAATTAGAACCAACAAGAACTAAATCCTTGGCCACAACAAAATTTCCAAGGTTCCAATTATAATCCTCAATGGCTAGTGTAGCTTGGGAAAATTCAAAGTTAGAAAATATTAATCAATAAAATCAAACCCCAAAAATCCCTAAGAAACAATGAAGCACAATCCTATTATGAAAACTCAAAATAACATAATGAAGTTACCCAAGTCTTCACGCTGTGGTTCAATCACCTTCATTGTTCTTCTCCATTTTGCTATGAATTAATGAATTCCCTCATATTTGTAACCTACAATGAAAGCCTAAGTAAAATGACAACAAAATACCGAAGAAGTTAATTATCTCAACAACATGACAATATGCAAATTCTAGATTTTCTGAGATAATGAAAATGATAAATGGCAATGCTATTTATAGAGAGCCAGCTGGAAAATGGATGATTGAGATTGAAAAGACATTAATTCAATCAATGGTTGAAATTAGACGAGATGAGATGGGATAAGATCGAAAGTGAAAGAGCGAGAGGAAATTAAATGATTTTTCGACAAAATCAATTAGTTCAAAGAGGAAAATGAATAATTAAACAATGACAACATTATTTAATTATAGAAGAAAAAAGGAAAACTAATTTTTTGAATTAAATATTAATTTAATTCAAAATAAGTGAGAGGGAAAGTCCATTTGGAAAATCATTTAAATAAATATTATTTATTTAATTATGGAGAAAGAAAGATAAGTGAATAATTAAATAATTAGAATTAATTATTTAATTATAGTAGACAAAGTGGTGATAATTAAATATATTAGATTTATTTAATCAGAAGGGACATGAACCTTAGTGACGTAATTAAATAATATTTAATTAATCAGAGGCTGAGGTGAAATGATGGAAAGATTTAATTAAATAATTTAAATTACTTAATTAATAGGAGAGTGATGACATTAGAAAATAAATTTTAGGTGTCTACAACTACCACAACAAAACCAATGGTAGCCACAATGGAAAAAAGGTTAGTAGTGGCAACAACAAAACATGAATTATCAACAACCTATGCTTCCTCCTCAACCACAACAACATTATTCCCAATCCATCAAATCCTACACCTCAACCACCAAGACCACTACAATTACCTATCCAACCTGCACCTAACCCTAACAACAATTTTTTCCAACAAGATTATACTAACGAGGCTATGCAATACCCCACCTATGGGGTAGAGGTGAGTGATGTCCACCTCAGGTCAAGGAAACAACCAGTTGGACCTTCATCCCCTCAAATCACTGATATGGAGGATGATGAACTTGTACAACTGAAGTTTCAAACAAATCACCTATGGAGCCTAAGTCAAATCAAGTACACCAAACCACCTTAAGTCTAGAGCCTCCTTTCCCTGAACACTACCATTCAAAAACATCATACCCAAGTTGAAATAGACCTACTGGGTCACTTAAGGATGTCAATAGCAAGATCCCCCTCATCCAAGCTATTAAGGATATTCCAATCTATACCAAGGCAGTCATGGACCTATGTCTTAAGAAACCAATGAGAAAAAGGAAAGATCCTTAGACAGTTCATGTCCTAGGAAACCTTGCTGATATCATGCTAGGAAATATAACTGTTCCTAAATACATAGACCTTGGTAGTCCAGTAGTGGATGTTAAGATTAATGGGACCCTTATCAAGAACACCTTGATAGAATTAGGGACAACAATAAATGTCATGACTAAAGAGATCATTCAATTACTTTAGTTAGCCAACCTTAGACCTACACCAACTATTTTACAGTTGGTTGATAGGTCAACAGTCAAGCCTGAAGGAATCATTGAGGATTTAGTTAAATTGCATTAGATTCTTGGGACTATCCTGCAGACTTCATCACATTATAGCCAAAGGTAAACCTTGCAGGATATATACTCATTTTAGGCAGACCATGGTTAGCTACAACTGATGCATTCATAGGTTGTAGGTCTGGAAATATGATAATATCTAATGGGACTGTGACCAAGAAATTTGTCCTCTATCCTCCAACCCAACCTTATGTTGATCTTGAGCAATCCATTTGGCCCACTTTGGATGAGGAAGACCACTATTCCCTGCAGACTTTCATGACAATAGAACACAACCCTTTATTGGATGATCAAGATGAAGATGATCTGATTTCTCACATAATATAGAATGACTGTGGTAGGAGCCTACAACAACAAGACTGTCTCTCATGCCTACAAGATCCTTTGCAAAGCATTATACCTATCAACTCCTTAAAAGAAATATCTCAGATCTTCCATTCCTTACTGCCACAACAATGTGTACTAATAATTCCTATCCTTGACCTCTCATCTGTGCAAGAATCATCCAAAGTGCTAGAAATCATGCCAAGAAAAATGTTGAATGTAAACAATGCATTGACTGAAGAATAACAGAATTCCCTAAATATTGTGATGCAGGCACATGCAACAACCTTTGTATGGGACTACCATGATATGCATGGTATATATCCTAACTTATATATGCATAAGATCTATATAAATGATGTTTATAGGCCCATTAGATAGCCTCAAAGATGAATGAACCCTGCCTTGAGAGAAATAGTTAAAGTTGAACTTCAAAAACTCCTTGATGCAGGCTTCATTTATCTTATATTTGACAGTGAATAGGTATCACCTTTAGTCATTGTTCCCAAGAAAGGTAGAAAATGGAGGGTATGTGTAGATTATAGGGAACTGAACATATCCACTAGGAAGGACCACTTTCCATTGCCCTTTATAGATCAAGTGTGTAGATTATAGGGAACTGAACAAAGCCACTAGGAAGGACCACTTTCCATTGCCCTTTATAGATCAAGTGCTTGAATCTTTAGCAAGGAAGTACTTTTCATTCTTGTATGGTTTCATTGGTTACAATCAAATAAAATTTTCTCCAAAGGATCAAGACAAAACAACATTTGCATGCCCTTGGGGTACCTATGCTTACTCTATTCTACCCTTTGGTTTATGCAATGCCCCAACTACTTTTCAGAGGGTAGTGCTCAACATCTTTTATGATTATGCTCATGACTCTATGGAGATATATATGGATGACTTCACCACATATGGGGAAACTTATGAGGAAGCCCTTAGCAATTTGGAAAGGGTTTTAAAGAGATATAAAGAACACAACTTATCCCTAAGTAATGAAAAGTGCTTTATGATGATGACTCAGGGAACTATTCGAGGGCATTTCATATCTAGTGTAGGGATCCAAGTTGATCCACATAAGATAAAAATCATTTCTACATTACCTATTCCATAGAGGCAAAGAGATGTTAGAAGCTTCCTAGGCCATGCAAGCTATTAAAGGAGGTTCATTAAAGACTTTAGTAAGATTGTTGCACCATTGTTTGTTCTGTTGAATAAAGACAAAATTTATTTGGACATCAAAGTGCCAACATTCCTTTGAATAATTAAAGAAATCCTTAACACAAGCACCTATTTTGAAGGGTCCAAATTAGACCTTACCCTTCCATATACACACAAATGCTTCTGATTTTGTTATTAGAGCAATTTTGGGTTAGAAAGAAGGTAACAAAGAATATGTTATTTACTACATTAACAAGAATCTTTAGGGAGTAGAGCTAAATTATACTGTTATAGAAAAGGAATCTATGCTAGAAATAGTGTATGACATCAATAAATTCACACATTACATTACTAGTTATGTAGTTTTTGTCCACACAGATCATACAACTATCAGATCTTTAATGAACATGTAATAACACCAGTGTTCTACTCAGTAAATTTTTCCAAGTTTTCACCTCAAGTGAATGATCATGATGCCATAACATAGCAATAAAAAAAATTATTTCCATAATGTGAACTGCATGCACATTTGAAATAACACCATTTCTAAACTTCCATTGCATTTCATTGTAATTTCATAAATCTTTCCATAACATAGATTTCATATTGAATAAACTCAATTAATTCAAGTTTACATTCTTCCATATAAATGGGTACAAGATAAATACATAGCTCTTTTGAGCTTCATCTAGCAATAGATTTACAAATTGGTCCTAATTTTGTCATAATGATGCATACATTCTGGATGTCCCCGTTCCCTGGTGTATACTGATAGGGACAGGGTTGGATGGAACTCTCACCGTTCCATGCTCTGAGTCCTTGCCTTGAAAACTCCTAAGGGATCTTTTTCACCCTGACCTATAAGTCCTATCCCTGATAATAGAACCCCTGGTCTTATTGGCCAACCCTGCTATCATTTACAATGCCTTAACCAAGCAATTCTTGGTGCTTTTCCTCACATTCACCATCTAGCCCTCAATACACTTAAAGACTAGCTAACCTCCAATGCTTCCTAACCTTTTTGCAGGGGTGTGTGTTAACTTACATGGCTTCAAAATCATCTGTCAAAGGTCCTTAGTTGACCTACAAACCTCAATTCTCCATTGCTAGCATATAACCCTATTCTAGGGTTTGGGAAGGCTACTAGCCTTGAGCCCCTATTAGCCCTCTCAACTCAAAGAAACAGTTCAAAACTCCTCTCTTTCAAAAGTTTGTGCCAAACTTCCTTCTGACACCTTGGCTCAATTTCCAAGCTCTAAAAGATTTTTTTGGATTTGGGACCTTTTCTGTCCGTACACAGGTACAACCCAAATTTTGCAAGAACTAGGATTTCCTAGACCATTTTCTTGGTTTGTTTGGTTCTTCCAGCCACAAATGCTTTGATAAAGACTCTGTCCTCCTTCCCAAACCTTCTCAAAGCTTCCTGCAAACACCACACACCTCAGTTTCAAAAGTATTAGCACTCTTGCAACGTTAGGGTCTAATTTCAACTATCTTTTCCAACCCGGGCATCACAAGCTCGCCTAGGAATAGTCTTTTAGCATGCTGTTTGAACTTCTACTGACTCCTACCCCTAAAGTATGTACACTAATGGAGTTTAGTCACCTTCCCAATATCTCCATGCTTCTTGGTATGGTGGGAGTGTGGGCTAAAACTCCATTTTTATCACAATTACCAATCAAAACAACAAGGAAACAACACAGAATTTACAAGACAACTGAAAGCGATGAAATTACTAACTACTAAACCAGATAAATGCTTCAAAAATCTTCACTACATACTATTCAATCCAACAAAAATCTTTTCTCAAACCATCTATCTGCTGTTCCAAGAACAAGAACAGGAAAAACTGAGTTTCCACACCAAAAATCACTATTTTCTTGTCATTCTCATGAAAACTACAAACGTTCCAATTCTTCCAACCTTTCAAACAGGTCGAGAGCTCCCTTTTAAAAAGCTTGGAAACAGTTAGGTTTCCTTTTTCGAGCCTAGGAATGTCCAAAGGATTAGTGTTGTAAAACACAGTGTGTTTAGCAACCTTGGTCTATTGTGAAGAAAACAACCAAAGATAGGCTTCCAAAACTGATTCAACTTCACCACTTCTAACCTAAGAAACAAAGGTCCTCAAACACAAACAAGATGGTCCATAAGACCTTACACACCACAACAAAATTGTTTTCAACCAAAAACTTCAGTAAAGCCTGAACTTTGCCAGGTGCTCTTGCACCATTCTCCCCCTCTCTGCCCAAACAACTAAGGAGAGGAATGAGGGACCAATGTTAGGTCAATGCCAAGTTTCTTGAACTGATCTTCCTGTATCCAAGTGGCTTCTGATTCTGGTTTGTTTTTCCACTTGATAAGGTGCTCCATGTACACTTTGTTCCTGGTAGATTTTTGCACTCTTGACTCCAAGATCTGCTCTACCTGAGGCTTGTCTTGTTGAGGAAAAGTCACATTACTGATGTCCTTGAAGATTTCCTTGCTGTTCTGCTCCTCATCTTTGACTGATCCTTTGTACTTGATTAAATCAGCAACATTGAAAACTGGAGAGATGCCCAAGTCTGATGGTAATTCCACCTTATATGCATTCTTGCCATATTTGGCCAACACCTTGCATGGACCCACTCTTTTCATCTATAATTTGGTTGCCATTCCTTTCTGCAATCTGGATTTGTTGAGGTGGACCATAACATAGTCCCCAACTGCAAATTGCACATCTCTCTTTGACAAATCAACTTTTTCCTTCAACTTTTGGGTTGTTGTTGTAACTGTGTTCTTGACCTACTCATGAATCTCTTTCATTGTCTGAGTGAAGTCCTCTGCATGTCCACTCCTATTCTCCATGGATCCCAAATCTCTAAGCTCACATATGCCTCTTGGGTGCATCCCATACACCACTTCAAATGGACTTTTCCCTGTAGTTCTATTGACATTGTCATTGTAGGCATATTCAGCTTGGGAGATACCATATCCCATGTCTATCCATACTCCTTGGTTAGACACCTTAGAAGATTACCCAACACTCTGTTAACCACCTCTATTTGACCATCGGTCTGAGGATGGTAGGTTGATCCAAATGACAGATTTTTTCCCAATCTGCTCCATAAAGTCTTCCAAAAGTGACTCATGAACTTCACATCTCTGTTAGAAACTATGCTTAAAGGTAAGCCATGGATCCTTACAACCTCCTTGAAGAAAAGATGAGCTATGTAGCTTGCATCATGAGTAGTCTTGCAAGGAATGAAGTGACTCATCTTGCTAAATTTGTCCACTACTACATAAACACTGTCAAAACTAGTCTTGGTCTTGGGAAGACCTACCACAAAATCCATGCTCACACACTCCCATGGTCAGTTAGGAATGGGCAGGGGTTGATACAAACCAGCATTGCTAGCTCCCCCTTTTGCTTTCATGCAAACTACACACTGCTCCACATATCTTCTGACATCCCTTGGCAACTTGGGCCAATATTAAAACCTTTGCACTAATTCCAATGTTTTGTTGATGCCAAAATGACCACTACGACTGCCATTATGCTTCTCTTGAATCAAATTTTCCCTCATAGACCCTCTTGGAACACATAACTGATTACCCTTAAATAACAGTCCATTTTTCAATGTATACTCAGCATATTGGCTATCAAAATGATTCTCAAAATCAGAACATACCTTGTAAGCTTCTGAGAAGTCTTCATCTTCACCATAGAGGTCTTTGAAACTCTCTAATCCAATGCTCTTCAGCTGTATTTCCTGCACTGTCAGCATTCTTCTGCTTAATGCATCTGCCACCTTGTTCATTTGTCCTTTCTTGTGCTTGATAGTGAATGTGAAGGCTTGGATGTATTCCATCCATTTCAAATGTCTATTACTCAGCTTCTCTTGGGTGTTGATATAACTAAGTGCCTGGTTATCAGTGAAGACCACAAACTCTTTGGGTAACAAATAATGCCTCCACTTCCTAAGGGACTGCACTAAAGCATATAGCTCAAGATCATAGGTAGAGTACTTTTGCTTGGCTTCATTGAGCTTTTCACTAAAGAAGGCTATAGGCCTACCTTCTTGACTAAGTACTCCTCCTACTACTACTCCACTAGCATCACACTCAACTGTGAGCAACTTGTTAAAGCTAGGCAATAACAGAATAGGTTGAGTTGCCACTTCTTGTTTTAGTTTCTCAAACCCTTTCTCAGCCTCTAGAGTCCACTTAAACTTTGTTTTCATGCCACCCTTGATTGTATCTAGTACTGGTGCACATATACCACTAAAATTCCTTATGAATTTTCTATAGAACTGAGCTAAACCATAAAAACTTCTTACCTCTGTTGCTGTGGTTGGTGTGGGCCAGTTTAGGATGGCTTCTACTTTGCTCGGATCCATCTTCAACATTCCTTGGGATACTACAAACCCCAAATACACAAGCTCTTGCTTGAAGAACTCACACTTCTCAAGATTGATTGCCAACTTCTCTTCTTGCAACCTTTTAAGAACCATCTCCACATGCTTCAAGTGTTCTTCTGCTGTCTTACTGAAAATTAGTATATCATCAAGATATACTACTACAAAGATTCCTGTGAAATCCTTAAGCACCTCATTCATTAGTCTCATGAACGTGCTAGGGGCATTTGGGAGGCCAAATGGCATCACTTTCCACTCATATAACCCATCATTTGTCTTAAAAGTTGTCTTCCATTCATCACCATCCTTAATTCTGATCTGATTGTAGCCACTCTTGAGATCTAACTTGGTGTAATACTGTGCTCCTCCAAGGCAATCCATCAAGTCTTCTATTCTAGGAATAGGGAACCTATACCTAATTGTGATTCTATTTATTGCTCTAGAATTAGTACAAAATCTCCACTTACCTCCTTTCTTAGTTGCTAAAACCACTAGCACTGCACATGGGCTGATGCTCTTTTGAATCAATCCTTGATCCAATAATTCTCGCACTTGCCTAGCTACCTCTAGGTTCTGCTCAGGTGTAAACTTGTATGCTGCTTTATTAGGCAATGAGGCTCTAGGTATGAAGTCAATTTGATGACTTATAGCTCTCTTTGGAGGTAAAGTTGCAGGTGTACCATCACTCACTATGCTCTTGTACTTATCAAGTAACCTTTGGACTGCTTCTGGTAAGACCGTCCTTTCAGCCTTTTCTTCCTCTTTAGGCTGCATCATGATCACATATCCTTCTTTCCCTTGGTGTAGATCCTTAAGGAACTCCTTGCCACTACTCAACATGATGTTTGGTATCTTGGACTGTCCCTCATCTTCCTCTGTCAATGACTGTTGCTTGAAATTTCTTCCATCCTTCTTGAATGAGATGGTATTCTCTTTCCCATCATAAATGGAACTTCTGTCATATTTCCATGGTCTGCCCAGTAGCAGATGGCATGCATCCATGGGTAATACATCACAAACCACCTTGTCTTTATAGCCTCCAATTGAAAATTCCATTGTTACTTGCTCATTCACCAAAACACTCTACCCTTTATTCAACCATGTGACCTTGTAGGGGTTAGTATGAGGTACCTTCTACAATTTCAGTTTAGTTACTGCCTCCTCTAAGATTATATTATCTGTTGAACCAGAATCTACAATGACTTTGCACACTTTTCCAAGTATCTTGCACCTTACTCTAAAAAGAGCTCTTCTTTGCTTAGGTTCCTCCTTGACTGGTTGTCTGATCAACACTCTGTTAAACATCAAACTCTCTCCAATTTTAGATTCTATATGACTGATCTTAGTTGCCCTAGGACTCATGGTGTCCTCTTGTGCATAAGCCACTCTCTTTTCATTGCTTGATGAAGAAGCTTTCTTCGGGCACCTATAAGTTGGATGTCCCATTTGATTGCAATGATAACACTTCATGGTGGCAAAGTAAGAGTTACTTCTACCTGCTCCTCTTCCTCTATTTGAACCTCCTTGAGGTCCCCTTCCTCTGTTAAATCCTCCTCTTGAAGATGTTTCACCTCCATGCTCAGTGAGTTTTGATTCCCCTTAGTTTCTTTGGTCACTACCTCTTCCTTGGTAGCCACCACGCTGTCCTCTTTGATCTCTTTGATCCTTGCTTTTGCCTCTACCCCTAGAAGCCTGATCTTGCTTCCTCTTGTTCCTTTCTTCAATCTTGATAGCCAATTGATAACATTGGTGTACTGTCTTGGGACTTAGTAAGGCCATTTCCTCTTGGATATTCCACTTCAAACCATTTAGATACCTAGCCACTTTGAGGCTCTCATCCTCAGTCACATTAGACCTCATACAAAGCTTTTGAAACTCTTCAGTATAAGTGTTTACATCTTGGTCTTTCTGCCTTAGACTTTGCCTCTTCTTGTGTAGTTTAATCTCATAATCATCTGGCATGTAGGCTTCTTTCACTTTAGCAACCATTCCTTTCCAAGTTGCTATGGGTTGTTTGCCTTCTTTCTCCCTTTCAATCTAAATGAACTTCCACCATGTCAAGGTTGATCCTCTCAATCTTGACTTAACAACCTTCACCTTCTGAGCTTCCATGACTCCATCACACTCAAAGTGATTCTCCATGCCTTCTATCCAGTCCATTACCAAATCAGGTTCCATCTTTCCACTAAAAAGTGGTATACCTTCAAGTGCTTTTCCACTCAAGGCTTTCAATGCCTTCAAGAAAGGCTCCTCCTTCAAAACAGGGTCAAGTACAGGGGTCTTATCCTCCTCTGCTATCTCTTCTTCCTTTGGAATTCTTCCCTCAAACTGTGCACTCCTCACTGTTGTCTCAAGTTGGGCTATTCTTTCCCTCAACTGCTTATTGTAT
Source organism: Sequoia sempervirens (assembly GCA_007258455.2). NCBI lineage: Eukaryota > Viridiplantae > Streptophyta > Pinopsida > Cupressales > Cupressaceae > Sequoia > Sequoia sempervirens. Next base: position 122,900,268 of record VDFB02000003.1, on the reverse strand, counting down.
TCTTCTTGCTCTTCAACCATCTTAGCCAGTTCTACATTGGTCACCATGGTGGAAGAATCACTTGACTCAATGTCTGACATGCAAAATTTCTTTCCCAAATCTTTCACTGCTCTAATACCAATCTAATAGGGACAAGGTTGGATGGAACTCTCACCGTTCCATGCTCTAAGTCCTTGCCTTGAGAACTCCTAAGGGATCTTTTTCACCCTGACCTATAAATCCTATCCCTGATAATAGAACCCCTGGTCTTACTGGCCAACCCTGCTATCATTTACAATGCCTTAACCAAGCAATTCTTAGTGCTTTTCCTCACATTCACCATCTAGCCCTTAATACACTTAAAGACTAGCTAACCTCCAATGCTTCCTAACCTTTTTGCAGGGGTGTGTGTTAACTTACATGGCTTCAAAATCATCTGTCAAAGTTCCTTGGTTGACCTACAAACCTCAATTCTCCATCGCTAGCATATAACCCTATTCTAGGGTTTGGGAAGGCTACTAGCCTTGAGCCCCTATTAGCCCTCTCAACTCAAAGAAATAGTTCAAAACTCATCTCTTTCAAAATTTTGTGCCAATCTTCCTTCTGACACCTTGGCTCAATTTCCAAGCTCTAAAATATTTTTTTGGATTTGGGACCTTTTCTGTCCGTACACAGGTACAACCCAGATTTTGCAAGAACTAGGGTTTCCTAGACCATTTTCTTGGTCTGTTTGGTTCTTCCAGCCACAAATGCTTTGATAAAGACTCTGTCCTCCTTCCCAAACCTTCTCAAAGCTTCCTGCAAACACCACACACCTCAGTTTCAAAAGTATTAGCACTCCTGCAACGTTAGGGTCTGATTTCAACTATCTTTTTCAAACCGGGCATCACAAGCTCGCCTAGGAAAAGTCTTTTAGCATGTTGTTTGAACTTCTATTGACTCCTACCCCTAAAGTATGTAAACTAATGTAGTTTATCCACCTTCCCAATGTCTCCATGCTTCTTGGTACGGTGGGAGTGCGGGCTAAAACTCCATTTTTATCACAATTACCAGTCAAAACAACAACAAGGAAACAACACAGAATTTACAAGACAACTGAAAGCAATGAAATTACTAACTATTGAACCAGATAAATGCTTCAAAAATCTTCACTACATACTATTCAATCCAACAAAAATATTTTCTCAAACCATCTATTTGCTATTCCAAGAACAAGAACAGGAAAAACCGAGTTTCCACACCAAAAATCATTGTTTTCTTGTCATTCTCATGAAAACTGCAAACGTTCCAATTCTTCCAACCTTTCAAACAGGTCGAGAGCTCCCTTTTAAAATGCTTGGAAACAGTTAGGTTTCCTTTTTCAAGCCTAGGAATGTCCAAAGGATTAGTGTTGTAAAACACAGTGTGTTTAGCAACCTTGGTCTATTGTTAAGAAAACAACCAAAGATTGGCTTCCAAAATTGATTCAACTTCACCACTTCTAACCTAAGAAACAAAGGTCCTCAACCACAAACAAGATGGTCCACAAGACCTTACACACCACAACAAAATTGTTTTCAACCAAAAACTTCAGTAAAGCCTGAACTTTGCCAGGTGCTCCTGCACCATATACACTCCAGCTATTCCCAACACTGGTGCAAACATCTGCAAACCTCGGCCACCAACTGATGAGGAGAAGCATCACTCAAGTGCTTTTCTACCAACCACGGAATCAAATGCGGTCCCCCGCACATTTGCCTCATCTGACAAGATGGCCCTACCCTTCAACAAAGATATTGGTTGGTAAACCTCATAACAATAGCCTATTTGGGCTTAGTGTTGTGTCCTACAAACTAGAACCTAATCATATGGTCGTTTCCCCTATGAGTATGAAAATCTTGAACTAGAATTCATAAAAGGAACACAATGAACTGGCAGTGTAAACAATGGCTACTTACACTACTTTGGCCAAAGTATTCTCACTGAGTACTTCAAGTGATAGTCTTCCTATTCACATACGTTTCTATAGCTCGCTTCTAACTATGACCGTTCACATACTATTCTTAGGAAATTTCCTTCCATAGGAAATCTCTAACCTCAGAAATAACCTATTCTCCTTTTCCCAAAACACTATGGCATCTCTACCAATAAAGCCTAAGAATAAGTTACCCCCTTCAATAGATATTTAAATCCCAGGTATAACATATGAGCTTTTCTAGTTTACAAATTAACTTTGCATAATCAAGCTATTCGCTTCAAAAGACAACCTAGTCCCAAGTATAACTTTATAAGCTAAAGTATAGCAGCATAAGCTTCATCTAATCATAGATTAAATGTTCATAAATAACTAACTTCAATAAGTAATTTATCATATTAATAAGTGGTTCTCATCAAGAGTATAGCCACATCAATAAATGACCTCAATTTGAAGAATAATCATATCAATAGATGATTCCATTCAAGAGTGTAATCTCCTTAATAAAAGGGTTATTTATAAGAGTGGAATCTTGTCAACAATGTGACTTCATTTCAAGAGTGTTAAGCAACTAATCAAGTAGCAACTCTAACTCAATAGGTAATCCCACCTGTCTCCAAATATATAGTATCCCATAAAATCAAGTGATTAACTTAATCACATAGGTGAGTTATAACCTTGGTTTATCCTAATCCTAAGATTAAGAGATCAACCAATGACTAGTATGATCATATAGGTTAATCTAACCCTATATGTTCCAATCAAGACCAATTGATCAACTCAACCAAGTAGGTTATTCCCAACCCATAGGTTTCAATGAGTATTCAAGTACATGTCCCAACCTAGTAGGTAAATCTTAACCCAAGGTCTCCTTTAATCAGATAATACTTCTCAATCCAAATAGGTTAATCTAAACCTAGGGTTTCATTCAAGAGTATAGTATGATCAAGTGATCATTCAAGTTAAGATATTTGATGTGGTTTGCTTAATGCCACATCATATCTTTCATACCTTCACTTTTGTAATGCTAACCCTATCATTCCCAAGGTTCCCTAACATAATAAGCTACAGTGTCAAGTCTTTTCATGATGTTGATGCATTTCACAATATACATGTAGTATTACTACCTATGTATAGAAATAATATTTGTGGACACGAAAAAAGTATCCCTTTTTGCTTGCTTGATTTGGGAATAATTAATGATAAATTGGACCTAATTTTGCCTTGATCTAGTATTGTGAGGTGTTTTACACATCCACATTAGGTCTTGGACCCTTGCAAATGGAATAAAATGCATGTCTTGTAAAGGTGTTGTAAAGAATTGTAAATGACTTTCACGCTTTTCTTGACTTTTATTAAGCATTTAAGTATAATATTATTTTAATTCAAAAGTTAGATTTTTCCCTCTTCTTCTATAATTAAATAATTATTTCAATTATTTAATTATTCATTAGCCTTTTCTCTCTATAGTTAAATAAATGTTATAATTATTTAATTATTTATCCTTTCTTTATCTCCCCAATTAAATAATTATTTTTAATTGTGTAATTATATAATTTGTTCTCACCTTTCTTTTGAAATAAATAAAATTAATATTTTATTTATTTCTCCTATGTTGGCCACCTAAATTAAACAACCTTTATTATTTAATCGCCTCTTTTTATGTGCCAATCTTATCTTCCACCACAAGTCTTTATCTATCCATGTCTTTCTTCTCTCAATTAACCTCCACCCTTGATTAAGTTATTTTCTAATTTAATCTTGGCCCTTGATCATGATCCTTATTCTTAACTCTTTTCTATAAAATGAGACCTTTAACCCTAATTCATAATTCAATAATCACTCATCCATCATTCACCATCCATCTCAAGCAAGCTAGGTTTTTATCATTCCAAGCCATCAAGATAGCTTTCTAAGACATTCAAGGGCATATTCTTCAACTACTGTTGTATAAAATCAAGATCAATCATTGTGCAAAGGTATTAACTCCATTATTTTTCATCACATTCTTTCTTCATTTTGGTTTAATTACCTAAAAAGGGGTTTGACCAAGGCAAATCCCCATACCCTAACAATCAACATTTTCTCCTTCTCTCTTTGTGTGTTTGCAGATTTAGACTTCTTGAGGGCTTGAAGATCATTGAAGATTAGGATGAAGACTCATTGAAGACATCTCCTTGTTTGCAAAGCCAAAATATTCACTAAAAGTCACTTTCAGGCCCGAAAATCAGAGTTTCAAAACCAAAAACTTGTTAAGAACTGAAGTGCAAACCAAGGGCTTTTGTTTCCACTTTTGAATTTTCAAAAATTCAGAAGTGGACTAAGTCTCCAACACTGGTGAATTAGTCCCACTGAACCTGTTTTTTAGAGGTTTTTGCAGACTTGGATACCCATTTGGCCGAAACAAGTTTCTGAGTAGTTTTTCCAAAACTGGGCCTAAGTCGCCCAAATTGGCACAAGTGTCCCAATCGGATTTTGCATCAGGTTTTTCAGGATTTCAGACCTTCATGCCATCCTTTTTCAGCCTCTAGGTGCACATTCTATTTCATGGCTTTCTGTCTAGTTTTGTTTGCATTTCTAGGTCATTTATCACATGTTTGCATATCACAATATATTTTCCAGTACTTCATATTTCTTAGGTTTAGCATCAATAAATCATCTTTATTCTAGTTTATTGCATTAGTACATCATAATTAGATACATTTCATCCCATTTACATTAATCTTGAGTGTAGAAATTAACATTTTGGGCCCATTTCTCTCCTTTTAGGTGAAAAACCTAGAAGAGTTAGAGAACCCTTCGGTAACCAAAATCATTGTTTACAACATCATTATCTAAATCCCCATATAGGGTATATAGGATTACAAAGACACTTCCTTAAGTTAATCATGTTTCATCATTCCTAGTATATAATACTAATGATAAACATACACTCCTATAATGGAGTATATATAAACTCTTTCATAGAAAAACATAAAACAACTTTTATTCCTTTCAATAAGCAAATACTATGATTCACTATTGCAAGCATTCTCAAGTAATTCCAAATCAAATCAATCAAGCTCATTCTTTTGTAATAAAAGACAAATAAAAGAAGATTAGATCCTCGTGCCTGTAATACGCTTGATCCAATTGACTAACTTGATTCTCAGCCTTCCAATGGCAGTTGCTAGGCTTCCCTTTGCATCACTTCACTAAGTCCTCTTTCACAAGATAATTCAATGCTCTCATAAAATAACTCTCAGCTCTCACAAAATATAGCTCTCAGATTATTTGTAGCATAATGGATTTGCAGAAATAAGTGTATCTCAAAAGAGAGAAATGGCTCATCTATTTATACTAAAACATGAGACAAAGATTCCTATCGATTTGGCTATCAAATTAACACCTCTTAGCTTTGAAGATCGACTCAACTCTTATACTTAAAATGTGGTAGAATTATAAACTCATACATAGCTTATGCACTCAACAGATTGACTTATTCATTCGACCAACTATGGTTGACCGATTCTTTTACATACATGCTCAACAATAAGAATCAAATTGAAAACGATTAAGACTTCTATCAATTCAAGAGTTCATTGATTGATTCCAGGCATTCGCCACTTTCCTATTAACGGGCTTGCTATTTACATAGTTGTTTCCTAATGAATTGCATATTATACATTAATTTGGTCCTTGCTTAAGCATTGATATTTACACAATGAATCAACTTCTCTCTTTAAATGTTTCCTATGTGTACTCAACACTTGAATTTCTACGCGCTATTTCACAAGTTTGACTTGGTCTTGGGCTGAGTAATCGAAATATATCCATGAGTCAACTTCCCTTTTCTTAGCATCATCTTCTCTTGCATGCACAACCCGTCTCTTGTAATAGTTTGTTGCATTTATTATTTGAGTTTTGCAAACTCCTCTCAACATATTTAAACTAGTATTTCCACCGCCCATTATCATTGATGATAGATGTGGTTGAATACTTATATCCTAAGTACAATAGTATCTATGTACCACATGACACCTATGTCCCAGTGACTGGAAATACGTTCTCATTAGCCCATGAATTTATCCTTAGTGTAATCCAAATAGAAAATGGATGCCGGTGCATTGCGCACTACATCGTGGGTCCCATCCTTCCCTTTGGTATTTACACCTTTAGATAACTCAAAATTTGAGTTCGTCCATCCCTTACACTTCCATTTTCCTTAATCATAAAATTAATGCTCTTGACTATTTGTCCATCTTGAGCATAACATTGCTTTTGGACACCTGTCAATTCTGAACATGACCATATTGCTTCATATTTCAAGCTTTATATCAACAAGGTTTCTTCTATCATTTCGATCTATTATTCCTTTTTGACAACCTTTCTAGTCTAAGGTTAACCCTATTTCTTAGCCAATTCTAGCCTAATAGAGTTTTCAACCTTCCTTTCCATATAATGGATCAAACCTCAATGATAGAAGTTTATAAATATTCAACAAATCGTTCAAGATTTGGTTTATCACTTTTGCCTATTCTACTACAATAATATATTGAACATTCATTCAATTGAATTTCTCACAAGTTGATCATGGTTTACACAACCTTATCATTATTTTCTTGTTCTCATATGAAATAACCTTCTCAGGGACACTAATCAACTACTTCACACAATATATTACTTAGGACCGAAATCTTATAATTCATAATTCCAACCAATGTTGGTTACCTTGGTGAGTCTGTTCACCATAATATTATGTCAGTTCCATTGACATAGACAAATTAAACTATCTTGTGTTTTACCACTCCCCCCTCTAGAATCTCAAGAGAGTATTCATGTCCTACGGATGAGGACATCTTATCTTCATTTCCTGGCATACTTAGATAATAACTTGCTACATACCCTGCAACATCTTACTCTATCTTTTTCCAGATTATAGTGGTTCTTCATCTGAATTTTTTTTTTCATTCCTTTGTCCTGAATATGTCATCAATTTCCTCATTTCATTCCTTAATCCTCCAAAATTTTGGGTACATAGGTTCTTTTACATCCCATATTAGTCTATTCCGACTGAGTGAAAACCTATCGTGGACTCTTACCACATTTGATTCTCTAGTTTTTAATGGCTAGATAATTTACGGAGATAAATTTGCTTCATCTTAGGACATCCATACCTTGGATTCTTTTGTCCTTTGATTATTTTCAAAATTGCAATCCGATTTCCAACTCATTCTATCTTTCCCAATGAGCATCAATACTAATTTCAAGTAATAATCCTTGTTTAATCATGTTGGTTCCTAAAAGATATCAAATTTAATTGCATACCTAATTACCAAGCATGAACACTTCTCAATAACTCCAAATTACGAGTAATTTAGATCTTTCCTTACCTATTCCTTAGGCAATGATCTTCCCTTTCATGATCAAGTAATTTTCCTATCCTTTTCTAAGGCATCAATAATAACATTTGATCTTTCAATCAAACATATAAATAAAGTATTGAGTGATCATATCCCTTTTTTACTGGTCATAATCCTTGACCTTTTCATTATCTTTCAATAATTCCAATACTTTATTCTCATGGTCATGAAATATATGACTTAATTGACATCATGACTTACCAAAAAAAAGGTCAAAAGTTCTTCTAAATTGAAAATATATTTATGATTTTCATTGGGTGGGGTACTTTATCTGAGTCAATCCACTCTCTTTCTTCCCCCTTAATATTTCCACAACATTCGATCAACTTAAAGTTGAACTCCTAGAAAACATTTTCTTTCTCGAAATGATTTATCATTCCTTGTTGTTGGATTTCTAATGCCTTTTTCTTGCCTCCATCACATGCCTTGAATATACTTATTCCCAAAGCTAGATTCATCATTGATATCTAACCTCATAGATTCGACAATTGGATCATCAATAAAGAGATCTATTGAATAATCTACAACTTTACAAGCTAAAAGGTGCTCTATTATTCCAATTCTCTTTTCCATGTAAACCAATATCCTTTTTGTGGAAGAATTTCCATATCCACAAAGCCTCTTTTGTTGATGTACCTTCAACTTAGAGCGTTGTTTCCTTACTAGTTCTATTGATTTGACACATAGTGTTAGACTGTATCCCATTTCCTTTTGGAACCTCTAAACATAAGTTTATTTTTGTTGGCAAGTTGGTGTGTTTAATCTACACTTCTACCAAACTTAGTACTAACTGTACCTTTGTTAGCCAATCCGGTTACTTTTTTTAGGTTTCTTTCTTACAATCACCTATCCAAGTGACTTTATCCAAATTCTTGGGATCTTCATAACCTTAAGCACCCTATGTGGCTTGGTTTTTTTTTCTTATCTTAATCAGAACTCCAAATTGATCTCATCAACTTTTGGTTGGTGGGACCATATCCACTTCATTGATTACTTATTTTCTAACCTTTATATTGGATGTTGTGGTTATGTTGCTGATATGTGGTTGTCATTGATGTCAACACTATCTGCATTAATATATTAGAAGTTGTATATGTCAAGGATATTGAGAAAATTGTAATGAAATGAGTTGCAGGTTGTCAGTGGTGAAGTGAAGTTTATTCTGTTGGTGATCCCAATACATTGATGATCAGAGGTTGTGGATTAAAGGGTTTCATATCGAGTATATCTAGTTTATCCATGTTAAGTTTCAGAGATCCACATGAAGATTTTATCGGGTTATGAGTAGTTGTGTTCTGACAATTTTTTTGTTGCTTCAATTGGTGTTCCTAAATGAAGTTGGTATGATTCAAGTAAGTTCAGTTGTCGCGGATGCCTCTCTAGTGATTCATGATGTTTGTGGATGTTTCTAGATCGTGATCTATCTATGTTGCACATCCGCGTTGATTTTTGTGCTCGCAATTGGTGATTTTCTCTTGTGTGCTCATGTTTTTCATGTTCATGGCTGACAAGCTGTTGTAGCGTGTTGTGGATCTTCGAGGAATAATTGTTTGAAGTGTTTTTGTGTTTGAGTATTTCATTTTGGGTCTTCACTATGTTGTGGCCGACCTTGGTGGATTCACATTGATAATTATCTATTGTTTTGGGCTGACAATTTGTATTCATTTTATTATTTTGTTGAAGCCAACATGTAGCGATGTAATCTCTTGTTGCGGATATATATAAGCGATTGTTTATTCCATTTGAAGAAAGTGTGAGTGAATGTGGTGTGTGAGATGTGTGAATAATGTTCAAACCATTTGAAGGCAGAAGTAGAGTGTGAAGAAGAGTGAGTGAGTGTGAAGAAGTGTTCATGTGCTTAACCAGAAATGTAATCAGGCATTAGTAGATGCTATTTTCTCAGTTCAAAATCTGGATGGATGTAATCCGAATCTTTCTATAAGACAATGAGTCTTCTCTTGTTTTTGAGCAGTGAGCTCTAGGCAGTGTGCCTAAATGCATGTGCATTCCCCATTTATTCTTCTTATTCTTTTAATAGGGTATTATCTTGTGGACTGACCTCCACCGTGGTTTTTCCCCTAACAAGGTTTCCATGTAAAAATCTTGGTGTTATGTGTATTTCTAATGTGTTGATGATTATGCTTTCATTGTTATTAATTAGATTTAATAAGTTTATTAAGGCTGAATTTTTGTGACAATTGATTCACCCCCTCCTCTTAGTTGTCTGCCCTTGTGTTTCCAACAATTGGTATAAGAGTGGATTCCTTGGAAGAACTTTAATAGCTTGAGGTGATCTGGGATGAAAACATATAAGAAGGATAGTCTGAGATTTGATGGAACTAATTATTCTCTATGGAAGGCTCGAATGGAATGTCATATGAGATGCATTGGTGAATCCTATTGGAGCATTACAAGCAATATGTATGTTATTCCTCATAATGGTCCTACTACTATTGCTGAGATTAAGGATGTTGAATACAATATCAGGGCTATGGAAGCATTGTTGAGTGCTTTGACTGATTCTGAGATGACAAATGTGATGGATCTGAAGATTGCTTATGAGATTTGGAAAAAGTTGGAAACTTTGTATGAAGGTGATGCACATGTGAAGGTTGCTAAGTTGCAAATTCTGAAAGGGAAATATGAAATGTTGAGAATAGGTGATGATGAGAACATTACTTCTTTCATGCAGAGAGTGAATGAACTTGTGTGTAGTATTAGATGTGCTAGTGGAACATTGGATGAACCAGAAATTGTTGCTAAAGTGCTTAGATCATTGCATGTTGCATACAAAGCCAAAGCTATTGCTATTGAGGAGATCCGAACTGTGACAAATGTAACCAGAGACATGTTCATTGGTAAGCTTACAACTTTTGAGTTAAGTGAGTTTGGTGATGCTCTTCCTAAGATAGAATATTCATTCAAAGCTACTACTTATGGAAAGGATAAACATAGATATGATCTAGGAGAAAGTTCTTCTAGAAAGGTATTCAAGTATGAGGAGGAAATGAGAGATTGAAGAAGAAGAGAGAAAACTAAACGAGCTTGAAGCACTTATTGTCAAGAGAGAAGCCAGAGGAGAAGGTAAGTATAAAGGAAAGTTTCCTATAAAATGTTTTTCTTGCAATAAGATAGGTCATTTTGCATCAAGGTGTCTAGAAAGAGTTCCTAAGTCAAGACCTAACAAGCCTAGATTTCAAAGGAAATGTTATTATGTTGCTGATGAAGGTGTGACATGTGATGAATCTGATAAAGCGAATGCAAGTGAGCACGAATGGACCATATTTATTGCTATCAAGGAAAATAATCTTGTGTCTACTGAATCTGCTAGTTGTATAAATGTGGAGAAAGCCCTAATTGCTCGAGTTGAAGAGAAAGATGAATGGGTGATTGACAGTGGATGCTCTCATCATGCATGATAGGTGATAAAAGTAAGTTTGCGAGCTTGGAAAAGTATAATGGTGGTGTTGTAAGATTTGGTGATAATAATGGTGGTATAATCTGTGGCAGAGGATGCATTTCTCTTGATGGTAAGAATAATATTGATGATGTCCTATATGTGGAAGGTTTGAAGCATAATCTTTTAAGTGTTGGTCAGATGGTAGATAAGGGATACAATTTTTAGTTCAAGGATGGAAAGTACAGAATATTGGGAAGTTCAGGAAATGTGATTGCTTCAGGTACAAAAACAAAAGGTAACATCTTTCACCTGAATGTTGCTAGTAAAATTTGTTTGATTGCTCAAATTGATGAAATTTGTTTGTGGCATAGGAGAATGTTATGTTAACTTTAAAAATATTATCAAGATAAGTTCTACACAGGCAGTGAGAGATCTTCCTAAGTTGGTAAAGCCTACTAATGTCATATGCAAGGAATGTCAGTTAGGGAAGCAAACTAGAGTTTCATTTCAGAGCAAACAACATTGTTCAAATGAATTGTTGGAGCTTGTGCATACTGACTTGTGTGGTCCTTCTAGAGTCAAAAGTTTACAAGGATACATGTATTTTATGTTGCTTATTGATGATTATTCTAGAATGATGTGGGTTACTTTCTTAAGAGAGAAATCTGAAGCTCTGGAGAAGTTCTAGATTTTTAAGGCTATGGTTGAGACAAAGACAAGTCTGAAGATTAAATGTTTGAGATCAGATAGAGGTGGTGAATTCACTTCCGGTGAGTTCAATTCTTTTTTCTGAAGGGCATGGAATAAAGAGGAAATTATCTACCTTGCAAACCCCTCAGCAAAATGGAGTTGTGGAAAGGAAGAACAAGATAGTTCAAGATGCTGCAAGAACTATGATGCTGGAAGGAAATGTCCCTCATATCTATTGGAGAGAAGTTGTGAGTACTACTGTTTACATTCTCAACTAAGTACAAATCAAAGGTGATACCGGTAAGACCCTTTTGAGCTATGGTTTGGTCATAAGCCTACTGTTAAATATTTCAAAATCTTTGGGAGTAGATGTTATATCAAAAGAGATGAAGATATAGGAAATTTTGATGCTAGGAGTGATGAAGGAATCTTTCTTGGTTATTCTACTAAGAGCAAGGCCTACCGGTGCTACAATAAGAGATTGAAGAAAATGGTTGAAAGTGCAAATGTTAAGGTTGATGAAGACATTGCTAGACCATCCAGAACCTATGGATATGATTCAAATGATCAGAATGTCAGTACAGTTCAAACTCAAAATCAAGTTCAGATCATTCCAGTGAATCAACAAAATCAAGAGGAAGGAAAAACTAGAGAAAGTGCAGAAGCGAGATTACAAGAGTTTAAAATTCAAGAACTTCCTAAGACTCCAAGGTATGTGAGACTAAATCATTCAGAAGATCAAATTATAGGTGATAAGAATAAAGGTGTTCAGACTAGGAGAAGAATACTATTTGATTTCAAAGATTGACCTAACAATGTGAATGAAGTATGCAAAGATGAACATTGGATTGAAGCAATGAAAGAAGAACTACAACAAATTGAGAATAATGATACATGGATTCTTGTTCCTAGACCTAAGGACAAAAATGTAATTGGAACTAGATGGGTCTTTAGAAACAAACTAAATGAGGAAGGTGAAGTTGTTACAAACAAAGCAAGACTGGCGTGTAAAGGACATTCTCAGATGGAAGGAATTGACTTTGAAGAAACTTTTTCCCATGTTGCTAGGATTGAAGCTGTGAGACTATTTCTTGCTTATGTTGCTTGCAAAAACTACAAAGTTTATTAGATGGATGTCAAGTCAACATTTCTAAATGGTGAACTGGAAGAAGAGGTGTATGTTGAGCAACCTAATGGATTTCAATTGACTGATCAGGGAGATATGGTTTTTCGATTGAAGAAATCATTGTATGGACTTAAGCAAGCCCCAAGAGCATGGTATGCGAGATTGGACAAGTATTTGTTGAAGCTTGGATTTAATAAAGGTACTATTGATAGTAATTTGTATTTCAAGATTGATCATGATAAAGATTTGATTGTTGAAGTCTTTGTTGATGATATCGTTTTTGGAGGAGATGATAGTTTGTGCATGAAGTTTGCTGACGAGATACAAAATGAGTTTGAGATGTCTATGATTGGAGAGATGAAATTATTTTTTGGATTGCAAATCACTCAGTTAGATAAAAGTGTCTTTATATCTCAGTCCAACTATGTGAAAGAATTGCTAAAGAAGTTCGGTATGGAAGATTCAAAGCTAGTTGGTACACCTATGGTGATCGGATGCAAGTTGACACAATATGATGATTCTCTGAAAGTAAATTAGACTACATACAGATTGATGATTGGTGGATTGCTCTATTTGACTCAAACTAGACCTAATATCATGAATGTCATATGCATTGTTGCAAGATTTCAAGCTAATCCTAAGGAATCTCATGTGACTACTGTCAAGAGAATTTTTAGATACTTGAAGGGGAGAGTTGATTTTGGCCTATGGTATCTTAAAGATGATGATCTTACCTTGAGTGCCTTTACTAATGCTGATTGGGCAGGAGATGTGGATGACATAAAAAGTACTAGTGGTGGTGCATTTTTCTTGGGAAAGAATTTGATTTCATGGTTAAGTAAAAAGCAAAATGCCATTTCTTTATCTACTGCAGAGGCATAATACATTGTTGTTGCTAGCACTTGTACTCAAGTATTGTGGATGAAGTAGATGTTGAAAGATATTAGAGTTGTGTATGATGAACCTATTGCTATATTCTGTGATAATTCAAGTGCAATTAACATTTCTAAGAATCTGGTGCTGCATTCAAAGACCAAGCATATGTATATCAAGTTTCACTTTTTGAGAGAGAAGGTGAGTGAAAAGGAAATCAGATTGGAGTATGTGCCTACTAAGGAACAAATTGCATGTATCTTTACCAAACCATTGCCTAAGGATACTTTTGAGTATCTGATAGGGAAGTTAGGGGTGATTACCCCTCCTAATTAGAACTAAGATGCATTGTCTTGCATCAATCCGTGCATTTCATAGTCATATCTTGATTCAGATTGATGTTGTGGTGGTTGCTACTCAGGGGAAGTAGTTAGATGTTCATATATGTGGTTCAGAGCTTGTGTGTATCTTTTTCATTGATGTCAAAGGTGGAGAAGATTCATATGAGAAACTATGAGTCATCTGGGGAGAAGAAGTCATGAGAAAGAGGAGAAAAGAGTCAAAATCTAAGGGGGAGAAAGTGCTAAGAGATAGTTGTGTTGATGGTGTTTTTCACATTATGTGTTGCCATCAATTCCAAAGGGGGAGATTGTTGGATTTTGTGGTTGTGTTGCTAATATGTGGTTGTCATTGATGTCACAACTATATGCATTAATGTATTATAAGTTGTATATGTCAAGGATATAGAGAAAATTGTAATGAAATGAGTTGCAGGTTGTCAGTGGTGAAGTGAAGTTCAGTCTGTCAGTGAGCCTATTACATTGATGATCAGAGGTTTTGGATTAAAGTGTTTCATGTCAAGTATATCTATTTTATCCACATTAAGTTTCAGAGATCCGCATGAAGATTTGATCGGGTTATGAGCAATTGTGTTCTTATAGTTTTTTTGTTGCTTCATTGGTGTTCTTGAATGAAGTTGGTACGATTCTAGTAAGTTTAGTTGTCGCGGATGCCTCTTTGGTGATTCATGATGTTTGTGGATGTTTTTAGATCATTCACTATCTATGTTGCACATCCGCGTTGATCATTGTGCTCGCGATTGGTGATTTTCTCTTGCGTGTTCATGTTTTTCATGTTCATGGCCAACAGGGTGTTGTGGCGTGTTGTGGATCTTCAAGGAATAATTGTTTGAAGTGTTTTCTTGTTTGAGCATTTCATTTTGGGTCTTCACTATGTTGTGGCCGACCTTGGTGGATTCCCATTGATAATTATCTATTGTTTTGGGCTGACAGTTTGTATTCATTTTATTATTTTGGTGAAGCTGACATGTAGCGATGTAATCTCTTGTTGCAGATATATATAAGTGATTATTTATTCCATTTGAAGAAAGTTTGAGCGAATGTGGTGTGCAATATGTGTGAATAATGTTCAAATCATTCAAAGGTAGAAGCAGAGTGTGAAGAAGAGTGAGCGAGTGTGAAGAAGTGTTCATGTGCTTAACCAGAACTATAATAAGGCATTAGCAGATGCTATTTTCTCAGTTCAAAATCTGGATGGATGTAATCTGAATCTTTTTGTAAGACAATGAGTCTTCTCTTGTTTTTGAGCAGTGAGATCTAGGAAGTGTGCCTGAATGCATGTGCATTCCCCATTTATTCTTCTTATACTTTTAATAGGGTATTATCTTGTGGACTAACCTCCACCGTGGTTTTTCCCCTAACAGGGTTTCCATGTAAAAATCTTGGTGTTATGTGTGTTTCTAATGTGTTGATGATTCATGCCTTCATTGTTATTAATCAGATTTGAGAATAAGGTTAATAAGTTTATTAAGGTTGAATTTTTGTGACAACTGATTCACCCCCCCTCTTAGTTGTTTGCCCTTGTGTTGCCAACACGTTCTGGTCCCTTCCCTTATTCCAAGGTACTAACTCTTCTTACAAGATCTTGGTTTTGTTCAAAATCAGATTTTTGTCGAGAGTTCTCTAACCTCTTGGATACCTCCTTCATTGACTATTTACTTCAATTGAAGTTTCTCATTTATGCCAATAATGCATACTCATCTAGATTTGTAGTATTCTTACTGAATCCATAAATCCTTGACTCTTTGCAACTATAGGTTGCTACCAATAAGGGGTATCACCTCAATTCTTCCTATCCCCTTTGAGTTAGTTAGCTATTTCGTAGGATAAAGGTACGTATTGGTTATCCTTCATAACCTTCCTACATAACCTGGTTGCATAATCTTCCACAATCCAAGGGGTATCGTAAGGGTTGGAGTTTTCAATTCCAGGGACGACCCTTATCTAGTCCCAAACTTAAACAAATTCCCTGAAATATTTTCTTCATTTTCATTTCCCTTTTGTTCTTCCCTCTTTCCATCTTGGCACATGAACTTTTCTACCATTATCTTTTGATAAGGTTTACATAACTTTTATGCAATGAGCCCATAGGCTCCAGAGCTGAACCTAGTAGCTCTAATACTTCATGTAACAACCCTGGTGTTCTACTCAGTAAAATTTTCCAAGTTTTCACCTCAAGTGAATGATCATGATGCCATAACATAGCAATAAGAAATTTTCTTTCCATAATGTAAATTACATGCACATTTAAAATAACACCATTTACAAACTTCCATTGTAATTTCACAAATCTTTCCAAGACATAGATTTCATATTGAATAAAGTCAAGTTATTCAATTTTACATTCTTCCATATAAATGGGTACAAAATAAATACATAGCTCTTCTGAGCTTCATCTGGCAAGAGATACAAACTGGTCCTGATGTCACTGCAATGGTGAATACATTCTAGATGTCCCCGCTCCCTAGTGTATACACTCCAACTGTTCCCAATACTGGCACAAACATTTAGAAACCTCGGTTGCCAACTGATGAGGAGAAGCATCACTCAAGCACTTTTCTACCAATCATGGACTCAAATGCAATCCCCCGCACATCTGCCACATATGACAAGATGTCCTTACCCTTCGACGAAGAGATTGGTTGGTAAACCTCATAACAATAGCCTATATGGGCTTAGTGTTGTGTCCTACAAACTAGAATCTAATCATACAACCATTTCCCCTACGAGTATGCAAATCTTGAACTAGAATGCATAAAAGGAACACAGTGAACTAACAGTGTAAATAGTGGCTACTTACACCACTTTGGCCAAAGTATTCTCACCCAGTACTTTGAGTGACATTCTTCCTATTCACATACAATTCTATAGCTTGGTTTGGACTATGATTGTTCATATACTATGCTTAGGTAAGTTTCTTCCATAGGTAACCTCTAACCTCAGAAATAACCTATTCCCCTTTTCCCAAAACACTATGGAATCTCTACCAACAAAGCCTAAGCATAGGTTACCTCCTTCAATAGATATTTCAATCCCAAGTATAACATATGAGCTTTTATCTAGTTTACAAATTAACTTTGTATAATCAAGCTATTTGCTTCAAAAGACAACCTAGTCCCAAGTATAACTTTATAAGCTAAAGTATAGTAGCATGAGCTTCATCTAATCATAGATTAAATGTTCATAAATAAATGACTCCAATAAGTAATTTATCATATTAATAAGGAGTTCTCATCAATATTATAGGCACATCAATGAATGACCTCAATTTGAATAATAATCATATCAATAGATGATTCCATTCAAGAGTGTAATCTCCTTAATAAAAGGGTTATTCAAAAGAGTAGAATCTTGTCAACAATGTGAATTCATTTCAAGAGTGTTAAGCAACTAATCAAGTAGCAACTCTAACTCAATAGGTGATCCCACCTATGTCTCCAAATATATAGTATCCCATAAATTCAAGTGATTAACTTAATCACATAGGTGAGTTATAACCTTGGTTTATCCTAATCCTAAGATTAAGACATCAACCAATGACTATTTTGATCATATAGGTTAATCTAACCCTATATTTTCCAATCAAGACCAATTGATCAACTCAAACAAGTAGGTTATTCCCAACCCATAGGTTTTAATGAGTAGTCAAGTACATATCCCAAACTAGTAGGGAAATCTTAACCCAAGGTCTCCTTCTTTAATTAGATAATACTTCAAAACCCAAATAGGTTAATCTAAACCTAGGGTTCCATTCAAGAGTATAGTATGATCAAGTGATCATTCAAGTTAAGATATTTGATACAGTTTGCATAATGTCACATCATATCTTTCATACCTTCACTTTTGTAATGCTAACCCTATCTTTCCCAAGGTTCCCTAGCATAATAATATATAGTGTCAAGTATTTTCATGACGTTGATGCATTTCACAATATGCATGTAGTATTACTACCTACGTAAAGAAATAACATCATTAACTTAATCCCTACATAGGGTATGTAGGATTACAAAGACACTTCCTTAAGCTAATCATGTTTCATCATTCCTAGTATATAATACTAATGATAAACATACACTCCTATAATGGAGTGTATATAAACTCTTTCATAGAAAAGCATAAAACAACTTATATTCCTTTTCATAAGCAAATACTATGATTCACTATTGCAAGCATTCTCAAGCAATTCCAAATCAAAGCAATCAAGCTCATTCTTTCATAATAAAATACAAATAAAAGAAGATTAGATCCTCATGCATGTAATACGCTTAATCCAATTGACTAACTTGATTCTCAACCTTCCAATGGTAGCTTGCTATGCTTCCCTTTGCATCACTTCACTAAGTCCTCTTTCACAAGATAATTCAATACTCTCACAAAATAACCCTCAGCTCTCACAAAATATAGCTCTCATATTATTTGCAGTAGAATGGATTTGCAGAAGTAAGTGTGTCTCAAAAGAGAGAAATAGCTCATCTATTTATACTAAAACATAAGAAAAAGATTCCTATTGATTTGGTTATCTAATCGACACTTCTCAGCTTAGAAGATCAACTCATTTCTTATACTTAAAAGGAGGTAGAATTATAAACTCATACTTAGCTTATGCACTCAATAGATCGACTTATTTATTCGTCCAACTATAGTTGACCGATTCTTTTACACACATGCTCAACAATAAGAATCAAATTGAAAATGATTAAGACTTCTATCAATTCAAGAGTTCATTGATTGATGCCAGACATTCTCCATGTTTCCTATTAACAAGCTTGTTGTTTACACAGTCGTTTCACAATGAATTGTGTGCTAATACGTTGATTTGGTCCTTGCTTAAGCATTGATATTTACACAATGAATCAAATTCTCTTTTTAAGTGTTGCCTGTGTGTACTCAACACTTGAATTTCTACGTGCTATTTCACAAGTTTGACTTGGTCTTGGGTTGAGTAATCGACATATATCCATGAGTTGACTTCCCTTTTCTTAGCGTCGTCTTCTCTCGCATGCACAATATGTCTCTTGTAATATTTTTTTGCATTTATTATTTTAGTTTTACAAACTCCTCTCAACAAACTCCTCTCAACAAATTTAAACTATTATTTCCACCACCCATAATCATTGATAATAGATATGGTTCAATACTTGGCATTACACTGCTTGAATGTGTGGTCTATGTTGTTGCGCCAAACATTATTGAATGTATTATGTGTGTCTTACCATACACAACAAATTTTATTATTAAAGATGCATTTCCATATGGTATCGACTACGGTTTACCTCCCATATTGGCCTTTATTGCCGCACATTACTTTGTACATAAATCAACCTTTATCTTAGATCAACATATGTATTAATCAGCCCATAATACTTTGTATAACATATATATACAAATCAACCTCTATTTAATTATCATATATATATATATAAATATATATTTGTATAGATACATGTATATATATGTCCACAAATAGCCTTAATGCTATCACATTTATATATGTATATGTATTTATATTCTAATATATATGTATTCCATAACAATCAAATACATATATACTTGATATACAAATTAATAAGATCAAGTTAACATTCATATATTAATAATATTGACTGTATATATATACCTCTATGTTCATGTATACTTACGTGTACATATGTTGATATATCGGTATGGACATTTCCGTTTGTCATACATATGTATGTATCAACACATGTATACATATGTATATATGTATATATCTTATACATATATATACATTCGATTAACACAATCAAGCACACACACATTTACTATCTTATTGATAGGAGATATACATGTGATGTATATATACATATACGCATACATGTCATATTGTTCATTCGATAACACCATGGTCATAAGCAACCCATTCATAATTGTGCATAGGTACATATACCTATGTACTCTCATGTACATGCTCCTCCATGTGTCTGGTCTATTGTCAACATGCATATGCAAACATATACATACATTTACGTATGTTCACGTCACCAATTAAGTATAGTAATATAAAGAAGAACTCATAGACTCCAAACACATAAACATCATCCAAGAATGCACTCAATAGTAATCAAGATACTTACTAATGCAAACACATCATACTAAAGGATGAATTACCGATTCCCAACATTATGACTAGACTCAACCATTCTATTGTGAATGTGTGTATAAGCTCAAATAGGTTTCATAAAGGTTATCCGACCAATCACTTCTCCTAAGTGATACTTCCCCTCCCTTTCGGAGGATTTAAACCTGTCCCTGTAACCAACTTAACACATTTGTAATGGTAGTTATACGTTCATAATAAATCCATATGCATCTTAAACTTTAGCATACTCATATAGCATAGTATGTTCTTCATCAATGTAAACATAACTACTCTTTCAAAGCATTTATCAACACTTTCACATAATACGTATTTTAGTATTCCATTCATTTAGCAAACATATCAAAATCATGATTGCATTTACCATCCTATTTACCCGTGAAGGTAAAAGTAAATTAGTAATAACAAGACGGAGTGTGACAGAACAAGCCTGTAGTACGGGGTAGACTAGTCAGATGATTGTTGCTTCTACAATATTTTGATATCAAATTAGTGGACAAGCCTGGTAAGGCTAATGTAGTAGTAGAATTTTTGTCAAGGTTCCCAACATAATCAACATAAGAGGTAGTATATGACTCATTTCTAAATGAGCACTTGTTTGCTCTTAATATACATATACCTTGGTATTCTAACATTGCAAACTATTTAGTGATAGGGCAGATTCCACCACACTTTTCTTCAAGGGAAAAGAGATAGTTAGTGCATAATTGTTTTCCATATTCTTGGATATCTGGTTACTTGTTCCACACTGGCCCAAACAATATCATGAGAAGGTGTATAAGGGAAGATTAAATCTTTTATATCATGAGGGATTTCCATGATGAACCATGTGGGGGTCACTTTGTAGCCAAAAGAATAACATTCAAAATTCTCACAACTGGTTACTATTGGCCAACTTTACACAAGGATTCTATCAAATATACAATGAGTTGTGATAGATGCCAAAGGATGGGTAAGCCAACAAGGAGTGATGAAATTCCTTTACAACCTTAATTAACACTAGATCCCTTTGAAAAATGGGGTCTAGATTTCATTAGGCCAATTTCACCTATTTCTAACAACAAACAGTACATTCTAGTTTGCACTAATTATCTGACTAAGTGGGTGGAAGTGAAAGCATTATAGTTTTTTGGATATGGAAATGTGGCTAAATTCTTGTATGAGGACATTCTTACTAGGTATGGAGTACCTAGGGAGATAGTGACTGATCAAGGTCCATAATTTACTTCAGACCTCATTACCAAATTGGTTGAAGAATATGAAATTTGGCACAAAAATTCAAAACCTTATCACCCTCAAGCCAATAGCCAAGTGGAGGTTACCAATAGAGAAATTGAAAGTATTCTAACTAAGATAGTGCAATTACACATAAAAGATTGGGTTGCTAGATTACCAGAAGCAATGTGAGCATACAAAACAACATGGAAAACAACAACTAGTTTCACACCCTATGAACTAGTATATGGAAAAATAGCAGTCCTCCCAATAGATTTTGAGTACAAGACATTAAGAACAATAGTGGAGTTGGATATGGATCTCAAAACAACTCAAAAAGAGAGGTTACACCACTTAAATGGGCTAGATGAAATCAGAATGGAGGCAATCCATCACACTGAGATAGTACAAATCCAGAGGACAAAGTGGCATGACCAATATATCAAGACAAAGGAATTCAATGTAGGAGATTGGTCCTTATTATATGATTCAAGATACAAGGATTTTAAGGGGAAACTCTAATCTAGGTGTTTGGGACCTTATGAGATCATCCAAGTCTTTCCTAATGGAGCAGTAAAGTTGCACATCATAGATGTAGCAAGGTTCTCCTACTGGTTAATGGCCATAGGTTGAAACTTTACAAGAAACTAGCATAGAGAGATGACATCATTCTTTCTCTCACTCAATAGTATGGTCCTACCAATGATTATAGTGATTTAGATACAAATACCATATCCAAAAATGATGAATCAACAACAGCATATGTACCAAGTTCTTCAGGTGACTCAGTGATTGAGCTTCACAACTCATCCCTTAAGGTCCCTCAAGTCTAATTTATTATTCTACCCCACATGCACACACAACACAGTCACACTAATGTACATACTTTTTCTAGAGGTACCTATCTTATATCTACAACTGTCACCATTTAGTAAGGGCCCTGTTGTAGTAGGGACCTGTAGCACAAAATTTGTCACAATTTAGATGGGACCTAATGTTGAAGGTACTCACAGCGTTGCTTATCATAAAATTTCAAAAATTGGCACCACATTAATTGTAGTTCACAACTTTTTCACCTTATTTTTCTCACACACGTAGCATTAGTTTTATCATAATAAGTACATGCAGCGTGCTTATCTTATTTCATGTTGCCAATTTAAATTTCAAGCATTTGAACTGTCACATCACTACCCATCCTCCATCCATTCCATTTCATTTCATTACACCCACCATCTTATCATTCATTCACTTGCAATTACTTCTTGTCACATCAAATCATCCTATCGATACATTTTATTCAGGTCACATTGCGACATTCAGTAAGTCAACTCCGATAGGTACACAAATTACATTACCATAATTATCATGGATTTTTAAACACTTTCATTATGTATTTCCATATTAAATTTGTAGACACTGAAAAATGTTCCAAACGATATCATACACTCAAATTAGGTATACTAACATTATTTCGTCTTGAAACCCATCATCTTTTTGCTTAATTGATTAAATTAGCCTAGCTAATTAATTAATGGCATCATTTTCATCTATTAATCTAATTAATTTAATTAAGTTAATTCACCCCTTTTCTCGCTAACATTTTGTCCAATAAAATAAAATAAATCAAACTATTTAATTTAATTCCCTAAATCTTATTATTTAATTAAATAACCCTAAGTTATTTAATTAAATGTCATTTCACCTCTCCCCCATTCATTAAATCATTTTATTTTAAAAAATCATCTAATTATTCTAATCCCCTAATTGCATAATTAATATTATATAATTATCAATTAAATCTAATTCCCCCCACTTGCAAGGAAATATTCCTAGGGAATATTCATCCTTTGTACATTCCTCCAAAAGGAATATTCCCATGGAATATTCCTTCCCCTTTTGCACAATTTAATTTAGTTTTAATTAACTAGATTATCTTTTTTCCCTCACCCATGAGAATATTCCAAAGAATATTCTCTTTCCTCACTCATTTGAAAAAGGGGAATATTCCTTTTTCTCAACAAACTTAATTAGCTTCTTAAGCAAGTTAACTTGTGATCTCTTGGACAAGTTGAAAGTGTGTTTGTTTGAAGGAATGTTAACCCTTGATTAAATCTCATCTTGCATTCTCACCCATTGATGAGAATCCATGATCCATGCCTCTTCTTTCTTTCATCCTTGATTGTTGATTGATCTTTTTTTTTATCTCGTCCATTGATCTCTTTTTACCTATCCTCTAAATAGAGCTTGCCTCTATTGAATAGGGATCCATCTTTCAAAATCAAACTTATGTTGTTGAAATCACTCATACTCACACTCACATTTAGCACATATATAACACCTTTTAGTTAATTTTAATTGCATTTAGTTAGCTTTAAGCTTCCATTAATTGCTTCCATGATCACATAATGCGTTCATTTAGCTTGTTTATTAATTATGGTTTGAATCTTTTAGTTTAAATTCCATCTAGATTCTAGCTTAGCTTTTGCATAACTAGATCATTTTTAGTATAAAATCATGTTAAATTAGCTTGCATCATGCTCATTTAGATTAAAATCATATTTTCATACACATCTCACAACCGTTCCATTAGTTTTCTTCAATAAAACTAACTGGAACAAGCTCATTGATCCACAAGATTGGGAAAGGGTCGTCGTTGCACATCAACGCAACACCACTCTAACAACAGGATAAGTTTCAGATGGATTAGAGTAGACATTTTAACGCTTTCATAGTTTATAATGTTAGTTTTGATAAATGTTAAGTTTAATTTCCATTCAAATGATTATGTTGATATTTTACATTAGTGGTTTCATTATGCTTCGATTCTTCATGGATCAAGTGTAATCTACCCATACTAATCCGTCCAATCACATTCTGGTGCTAGGAGGGCAAAACTGATCAAATTTAATCAATTTCTATCTCGAATTCTATTTTTTCTGACTTTTTCAGGATACAACGATGCCCAAA
Source organism: Sequoia sempervirens (assembly GCA_007258455.2). NCBI lineage: Eukaryota > Viridiplantae > Streptophyta > Pinopsida > Cupressales > Cupressaceae > Sequoia > Sequoia sempervirens. The sequence continues at coordinate 122,876,185 of VDFB02000003.1, read as the reverse complement.
AGAATTTCAATGACGCTTTTGATGGGCGTCGCCATATTGTGACACTATTGTCATCTGAAATAGAGACGCTTATTTAATATCCTGACGTTGATTAAACCAAATGGTGATGCTAATACTTTTTAGAGGTATCAAAATTTGCAAATGGCAACACTATTGTCATCACTGTTTTCTTTGCAAAGAAACGCCCAAGTTCACCAGAGTGATGCTATCGTGAATAGCAATGCCCAATTCTGGTAAGAAATTTAATGATAATTTTTTAGCATGTGTTTTAATTTTTTCACTTCATTAGATTACTAACATGCCTCGAAACGTTGTTCTAATTTTTAGACTAATGGGGTTTTGCAGGATTGGATGATAAAAGTTGAAGTGAAAAAGCATTATCATCTTTGAATCTTATAATTGTAACAAGCGTTTGACACTTTTGGGGCACTTATGACCCATCTATTATTCTTTTCATTTTATGCTTTAGGACCACACTAGTTTTCATTTGGGTTTAAAAAGAACGCTCAAACAGGACTAAAATTGGACCCTCACTTCATCATTTTACTTTGGATTTAAAATTGAACAAGGAAACTTAACATTTCATTTGGTGCATAAAATGAATTCATCTTAGCTTTAGGGGTTAAAATTAATGAGTGTTTGTTGTGTTTTGATTTACATCTTTTCTATTGAATGTGTATGCATTTCTCTCTCACCACTCGACGATCTTGAGAAACAAAAACATTCCTTAACACTTTGTATAATCACCTACATCTTTCAATTTGGATTAAAAATGAACCCCTTGCTAGTGTAGGGAAAAGGCATGGTGTGTGTTCTCTCGTTGTTTCATACAAACTAGGATGATCAAACTACAGACATACCTCCTTACTATTGTTTATCTTTAGAGGGCTTGCCTCCCCACTTTGAAAGGAGGGAATGACCCAAGCGGAAACAAGTTAAAGCCAAGCTCTTTCAAGCCACTATATAAATAATGTGTTTGTGACGAAGGTCATAAACAACAGGTGCAGATGCATCATACCAACAAGTGTCACCCTTAGTATCCATGTGATACATCAAAATATATTCTTAGGAAGAGATTGGGAGGCCTCTCGATTCTCCATAATCTTGAGCTAATCTTGCCGCGTGTATGGTCACCTTGAACGAAAGCCGTTATTACGAACCAACTGTTTAGAAGCCAAAAAAATTTATGCTTGTTGGTGTAGGAACGATCATTTCGAAGCTACCCCACATTTGTACTATTCATTGTTGAAACAGAAAAATCCTTAGGATCTTCGAATCTTCAGGATTTTGAGAATTAGCAATCCCAAGAAGTGTGTGCTATGGAGGGGAGCCAGTGTTGCCAAATCTCTAACTTTTTGCATTGTCTTAGTGTTTGGAGAAATCCAAGTGGGGATTCAGTAAGCAATATCTTTTGAGCCTAGGATGGTAAATGATTGTGAGTTAGTTTAATACTTTCATTGGTTCCAAAACATTACAAACAAACATTCACAATATTTTCAAAAATTTCAAACCCTTTGGTCTAAAGTATGGATACCTCTTGAAATAGCCTTGATATTAATGCTTGTCCTAACGATTTCTATCCTTAGAGATTTCTAAATATCTTGACTTATATCTCAATCCATACTTCCCAAAGTCGACAACTATGCCTTCAACCTTATGATTTTCACAAAATGGACATTGTGAAATTTATGATGTTTTTGACATAGACATTTAGTTTGAAAACATAATCAAGACAAGTGTTTGTGGTAAAATAAACTCTCTTAAGCAAGATAAACTTGACAAATTGAATCCCACATGACCATTTAGAGATCGATCGCTCCCATTGAACAACTCGACCTTACACCTGCTATTATTCAACCAAACTTTGAACTCATTAACAGAGAAAAAACCGATATAATTAGTAGTTTGAGAAGCTTCACTTTTGAAACAAAGGAAACGCCAGCCCAGTGGAGAAACCCAGCTTACATCATAGACAAAGAAGAATAAAAAGTTGATATTGAGGTTGGAAGGCCCCTATTACCACCACTTGTGTGGCAATAAATATCCTCTTTTCTTCCATAGACTTAGACTTCCCTAAATGATCTCACGCAAAATCAAAATCCCCAAGAGAAGGTCTATAGGTCGTCATTTCAAACTTAGGTATCTTACTCCAAAAGCTCTCAAAAAACACCTTGCAACACTTCACCAAAATAGAACCAAGTTGTTATACTACTTCTACAAACGTGTTTTAAGGAACAATCCAGAATTATACATGTTCTCTTTCAATCAAAACCTAGGTCTTTTTCATGATAATGAACCTATCTAAAACATTGGGTTTATAAGATTTGAAAACTTTAGAGGTCTACCATGTTTCTCACAACCTTGGTCTTATCAAACAAAGGTTCACTCTAGGTCAACATTGGGTCAAACACTTCATTCACCCCTCCATCAAATTTCATCCTTCATCTCACCAAAATTTGCAAATTTTTTGAATACACTAACACTTTTTGACTTAAACATCTATCAAACCAACTCCTAACTTAGCTACTTTGTATGTGAAATGTATCCTTTTCCATATACTTGGTTGAGTTAGTTATCATCTTTGAACTAGTTTATCCTGAAGGTCAATAGTCTACCCTAAAGATTTCCAATTTCATAAACATCCTTTATCAAACATCAAAACTCCAAACTTAAGTCAAAAGTGTTGTCCCAAAACGTTTACAAAGATCGCTCCCCACATCATTCATCTTTTCATCTCCCATTATCACCATTACTCCAAAAAGACTTAGAGCAACCCTTTTACCTAGATTTGAGTCAACTAGAGAGTTCAAACATTACAAATCTCAACATAACTCTCCCATAGGTGACCCAAAATTTATGGTAAAGACAAGATTACAACACAAGAGAATCATGGAGAAAACTAAAGTCACATTTACCTCAAGTGATCCAAATCCTCTAAAATTTGATCTGAGAAGTCACGTTACTCCATCACAACCTTGGTCACCATCAGAGCCATATGAGATAAAAGATAACATGAAAAATCTATTTGGACTTACTAGGGAAGAAATCATGGAACATAAAGCCTTAGAGAACATAGTCCCTAACTCCCCATCTTTTGTTGCACAATCATTGACACAAGACTTGACGTCGTCCACTTTTCCAACCACTCCATCCATAGGGCTAAATCAAACATCAACACCTAGTATTGCAAGTAGTCTTGCTAAGGACTTTGGCCATACTCTTCCATTTGAAAGCAACACACTTTTGGGTACCCTTGAAACCAATCCTCCATCCCAAATGACCACTTGGACACCAAATTTTGACACTCCTCCCATTCTCAAAGATCCCAAACAGCCATATAAAACACTTACACTTCACTACTCCACCACAACCTCAACATTTCTAGGACACCCCTCTTCATCCATCCCCACAAGTACCACAAGTGTGCCAAAAATTATGCAAAGTAGTGTGGACCAAGTGTCACAAGTAAACCCAAAAGGGCTAGGAAATACCCTCATGCAAAATCAACCTTTAACACCACATGGGACCTCTTCATCCAATCCTCCCATGGATACATCAATCATAAAGGTGGTTCAAAACACATCTATCCCATCCATCCTCAACCCACATCAAAACAATCCCTTGGTCACAAACCCCATCAACCAAGGTAATACCTTGACCATGTCTCAAACACAAGGGAATCTCCAAAAAATTGGTCAAGGGAACCCTTTCAATCAATGGACCCAAGGTCCTAATATTCCCTTAACTTCAAAAAATATTATGATACCATCCTCATCTTTTCCATTTGTCCCTCAAGTCATGCAAAATCAAATGGGACCTCAAACTTACATTCCTCCACCCCAATCCACTTTCTTACAAGGAATGTTGAACCAAGGGAACTCCCAACCTCTCATCAATAATCCACTACCCACACAAAACATCACCACTCAAAACCCATCACAACTATCCCAACAACCACCTAATACTACATTGCAAGCACATGCCTTAGCTCTACAACAAGCTTGTAAACAAGCCATCCAACAACAACAACAAACAACCCTAGTAGCACAACAACAATAGCAACAACAACAAGCAGTCCTAGCAGCACAACAACAAAAACAACAAGAAGAAGCAACCTTAGCACAACAACATCATCAAGCCCATCAAGCAGCCTTAGCAACACAACAACAACAACAAGACCAACAACAAGCCCTAGTGGCAACAACAACAAGCCTTACTAGCTCAACAGTATGCCTAACAACAACTACAACAACAACAACAACAAAGTTCCTATTATAACCCTCAATAGAACATCATCAATACAAACATGTTAGGAACATATACATCAACACCTCAATCACCTTCACAGAATCTTACACCACCATACACCCCATTCAACACCTTATCATATCATAACTCATCCATCATCCTAACATATGCTCCCCCACCAAACCCACAAGATGATCTAGCATCACAACTTGAGGCGTTGTCACAAGAAATGTAAGACCTTCAGATGGGAAAGACAAAGAATCCCCATACACATAACCTATGTCCTTATCCATTCAATTGAAACATCACAATGGTATTGTTCCCTCCTGGCTTTGAAATCCCCAAATTCAATAAATACAAAGGGAGAGGAAGTCCTATAGACCATTTCAAAGAATTTAACGTCATGTGTATGGAGGTTGCTTACAATGATTCTTATTTAATGAACCTCTTCCCCTGAAGTCTAACAAGCCCTGCCATGGATTGGTTTTCTCAACTGCCTCCCGATATCAAAACTTTTCAAGAAATTACCAATAAATTCATTGATCATTTCTCCTTTAATCTTGACATGGACGTAAGCCTAGAAGAGTTGTATACTCTTAGACAAAACAAAGGAGAAACTTTCGCTAATTTCTTACAATGATGGAGACAAAGAGCTAGTAAGAGCAAATGGCCTCTTCCCAATGAACAAAAAGTGGGGATCATCATAGCAAATCTAGATCCATATCTATCCTACCACTTGAAAATGCAGTGCATCACATCTTATGATGAGCTTATCCCTAGAGCCCTTAACATCGAGAGAGCTCTAATGTCACAGGGAAATACCCAAGCTTACAAAGACAATCGCCCATCAACTAGTTCAAACAACAAGCCTCGTATATGGGCTAAGAACAAGAATGTAACCAATGATGGTGGGGTAGATGATAACGTGGTCCTAAGTGCTCCTAGACCAAATAACGACCATGTTGATAACATTCAACCAACTGTGCAACAAACAAAACCCCCTCAAAACAATCAAATCAATAACACCAAAATGCAACAAAGGCGTACCCCTAACAAGAACAACTATCCTAAATGCAAGTACACACAGTTGTTGGAACCCATCGAAACAATCATGAAGAAGTTGGTAGAGTCAAACTTGATAACACTTCCTAACTTTGAAAACTATCAAGAACCACAAGAGAAACCATCCTGGTACAACGAGAATGATCTTTGTGACTTTCAAAAAATTAAAGGACATAAAACGACAAGCTACATGAGGCTCAAAAATATTATCCAAGACCTTATAGAAAATGACACTATATCTGTTGAGGTACCAATCAGGAATCAGGATCTTAAGATATACAAGAACCCTATGCCAGATCATAGCAAAGGGAACAATAATGGAAAAGCTAAGGATTACACAAATGTACAACATACCTATTCCAATGTAGTTGCTTCCTCTGATAGTGTCACCATCATTGTCACCATCAAAGGGCCTAGTACAAAGTGTGTTGTCACCACACGACATGGTAAAATCACCCTCAAAGGAGTCCCATCTCCATCTAGGGCACAACCTACTTTTCCAACATCAAATCCTAGCAAGTACAATCTCCTAGATCAGCTTAAGAAGACCCCCACACAAATATCAATCTTATAACTATTAAGGCTATCCCCCGCGCATAGGGAAATCCTAAAGAAAGCTTTATCAAAATCATTTGTCCTCGAGGATATTGATACAAATCAATTTCAAGCTATGGTAGGGCATATCACTAATCATCTTCTCACCTTCTTAGAAAAAGACCTACCATCACAACTATCTCATAACAGTGCTTTACACCTTGAGGTCGTTATTCATAAGAACAAGGTCAAAAGAGTCTTAGTAGATGGAGGTGATGGTTTGAACATTTTTACCCTTCAGTTGATCAAGAACCTGGGCTATTCAAAGGATACTATTGAGAAAGCAAGGAGTACCACCATCAGAGCACATGATGACCAAGAGCGAGTATCACAAGGCATCATTGCACTACCCATCATTGCAGAAACTACATGCCAAGTGTTAGACCTTGATCTTCCCTATAATATCCTACTTGTTCGACCATGGATCCATGCCCTAAAATTTGTAGCCTTGACCTATATCATCAATGTGTGAAGTTTCCTTTTAAGTGCAAAGAAAGTATCATCCATGGAGATCCTGATCCTTTTTACTACTGCAAGAATCTTGAGGTCAAGTTCTATAAGATACCCAAAATACCCAAGAATGATAAAGGGCCTACACCTTCTACCTCATTTGTTGACCCATCATCCCTTGCATCAACCTCAAAAATGAAAACACCAATTATGCAGAACATACTCAACATCAAAGTAGTAATATAGGATGATGGTTGTGGAAACTATAAGCTGATGAAGAATACCTTTGTCTTAGGAGAGCTACCTCTTTCTCCTCAATCCCATGGGAAACCCACATCTAGCAATAAAGAGGTTGAAACAATCAAGATGGCAGTTGCCACCTTCACCAAGTGGGGAGATTTGAACCAAGAAGATGTCAATGAGGAAGATGTCATTAAACTCCTCTATCAGGATGAACAACCTGTTCATATTCTTCCCATGGAAGATGACAATAAAGGCTTGCAACTAATGAAGGGATGGGGTTATAACAAGAATGAGAAGTTAGGACAAAATGATAATGGTTTGCTGGAACCCATCATTCTTGAGAAAAACCTAAAGAATCTTGGCCTAGGTTGTACTACTAGCAAGGTCACCCTTATTGGAAAAGGTACTTCCACTAAACAGGTTGAGGCTTCCTCTTGGTTGCCTACATCATGTGATATGACCTTAGATGAATTCCCCCTTGATGTTGCTGACCTTTTTGAGAATAACTCCCTCTTCATGGTATCCATATCATCCTTCACTACGAGCGATCAACCAACTGAAATATGCCTAGTATACCAGCAACTCATTGACTTAGACCAACAAGGACCACCAATTCTATATTTATTCAAAAATGATGAAGCAATCTCAGAATTCATGGGACTTCATAACAACTTACCATGGGTAGGCCAAAAAGTATGTTTTGACATAGAGCTAGACATAGGAGCGTACTATGGGGAGACAATTGAATCCTTCAGTCGCAAAATTGATGAAATGCACCTAACATGCAAATCTTTGAGTGAAAACCACACTGTGGCACTCTTTAATCCTAAAATAGTAAAAAGAAAGGGCATATCTAAGGGTGAAAACCTCTTTTAGGTGCCCAAGGATGAGGGATTCAATCTCCCCCTTAGTGCAATACATCCAGAGAAGTCAAAATTACTAGCATAAAAGGCCACTCTAATCAATGTGGGAATATAAGAAGCACCCAAGATCACTTTCTATGCTAAATCCCTACTGGATGAAGAATAGAAAAACCTAGCAACATTCCTAAAAGAGCAAAGAGATAACTACGCATGGTCATACATAGATATGCCAAGACTTGATCCAGAAGTGGTTGTGCATCACTTAGCAGTCTATCTGAAAGCCAAGCTAGTAAAACATAAATTAAGGAAGATGCACCCTCAAATAGCACTCTTAGTGAAACTGGAGTTACAAAAGATTCTTGATGTTGGATTCATTTGACTGATAGATTATCCTGAGTGGGTTTCAAACCTAATACCAATCTCAAAACCCACTAGGGGCATCAGAATCTGGACGGATTTCAAAGACTTAAACAAGGCATGCCTGAAGGATGATTTCCCTCTTCCTAGCATCGACCTCATCGTAGACTTAACAACTGGGAATGAAATGCTATCACTCATGGATGGTTTTTTAGGCTATAATCCAATCATGATCACCAAGGAGGATCAATACAAAACTACATTCACTTGTCCATGGGGAACCTATTGTTTGAACATGATGCCATTTGGGTTAAAGAATGTAGGAGCCACTTATCAAATAACAATGACCCTCATCTTTCACGACATGATCCACAAAACAATTGAAGATTATGTGGATGATATGTTGGAAAAATCAAAGAAAAGGAGTGAGAACATAGAAGTCTTGGGACCCATCTTTGATAGACTTGAAGAATACAAAGTAAGACTAAACCCGAAAAAGTGTGTCTTTGGGGTAACATCAAGGAAACTTCTTGGCTATATCATCTCGCAAAGAGGGATAGAAATTGATCCAGCAAAGGTAAAATCCATCCTAGACATGGAACCACCACAAACACTAAAGCAGATGAGAGGATTACAAGGAATATTATAGTCATCAGAAGGTTCATCGCGCAACTATTAGGTAAAATCCATCCTTTCTTGCATCTTCTACATAAAAGAATAACTTACAAGTGGGATGAGAAGTGTGATAAAGATTTCCAGTAGATCAAAGACTATCTATTGACACCTCCAGTGCTCATGCTGCCAATACCGAACAAACTATTGATCCTATATACCTCAATAACATTAGCAGCACTAGGTGCTCTTCTAGCACAACCTGATGAAAACTGAAAGGAAAGGGCTATGTATTACATCGACAGGACCTTGGTTGGCTATGAAATGAACTATTCACCCATTGAAAAAGAATTCCTAGTAGTAGTTTTTGCTTCACAAAAACTCAAACACTACATGTTATCACATCAAATCAAGCTCATTGCAAAGATCGACCCATCGAAATACCTGTTATCCAAAGCAACTCTCACTTGGTGAATGGCCAAATGGGTAATGATCTTGACTGAATTTGACATAGAGTACATAAAGTGCAAGGCAATCAAAGGACAAGTGATCGCAAACCAACTAGTAGACGTACCTATCTATGTTGAGAACCCCTTGATATCTGAGTTCCCTAATGAATTAGTGTTCCTTGTCAATCTCACAGATCAGTGGAAAATGTACTTTAATGGATCATCCACCCAACATGGGTTAGGAGTGGGTATTCTTTTCATCACCCCTCAAGGTGATTGCATCCTGAAGTCATACAGGCTATCATTCCCCTGTACTAACAACATTGTTGAGTATGAAGCCCTAATCACAGGTCTAAGAATAGTAGTTTAGTGGCAGATACAAGAGATGAAAGTCTATGGAGACTCGCAGTTGGTTATCAACCAAGTCAATGATGACTACCAAACTAAGGACAATAATCTTACTCCTTACAAGAAGGTGGTAGAGAATCTCAAATACCTTTTACTTGACATAACTTTTGAGTAGATTCCTCACATGAACAATCGAGCAACAGATCCTATGGCAACAATCATATCATTGTTAGACATGTTGAACAACATCCTCCAATGCGAATTCTTGGTAGAACAACTTCTCGTATTGACTTTCAAAATACCTAAATCTGAATGCACGTGTGTCATTGTTGGTCTTGGATCCCCATGGTATCATGACATATTCATCTACCTTAGCAAAGGAAACCTCCCATCCGATATCACCTCTAACCTTAAGAAGACCTTTGTCAAGAAGGCATACTAATTCATGATCCTAGGTGATACCCTTTACCACTGAAGCATCAAAGGGACATTATTATGATGTCTTAACTAAGAGGAAGCCTTAACTACTTTAAAAAAAGTTCACAATGGTACATGTGGTTCCCATTCTAGTGGTATGACTTTAGCTAAGAAACTATTGAGGACGGGGTACTATTGGCCAACCATGGAAAGAGAAGCCCATCAGTATGTGCAGAAATGTGTCCAGTGTCAACATGGAGATTTGATTCGTGCTCCAGCTCAGGAATTGCAACCAATGATCACACCTTGGCCTTTCTCGTAATGGGGACTTGACCTCATAAGAAAAATCACTCCAACCTCATCTGGTGTCCACAAGTTTATCATAACAATCACTGAATACTTTACCAAGTGGGTTGAAACCATTCCTATGACCTACATAATGGGAAAGAAAATTTCTAAGTTTATCCTGAACTACCTCATCTATCGTTATGTTGTTCCACAAACCCTTATCTCAGACAATGGAACACCCTTCAAGAATCAGGATGTAAAAGAGATATGTCAAAGATTCAACATCCAACACCAATTCTCTACCGCATATTATCCCCAGGGCAATAGTCAAGTTGAGGCTACAAACAAGACCATTCTAAAAATCCTAAAGAAAACGGTCAATGAAGTTGTCCATGACTGGCATCTACAACTAAATCTCACTCTTTGGGCCTATCTAACTAGTATCTGAACGCCAACAGGGGCAACCCCTTTCTCCTTGGTCTACAGGTCGAAAGCCATCTTTCCAATTGAGGTGTAGCTCCCATCACTATTAGTGTCACTACAGAACCTGGACATTAATGAAGAATACAAAGTATCTCAGTTGAATGAGCTAGAATTCCTATACAAGCATCATCTTGACACTCTTAATCACTTGCAAGTATATCAAAACTGACTAAAACAAAGCTATAACAAGATCAAATTTCGGTCTTTCCAAGTAGGGGATCTTGTCCTAAAGCAAAATCATAAGAATCTTCCAGATCAAGATAGTAAAGGAAAGTTTGAGCCTAACTGGTTGGGTCCCTTTGTCATCACAACAAGCTATGGATTAAGAGCATATCAATTGTCAACACCTAAAGGTGAACCCTTTTAGGAACTAACCAACAACTTGCATCTTAAAAAGTTTTATGCCTAGTCTTGAAGGATGTAAATCTGAAAATACAAAAAAATAAAAAAATGATCAAAATCCAAAAAAATGAGAAAAAGGATTGAAAACAGTAAAGAAAAAATTGTCCTATAGTGAAAACCACTTTAGTGGCACTTTGGGCAAGTACCTTGGTGAAACTTGGAAAATATGTGCCTTGCATAAATAAAGTACCTCCATCTACCTGGGCTCTTTATCCTATCATTCCATCCATCACATCGCATCCTTAATCCTATTTCATCCATCCCCCATCCATGTCCGCATCATAGCTTGATATTGAGAAGTATTGTATCTCCTTTAGTACTACTTGGCATAATCCAAAGGTCAGTTTGTCCTACCTATATCGAGGTAGTCTATCATTCACACTAGTGGCAATTCGCTATGGATTAGATTAGATTCTTGTATATCCTAAGGTTATTGGAAATCACAAATCGAAAACACCAAAAACATTCGTAAAATGTTCATCAAAAAATCCAAAAATATTTGCAAAATCCTATACAGCTAAAATCCAAAAACATTTAGAAAATTGTAAAGTCAAAATCCAAAACATCCAAAACACATTAAAAACCCTAAAAAGGTCAAACATCAAAAATCCAAAAATAGTTCTGACGAACTACAGGTCTCTAAGCTTGAACGTAGGCAAGGCCATCATTGATGTGTTGCCGAGACACCCTAGGTCAGTCCTTTAGGAGTCTGTCATAATAAACTGACATTCCATCAACTATTCATCTCTCATTGTCAATAAGTCAAGTTAGTTGAACTATGTGGTCTCTGCGTGTATAACGTAGGCAAGGATAATATTTGATCAATCCCTGAGGCCCCTAGGATAGGTCTTTTAGGTTAGGTTCCTGGACGAAACTCAAAAAATCCCTAAACATTCAAATATAAAAAAAACCTTAAACATTTGTAAAATCTCAAAAAACCCCTCAACATTCAGATAACCAAACAAACAAAAACATTGGAAAACATTCAAAAGACCTAAAAAACATCAAATATCTTAGAGAAAACCCTAAACAACCTCAAATAAATCAAAAAACCAAAACATTCACATAAACTTTCAAAAAAGACAAAAACAGCCTAAAAACATTTTCAAAATATCAAAAATATTGAAATATTCTAGAAAATCCAAAATCATCCACCTCATCTTGCTTTCACCCGTAATAAACCTTCATCCATTATAAATCAATCATCACCTTCACACTTTGGCAAAACAAATAGAAAGAAAGTATAGCGAGTCGTAAAGTGAACCTAATTTTCAAAATCTAAAGTCTAAATCATAGGTAAATACGTCAGTGGAGTTTGTATCAATGGCTTATCATAAAGCTCATCATCATCCTACATCAAACCATCTGATCAACATGTCCTAGGATGTATCCTTCATGTGATGGGCATCAGTATTAGACATCACCTTAGCTAAATTAAACTGGAAAGAGATATAGATAACACTGACTGTTTATCTTTGATCTTTTCTTATGATTTATCTTAATGACCCATTATTAGGACCTCTTGCTGATGTTTATCAAAAAAAAATAGAGAGAAAGGAATGGGGCATCGATCAATATCTTTCGTTTGTTGTTCTTGTGGGTATTCTTCTAAAATAATCTTGGCGCATACTTGCTTAGTTGTGTGTAGGGAAGTTGTTTGGAGTGAATTGTTGACTATTGCATATACTTTGGTCTGATGTATTCTGAACTACTAAACTACATTCCAACGAGGTTTTTGTATGTCAATATGTGAACAAGAACCATCCTATCTATTTGCAGAGTCAAATTCCATTACACTTGATACAACACCATCTTGGTTATCAATACCTTGATGCATCGTGTCTATGTGTTATATCAAACAATAAGGAATGACAGATATCCCAATCCCAAGATATGAGAAAATCATCATCATCATGCATTTCCCATCACCATCTCTAATAAAGTCTTGGTGGATCATAGACTTGTTGGACCTTTTGAATTAATCATCAAAATCAATGGTCAATCATCTTGTTTCTTCTATATTCTCTCTGTGCTAACCTGGTATCATGACAGTCAACAAAAACATCATCAATGCATCCATCCTGCATCAACAAATCGTCAGCATGCATACATCATAGCATAATCGTAGCATATCATAAAACATCCATCCTGCATCATCCATGCATACATCCATATGCATACATCATCATCTCATAAAAATGTACAAGAAAATACACAAAAGAGATGCATCCATATCCTTTGCATAAGCATAACATATGCATATCATATCATCCATCCCATAACATATCATGAAACAATAATATAAAAAAAGGTACATCCATCCATTGCATTGCATCGCATATCACATTATTATCATCACATATCACATAAGCATAAATAAAATAATTGCATCCATACATGATAATATATAAGCATGTCACATCATCACATCATATGCATCCATACATTCATAAACATGAAATAAAATAAACAAATTGAATCCATATCATACCATATATATATATCAAAAAATGGTGACTGTCATAATACAATATCTGAATCAGTGTATGTATATAGATGAAAAATAGAATATCCACGAGGCTATCAAAAATGAGCCCATGAATGTATATCTATGTAAAATTGAGCAATAATAAAAAAGTGTATGTACAAGTGAGCTAGCCCTAATGATGGCTCCCCCCACTAGGTTGTCTCTCTGGCTAATTCGTGGCCATAAGGTGTGCCCCACTCCTTTGAGAGTAATCTGGTTGTCTAAGCGCCTGTGGGACATCCTTGTGGTAATGCATCTGATAGTAGGCCGCCTCAGTCACGACCTCTCTATACAATCTGGCAAACATTGTCTGCCCCTAGGCTGCAGCTGTCATAGTCTCTTATTGCTGGTGACGCCTGACCTCCTGTGCCAACTACACCTCGACGGTCTGTCTAGGTTGCCAATCATGATCTCTCTTGTTGTGATAGCCTATACCTATTCCCAAGCCTGATCTCTTTCAGTAGTAATCACCAAAAATTGTTGGCGAGCTTGATCCCTCTTGCCTGTAATAACCTATATCTATTGCTGCAACTACTCAATATGAGCATCGTGGGGATCTGGCATCGGTGGTGGTGGTTGCATTGGCTGCTACTGCACTGGATGCTACTGAATCAGAGGCTACTATGGAGGTTGCTAATTCCCTAGTGGTGCTCCTAGGACCTATCCATCATGTTGATCCTATCCATCCTGGTCATCTTGTCCTCTACCCCAACCTCTGCCTTTGCCTGCACCCCTCCCTCTCGGTCTCCCTCGTGGAGGTGCACCTATTGCATCTGTCAATTGGCGAGGGGGTGTGAACCATGCATCATATGCATGTATCATCTGAGCATCCACCTGTCCTTGGTCATATGACCATGGTCAAGCAAACAAATACCAAAATCCCTCGATAACCTCATGGGTTGGGATTGTAGGTCCCCACACTGCTGACTCTCATGTTGACTTGGCAAAGATGGCAATGTATGCATCATCTAGCCTATCCTGCCTATCACCAAACTATCTCTCCACCCTATTTGGCAGGTATCTCTCGATGATGGTATGCTCTCAACCCTACATGTATTGGGTCTGTCTAGCGAATAAAATTTGTTGAACATCATCATATAATGTTGGCATCTGAAGCCAGGGTCACCATCTAAAAATTGTCATACCATCAATGACCTTATGCCAGTAGGGAATTCTGAGCTACCCTATGTGTTGTAGTGTGATGGAACCCCTATACCTCCAAACAATAGGATCATCTAGCTCTACATCTGACATTTGAACAATTAGTCAGAGCATAGCGATGTGCTCCTAGGCCCAAATGTGCAGTAAGGTGACCCCTGTGTCGATCGCCCTACCATCACAGTACACAAAATCATGCATATCATGGTATAGAGAGACCAACATCACTAGCCCCCATGCATACTGAGTCCTCTTGAACAACATCATGTGCCAAGTTAGGCCCCATCTTAAACTGAATCTTTTGCTCCGTCGATTTGGAGCAACCAATCCTGAGATGATCGCAAAAATAATCAATCTAAAAGTGGGCACCCGACCTCTGTACATTGAGGTCAATCTAGGAAGTGACTAGAACAATGTCCTCTAGGTCCATCACCTCATGGAATGCATCGTATCTGACATTAGATTCATATATCATGTGCTCACCATGTATCGACAAACGCAATATCCACCATACATCCTTTAGCATCACTGTGGCATTGCTAGTAGGTAAGTGGAATGAAGAGGTCTCGTTGTGCCATTGCTTGCACAATGTTGTCATCATCGCCAAATGTGTCTGGACAATGGGCATATAAGCAACATACCACAAACCAATCTCTCCCAAGTGCTCTTGTCGCAACTCAAATAAATCACCAAGTCTGGACAAAATTGTGGGTCGATGCTAGCGGGACATCAAAGGTGGGATAACCTCTTGCACCCACGAAGGACACGACATCAAAATTTGAAAAAAATTGGCTAAATTTGGAATTTTCATCCCCAAAATGGCAATAGTGTCACTATTTATGATAGCGTCGCTATAATTCAAATTTCAAATTGCAACGCCCAAGGCATTTAAAATGAAAATCGCAAGTTGTGTTGCTCAACACATGCGTCACGATTTAATTTTGGAAAAACCCTAAACCTAATTTTCAAATCAAAAGAAGCGTCACTAAACACATATGCGCCACGATTTAGAATTTGAAACCCTAATTCTAAATTGTGAATTGCATTGTAATTCACATATGCATCACTAAAATTTAAATTAGTATCGTCGATTCTCAAAATAGCGTCGCTCTAGAATGATGCTACCAAAGTTTAAATTTCAAAATACATCAAATGCACCAAAAAGTCAAATTTCAAATCACGTACAAGTGGTCCTACGCCTGGAATCCTCTAGTACTCTTGAACCTGGTCAAAAATGTGTTGTGGGAGCACTCATTGCGCCATTTCATCAGAGGGTCGAAGTTCAAAAGCAAGAAATCCTAAAGGTTTGAATGCACAAATAAATTGAAAGTGACCCTTCCTCACCTATTTATTCTTGCAAATTAGGGTTTTTTTCCCTAATTTAATCATCAAGCTAGGTTTTTTTATCATTTTCACCAATTTTTCCAAATTGAAACTTATTTTGCATCGTTTTTCACATTTTTGGCATTTTTTTTGCATCCTGGAGCCTTTCTGGACCCCTTGGGCGGCATTTCAACCTTTGTCGAGAAATCAACCCAAAATTCAAAATTCCTGTCTGATTTCTTGAGGGGGCAGGGAACCAGCTTATTCCTTCCACTGGGGCAACAATGGGGCATCTAAAAATTATAATTATTTATTTATTTAAGCAACAGTTTTTTCGTCTAAAAAGTATCAATCTTTGAACCAAAGTAGTAGGTACCTCACTTCAAAGAGGGGAAAAATGTAGACACTGAAAAAATGTCTCAAATGATATCATACACTCAAATCAGGTATACTAACATCATTTCATCTTGAAACCCATCCTCTTTTCGCTGAATTGATTAAATTAGCCTAGCTGATTAATTAATGGCATCATTTTTATCTATTAACCTAATTAATTTAATCAGGTTAATTCACCCCTTTTCACGCTAACATTTCATCCAATTAAATTAAATAAATCAAACTATTTAATTTAATTCCCTAAATCTTCTTATTTAATTAAATAACCCTAAGTTATTTAATTAATGTCATTTCACCTCTCTCCCATTCATTAAATCATTTTATTTAATGAATATCATCTAATTCTTCTAATCCCCTAATTGCATAATTAATATTGTATAATTATCAATTAAATCTAATTCCCCCCACTTGCAAGGGAATATTCCAAGGAAATATTCCTCCTTTGCACATTCCTCCAAAAGGAATATTCCCATGGAATATTCCTTCCCCTTTTGCACAATTTAATTTAGTTTTAATTAACTAAATTATCCTTTTTCCCTCACCCATGAGAATATTCCAAAGAATATTCTCTTTCCTCACTCATTTGAAAAAGGGGAATATTCCTTTTTCTCAACAAACTTACTTAGCTTCTTAAGCAAGTTAACTTGTGACCTCTTGGACAAGTTGAAAGTGTGTTTGTTTGAAGGAATGTTAACCCTTGATTAAATCTCATCTTGCATTCTCACCCGTTGATGAGAATCCATGATCCATGCCTCTTCTTTCTTTCGTCCTTGACCGTTGATTGATCTTTTTTATCTCATCCATTGATCTCTTTTTACCTATTCTATAAATAAAGCTTGCCTCTATTGAATAGGGATACATCTTTCAAAAGAAAACTTATGTTGTTGAAATCACTCATACTCACATTCACATTTAGCACATATTTAGCATCTTTTAGTTCATTTTAATTGCATTTAGTTAGATTTAAGCTTCCATTAATGGCTTCCATGATCACATAAAGCATCCATTAAACTTGTTTATCAATTAGGGTTTGAATATTTTAGTTTAAATTCCATCTAGATTAGCTTAGCTTTTGCATAACTAGATCATTTTTAGTATAAAATCATGTTAAATTAGCTTGCATCATGCTCATTTAGATTAAAATCATATTTTCATACACATCTCACAACTGTTCTATTATTTTTCTTCAATAAAACTAACTGGAACAAGCTCATTGATCCAGGGGATTCATAAAGGGTCATCGTTTGACATCAACGTGACACCACTCCCACAACAAGATAAGTTTCAGATGGATTAGAGTACACATTTTAATGTTTTCATAGTTTAGAATGCTTAGTTTTGATAAATGTTTAGTTTAATTTCCATTCGAATGATCATGTTGAGATTTGGCGTTAGTGGCTTCATTATCCTTTGATTATTCATTGATCAAGCGTAATCGGCCCATACTAATCCATCCAATCACAAAATTAAGAATGAAATCTATTTATTACATTTATTTCCATATTCTCTAATAATACCTTCACCTATCATGAGTTGAAGTGAGGTCACTTCAAACCTTAAGTTGGGGGAAGGTTACTATATCAACCAATTTTTTTTGTTTTTTGCCACCTAAACCCAAATGCAAATAAACAAACATGGCATGCAAACCCTTTTTGTCCTAAATTGCGCCTACCTTTTGCTATTAATCTCAATTGTCAATCCCTAAATCTTGTGATTTTGAGCTAAGTTGAACCCAATTTTAAGCTGAGAAAACAACAAAGTAAGAGAAGAGTTTGAGGGTGGTGAAGTTGAAATCAAGCTGAAATTCTAAGGTTAGAACATTAAGCAGAGGTAAAGTGATTCACCAATAGGAGGTGACATTTTTAGAAGAGAGCTATCAACACACAAACAAATATTAGAAGATGCATTGGTATTGCCTATCTTCACAATGGTTGATTTGTTGGATTACTTTTTAAAGTTGATAGAATTTGACAATGACATGACAAGAAGATTTGTAGCTACATTGCAGCATGATGAAGCCATGGTAAAAGGGTTGTCAGTAGATGCATCAAAAGGATCAATTTCACAAGTATTTGGTTTTCCTAGGACTGGAGCTAAATTTCTAGTTTGAGCATATGCAGTAGCTGCAAGAGATGAATTTTGTGAGCGAGGAGAAACTTGGATTCATCATCCCAAGGTACAAAAAAACTTTCCCTTCCATGGGTTTGGGCCAATTGTGCTTCTTATGTTATTAGATACCTTACTTGTGATGGTAGATAGAATCTTCTATACACTATACATTTCAAATTACTGAGTCACCTTCACCATAATAGACTAGTTAATGTGCCCAATTACCTCTGTAATATGCTAAAAAGGATGGCATCTAAATACTAGAGAAAATAGAGTGATCCAACTTTATCACATCATTATTTAATAGCCCTATTAAGAAAAAGGAGTATGAGAATTCAATATCCATAGATATCCTGGGAATACTTTGTGAATTGTCAAGATATTAATAGTCTACCTGAGGCACCTATAGTACTTGAAACCTTGGAACTACAAGCTGCACCTACAAGAGGAATTTCTCCTATTTCACCTATGGCTTCACCTACCCGTAGCCAAGGTGAGCCTAAGGATCATAATGTGTAGAAATCATCACTTGCAACATCTAGGCAACCTGGAGAAAAGAAGACTCCATCCACCTCTAAGGCACCAAAAATTAAGAAAAAGGGGAGTAGCTCTTCTACACCTTAAAAGGTGAAAAAGAAAAAGGAAACACAGAAAGAAACATTTGCTACACCTAGGCATTCAAGTTGGTTGAAAAAGTAAGGTGTTATGAGGGGAGTGTGGAAAAACCAGAAGAAGAGACAAAGGGCAAGGAAAAACAAGAAGAGGATATGATGTTGGTTGAAAAAGACTCAGAAATAAAGGGAAATCCCTATGGAAATGTGCATACACCTGCAAAGAGGAAGCAGTATATATCCACCACTTTTGATTCAGACTCAGAGAATGTATTTATTGCCAAGAAAACAAGAAAGAAAACCCCAAATAGCTCTAATCATGAGGACTATGATTTTACAGGGGGTGGTAATGAATAGTATTTAGAAATAGAAGAAATGTTTTTAGAGGATAGAAATATCAAAAAGGAACTCCAGAAAGCTCTAGAAAGAATTAAAAATTTGGAGAAACTGGTGTAGAGTTATGAGAAAAGAGACAAAGAAAGGGAGATAAAAATACAAGAATTGGAGGAGAAACTACAAACATATGGGCATGGTTCAAAGTTGGACCTATTGGCACAACTAGCCATGATCAAAACAGGAGATAGAGAACTTACAACATGAAATCAGAAACCTCCTACCACAAAAACCCCAATTTACCACACAAATTTGTCTCTTGGGTATCAATTGTGGAAGGTCACTAATGAATTCTCATAGGAGAAAGAAAAGTGGAGAAAAGAAAAAGAAACTCTAATTATAGAGCACACCAAAGTGTTGGAGGGGAAGGACACTGAATTGAGTAAACTG
This sequence comes from Sequoia sempervirens, assembly GCA_007258455.2. Classification (NCBI taxonomy): domain Eukaryota; kingdom Viridiplantae; phylum Streptophyta; class Pinopsida; order Cupressales; family Cupressaceae; genus Sequoia; species Sequoia sempervirens. Next base: position 122,856,462 of record VDFB02000003.1, on the reverse strand, counting down.
ATAGTTAGAATGGAAGAAATAACAGATAAGACTACCCAAATTATCAAGTGCAGACCCCCAACCAGAACATATGCTTTGTTTCTCCAAAAAAATTCTCAAGTTTTCAATTTAGTAAATTGGTCAGCAACAAGCTAGTTTCCATGAGCAACAAGTTTGAATTTCTCCATATATTTTTTTTTCTGATGTGACCCTAGATGAACAAGACCAATTGTGTGAGTATTATCTACACAATTATGTGGTTTCAAAGGATGCACAACAAAACCCCTTAATGTTTGTAGGGGATTTGTAGGTAAGAGCTTTAACTTCCTATTTTAGAAATGAACAATTTAGAGGTGAACTCATGGAGGAGTATGTAGAAAGAAAAAAGTCAACTGCACTTCCTGTGAGGAAAGAGTCCAAAGATCCTAATGAGATAATAGATGAGTGGCTATTACTCCTAAAACACAAGGGTATAGGAGGAAATATTATGAGAATAAGGATACAAGACTACAATAGAATGCAAACATTGATAGTTGGGTTAGTTCATAATTGTTATAAATATGTACATGAAAGATGGAACAGTTTGACTCCAAACCTACAAAGGAAGGATCATCATTCAGTATATAACTCCATATCTATGATTGAAAGAGTGCACAGGTACATAGATATTGTTGTTTATCAAGCAAATAAATGGATACCACTCACATTTCAAACACCTATGCTCCTTTATCCATCCCCACATTGGACAAGAGATAAGATGAAGGAATGTGAGGAGGCTAAGCTTATTAGAATGAAGAGACTTGCAGCTTACAGAGGGTTCTACTTGAAGCAGACCAAGGGAGTAGATATTGTCATGGACCTCAAGGATATTACACTACATTACAATCTATACCCCTAGTGCATTTTGCTTGAGGGAAAGCAAAAGAGTAGTTGGGGGGAGTTATGAGTCCACTTATTAGTCCATTTCCTGATGTTTTCATGCATGTTTATAGACATTATCAGACAATCCTTTAAGACATATTCCTATTCTATGCTATCTTTTTATGCTTATTATACAACCTTGGACTTGAATTAGAGTAATGGAAATATAGTTATGATATAGTAGCATTGCATGATTTATACATGGATATGTATGGAATGTGATTAGAATTTTGTATTTAATCATGGTAGTTATCTTTGTGTATGTGTTTTGTGGATTAACCTCTTGCAGCCCAAGAAGACACTATATCTCACAACCAAAGGAGGTCTTGGACAGTGAAATAGGGGAAGTGCTAGATTAAGCTGAGTGTAATAACTACTGTGTGGAGACATTTGATCGAGTTAGTCATGCATCATTATGATAGTTAATAAGGTGCTGAAGAAGAAGAATTCTTTTATTGATAGGATTTTGGATAACTGATTATGTGTTCCATGTGCAGATCTATTTTGTAGAGTTTTAATCCTATTGGAAATCTTGTTTCTTTCCAGTTGCAGTTTGAATAAATCAATCTTAATTACACACTATGATATCTAGGGAGTTGTAGTTAATGATTTTAGTTTAGAGTTGTGTTTAGAATAAACTCCCTCGTGCCTATGTATAGCCGGTGGTTGAGTATTTAGTATAGTTAGTTGATTAATCTCACACCGATGTTTTTGTTATCAATTACTCATTTTTCCAGTTGTAATCTATGTCGACATGTTCATTGTTCAGAAATAGTTCTCTTGAATACAATCTTTGAGAAAGATTTTATGTGATCTTTTGGAATGCATAATGAATGAAGCTCAAGTTGATATGGTTGTGTAGAATTTGAAGATTTAGATTTGGTTTAGTTCAACTGAAGACAACCACTTGAGTAGGCCACTCAAGGTAACTGTTATTCACTACATTTATAGTTGTTTTATTTTTGTTTGGTAGTTATTTCTATTAGTCATTACTTCATAAATTTCATATAAGTTAAAATAGATTCTCATATTATGATTATCAATAATGATTGTTCATGTGCATGAATGCATTCAATCTTGTAGTACTCTGGAGGATAGATTAGGTTTACTTATCAATTTTTAGTTAGTTTCAGTAATTATCTTTTAACAATAATTCAGCTACAAATTATGTTGTAGATACCCATAGCCATTAGCGCCAATTTACTTCTTTTCATTGTTATGTGTTTCTATGATTTTCCAACAAGTATAATACCTTTAGTAGGATAACCTAGGTAATCTCAGGTCTTTGAAAGCACATATAGTGCCAGTTCCATCCAAGTTTACAAGCCCTGGATGACAATTTAATGAAATCTTTGCAATGTTGAGTGGACTGTTCAGCTAGGTCATTCCTCTAAAATGTGTGATTTCCACCAAGTTTACAAAACACTAGTTTATACTCTACACCTCATCACCGCCAAGCCAACTACAACATAGCAACTCAACCATACATACATAGACATAAGCTTATCAAAGCAACACTAGAGGCTGACACTAGTAGCTTACTAATGACAACATAATGTAACTAATCAAATCATCATCAAAGACAACATCAACTCAATACCAAATTCTCAAACTCTTGCAAAAATAACCTACTCAAACGGTTGACACCAATGACAACACCAAAGCTTGTTGACATCAATGAGAACACCAACTGCACATACTTGCAACATAAGGTTGATTATGTAGAAGGGATACCAAAATCAGTAGGTTGAGGTGGAAATGAGATGCCACATAGGTTTCTCATTATGGAGTGTGTTGGTGATTGGAGTTGTAGTTTCCAAATCCCTAAATCTTGATCCTCTCCCAAGTGCAAGGGATGTCAAAGTTGAGAATAAAACCATAAAAAATATGTTTAGGTTGGGAAATAATGGACCAATTATTGAGGTAGGTATAACCTCATTCACTTATATCTTGTTATATCAAGGGTGGATTCCCTATCATGCTACAATAGATACCACCATAGAAACTAAACACTTACCTTGACAGAAATTATACCCATTGCATAGTGCACTCATATTTTAATTGTCACTTTATGCCTATATGTTGATTTGAAATATTTAGGATCAAGCACCTTATTAAAGCAGATAATCTACCATATTAAATGTTTGGATTGATAGCACCTATTGTTGTTGTACATTTTTAGACATGGCAGTCAATAAAATAACTTACAACATAGATTAAAATTATGTTTTAAATTTATCTTTTTTTAGTTTGTTATGGGAAAATAGGGAGCTAGATCTATTATTAGATTGGTGCCTATATCTAGTCAGAAAATAGAGTTATCAAATTCATTGAAAACATGCAATAATTGAAACCAATGGCGATACCTTTATAAAGATATCACAAAAATCTGTCTTCCAAAATGCATAGACAAAATGCATTATACACATACATTGAAAAAGGCAAAAAATGTTTATAGAATATTAAATTAGTCTAATTATCAATCCATGAGTATACCCATGCATTTCATTTATTATCCTAAAAGGGTACCTTGCAAATTTTTATAAGGATATTATAGCCATTTGGCTAACCAACTAATTAGCAACACATCCATAAATGTACACTATATATAGGGAGGCACTTAAACAAGGTCAACTCTACCTTTAATAATACATTCTTCAAATATTACATATGTTTATTACAAATTTTGGATGAAACTACATCATTAAATTATCAAAATGTTAATACTCAGAACCATAAAATTAAAACCCTAGGGTTTTGCTAAGAAATTTTCTTCCTCTTATATGCTCCCTTGTATTCTCCCTTTTTCCCTCTCTTTTAAAAATAAAAATATAGAATGTACATCATTTACTACATTTGAGTGACCTAGTGAAAAGATCCACCATCATTTTTTGTTGCATAGGTTTCCCATGCCTTTTACCATCATTATCATTAATTCCCTCATGCCAAAATTTTTGCATCAGGATGTGTAGGATGTGTAGAGGTGCCTAGAGGCATGGGGAAATCCTTTTCTTCATGATTTCTATTATTTTGAGCATTAATGGTTTTTTTTATTCAAGTATATAGGGTAGAGAAGAGCCCAAAAAATCTATTGAAAAGGTAGCCAAGAGATGATGTGAGGAGCATGTGGGTATGATACTTTAGCCACAATATTAATTATAATGTGGAACTTTCATCTTTTATCACTAGAAGTTCCTTTCAATATGTGCCTTTAAAATAAATAATGATTTTTGGGTAGGCTAAATATAATTGGGTATTTTTAGGGCCTTATTGGGTCATTAATGACATTATGGATCATTTGAGGAGGTACGTGGAAGTAAATAGTGAAAAATTGTGAGATTTTTGAACTTTCAAGATTGGGGTTGGGGATACTTCATACCATGCACCATGTTAGAGGTATTCTCATATCTCTGAATTTGATGAAAATGTATAGAAAGAAACATCAAAATTCAGGAATTAGGGATACCAAGAAATAGGTATGTAGATAAAGGGATGGATAATTTTTTTTATGTTGAGATGTAACTTAGAGAAAATTATCAAGGATTCAAGGTTCCAATTACAATAATGCTAGTAAGAGGAAGTTCAATACATCGACAAAGGCAAAGGAAAAGAGTGAGATTAGGAAAAATGGATGCTAGGATGGAGAATTCTAAAACTTTGACAAGGAAATGGATGAAGGTGGGGATGAACGAAAGGTATGCTAAGATGGGAATGTTTAATATCTCAAAAGGAATAAAGGAAACAACAAAGGTGTATGGAAAGGCATACCTGGAAGGAAAAATCTAAAACTCCAACACAAGCATAGTACTTAGAAAATTGAATAACAAAACACCCCACACTTAGATTATTTGAGACCTTAGCAAATTTTAACATATGATAGGCACACGGGGGTGAGGTAGAATAACCCATATACAATATTTGACCATGAGAGACTCATTAGGAAATATATTAGATCAATTATCTATAATGGGAAAAAGAAGGACATAATGCATAAAGGGGCTAATATTTAAGCATAATTGGACACAACCAAATTGGGTGCCAACATTGACTTTAGTTCGGGATGTGCCACTTGATCACACAATAAGAATCCAAAAAATTGTGAATAGGCCACAAAAAGGGATATTGAGGAGGCAACTAAGACAAATTACACTTCATCACGACCAACAAGGATTGTGACTACACAAAGAAACAACACAATATTTATAAGAAAAGAAATAATAAAAAATGCAATATAACAAGGTAGGATAACAACTTACAACTAATGGCATGGAGGCACAATGAATTTAAATATGTAACAAGTAAAAATTACAAACATTTTTATGTAGGTCAGACTTTGTATGAAGACTCATGACACAAGTCCATGGATAAATTATTGTAATCACTTAACTTTGTCAAGTACAAGCTTGTTTTGATTTTCCTCAAGTTATAATTGTTGCCAACACCCAACTACAACAAATAACAATTTTTCCTTGCATGCATCAACATGTAAACACTACTTAAGAAGTGAAAAGCTACTTAACCATCAACCTTATTAATACAAGTAATCCATAAATAATATGTGCTATAACTATTTCATTATGCATCATTCATGTCTGCAACAATAGGGTAAAAACTCTAAAAACTAGATTAGCATCAAAAGAATTGAAACTCATTGAAGAAATTAAGCCTCCATCACACATGAGTGCATTATTTCCATACATATTGACCTCCTCAATTAAATTGAGGTAAAAATAAAATACCTCCAATTCATATGACAAAGAAAAGTATACTTGAATGCAACCTTTCTTAGTGACAAGGGTCGTTGTTGACCTTGTATTTAAATAGACTTATCAGTCCAATGCCAAATCTAGGGTGTGTCCATGGCTATTTACAATAGTTTTTAATAAAAGATAATTTAATAAACACATAATATAATCTAAAAATTTGAAAAGAATCTAATTTAATGCTTTGAATAGAATCTAATTTAATGTTTTGAATAGAATCTAATTTAATGCTTTGAACAAAATCTAATCTAATGCTTTGAAAATAATCTAATATAATGCTTTGAAAATAATTTAATCTAAAGATTTGTAAGGGAAAGAAGTTCTAACACAATATAACTAATATACTACATTGAAAAAAACTAATCTATTGGAATATAAACTATTCTTTAAATAAAACTTGTAGCATAATCCTAATCAAGGAATTATGAGTTTAGAATAAATAATAACAACTAATAGAAAGAAGAAAAAAAGGTAAATCAAGCAAACATTCATAAATTACTAGTAATTATAGAAGAAATAAAATGTTTTAATTCTAAATATACTAGCTTTTATCCTTCACTTAGAGTTAGCCCTTGCTCCACCTTCAAAGAGAGACCAATTAATAATCAATAGCTTCCAGATGAAATTATTATTTTTTATTTCACTAGTTGAAACAAGTTACATGCTTAATCTGAAGGTAACAAAGTTTGGAACTTTGATTCTAAAGTTTTTTTAACTAAGAAAAGTGAGAGATTATTCCATCTATACTAAGGCACATATATCATATTAGTTACTTTGTATAGCTCCATCTATGCTCAATCAATTGATGTAGACAATGCATACATATGACTCAATGGACCAACATATCCCTTATTAAGCAATTCATTTTCCTAGAGGTGCTACATTTAATTTATCAACTAGGGAATCATAATTATTGGATTGGCAATGTATGTGTAACTAAGAACCCTAATTCATCCTAATCAATTGAGTATAGAATATTTAAGAAAAAGAATTTGAATTGAAAGAAACTTGACTAAATTAACTTTATCTGGAAGCAAATCTATCTAAATTGATTACAATTGCTATTGCTATGAGTAACTACCCTTGTGAAGACATTGATTTAATGACTCAACTATGTTGTAACTTACTTTAATAACAATAAATCACTACTCAGCAATTTAATTTAATTTTAAACCAAGAAATATAGTTTAGTAGTTTATTTTACTATAATTAATAACCTAAACTATAAGGAGTATTACAATACCTCAAGTGGCCCTTGCTTAATTCAATGCAATCCTATGATATCCTTCTTAAATCTTAATTCATAAATTCATGGAAAATATTGTATCTATCTTTATTGTAAATTAAACACATAAACTGAGAACAAAGTATTGACTTGATAGGAAAAGTACTTATATGAAAATTTACTTAACTCTAGAATACTATATCTTTAACCTCTCACAAGATCAAACATATATATAGGATCTTGAGGGTTCAATTACTCTTGGACTGGAAAAAACTATAAAAAATTGTCGACTCTCCCAAAAACATAGGAAGAGGACTAAGTCTTATTTTAAATAGTAATAAAACACTAATGGAGGTAAGAGTGTCAAAATCATATCAACACTCTACTTCTTAAAGAAGATAGTTATAATTGAATACATGTGTAACAGGGAAAAATTATTGTGAGCTAGACCATTGTTATTACAAATATCTTCTTTCCTCCATGACCTAATGACAACATAAAGTAAAAAGATAGAATGATCCATAAATAAATCATTTTCACAATTTATAATCTCTGCCTCCATTAGCTACAAAAGGCTGCATGTGTTGTAGGTGATCACCCCCTTTGGCTATGGTGGACAAACATCCTTTTCTACGGGTTGACATATTCTTCATTGCAAGGGTTAGTTTATTTCAAAGCCATATTTCCATCATTAATAACCATAATCAAAATAAAACTTTATTAAATTTCATAAACATTCACATATTCACACAATTATTTATCAATATAATATATCATGCTTAATGCTTTAAATACTTAAAATAAGTAGGAGGGTTTGGGTAATGTCTTTGAAACCATAAAAATTATCATGAAAATTATGAAACTCAAACAAGGAAAAAGAGGACAATTCCAAGAATCATCATTTCCCCCAACTTAACTTTTTGTTTGTCCTCAAGCAATTCGAGGCCTTTGGTTACACTGTAGCGTAGCTTCTCTATAGTCCATAGTATCCGTGGCTCCTTCCCCTGATTTAGGTAGAATCCTGTATGTGCAAATATTCTTTCCCATCTAACCTTCTTTGTTGTCTGTTGCTCTCCCTTCCTTCCTATCCAATGAAAAATTGGATACAAGGGAAGGGGGAAATGAAATCTTAGAGGGAACCGAGTGATTTGGTGTTGTAGGGAAGCATTGATATACTTATATGCCTTTACGACTATTGCCAAGTAGTTAAAAATAGAATGAGGCTCTTTATTTTTCAATTCTTGTGTCAGTTCATTCCATCTCTCCTATGAGAACTAGAGTTCCTCTTTTCTTGTTTCAACTACCAATTCTTTAAATATTTTATAATATTTTTCCCTGCACTCCAAGATTTGCTTTTCCACCCAAGGTCTATCCAGCAGGTCAATCCATTCCTCAAATACCTCATGAGGATCCTCTTCTTCTTCTCTAATGTGGAGGGGAAGTGACTTCTCCTTTTTATGATATTGTTGTCATATTAGGCCTCATTGATGTTCATTCCTAATGCACGAGTCTAGTTCCTTTATCTAAAATCTCCCATAAAAATTAGTGGTTTCTAGACATTATCATATGAAATGGCTAGATTATGTAGATAAAATTCATAGAGCTGATCTTACATGTATGAAGTGGCTTCTTGATAAGATTTTAAGAACAAATTTGGTGATGATAATGAAATGAGAAGATCACTAATTGATTGACTGAATTGGAAACTTAAAAAATTCCCGCAAGAATAAGTTATAGATCCTAGTAGGTGGCCTGCATTTCATGGGTTGAACAATCTTATCAACCATTTCTTCAGTTTTTATCATTAATCTTTTAATTTCTAAGTTTTTATTTTCAATTTGTCTATTATGCTTCGCTATAATTTATGATCTTTCCTTATTTCATTCTCATTGTGATTGAGAAATTTCTTCCATTTTATTTCATAATTTTATCCCAAGGGTAACTAGAGCTGGGGCTCTATATGTTGTTGGAGAATCATTTTGTTCATCAAGTTTTGGAGTTTTCTTATTTATTTTTATGATATCTAATTAAGAAAATTTATACAAACCTACTCCTTGCTATTGCTAAGCATGCAACTAATTTTCCAATTCTTTAACCTTGTTGTCTAACCCTATCTCTTTTTGTTGGTACCTCTTCATCTTCTAATTTCTCAAATCTCTAAATAGCTACATACAGCTCATCAAATTCATCTTTACCCTTAAAAGGCAATTCCTTCTCATCCTTCAAAAATAGTTCTTCATTAGTCTTAGTTGGGGAAGTAAATTCTTCATGGGCTACTGGACTGCTAGGAGGTTTGGGTTTCTTCTTTATTGTAAACAAATCCTCTTCAGATTTAGAATCAAAACTAGTGTTCATATACATAAACTAGAGGCTTCTTAATTATTCTTTATCACCAGGTAATGATGCAGGAGCATCCAGTGGTGTAAGGGCAATCTTGCATCACCCAAAAATAGTTAAATTTCAAGTTTCTCGGTTTTTAGATGTTTTTACATTTTTGGATACCCTTTTCGTCATAATGAAATTCCCAATTTATGGTTTTCATTTTCTATTCATAGGTTGAAAGATATTGCAGTTTTAGTTTCCCAGATTTGCACCTGAAAATCTTCTGAGTTAGATTTGAGGCACTTAGAGTTCCCAGATCAGCCCCAAAACTTTCCAAATTTGGCGTAGCAATTTCGAGCGCGTTCTTGACTTCGAGACCTTTCCAACGGTTCAAACGGTTCACAAATCAGAGTCCCGGATCAAAAGTTATGGCCCCGGGAAGTTGGCGCACTTTCTAGAAGATACAATTGCAAATGTTCTTTTGAAATTTGAAAAGAAAAGAATGAATGTTAACTTGATTAATGTTATATTGAAATGTAGAAATAATTTTGATTGAATTTAATAAATTATATGATGCAAATGATGGTATTGTGAACATCTAACTACTATTGTGAATGTGTTAAGCTGGATGCAAATACATGGATCAAGCCTCGAGAGGGAGGGGAAGTATCACTCAGGAAAAGGATTTGGTTTGGTAACCTTTAACAAGGCCTAAACTGAACTCACACACTCACATATAGAATGGTTAAGTCAAGTTGTAGTTTCGGAAAATTGGTATCACTCCTTAGTATTATTTGTTCATGTGTTAGATAGGTTGTGATCTCATTTGAGAGTGTTTGGATTTGTATTAAGTGCATGGTTAGTCAAAGCTCTTTTCTTACATGTTCTTTATGTAATTGATTAGAAATATATACATAGAACATATATATGCACACATATGCATGTCAACGATAAGCCCATGTACATGAGTTGATATGTACATGAGTATACGAAGATAGATGTACCTCCACATGCTCATAGGCATGAGGGTATCAAATGGATAAATAGAAATGTATATATATGGATATATACATAAAATGTATATGTAATTAATTGATAAGTTGGTAAACATATGCGAATTATTGTATAAGTAAAATGTGTATAAGCAATATATAGATATATACACACATTGACATACATATATGTATTGACGTAATGGGACGTCCATACACATATATTGATATATCTATAAGATGTACATATGTACATAAATATATACACATAATATTATTATTATAAATGATAGCATGGAAATATGTATTCGCATAATAATGATTTACGATTGATTGACATTAATGAATATATATATATACACATATATAATAATATTTATATATATACATACAAATATATATAGATGAGTTTACACGCTTTATAAATCACTTGAATGAAAATAACATAGCGATGTTATTAACATAGCACATATATGCATATAAAACTTGTGCTATGGAATAATGAATCCAACGCATAAAGCGTAGCAAGAAAACATAGTAGTAATATGAATATATCACAAGTGTATAATGCATATAAAACATGAGAATAAGACTCCACGTGGATTATCAAGTCGATAAGCATGAATTAAATGGAGTTGACACTTTTGATAAGTGTTGGATGTTGGCAAGAGACACTGCAAACATTTTTTGGTGTTGTCATTGATGGCAACCCTAGTCGGTGATTGGATCTGCATGTCATCATTTTCTCCTACCGGTAGACAAATTAAAGATAGTCTAGGAAGAATAGAGCATCCGATAGTTCCGTGTTCATCGATTCACATATATATTTTTTGTCATTATTTTGTGTTGTGGATCTTATGGGAGGTTAATCAATGTATGTCTTTTGTTTTCCAAAAATCTCAGTGCCTCGTATCAAGTTGTGTTCAAGTCTGGAGATCCGGTTGGATATCTTTCTGTTCATCTATGTTTTGTGGCCGACCCAGTTGATATAAAGTGTTGTAGATATTCGAGGAGTGTTTACTCAAGTGTTTTTGTGTTTGATCATCTTGATTTGGGTCGAAGCTAAGTTGTGACTGACCGTTGTGGGTGCACATTGAATATCATTCATGATTTGAGCCAACAGTTGTAAATATTCTTAAGTTTTATTGAAGCTGACAAATTGCGATTAAATTCTTAGTTGCAGATATATATAAATGATCAATCATATCATTTTGTGTGTGTATAAGGTGTGTCGAGGTGTGTTGTGAATATTAGAAGGGTGATTGAGTGATTATGCACAATTTCACTTGTGCATTAAAGATTTTGTGATGCGAGTTAGAGCAGAATGGAGCAGAAGCGCAGAATCAGTCAGAAAGACAGAAGATCGATTACTGAGCCTAACCAGAACTATAATCAAGCATTTGTAGACGTTACTCTTTTAGTTCATTTTTTTGGATCTAATCCAAATCTTTGTAAGGCAGTATTCCTTTCTATTTTGAGCAATGAGCCTGAATGCAAGTGCATTCCCATATTGAAAACTTCTTTTTGAGTATACTCAGATCATATTGTGGATTGGCCATCCACCGTGGTTTTTCCCCTAACAGGGTTTCCACATAAAAATCTTTGTGTTATAGTGTTGTGGTTGTTTTCTTTTTGTTCATGAATATATCTTTTGGTTGAATGTTTTAAGTGAGTTAAAGATTAGAATAATAAAGTTATTTTTTATAGAACACTGATTCACCCCCCCTCTCAGTGTTGCTTATTTCCAACAATTGGTATCAGAGCCAAGTTCCTTGAAAGAAGTCTAACAACTTGGGGATATCTTGAGTGTTTTCAATGGATATAAGCAGTCTTCAAGAACAACTTTTGGTGGCCCTGGATGATCTTGACTAGTCTAAATCTGAGAACCAAGAACTATAGGAAAGTCTTGAGAATGTAGAGAAATTCATTTAGTCATTGAAATACAAAATCAATGAATCAAGGGAGAAAAGAAAGGAATTATGTGATCAACTTAAGCAAAAGAATAGAAGCATGGAAGATGAAAAAATCAATCATGCCTTGAAGGAGAAAATAGAAGAATGTGAAAATTTATCTAGAGAAAATGTTTCCCTGAAACATGAGATGGAATCTATCATGATAAGAATGACCAAGGAGATTGAAGATAGAAAGAAGAATGAAGAAAATATTGCTCAATCCTTGAAAGAAAAATCTGAAGAATGCAGCCGATTGGACAATGAATTGGAACAATCTAAAAACAATGAGGAAGTGCTTGAAAAACTGCTTGATGATCTCAAAAATGAACTTATTGTTGCAAATGAGTACAAGGAGAAATTCAAAGCTAGCTCAACCAAGCTTGATGAACTGATTAAAGGTTAGAGGACTGATGGTGACAATCGAGGTCTTGGTTATGAAGAAGGGGAAAGTTCCAAATCTGGACAAAGGAATTATGGACAATTCAGGCAAGGAAATCAAATGAATGGAGCTAGAAGGAATTCGATAAGACAACCAAATGCTCAAAGATTCAATGGCTATTGTTTTTCTTGCAATAAGTTTGGTCATATGGATTCTCAATGTAGAAGCAGGATGAATCCAAGTGGACCATCATTCTCAGGTCAGTGATTTAATTGTAATAAGTTTGGTCATAAGTCAAATGAATGCAGAAATGTGATGAACAACTTTCATAGAGATGCCAGATGTTATGCATGCAATAGACTTGGGATATTGCCAACCAATGCAGATCAAGGCAAACTCAGTGGAACAATAAGTCTAGACAGAGAAATGTTGTGTGTTACAACTGCAACAAATTTGGCCACATTGTTGGATTATGTTGGAGTAGAAGAGGTCTAGTAAAAAAAAACATGCAATAGGATGTTAAGGGAAAAGGTAAAGTCACTACAGATGTGATCAGGAGGAAAATGCAGAAGAAATAGGTGAAGAAGGATCCCTCTATTGAAGGAAATGTGCCAGCACCAGAATCTACTTCTGGTAATTCCTCCGAGAATTAGTTTTAGGCCTTTGGCCTAGGGCAAGCTGTCAAGAAAATCTCTTAACCCCCTACCAGTAACTGACACCGGAATGTGGATAAGTCTAGTAAGTGCATAGATTCCTTTCAAGATGTTGTTCAACCAATTGGAGAAAGTATTTTACAGTATTGGAGATCCGCAAAAGAATTATCTGTCTCAGTGCATGAAAACAGGGTAACTAGATGAATTAGGGTAAAAGCATTTATTGCGACAAAAAGGGTTAGTTGTGTGAATGATAAAAAATCATTTTTATCTTTCATTTGTCACTTTGAATTTTGGAGAAAAGAAGTTTGGAGAGCTCTAGAGTGAACTTTGCTAAGTTGCGGTGAGATTCAAGTGTGAAGAAGATTCAGTGATCAAACTTTGATCTGACAAAAAGGTATTTATCGAAAAACCTGTGAATTTGTGAATTTGTAAAAATGACCACTCCATTGGTAGTTGAAGTCAAGGATAGACCCCGTCCAAAGTTCAAGTGGCATCTTTTTAAGTCTATTGAGACCGAGCTCCTAGGTATGTTTTTCGTCTGTACTGTACGGTGTCTTGCACACTAAAGACATTAGGGCTTACTTACATGACAATATTGAAGAGTTAGGGAGCTCACAAATGCTAAATTTGTATTCCAACCATATAATTGGAGAGGACTTCACTGTTAATCCAGAATACAATACCATAGAAGAGAAGAAGTTCACACAATTTGTGAAATTTCCTATATTTGAGGAAAACGAATGGGTGCGATATATTTTGAGCCGAGTTCATGCCGAGTTCATGTGGTTGAATATACCTTTTAAGATTACGAAAGAGGCTATAAGCACTATCATAGGTTTGAATTCCTCCGGTGGATTGGCAATTTTGAAATCTATAAAGAATTAGAAGGTTACTGATGCAACAGGTGCACTATTTGATAAAAGGACATTGACAATCGAAGATATTATTGAAGTGGATGTGAAATTTGCATCAATGGTCATTGGCTACAAGGTCTACCACTCTAGCCAGGATAATTCAGTATCCAGTACAGCCATTTATGCAGCCTATTAGATGGTAAAAGAAAATGTAGATTATGACTTGTGTGAGCTGCTTAGAAGTCAGTTGATGGAGAATCTGGGTAAGATTAAGAAAGATAAAAAGAACTCTTTTAAATATGGTAATTTGTTGTTGTGCTTGTTCTTTTACTTCATGAGTGAGGTTATGGGTGTTGGGAAAGTTCATTTCCAAAGTAATCAACCTGTAGCTATTCAAATAAGAGATATATTGTTTGGAATTGGTGATCATTAGACCAAAAACACTGCCCTTTAGGGGTACTTCAAAAAAATTCAAAATATGATGCATGAAAGAGAGAATTCCTACTTCAATTGTAGAGAAGTACAAAGATACAATCTGTTTCATGGTAGATATTGATAAATGCCATATGGAAGCCGTTGATCCCATAATGATATGGATTATGCCTATGGGATATGAAGTCGAGGAGAACATCTTGAAGATGTATGCAAAACATTTGTTGAGCACGCCTCTAGATTCGGTAGCAAAAAGGTTTGGAACTTATGTAGAAAAAAGCATGCAAATCCATGAGCAATTACAGAAGCCAAAGATAGTCAGAAGAGTAAGGAAAGAAGTGGAAGTCTTTGCAAAAAGTTTTGGTATATCTATAAAAGTGTTGAAAGAAACCAAAAGGAAGAGAGATGAAGCTGAACTAGGAAAAGAGTCAGCAAGAACCGAATCTGCTAGTCCAGTAGGATCCTCTGCCCGTACTAGATCAACCCAGACTTCTCCATCCCTATCTGCTCCTACAGCCAAGCCAGTTCCTGTGCAAACTCAAGACAAGGCTTCCAATAAGAGGAAGAAGAACAAGAGCTCAAGAACCTATGAAGCCATCTCAGAAAGTGAGGAGACTGAGTTAGATGAAGTTGTGAAAGAAATGAAGGCTACCAACACTCAGGCTACCAAGGTAACCAAGAGGAATTTTTTTGGTGAGGAAGAAAAGGGAAAGAAGAAGGAAAAAACTGACAAACCAAGTATGACAGTTGAAGAAGTTGAGAATGTTGTTGTCAAGTATGGAAATCTCAAACCCCTTTACAAATGGTATGAAATGTTTGATGAATCAAGTCAAAGAATCATTGAAGAGGCAACAATAAAACATCTGAATATTTCCAATAAAGTTCTTGTTGAAATTATGTCTGGTTTACCTAAGAGTCTATATGATGTTTTGGAGGCGAGAAGAGTAAATGATAGGACATAAGAAAATATGAGAAAGAGAATTCTTGCAGAATTATGTCCAGAAATGTCTATTGAGGGGATGAATTCACTCCTGGACAAAGCCAAAAAGGAATTCAAAAGCAAAATAAGGGTGAACAAGCTTATAATCGGTGAAACTGGTGTTGTTGCTGATGAAACCAAGAAAATCCTGGAAGCATTTTTGTCAAAGAACAAGATCAATGTTGAAGAAGAAAATGTTGAAGATGTTGTATCTGATCCGGTAAATGAGGAGGTGAATGTAGATACTGAGGATAATCAAATTCCTCCTAATGTGGAAAATACAGAAGTCCCTATAGAGACTGAAGCTCCTAAGGTTGTGTTAGCTGAAGGAAAGGAGATGCCAAATGAAGAAGTTTAAGCTCCTAAAGGAAATCAAGAAATAGTTTCTAAAGAACCAAAATTTGAAGAAGAAGAAAAGGCTTAGGTTAAGGAAATCCCAGTGGAAGCAAGAGACATTGCCGAAGCAGTGAATAAATCTCTGGTGGAACAATAGGAAGAATTTGATCTTGAATTGGTTGAAGGTTTGATCAATCTATCCACCTTGTCCCCAATTCAGATAATGAAGGTCGTGTCATTTGCACAAGCTAAGGCCAATGACAAAATTCTGAAGTCTCACATTGAGGACAGTGAATTATTAAGTCTTGCATCTAGAGTCCTGGAGAAAATTATGCCAACTCATGTCAAGGATCTATCTGGTTCCTCTTCCAGCAAACTGAAGAAGCTCATAAATTATGTAAGTACTCATTTTGAGTCTCTTCAAAAATCAACCATGGTTAAAGTGCAGAAGGAGTTTGATGGAAAAAGATTTAGTTGGTTGAAAGAAGTGATTGCTAAGGATAAAACTTTGTTAGCCACCTGTATGAAGAATATTCAAGATTCTATATCTGAAGGTGGAAAGGCGTATAAGTCATGTTTGGTTTTGTCAAAATTCACTGAAGTCAATGAGAAGAAGGTGAAGGATCTTGAAAAATAATTGGCTACCATTTATGATGCTTTTGATATGTTAGCTGGTGATGTTGGTAAGCAAGAAGGTCAAGTAATATCTCTATTTGAAAAAATAAGGAGCTTGAAGCATGAAAATGACATGATTGTAGGAAGAGCATGTGGAATCAAAGGACTAATTGGTCCAATGATTGAAATAATGGTGAATGCATTAAAGGAAGCCAAGGATGCTATGGCAGTTAGTGACCCAATGAATCTTGAGACTACAGAAACTCAATCTTATTTAGTTTGTGGTCACATAAAAATTCTAGAGAGCTTCTAAATGGTTTGGCACACAAATTTGAGCGTGCTAAAGAGAGATTTTGCAGATATTTTCAAATTTGTGTAAGTAACAAGATCATGCCTCTACAGTTTTGAAATTTTGTTTCCCCAATTTTTCCATTTATGTCAAAGGGGGAGAGTTGTATAGTTAAAAATGTATATTCATCTTAGGGGGAGTTGCATTTCTAAGCTAAGATTGAAGATTCTTTTTGAAGTTTTGAAGTGGCAGTGTAATTCATGTTGGTACTGATCCGACACTTAGTCATTTTTCACTAAGTGTTGCCATCAATGCCAAAGAGGGAGATTGTTGGAAAGAGACTGCAAACATTTTCTAGTGTTGTCATTGATGGCAACCCTAGTCGGTGATTGGATCCACACGTCATCATTTGCTCCTACCGACAGACAGATTGAAGACAATCTAGGAAGAACAAAGCATCTGACAGTTTTGTGTTCATCGATTCACATACAGATTTTTTGTCATTATTTTGTGTTGTGGATCTTATGGGAGGTTAATCAATGTATGTCTTGTGTTGTCCAAAAATCTTAGTGCCTTGTATCAATTTGTGTGCAAGTCTGGAGATCCGGTTGGATATCTTTATGTTCATCAGTGTTTTGTGGCCGACCCAGTTGATATAAAGTGTTGTAGATATTCAAGGAGTGTTTACTCAAATGTTTTTGTGTTTGATCATCTTTATTTGGGTCCAATCTAAGTTGTGACCGACCATTGTGGGTGTGCATTGAATATCATTCATGATTTGAGCCAACAATTATAAATATTCTTAAGTTTTATTGAAGCCAACATGTTGCGATTAAATTCTTAGTTGCGGATATATATAAATGATCAATCATATCATTATGTGTGTGTATAAGGTGTGTTGATGTGTGTTGTGAATATCAAAAGGTTGATTGAGTGATTATGCACAGTTTCACTTGTGCATTAAAGATTTTATGGTGTGAGTTAGAGCAGAACAGAGCAGAAGCGCATAATCAGTCAGAAGGATAGAAGATCAATTACTGAGCCTAACCAGAACTATAATCAAGAATTTGTAGATGCCACTCTTTCAGTTCATTCTTTTGGATCTAATCCAAATATTTGTAAGAAAGTGTTCCTTTCTATTTTGAGCAATGAGCTCTAGGCAATGAGCCTGAATGCAAGTACATTCCCATATTGTAAACTTCTTTTTCAGCATACTCAGATCATTTTGTGGATTGGCCATCCACCATGGTTTTTCCCCTAATAGAATTTCCACATAAAAATCCTTGTGTTATGGTGTTGTGGTCGTTTGCTTTCTGTTCATGCATATATCTTTTGGTTGAATGTTTTAAGTGGGTTAAAGATTAGAATAATAAAGTTAATTTTTACAGAACACTGATTCATCCCCCCTCTCAGTGTTGCTTGTTTCCAACATTGGATGTCAAACATAGACCAAGTCAAAAGCTTTAAATGTTGAAACAAGAATAAGACTTATTCTTCTGAGAGAAAACAACGACCAAGTTAATAAGGAATGAGGCGTTTTGGTGGTGCCAACTTATGAAATTGCTTAAACCAAATAGAAGTCTATTGCTACAAATTGATTTGTTGTTGATTAACATGTACTAAAATTAACCAATCAAACCATAGTTGGCTCAATAAGAGGTCAATCTATTGTTTCAATAGCTGAGTATTTACTTGAATTGGTGCCACCATTTTACTAGAAGAGCTGAGTCAAATTTTATTGTTGTGTGGTGTCGATTTGCTTAGCATACCTGTAGGCATCGATGTCTCACATTTTTGTATAAATAGATGAGCTACTCTTCTCATTTAGACATCGATCATACTTGCATTTTGCTGTTTTTATATCAGAGATATTTGTTTTTAAGAGTTGAGAGTAAATTGTGAGGTTAGAGTAAGAGAGTTATAGTGAGTTACTTCTTAGGTGGATTTGAGTATTGAAGAGAAGCTTAACAAGCTGAAATTAGAAAGGAACAAAGTAGAGAACCAGTTGGGTCAATTGGATTTAAGCGATCACAGGCATGTGGTATATTCTGTTGTTTTTTCTGAATGTTAATGTTTGTTTGTGTGGTAAATCCTAGATTTGCTAGTATAGGGAAAGAATGTCATTTCTTATATGAAGTAAAAGAATCTATTTTCTCTTTTTCAATGTGATAGCAAGATATTGTTTGTACATAATCCATATTAAGGAGTGATTGCATGCATTAGTATTATATACTAAGAAACGAAGCTGCTTGATTAACTATGAAGTATTTGATTAAGTTGTTTATATTACCTGAACTATAGGTAGTTCATAGTTTCTCTTGAGATTAGTTAATCGTACGTTGGGTATAGCTTAAGTGTGAGAATCTACTTAGTAGATATGCTTAAATTACAAGGGGAATAGGTTGTTCCTGTAGTTAAAGAATACCACAAGAAGGGATTACCTATGCATAGTGTATAATTGATCTTGAGACAAATTGAGCTAGGGAAGTGTATGTGATCTAGGATGAATTTTATATGAAACTTTGTCCAAAGTAGTGTAATTTTCCACTAGTTACACTGTCAATTTCATTGTGTACCTTTTATGCATGCTAGTCCATGATTGACATACAAGTTAGGATGTATACAAGTTCTATTCATGTAGGGCACACCACTAAGTTCAGATAGGCCACAATTATGAGGTTATCAAACCAACTTCTTCGTTGAAGGGTAGGGACATCTTGCCATATGTGGCAGATGTGTGGGGGACTACATAAGATTCTTTGGTTGGCAGAAAAGTGCTCGAGTGATTCTTCCCATCTTCAGTTGGCAACCAAGGTTTGAGGGAATCTTCCTAGATGGATATACATCTATTACGAAGGAAGCTTAGAAAATCTATGTATGTCTTAATTGCAATCCATCTTTGGAAATATGTAAACATTTACATTATGAATAAAATCAATGTTCAGTATTGTGTTATGATATTTATGCTCATTAAACATATCTTTGGAAAGAAAAAAATTATTGCATTGGAAAATGTACTTATTTTATTCACTTGAAGGTAAAACTTAGAGAATTTATCTTGTTGAACAATTGGCATGTTACACGTGGTATTAGATCTACTAGGTTTAACTCTGGAACCTATGTGCTCACCATAATTTCCATCCAACATTGACTAGTGTTTGGAAATTATTGTGCTAGGATGGTGCATCTCAGGTTAACTGCAAGAAAGTTAGTAATTGAGAATGAGCACTATCTAAAAGCCAAGAAGGAAAAAGAGGCCATTGTTTGCATGATAGAGGGAACCAACTATGAAATTGTTGTTTGGTTAAGTGATACTGAGACAATCAGTCATGCTCTTTCTTGAGTTATTTGATTAAAGAGAAGGATGAGGCAGGAAGCTAACTTCAACTACTTGCCTCTAGTCTCGCCAAAAAAGTTTGACCTTGTCACTTTCCAGGGATATTCCCTTAGAATGTAGTGTTAGTCCTGCATTAATATTTAGGGACCCTAGAGTTCTTCCTCTATCGAAAATGATTGTAATTTCCTCAAGAAATGAATTAGAAGGATATCTTCCTTGTAACTATGTGTCAGAAGATAAATCTGAAGGTTACTACCCCTTTTGGGATAGATATGAGAAAATAAGAGATGAAAAAAAATCCGAGGGGTATACTCCATTGAGTTATGTATCTGAGAGTGAGTCTAAGGGATACTCTCCTCTCAACTATTTGAATAGTCAATCTATGTAAATGGAAAAGATATGGAGATCCTTATGAATAAATAAAATTTATTTTTATCAAAGCTTGTATTCAAACTCATGAGAAATTTCTTTTATGTGTGAATGAATGCTCATTTAATGCTTTCCATAAGTTGCGTGAACATAATAGAATCTAATAAAAATGAAACCTTGAGGTGTAACCCTTTTTTTTACGAAGGATGGAGAGAAGAAGGAATAATCCTGTAGGGATCCAAGAAGTACACAATGTCCTGAGGGTGTTAAAGCCAAATTGGATCAAATATTGGCAATCATTCATGAGACCAATGTAAGGTTGGGAAATCTTGAGCAAGAAGTAAGAGAGAAATATAGAGTGGAGCAAGAGGTTCCAAATAATGAAGAAGTTCCTATCAATGAAAATGAGGGAGAGAATTCTTGTGATCATACTCAGACTCATGAACATGAGGATGAGAATTTGCACTCTCAATCTGAAGGATCTAGTAGGAAGTGTTTGGCAACCGAACTTTCTAGGGACATGAGAAAAATAACCCCACCTAAATTTGAATGGAGTACCAGTTGGGAAGAAGCTAAGGATTGGCTAATACAAATGGAAAAATATTTTGAGGTAAGAAACTACTTTGAAGTTACTAAGGTTGTTTGGGGAGCCAATCAATTAGTGGGAGAAGCCTCTAATTGGTGGATGAACAAGAAAATGGAACTCGGAATCAGTTCTTTGAAGCTAACTTAGGATAAGTTTGTGGATATATTCTGAAAAAGGTGGTTAC
This sequence comes from Sequoia sempervirens, assembly GCA_007258455.2. Classification (NCBI taxonomy): domain Eukaryota; kingdom Viridiplantae; phylum Streptophyta; class Pinopsida; order Cupressales; family Cupressaceae; genus Sequoia; species Sequoia sempervirens. The sequence goes on along the minus strand of VDFB02000003.1, from coordinate 122,835,292 downwards.
CCCAACTCTTTTTCAACCAAAAGCTTATTGATTTCTAAAATCTTAAGCAAGGGGACATGATAGTCAATGAGTACTAGGAAAAGTTTACTTGTTTGTTAAGGTACTTTCCAATGTACCAAAATGAGTGTTTATGTATCAAGAAATTTATCATGGGGCTAAATGGATAGATTGGGGGAGAGGTGGATGTGCATGGACCATCTACCATGGACGTAGTCTAGGAAAATTTTGTGAAGCAAGAGTAGAAGCTCAAGGCCATCTCCATCTATAGGGAGAATATAAATCATAAGAAGTTTGGAGGAACTCAAGGTAACCAAACTCCAAAGAAGTATAATTGAATGCAAGATTCTCATAAGCAAGGAGATAGGGGATCCCATAGCAATTGGAGCAAATCAAGGAAGAGTCACAGGAAGAAGAATAATAACAACAACCCCAAAAACACTGGAAGAAATGCTAATAGGTCTAATGGTTCCACATGAAGGAAAGGACCAGCAACTAGATGCTACACATGTGCTGGAAATCATTATGCTGCCTACTATCCCAACAAATATTTAGGGACACGACCACATGGAAACCCTCTTCCACCCCAAAAAGTTGCTTTTCAATAGAAGATCCATGTTGCCTTGGATAATCATCAAGCAAAGTATCAAATTACTCCAGCGGAAACTCCAAGTATTTTATTTGGTAATACCTATTAATATATTTATTGATACTAGAGCAACTGAAAACTTTATTTCACCTATAATAGCAAATCAAATATCTAGGAAAGCTGGTTACATGGAAAATTCATGGGTTGTTGAATATACAAACCAAAAAAGAGCAATAGTGGAACAATGCTTATTCGAAGCTAAGGTTGGACTTCCTTGTTTCTCTACTGAGGTGAACCTATATGTAGCTCCCTTAAGATCATATGATGTCATCCTAGGAATGAAGTGGCTTTGGAAGCATAGAGCCAAAGTAGATTGTTACGCCAAAACTATAGAGTGCTTAGACGATCTAGGAAACTGGGTGATGTTGCAAGGGACACCTAAGGAACTCAAGTTTCGTTAAATATCCACAGTACAATTACATAGAGCTAAGAAGAAAGGATGCAAGCTTTATCCTATAAAGATGGAAAATATTGAGGAATATGAGGAATTTATTTCTTAAGTCAACCAAGAGGTAGAGAAAGGTGAAATGATGGAAACTGGAGAAACAAATATGGTAAAATATCCTATCCTTCAAAAGTTTGCAAATGTATTTCCAGAGGAGCTACCTAAATTACAACCCAAAAGGATATTTGATTTCTTTATTGACATTGTACCAAGATCAGAACTTGTTTCCAAAGTGCCTTACCGGATGACAACAACAGAGTTAATGGAGCTTAAGGCACAACTAGAAGAGTTGATATCCAATTGATTGATAAGACCTAGTGTTTCACCCTAGGGAGCACCAGTGATCTTCATAAATAAGGATGGTACACTATGTCTATGCATAGATTATTGAATGCTTAATAAATCTATGATAAAGAACAAGTATCCATTGCCAAGCATTGATGATCTCTTCAATCAAATGCGGGGAACGGTTGTGTTTTTAAAAATTGATCTACGATCAGGATACCACCAACTAAGGATCAAAGATGAAGACATCTTCAAAACTACCTTTAGGACCAAATATGGGCATTATGGGTTTACAGTCCTACCATTCGGACTTACTAATGCACCCGTTGCATTCATGAACCTAATGAACAACGTATTTAGGGATTGCCTGGATAAGTTTGTCTTGGTTTTCTTGGATGAAATTTTAAATTATTCCAAGAATGAGGAGGACCATTGCAAGAATTTAGAGATAGTTTTTTAGCAATTAAGAGAATATTAGTTATATGGGAAACTTTCTAAGTGCATTTTCTTTCAAAAGAAAGTGTAGTACTTGGGTCACGTGATCTCGACTGATGGAATTTCAATGGATCCAGCCAAGATAAAAGTAGTGATAGATTGGTCGATACCTAAGAATGTACTCGAAGTCAGGAGTTTTATGGGTCTAGATGGATACTATCAGAAGTTTGTGGCAAACTTTTCCAATATAGCCTTTCCTATTACTTCATTGTAGAGGAAATGGAAAAAGTTTGAGTGGATGAAAAAATGCCAAGTAGCATTTGATCTCCTCAAGGAGAAGTTGACTACTGCTCCAATTTTGAAGGTACCAAATCCCAAAGGAAACTTCACTATCATCACAGATGCATCAGGTGAAGGATTGGGAGGAGTCTTGATGCAAATCCATATGAGAAAAAGTATGCATCACATGATTTGGAGCTATCAATAGTTGTTCACGAATTGCAGTTGTGGAGGCACTATTTGTTAAGAAATCCTTTTGAGTTCATGAAGCACCATACTCTAGACATCTTGGAGTGACATAAAATTTGGCTAATGTAAAGCCATTATATTTTTGGAAAGGGATGAAGGGATATGCTGCAAGATTTGTGGCTAGATGCCTTGAATTCCAAAGAGTGAAGGTTGAACATCATCACCTGGTGGTACTATTGTATCCACATGATTTTCCCGAAAGTAAGTGGTAAGTCATTAATATGGACTTTATGCAAGGATTACCCATGTCAAGGAATAAGCACAATGCCATTCTAGTGGTGGTGGAAAAGCTTACAAAGGTAGCGCATTTCATACCTGGGAATTTTAATGATCTAAATTCAAGTGCCAAAAACTAATTTGAAATATGTTTTTGGAAGCATTTTAATGATCTAAATTCAAGTTTCAAAGGTCACTATCATAATTTAATAATTGGGAAATTAGAGAAGAATCCTATAAAGCCCAGTCTTTTCACCATTTCAAACTAGGTTGACAAGAGATTGAGAAGATAATCACAATATTAGCATGCAAGAGCAAGAAGAGAACATTCAAGAAAGGAAGATTGAAGTCTTGGAGTAGCATTTCATTTGTTTTTGCAGGTCTTCAAGCTCATTTTTCCAAGTTAGATCAAACATTGTTCATCATTTGGAGATTGATGCCTATGGTGGACCATGATGGATTCTAGGTTTTTGGGACATGCACCTAGCCATTCTCCCTAACCTAATGACTTGTTTCCTAAGTGATCCCATCTTCTATCTTCATTATACTAGCTACCTAAAGTAAGATATAATCATATTTCAAATCTATTAGGGTGTTTTGACTTCTCCCTAACTAGGTCTTTGTCATTTTTCAGATTCATTTAGGGATCTTATTCTAACACACTTGAATAAGGTTTCTTTACATTTTAGCTCTTAACACCTTAGATGCACTTAAGGTTAGGGCTTGCACACAATGTTACTTATCATTTTTCTCATCTTTTTATCAAGGTTTAATTACCAAACTTGGGGTTTGACCAAGGCAAACCTTCATACAAACAAACCAAAATTTTCAAATTTTTTTATAGATCCAAAGTTGAGAGTGAAGATTTGCAGGTACAGGAGCAGAGTGTAGATTGAGGGCTACAAAATCAACTTTTGAATTTCTAGAAAAGGCTACAAAGACCCATTCGCCCTTGGGCGAATGAGTCCTAAGTAGGACACTTTGTGACACTTTTGGTGATGAGTACACAACAATTTTACCTTCTCAGATATGTTGGTTAATGATTTTTTTTTATAGTATTATCATAATGCTTCATGTTTCAAGTGGTAGATATCATAAATTGGATTGTTAGTGCACTTTTATTCTTCTCCCAAAACATTTGTTTAGTCATATTTTACTATTTTTTGTCATAAGGAAGTTTAGGGTAGCAAAGTGTCCAAATCCAGGGTTGACTCACCTTGGAGGTTGCAAATCAATTATAATCATTTGTGACACTCTCCCTCTTCCTAATGAAATAGGAAAAGGTGGATTTGTGATTAGGTGGACACCCCTTTATGCTTTTTGGCACAAGTCCCTCATTTCTAGGTCTTCCTATTTCACATTCCTCCTTTCTCTTCATTTCATTTTGATGAACCTAACTTTGTACATGTCTTAATTTCTGATTTGGAATTCATTCAAACCCTAGATCTATGTTTGTATTAGTGTGCTTTGAATTGCATTAGGGTTTAGTTTTGTATGTTTGCATCACTTAAATTCATAAAAATTCAAAAAAAATGTATTTATTTTGTATACATCCTGCATTGTGGTTACATCAAGAGTATGTTTTAGTCATTTAGATTCAATTTTAGTTCAAAATTGTATTCCAAAAGTTGTCATTTTCTCTCTTTTTGTCACTATTCTCACTTGCATTAAGATACCTGAAACTAGAAAATTATATTACAAAAATCACAGTTTGCAACCTGAAACAAAAAAACACTAGTAGCAATTCAAACTTACCATCTTTCATTTTCTAGAACCCTGAACTAGGACCTATTCGGCCTTCGGTGAACTTGTCCTTGTACATGTGTCCTGCCAAGTTTTGGGAGCTTGTTTATCTCTGTCTGTGCTTTTTGATTTTGTTATCAAATCTAAGAATTATATTTCTAAAATAGTCTATTTTGGACATTCAAGATAGTTGTCTTTTTTCTTAAATATTGAATCAAATTGGAATTTTTTTTGCATGTTTAATTTGTGGATAATTTCAGATCTATATACATTTTCTTTATTTCCAACATCATTTCATAGTTTAGATAGATTAGTTTTCATTTTTCAATCATTGGAAACCATAAACTACCCTAAAAACATCAAAACAAAAAGCATAAACTAAATGAAAGCACTTGGAGAAAGCATAGTTATTTGACAATGTCATATTTCTTTCTACAAGTTAACATATCCCTCAAGCCTTTTAGTAGTGATGACTTTGACATGTTAGATGAGGCCCTTGAGCAATTCATCTTACAAATCTCATCCACTAAAGCTTTTCATAACAAAATAAAACAAAGGGAAGTAAATGTAATCACACCTCACCTTACCATTTACCCACGCTCACACCAACACCAAGTTCAAACCAAACTTGTGCCTATCATAGGACCACCTCAAAACAAGTCTAAACCTGATGGAAGTATCTTGAACTTTGCAAGGAAAATCACTAGTAACAATGTTTCATAGCAATCTAATTATCATAATGTTTCTCATGCACACAACATAAGGAATAATAGGCAACCACAAACCATACCTACTTCATTACCACTTCCTCAACCTATTTTTCCTAGTGCTCCTCGTTTGCCTTTGCATAGTGGAAAGGAGTATGATCTCATGGAACAACTTCACAACACTCCTGCTAAGATTTCTTTATGGGATGTCATTTAGGCATCACCTAATTACCATAAAATGCTTCAAAATTCTTTACAACAAGTAGTGGTCCCTCTTAGTGCACAACCAAATGGTGTAGTAGCCCTAATCCAAGGTATGAATTTAGTCAATAATGATATTATCTTTCATCAAGATGAGTTACCTCTATTGGAGATATAGAAACCAAATGAGGCCTTGATGATATTGGTTGTTATTAATAGACATGGAATAAAAATAACTCTCATCGAAAATGGTTCAACCCTTAATGTGTGTGGTGTAAACCTTTTGGATAAGATTAGAGTGGATAAGACTAAGATTGAACCTGATTCCTTGTCTATCTATGGGTTTAATAATGTGGGAAAGCAACCTCTTGGTGTGATAACATTACTTGTGATAGTTGGAAAAGTTACCTTGCAAACTCCTATCCATGTCATGCCTCACAAGCTCTCATATAATCCTCTTTTGGGCAGGCCATGGATTCATGAAATGAATGGAGTACCTCCAACCCTTCATCATTTAATGAAGTATGTTTATAACAATAAGGTCTACACAATCAAAGATGACCTCCAAGCAAAAATTTGCTTGCAAAATGAGAAAATAAAGAGATTCCTTTGAAAACATTAATACTAACCTCACAAGTAGAACTTGTGCAAGAGGAAGAAAAAGAGAATTTTTTTGCAATAGTTATAAAGTTATTGGATGACGACTGGGATTCATTGGATTTCACACCTATATTCATGGGAGAGTAAAATAACAACAAAAGAATCAAGAAAATAAAAAGGAAAAATAGTAATGTCAATACAAAACATGGTGAAACCATCAACAACATTTGACTCAATAATCTTAGAAGAAGACACAAGTTACACAAAAAGTTATGATGAGGTTGATCATGAGCAACTGTCATCTTTGAAAGCTATGAAATCTCTTTATGGAAGAGGATATCAACTCTTGAAGCAACTTGGTTATAGTGGAAAAGGATGTGGTGTGAAAGAACAAGGCATTTGTGTCCCTATATAGCCTAACATATGAGAAATGAAAAAATGGTCTTGAATATTTCCCTTCTAAGATAACAAAAGAAAAAAAAAGGCCTTCAATAAACATCAACACCATTATGCAAGATTCTTCTAAGACAACTCTTACATTAAAACATCCTGAATTAATTGATACCACAAATGATGAATCATTGGATTATTTTCAACATGATGAATCCTTGGCAGAAATGTTGGGAGTTTATGAAAAGTTACTAACTCATCACCACACAAAAATATTTACTTGTGCCTTAATCACTAAGGGATACTTTGGTGAATAAAAGAAAACAAGTGATATTAAACAAGATAAACAAGAACAAATTCCTAAATTCCAAATCAAGTACATTACTTGTGGGAGATACAATTTACAGACCAATTGACACATCTAACAAAGAGAAAGTGATTGAAATAGGAAAGTGCCTTAATGATGATGGACAAGAACATGCAACACTATTACATGACTTTCCTGAACTTTTTGCTTTGACTTATTTAGATATGTTAGTTATTGATGCTAAGATAGTTACACATAACATTGTCCTTGAGCAGGATGCTAAACCGGTAAGACAAAAGATACGCAAGATGAATCCTAATATAGCCTTATTGGTTAAGGTTTAAATTGAGAAGCTCCTAGATGCTATCTTTATTAATTCTATTGATTATTCACCATGTATTTCAAACATTATAACAATGGAAAAGCCTGAAAATCGTATTAGGATGTGTATGGACTTTTGTGATCTTAATAAAGCATCTTTGAAAGACAATTTTCCACTTCCTAATATTGATATGATAGTAGATTCAACTGCGGGCCATGCTTTATTATCATTCATGGATGGTTTTTCAAGCTACAATCAAATCTTTATCAACCCTTAGGATCAATACAAGACAACATTTACTACACCTTGGGGAACAATCTATTAGGTTGTGATGATTTTTGGATTAAAGAATGCTAGTGCAACATATCAAAGAGCTATGAAATTGATATTTCATGATTATATACATAAAATTCTGGAAGATTATGTTGATGACATTCTAGCTAAATCCTTAACTTGTCATGATAATGTTAAAATATAACGAAGAATCTTTGAAAGAATGCATAAGTACAACATGCGATCAAATCCAAAAAAATGTTTCTTTGGTGTGGATAGTGGAAAAATCTTAGGTTTTATAGTATCCCATAGAGGCATTGAGGTGGAAACAAAGAAGATTTATGTTATCATTAACATTCCACCTTTGAAGAACATTTCTCAACTATGTAGTTTACAAGGAAGGATTCAAGCTATCTGTCATTTTGTGGCATCACTGGAAGATTAGACTTTACCTTTTACACAACTTCTTAAGAATGAATCAAAATTTAAATGGAATGAGGATTGTAAACAAGATTTTGAAAGTTTGAAAGAGTATCTCACTAATCCTCTTATTTTACAACCCGTTATTCAAGGAAAACCATTTATCCTTTATATATCAACATCTACCCATGCTTTAGCGGCAATGTTGGCTCAACAAGATGATAATGGTAAAGAGAATCTTGTTTATGAGATTAGCCAAAATTTAATTGATTATGAAAATCAATACACAAGAATAGAAAAAAAATGTTTGGCCCTTGTGTTTGCTACTAGTAAGTTGAGACACTATTTACTAAATGTGGAAGTGCATGTGGCTACAAAGTTTGATCTTCTAAAACACCTATTTGCTAAAATAGACTTATTAGGATGCTTAGCTAAATGGGTTATGTTGTTAACTGAGTTTGATCTTAAATTTGTCTCTCAAAAGGAAATCAAAGGAAAAGCCTTGACCGACCATTTAGTTGATGCACCTTCTCCATTAAAATTACCTAATGTGGACTCATTCCTTGATGAGAGTGTGTTGAAAATTGAAAAGGAAACATGGGAATTGTACTATGATGGTTCTAAGTGTCAAACTGGCTCTAGAGCAGGTGCTATATTAAAACCACCTTCAGGGAAGCCTATTCCCTTATCTTACCGTCTAAACTTCCTATGTACAAACAACATTGCAGAGTATGAGGCCCTAATTGTTGGAATACGTGCAACTTTATCCTTAGGTGTTCAACACATTTGCATATTCGGTGATTTTCAATTGGTCGTTAAAAAAATTAATGGATCCTATCAAGCAAAAAATGACAAACTAGTCCAATATAAAGATCTCACAATGATATTGCTAGAACACTTTGAATCATATACCATTGACAATATTCCTCAAAAGAATAATCGACATGTAGATGCAATGGAAAGTGTCACTTCCCTTGTATCTCCTAATGATCCTTTTATGGATTTCACATTCATTATCCATATGATTACCAAACCATCAATAGAAAAAAAATTGAAAGAAGCCTTAGTGACTAATATTGAAGCCTCTATTGAATGGTACACACTGATATTTAATTATTTAAAAGAAGGTAGCTTTCCTAAACCAACCATTAAGAATATTAGAGCTCGTATTCAAAAACTTGCTATTAGATATGTCATCCTAGTATATTTCTTATACAAATGATCATTTTATGGTATTTTACTTAGATGTCTTCAACAATCGGAGATCCCTATAGCCCTTGAGGAAGCTCATCCTGGTGCTTGTGGGGGGAATTTCGAGGGAAGATAATTAATTAAAAAATTAATTTGCATGGGATATTATTAGAGATATATAGAACAAGATTGTTTTGATCATGTTAAGAAATATCATAAATTTTAGGAGCATAACAATTTGATTCACACTCCCGCTTCTGAAAGTCATGCCCAAGTTCCTATCTGGACAATTTTGGTTTGGGGTTTAGATCTCATTGGAAAGATATCCCCTCCCTCTTCTTATGGAAATACATTTATAATAATCATAACATATTACTTTATGAAATGGGTAGAAGCAATTCCTCTTCATTCCACAATAGCTTATGTAATTTGTCGTTTCATATTGGAACACATTATTGCTCACTTTGGTCTTCGTTCCACATTAGTTTCAAACAATGGTATGACATTTAAGAATGATGTGAAGAATTTTTTTAGAAACATTTCACATTCAACACCATTTTTCAACACCATATTATCCACAATCTAATAGACAAGTGAAAGAAACAAATAAAACACTTGAACAAATCTTGCAGAAAACAATAAGCAAACATAATAAGGATTGGAACACTCAATTATCGTATGCATTATGGGCTTATCGCACTAGTATTCAAACATCTATGGGAAATACACCTTATAACCTTCTTTATGGTGCTGATGCAATAATTCCCTTGGAGTTAGAAATTCCTTCATTGTGAATTGCTCTTCAAGGACTTATTGATGATACCACTTATAAAGAGAAACAGATGCAACAACTTGAAATGCTTGATGAACAACACATTAATTCTCTTGAGCATCTTCAAGCCTATTTGAAAAGAATACAACTGAGTTACAATGATAATGTGATTCCACGCTCATTTAACAAAGGTGATTTAGTGTTATATGAAAATCAACAAAATGTTAATGTTGACCCAGATGAAAAAGGAAAGTTTAGTCCAAATTGGTTAGGCTCTTATGTCATTCAGTAGAGCTATGGGTATGGTGCATATACATTTTAAAAAAAAATGGTACACCTCTTAATAACCTATCAATGTTGTGCATTTTCACAGATATTACACTTAACATCTCTTTTGAATAGTATGTATATTAAAGTATGTTGTTAGATTTAGTAGATAGTTTTCTATTTTATCTCGCATTGCTTCATTCTTGACAAAAATTCCTTGTGTGTCTTGAATTATAGAGTAATTATTCATTAGTTGGATTATTACTTTATTTTACATGCTATTCAATTTCATGTGTGTTGTGTTAAATTAGATCGTTATATACATTTAATTTTCTATAATTAGATCATAAGGAGCATTTAATTTAACATGATTGCACTTAATCCAAATGATGTATCTAAATAAACATAAGTATTTAGCTTAGATTATGCACATACATAAAATTAGATCATGAAGATATTTATTAAATAATCTACACCAAGATTGTTTAATAGATCACATTGACATCTAATCTAGATAAGAACACATAGAAACAAAATGCTTATGTATTAATCATAAAAGTTTATATGCATGATCACCACAATATGGCATAATACAAACATAAGTACATCCAGGTGGGCCTATGACTACTAGATCCCTTGAGTCTTTGTGGTAGTGCTCACTAGGAGACAGTGGATAATGAACAGCTCGTGGAACTAACCCACTCTTGTAGGCCTCAAAGCTCACCCTCTGCAAAAACTATGTGTACAAGTAGTGTGATGTGCTCCATCTCCACTCGATCCCTATCTACCTATAGTCTCACCTAATATTCCTGAACTCTATCCAACTCTCCCTATAATTTGTTGAGCTTTGCCCATATGATAGCCACTAACTTGCTCTTGACTGGAACTTAGGTGGCTCAGAGCTCCTCGTACACAGCCTAAAGCTTTGTCAGTGCAGTGCTTGATTGCTCATCTCAAACTCTATAATCCTCAAGGGTGCTAATAGTCTCCCCATATGTAGTCCTCCATCATTCAAAAGGCTCAAATAAATCTGCATGGTGCCCCACCATAGGTGATGGCCCATGCTCTAATCATGTAGCTTGATGTGGGGGCAGGACAAGGGTCATCTATGTAATGACCTGTTTGACAAAATTTTGCCAACCCTGGATGTCACCTGCAGCAAGTAAAACATAAAATACATCAGAACATGATACGATCCATAACTAGAACTTAAAAGAATAATAAAATTAATGCATCTCTCATAGGCTGCTCCTCCCCATCCTCTCTATCCTCATCATTTGTATCACCATCCATGACTTTGTCCTCTATCTCCTCACTATAACCTAGATGAGGTCGAACATCTCCAATGGAGTGATACATAGGGAAGACTATTGCAGGTCATGCTACAATCCACCACTACTTGTAGGCTATCATGGCACCTACATCATCCTGATCTGATGTTGGGGGCATGTTTGAATCCTTGTCAAAATCATTGGAAATGACATCATCAATAGTAGGTCATTAGATGTCCCTTGGACAAGCGTCACTTCCTTTTTCTCTTAGATATGTAGGTCGTGGCCTAGGAGGTACCTTCCTCTACTCGAACTGTCTCATGACACAATCATAGTAGAATGGCAGGACTATATAATCATGTTGCCCTAGTAAGAGCCTATCCCACTACATCCTCACAAGCTATTGTTTGGTATCTAGCCACTATGGTATGGTCCTATAGGGTCTCCATACTATGTCATCCTCGTCAATCTGATCAAACATAACCCTCTAGAACCATAGGTCCCAAACCTACCAAATTTGTCTCAATGTGTAGCTGAAAGCTCAAGAGTAACCAAGAGTTGCTACCGTAGGATAGCCTGTCAGCCTCATTCATGTGATATACTCAAAGGCCCATTCATATAAAAGTGTGCCTTGCATGATTCTATCCAACTCTCTATGTACAAATCAACCAAGGTCATTGTATAAATGAGCTAACATACTGTAACCCCAAGAATAAATGATCTGATGTCACTCCATGTGACGAATAGTATGTACAAGGCCTTTATCTAAGTGAATGCCTCATCCATCTGGAACCAACACTAAGGCTATTGTGGTGATCGTATTGTGTTATAATAAGGGTGTGTGGGAGTATAACATCCACTCTAGCTCAACGCATGGTCCCATGTGCTCTGTAGTTGTAGGGCGGTTGAGACAATATTGAATATTTGCTTACATCTGTCAATAATTTTGACCCTCCTCAAAAATAGACTGCATGTCCTTGGATGGGTATCCTCAATATCTGGTGGACATCCTCTAGTGAGACTATCATCTCACCAAAAGTTACTTGGAATGTGCATGTGTCGGTATTCCACCTCTTGACAAGTGCCATCAGCATGGCATCATGATACCTAATGGGTGGCATGATGTAGATCCAAAGTAACCCTGTCTCACGTAGTATCTCCTCCTCCTCTGCGAATAGCTAGGTCACCTGCTCTCAGAGAAGGGTAAAGGGATGGTCACTAAGGAAATGTCATGCACATAGTGGAACTTGAGAAAGATGGAATAAATCATCAATAATACACCTAAAAAAGTCAATAAAATAATTTAAAGTACAATTAATCTATCTTAGGATGGTTTGGCCAAAACTGGACGCTTGGGCCATTTTTGGACGGGGATCCAGGACACTTGAGCCATTTTGGGATGCTTTGCGACATTTTTAAATGAGGTCCTAGAACATCTAAAAAAATGCATAAAAAAGCATGTAGAACATAAAAACAAATCAAAAGAGAATGTACAATGGACTCACCATGTGTCGTAAATCGCCTCGTGCAACCTCCTCTTGTAAAAATTCCAATCTGGGAGGCCAGTACACTCGTTGAATGGGCATGTTTAATTCTCTCTACAACACTATAATTTTCAAAAGTTAAATGTTAAAATGATAGTTAAAATTATCATTTTTATCCATACTTAGTCAAGTTTATTAAAGAAAGTATATTTTATTCTAAGCAAATTTCATTCAAATCAACATAGTGGGGGTTGGAAAACTTCGCTTTTGATGTCGTTTGTTGTGTTGGATTCATAATTCCATCCTCAATCTTTTCTAATGTCTACCAATATGTCATATTATTCTTTCAATACCCTATTATAGATGTTTCTCACCAATTTGATGAGGTTAGATTGCTACCCTGATTCCACCTCTATAAAGCAAGCATAATCAAGGGGGCATACATCTACCCTTGAACTTGATTCTTTGTAGAAGTTTTATAAGATGATTTTGGATGCCTAACAAATCGGTTTTGAAGGATGTGGTTCCTAACATTGTGGTTTTTTTGATGACTACATTGGGGGATTCGTTCTCCCTGTTTGCAAATGAATCCATATGAGTATCATTTTTAAGTATAATTTACTTTCTAATTCCTTTAACTTGCATATGCACATAGTGTCATGTGGCTGCTAAAGTGGGGGCTAAATGTACTAGAAAAAATTGTACTCCTTTCTAAGTGAAAGTATAATTTCACACCCAATTTGGACCTATTTTAGTGACCTCACATTTATGCATTTTTACCCTTCAAAATAGGCCCCTAATTCCCTTTATTATGCATCCCTAGACCCATTTTTATCATTTTTTGACACCATAAAATGCATTGAACAAATGTAATTAATAAATTAAAGGCCCTGAAATAAATGAGTCTTGGCAATTTAAGCTAGGACCCATTTTCCCAAGGGCGAATGGGTCCCCTTTAGGTGCCAAAACCCAATTTGAAATATGTTTTTTGTGGAATTTTAATGATATAAATTTAAGTTGCAAAGGTCAGCTATTGGGATTTAATAATCAGGAAATTAGAGAAGAATCCTATAAAGCCTAGTCTTTTTACCATATCAAACTAGGTTGACAAGAGATTGAGAAAATATTCACAAGATTAGCACTCAAGATCAAGGAGAGAACATTAAAGAAAGCAATATTGAAGTCTTGGAGTAGCATTTCATTTGTTTTTGCAGGTCTTCAAGCTCATTTTGACAAGTTAGATCAAGCATTGTTCATGATTTGGAGATTTATGCCTATAGTGGATCATGATGGATTCTAGGTTTTTGGGACATGCACCTAGCCATTCTCCCTAACCTAATGAATTGTTTCCTAAGTGATCCCATCTTCTATCTTCATTCTACTAGCTACCTAAAGCAAGGTATAATCAGATTTTAGATCTATTAGGGTGTTTTGACTTCTCCCTAACTAGGTCTTTGTCATTTTTCATATTCATTTAGGGATCTTATTCTAACACACTTGAATAAGGTTTCTTTACATTTTATCTCCCAAAACCTTAGATGCACTTAAGGTTAGGGCTTGCACACACTATTAATTATCATATTTTCATCTTTTTATCAAGGTTTAATTACCAAACTTGGGGTTTGACTGAGGCAAACCCCCATACAAACAAACAAGAATTTTTAGTTTTTGCTATAGATCTAAAGTCAGGATTGAAGATTTGTAGGTACAGGAGTACAGTGCAGACTGAGGGCTACAAAATCAACTTTTTAATTTCTAGAAAATGCTACAAAGACCCATTCGCCCTTGGGAAAATAAGTCCTAAGCAGGACACTTTGCGACACTTTTGGTGACAGGTACACAATAATTTGACCTTCTCATATTTGCTGGTTAATGGTTGTTTCTAATAGTATTATCATAATACTTCATGTTTCAAGTGATAGATCTCATAAATTGGATTGTTAATGCACTTTTATTCTTCTCCCAAAACTATTGTTCAATCATATTTTACTATTTTTTGTCATAAGGAAGTTTAAGGCAGAAAAGTGTCCAAATCTAGGGTTGACTCACCTTGGAGGTTGCAAGTCAATTCTAATCATTTGTGACCCTCTCCCTCTTCCTAATGAAATAGAAAAATGTTGATTTTCTATTAAGTGGACACCCCCTTTGTTCTTTTTCGCATAGGTCCCTCATTTCTAGGTCTTCATATTTCACATTCCCCCTTTCTCTTCATTTCTGCTACAGATTGGGTTTCCTACGTCTCTAGCTTCGGGTATGTGTTATTTTTGTAGGTAGGTGATATAACTTGTGGGGAAGAGGTTATATATTACTATTCCACGTCTAATGAAGGCTCATTCGCCTCTTCAACCCTGTTTACTTCATATGGCCTTTTCCTCAAAGGTATGTTGATTATATTATTGCATGCTAGAAAATCTTCCAAAGAAATGTTGGGGAATTGGCCACTAAGGCTTCTCTTTATCAATGGAGTGACTAAATAGTAATGAGATAAGGAATATTGATTTCTACTTCTCTTATATTCAATTGGCATTTATTTTAGAAAATCATACAAGAGATTCAAAACATTCATAAGACTTTGATGGTGAATGTGACTTAATAGTTTAAAATGCATTGTGTATAAAAGAGATTGTTTTTCATCACAAGTCAAATACTTAATTATGTATACAACTACATATGCCCATAACCAAGGTAGGGAAATTAATTTAGTACCTTGGGACAAGGAATCCAATTCCTCTCCTGGCCGTATGAATTCATTATGAGTTGTAATGGTATTTGTTCATACTAAAAACTCCTCCCCAACTATAGGTAGTTTGGAGACCTCTGCAATTGCTACTTCTGAGGTGTCCACACTTAAACCTCTTACTATAGATTCATCATTTTTCAATATGCTAGAATTTTTGTGTAATCACCTATTGAATTTTGTAAGAAAAAGGAAGTAATCCAGCCATTTAGTTTGCTTAAAAATAGGCAAGCATACTTGGTCTTCTAGTAACATATTATGAATTATTGATTCCCTTTTAATAATGTCTCCCCTCATTCTGAAGTTTTACACCCTTCCTTAGACAAATTCTTCTTCAATATACTCATTTTTTGTTTCTTATTTGCTACATCTTTTGAATGGCTATAATTTTTGTGTTTGTGACTTTATAAAAAAATTGATGGTACCTTTACTAGTGATTGCTCAAGTTGGTATAAGCAACTTGAAAATCAAACTAGTTAATTGCTAGCTTATGAGATAACAAGGCTGAGTATGATATCCCAAATATTTCCCACATTTGTAATTAATGTGGAATCCTCCCCCAACTAAAGTGTCAATTTGTCTTTAAATGGCAAGGTATGTGGGAAGTACGAAGGGGATCATTTTTAGAGTATTGCTGAAATGTATATATTATAAAATAAATATTGCATGGTTGTGAATTTCAAAGAGAATAAATATATTTAATGGTAATCATAGTTGATAATGTGAAAAATACCTAAAATTATTGTGATGATGTGAAAGGTGGCACTTATGATGTGATTTGAATGTCATCAAGGAGCAACTAGGTGCGATATATGTAATGATGGAAGTAAATGTAGGTGGCTACATGTAACTTTCCATAAAAAAACTAAACAATGACATGTGACCTAGAAAAAGATAGATATTAAAAAAGAAGGCTACAACATGCATGAAAATATCTTTTTTGCTAAGTGATATGCTATGTGTAATTAGTGATGAACTCGGAGTGGCTTCATGTAGATGTGATGAGAGTGATAGTTTGTGTACATGGAGTGGAAGTGAGCTAGAGGTAGTTATTGTAGACAACAATATAATTGGTCCCTTGTTAAGTGCCTTGAGGCTATGGCTACAGGTCGCATTAAAGTAATTGCTTTTAACTTTGTTGCATGTATGTGGTAATGGATTTTGCTAGTAATATGTTTTATTAGAGATGTAGTGTGTGTGAATGTGTGTTTTTTCTTTTAAATGACTAATAATCATACCTATTGAGTATTAGTAGGGGAGTTGGTTGACTCATTTATAGATATGGCAATGGATGATTCGGTGGTGTCTTCATGATTGACAATCAATGTTGATTCTAGTAAACTTCAGGGTGGTGTAAATTGTTGTTGTAAGTCTTGTAGAAACTCTTCTTCAAGCAATTGCTTTTTATAAATCTTGAGGTGGTGTCCATTTACCAAAGAATCTGAATCAATTAATTGTGGTTAATTTTATTGCTCCATTTTGAAAGACTTGTTTTATTTCATAAGGACCTAACCACCATGTCTATAATTTACCTTTGTGGTCCTTATACCTTGAATCATAAAGCAATGCCTAGTCTCCTTCATGAAATTATTTAGTCTTGATGAACTGGTCATGTCATTTGATTCTCTATTTTTATATAATTTTTGTATGATCATCGATTCCATTCTTAACTCATCCAAAACATTGAGATTGTGCAGTCTGTCCTTTTGAGTATTCCAAGTTGTACTACTATTCTAAGTGTTTTATGTTTAAATTCAATGAGAATGATTTTTTTTTCATATGGAATAAATCCTATGGTGGTCTTCCAGGATGTCCTATGTGCCCAGACAACTTCTGGTAACCTTGTTACCCAATCCTTCTAATGCAATTGGACTATCTTGGTTAGGATGGCTTCAATTTCTCTATTTATAACCTCAACCTACCCATTTGATCATAGGTGGTAAGGAGTTGAATTCTTATGTATGATATCATATTATTTGACCAAATGGACAATCAAATTTGAAGTAAATTGTGGTCCTTGATTTGTGACTATCTCCCTAGGCACTCCATACCTTGTGAAGATTTCTTCATATAGGAATGTTACAAGCTTGTTGTCTCTAGTGAATTGTAATGCTTTAACTTCCACCCATTTTGTTAGATAGTTAGTACAGACTAGTATATACTCTGTATTATTGGAAGTGGGAGCTATTGGTCCAATGAAATCCACACCCAATTTATCAAATGGTACAATGATCAATTGTGACTACAGGGGCATCTTATCGCTCTTTGTAGGTATACCCATCCTCTGGCAGCAATCATACCTTCTTGTATACTTGATTACATCTTTATGTAGTTTTGGCCAATAATAGCCAATGCTTAGGATCTTGAGGTTTGTTCTCTTGGCTGCAAAGTGCCCTCAGCGAGGCTCATAATGACATGCCTTTAAAACATCATAATTTTCATCTTCTCTCATGCACCTTCTCATTAAATTATTAGGTCCTGTGTAGAATAGATATCTAGCCACCCATGAATGGAAAGATGCATTCAACTAAATGACACCTTTCTCTTGGTGAGAGATGTGGGGTTGTCCTACCTGCCACTAAGTAGTTAGCTATATTTGCATACCAAGGTGTGTGCATTGTTAAGGAAAACATCGTTCATCTGGAAAAGGGTCATCCACAATTTTTTTGTTTTGATATTTAGTATGGAGATAAAATCAACTAACACATTTTTTTACTCGGTATATCCACAATAGTTATATCAAACTCTTGCAACAATGATAACCACCTAACAAAGTGTCCACCAATCACTAGTTTGTTCATCAAATATTAGATTGTTGTATGATCAGTATGGACAAAAACAAGATAACCAATGATATAGTGTCTAAATTTGTTAATTATATAAACTATTGCTAACATTTTCTTCTCTATAATAGTGTTATTGAGCTCAAAAACTTACAAATTTTTACTTATCTAATAAATAACATAGTCCAAATTACCTTCCTTTTGTCCTAAAATAAAAACTATGGTAAATTCAAAAGAATTTGTATGTATGTGGAAATGATCTATGTAGTTATGTACTCTCAAAGTAAGGTGTCCTTGTGAGAGATGTTTTAAGAGCTTCAAAATCTTCTTGGTAGATAGTGGTCCTTTCAAAATCAATGTCCTTAGATAGGAGGACAAACAAGGGAGCTGCTATTTTACTGAAATCCTCAATGAACCTCCTATAGTATCCTGCATGGCCAAAAAAGCTTCTCATGTTATCTTTTTTCTTTTGGGAAGTAGGTAGAGTGAATATCACTTCTATTTTATTAGGATCCACCTTAATCCCCCTGTTGGACACAAAGTGTTCCAAAATCACTTCTTCAATCATCAACATGAAACATTTCTCTAAGAGAGAGATTGTGATCTTGACACTTTTGAAGGATCTTCTCCAAGTTTTTTAGTGATTATTCATAAGAATTTCCATAGGTGATGAAGTCATCCTTATATATTTCCATAGATTCATGGGAAAAATCTGAAAATATGCTCAAAGAAACTCTTTGGAATGTTGCAGGGGCATTACATAGGCCAAATGGCAAGACCGAGTAGGCATAGGTACCCCATGTGCATGTAAAGGTGGTATTATTATGATCTTTTGGAGCTATTTTTATCTGATTGTAGCCACTAAACCCATCTAAGAAAGAAACACATTTCTTCCTTGTTAATGAATCTAACACTTGATCAATGAAGGGAAGAGGGAAAAGACCCTTCCTTGTGGTTGTATTTAATTATTTGTAGTCTACACATACCTACCACTTGCCTCTTTTCTTAGGTACTATTACCAAAGGGGAAACCCATTAACTATCTGATATTAGGTATATAAACCATGCATTTAACATTTTTTTCAAAAAAAAATTCACTATATCTCATACAATTGGTTTCATTCTTCGTTGTGGCTACCTCATTGATGTATATTTTATACACACATAGATTAGGATCTATGCCCTTCATGTCATGATATTCCTAGAAAAAAATTGTTGTGTGAGCTTGCAACATTGTAAGTAACTGACCGTTGAGAAATTGTCAAATGATTGTGTGACATTAAGTGTTTCGTCAGGTGCAATTTCCATTGGTATGAAAGATGTCATGACAAAATAAAAATATAACCTTGATAGATTAAGATTACAATTATGTGGAAGTAGTGTATGGAATAATTATGAGGTAGATTTAGAGGTTGTTATTGATATAATATTGTGTAGTGGGCATTTCAAATGTGTTATACATTAGTCTTGTTATAGGTCCATCCCATTAGAGTTTTATATAATATTGGCAAGAATTTCATCCTCTTCTTGAATATTGACCATTGAACTTTGTTCAATGGTCATGAGTGTTTGCAAAGAATATTGGTCATCATCTTCCAAACTTGGCCAAATAGGATGTTCTAATTCTGCATGAGGTTGTGCAACTAGATAGAGGACCAATTTTTTGTCACATTCCCATTAGAAATGATCATGTTACAAATCTACATCTGATAAATGCATCTATTGTGGCTAACCATGGTCTACCAAGGATTAATGGGTATCCTTCGAGGTTGGCCTTAGGATACAGGACCATAAATTCTATTGGATATTCCCATGAGTCTAGTGTGATGATTAAATCTTCAATGATATTCTTTGGTTTCATTATTGACCTATCTACTAGTTGTAAAATTGTAGATGTAGGTCTCAGATCTATTAGTTGAAGCTTTTTCATTGTTTCTCTTATCATCACATTGATTGATGCTCCTAGATAAATCAAAGTATTCTTGATCATAAGTGTGTCATTAATTTACACATCTACGATAGGACTACCAAGGTTTGCTTACTTTGGGATAACTAAGTTGCTCAACATAAGATCAACCAACTATTTTATAACATGGACAATTCGTGGGTCCTTTCATTTCCTTTCTAGCTTTTTAAGGCATAGTTCCCTCATAGTATTTGTGTATGTGGACACTTCTTTGATAGCTTATATCAAAGGGATTTTGACATAAACATTATTTAGTTGACTCAAGAAGTCAAATTTAGGTTCAAAGTGAAATTTTTTAGTGGTCAGACTCTTTGGGAAAGGTGGTTCTTTGTTTATGATTTCTATTTGTAGTTTGTTTTGTTCAAGTTGTTCATTTAGATGGTCATTAGTTTCAAATGTCGGTTCCTCATCAGGAAGTTTTGTAATATGAGGAGATGATGGCCCAACAAATATTGTTTTGAATGTAGGTGAACATCACTAACTTCAATCGCATTGGTTGAGTATTGGATGGGTTCATTAGTATACTCCTGCTAAACATGCTTATTGTTAGGTTTTGGTGCAAATTAAGCAAATAATTGTGGTGCTCTTGGTTGTGTTGGGGTAGGTTTTAGTACCGTAAAATTGCACCCTATGGTAATTTCACACTTATACATTTAGGCCCACCATATTTATGCAAAAACCTATAAGTTGGAATTTCATATTTTAGCTTCATAGGAAACAACGATGAAGTGCTAGTAGCCTAAATGCTTAATTTGTGTAATATTTTGGTAGGACACTTGTATGACACATAGACCTCTCCACGACATGCTAGAATCCCTAAACTTTCCAAGATTCAAATGCGGTTATTCTGCATTCCTTGCCTATGACACACAACATAGTGACAAGGATGCATGTGCAATAGATCCTCTCGCCCATGCAACTTATTGATCTCTCTCTTGCTCTCTTGCTTTCTTTATCTCTCACTCTCTCATTCTCATAGTGAAGCTCTGTTGGATTTCTCTCTCAAGTAACAGTTAAAAATTCTCTTGTATGTAAATTCATTATGTTTATCAATCCAAGAGGGGAGCCATAGTTTTTTGGTAATTCTCTCTTGTTATATTATCTCATCTATTTGATCTTGTATATTTGATTGTGTCTATTACATTCATGATAGGGTTTCTCAACCTTGCGAAGTTTATTTCTATCACACGTCTTTTATTTTATACATTTTTATCTATCTCAATCCTATCTAGCTATCCATGGAACCCAAAACACCAAAAGGGGAGTTTGACTCAGGCAATCCCCAAAATAGCCGCCAACATTTTTCATCATTTTGTTTGTGTGTAGATGAATAGGTTTAGCAAACGAAACATTTTAGATTCTAGATTCTTACTATCTATTTTATTAGAGACAATAGTGCAGGGTGCAAACATCCTTGCAAAACACTATCATCCATGTCCGAGAGCTAATCCTCTTAAGGGAAAAATATATTGTTTTTGTGCTTTCCATTTATATATACTAGAGATTCTAATTTTTTCATTCACTCTTGTAATTAAGTGATTCCATTATTCTTGTCATTTATAATTTAGCATTTATTTGATTAGATTGTATAGATATTCTTTATTATTTATCATGTCACCTAAGCTTTGATCTTTGAGGTAATTGAGGGTTATTTTCTCCTTAAGACCCCATCGTCTTGAGGGTAGCAAATCGACTCCTTTATATTTTTGGTGAACTCGATGTGAATGAAATCATGCTGAATCTTTTTCTTCAAAATTTTAATGCTTTTGATAATGCATTTTTTGAACAGTATTTTGATATGTTAGATGATGTCTTGGATGATTTATTAGATGCATCTACTTCTACTCAAAAATATGTTAAGAAAACTTCTTCATTAAAACCTTCTTCTTTGAAAGTCCAAGAGTATAATTGTAGTCATAGTCTCTATCTCCCCTTAAAGGTCTAAGAGACCGATCATTTATGTGACTCTAAATAGCCCATCTCCTAAAATAATTCATTCTATTCATGGGTTTCCTGTCAAAAGTGACATGTCGGACCTTTACAAGAGATTCATACAATCTAAGGCTCCCTATTATAGAGTGGCACCCCATACATATAATACTAGTAGGAAACAATAAAATTTCAATCAACCTACTTCTTTACCACCTTACCAATTGAATCTTCCTCAAGCACCAAGACCTACATCTAAGCCATTGAGTGAACTTCGTGTTGCTCCCTCCAAGATCTTACTTTGGGATTGCTTTAGATTGCTCTGATTTACCAAGTTATGCTTTAGGAATCCTTACAAAAGACCCTTTTTCCCTCTTCCGCTAGGCTAATGGATGTTAATGTGTTAATAGATCATATTCGTCGAATATTATGTTCCATCCGCTAGAGCTCTCGCCTCCAAAAGTACAAAAGTAAGTAAATCCTTTGATGATTATAGTTTACATTAATAATATTGGTATTGTGAATGTATAAAATTGATTGATCAAATGATATGAATTAAACCAAAAATATATATTTAAACAATTGATCAATTAATCATATAATCCAATGAAATTATTCACAAAACCAAACTAGAATTCAAAAGCATGAAATACCAAAGAAAATCAAATTGAATTATAACTAAGAGATGCAAACCTCAATCCCACTGTGGTATTATTTCCAAGTTGGATGTGGAGTGCTTCAACCTAAAAAAAATCCATTGTTGATGCAAAGCAATTGATGAATGGATGAATTCAAATGTCTCACAAGTGCTCTCAAATTGATCAAATTGGAGATTCAATTCAAGAGAGTAAGTTTACTCAAATTGTGGGATTATGTCAAATTTGGATGTGGAGTGCTTCAACCTAAACAAAATCCCTTGTGGATGTAAAGAAATTGATGATGGATGGATTTAAATGTCGCAAAAGTGATCTCAAATTGATCAAATTGGAGATTCAATTCAAGAGAGTAAGTTTAGTCAAATTGTGGATTATGTCCAAGTTGGATGTGGAATGCTTCAACCTAAACAAAATCCATTGTTGATGCAAAAAAATTGATGAATGGATGAATTCAAATGTCTCACAAGTGCTCTCAAATTGATCAAATTGGAGATTCAATTCAAGAGAGTAAGTTCACTCAAAGCTTGCGGACGATTATTTTGGAAAAATTCTTACTATTTATAGATTTTTGAAATTAGGATCAATAGTTGATGCAATAGGGGGAGGCCTAAAAACTCACCAAACACAATTCCAATCTACAACAAGTTTCAAATTACAATCTCATAAGAATCTCAACTTTTCATCAAATCTATTGTCTCCTTATAGCACTGGTAAACCAATCAATCGGGTATAAAACCACTAACACCCTCTTTGAGACCATAACCAAACTCACTTTAGGGACCCATTACAATTCTTGACAACATACCAATCAATCACCAAAGACTGCCTTGTCACAATTTGTTCAAAACAAGGATTTTTCACCTTTTAGGGCTCAAATTAGCCCACTTTTCCAAAGCAACCACTCACTGGAATTATCCAAACTCTATCAAATCTTGGGGCAGAAATTAAAATGTGTCATAACCTCAGAATCATCAATCAAATCTCATAAATTCAATCATCCAAGGGCCAAACCATGAAACCCTCTATCAACGCCTAGAAACCCTAGGTCTTAATGAAAATGTCACTTCCCAACCTACCCAAAACACAAAAATTCTTCAAAAAAGTTCAAAATGGACAGCTTAAGCTTAATCAAACATAAAATAACATTTCCCTACACAAAATCACAGTTTGACTCATCAAAACCACCATATTTCGCTTAGAAAACTTTCGTTTTCCCTTGAGGGCTTCATGCCCAACTCCATTCCAGACCTCCCCTGCATATAATTACCATTATAAAACCTTTCCCTAATGAGTTAGATCCATCCCACCAAGTAACATATCATACAAAAAGGTGGGATGGTTTAAAACATGTTTTAGTCCTTCAAAACCACAAGTGCCCTGTTTCTGACTAGTCTGTGAAATCAGACAAATAAGTGCACTAAAAATTATGAAAGAACCTTCAAATTGAATTCAAATACAATTGAAAACAAATTAATAACTTATCCCACAAATATTTGAATCAAAAAGTTGTTGTACAACCTCAACCAAGGCTGGAAAATACTAAAAATCTGGAAAAATCACAAAAACAGTGCACAACTTGATGTTTCTTCTTCAAAATATTCAAAATAACTCTTTACAATGATGGAATACAATATATTTATGCTTTTTCCAAGCCAAATGACCTTCTAACTTCCCTTAACCACCTTTTGAAAGCTTAAGACCATTGGTCTTCCTCAACAAAGCAATTTTTGCATTTTTATCAACTTTATGCCATTTTAGACAACTTTTCCCAATATTTTGCACTTTTGAAAACTAAACCACCCTAACACCTAAAAATGACTCAAACATACCAAATTATGTTATAAAAATGATCTTGTAGACCTTATTTTAAACAAAACACAAAAACCTCTACAACCTAGACCTTATGAACTTGACTTGACAATTTTGTCCCAATGGTGCTCCTGCACCAATGGTGAAGATCAAAAAAGGCTAATCAATGAATGAAATCGAATGAGAGGAATGAGCATGGATCAAGGAAATATCAAATAGTTGACAATCCATGAGGCATGGATCAAAGATAAAATCAAGGGTTCAAGATCCATGGGAGACTCAACCAATTCCCTAATTTTTAGGAATTATGTTGGAGATATTTCCATTTGGGGGGGAATATTTGAATTTGAAAATGGAATATTCCAAATGAATATTTATTGTGCAAGTGGGAAAAGTTGGATGATTTGGAAATAAATTATCCAATTAAATAATTAATTAAAATCATTTAATTATGCAAGTGAATGAGAAAAGACTTTAATTAAATAATCATGAATTATTTAATCAAAGTGTGAAAGATGACAATTTAATTAAACAATTTGCATTATTTAATCAAATGAGAATGAAATTAGTATGAAGCATGTAGTGAATTAATTAAATAAATTTGATTTATTTAATTAATAGGGAAAAAGGTGAATTTAACCAAATAATTGACATTATTTAGTTAAATGGATGAATTACGTGAAATAGACTAGAAACAGTGTTAGTACGAGAAATCAAGTATACAATATTATCAGAGCAATTTTAAGTGTCTATATTTTGTCCCTCTTTGAAGAAATGCACTCATTGTGTTGTTTCAAAGAACTAATGTTGCTTGATCAAAATTAAAAATTTACCTGATATTTCTTGATGCCCCATTGTGCCCCAGCAGAAGTAATGATAGAATTCAGAAGGAACTAAGAGATGCAAATGTCAATCCCATTGTGGGATTATGTCCATGTTAAACAGGTGCAGGACAACTGAGAGGGGGTGTGAATCAGTTGTCACAAAAATTCAAACTTAAAACTTCAACACATTAATTCCACAACCACACTATTTTGTTATTAAGTAAGAGCATGAAACACAAATAACAGAAAGCAAGTCAACACAATGAACACCAAATTTTTACATGGAAAACCCAATAAGGGAAAAACCACGGTGAGGGTTAACTCACAATATAGATTATAAAACAAAAGGCTCATTGCTAAGGGCTCACTGCCCAAAAGAGGACTCACTATCAAGTACAAAGGCTTAGTGCCTACAGAAAGGACTCACTATCAAACAAGGAGGCTCACTGCCTACAGATACAAAAGAGAACAAAAATATCCACCACAACAATTAACCCATTCGCAAGATTGCAGAAACCTTTCACTCACTGCCTTCAACACACTGAAGAATTGTTGTCACAACTCACTCGCACACACAATTCTGCTCTTATGATTTGTGGCTCACTTTCGTCACTTTGCATCACACTATCATACAACTCTTCACAATTTGACTTGCTTTTATACCATCCTTAACCTTAGAAACTTTCTCCAAGGTCGGCCACAATGACCTCTTTTCATAAATTCAAATTAGGTCAGCAACTCAAGATTCCCGCGGTGGAAAGGAATAAGAGTGGACCAAAAAATAAAAATGTCTCAGATCAAACACATGCTTCTTTCAATTAAATTATATTCTTTGAATGGAGTGTAAACACCAGGTAGACCAAACCTAATGAAAACACAAAAGAACATTGGTGTACATGCTACCCAACAAGAAGATGACACACAGACACCACAACACATTTCATTATGTACTAGAATACATCTCACAATTCTCCAGATACATCCACAACAAATGCAACAAACTTTGAACACAAAACACCATTCACTAGTCCATTTGGACTATGCAAACGCACATTGAAACATTGAAACATGACTTCCAGATCACCAAACTTCAAACCTCTTTGCCAAAGCACATAAAAGACCTTCGCAAGACATGTCCTAGATCTGTAAGATCTGAAACGAAACAACTGAGAACTGTGGAGCAAAACTATTTCTCCTAGTCCACATAAGACCAACTCTGTTAGAATAGTTCACATACCGGTGAACGTAACTTTCATGTACCATTGAACCAGAAGCTAAAACTCAAGAGATATCATCACTATATCACCATTACCAAACCTTCAGATCTGCACAAACATAGGATCAACACATAAAAAATGTGGAGCACATACCAGAACACATTCATCACTCTGACTTCTCTTCTTCATTAATTTTCTCAAAAGCACTTGGAAACTCATCAAACCAGCACATTTGCAACATCATAAAGATAGCTCCATGTACTCACAACATCTCAACAACATCTCAGCTATACATGCAAAATCTGCAACATACTGAGCTATGTTGACATCAATGACAACATTAATGACAACACCACCAGGATAGCTCATACTTGCAATAGTCCAAGTTGGATGTGGAGTGCTTCAACCTAAAAAAAATCTATGTTGATGCAATGCAATTTATGAATGGATGAATTCAAATGTCTCACAAGTTCTCTCAAATTGATCAAATTGGAGATTCAATTCAAGAGAGTTAGTTTACTCAAATTGTGGGATTATGTCCAAGTTGGATGTGGAGTGCTTAAACCTAAACAAAATCCATTGTTGATGCAAAATAATTGATGAATGGATAAATTCAAATGTCTCACAAGTGCTCTCAAATTGATCAAATTGGAGATTCAATTCAAGAGAGTAAGTTACTCAAATTGTGAGATTATGTCCAAGTTGGATGTGGAGTGCTTCAACCTAAACAAAATCCATTTTTGATGCAAAGAAATTGATGAATGGATGAATTCAAATGTCTCACAAATTCTCTCAAATTGATCAAATTGGAGATTCAATTCTAGAGAGTAAGTTTACTCAAAGCTTGTGGATGATTATTATGGAAAAATGCTTACTATTTATAGATTTTTGAAATCATGATCAATGTTGAAGATCAAAAAAGGCTAATCAATGGATGAAATGAAATGAGAGGAATAAGCATGGATCAAGGATAGATCAAACAATTGAAAATCCATGAGGCATGGATCAAAGATCAAATCAAGGGTTTAGGATCCATGAGAGACTCAACCAATTCCCTAATTTTTAGGAATTATGTTAGAGAGATGTTGGAGATATTTCTATTTGGGGGAAATATTAGAATTTGAAAATGGAATATTCCAAAAGAATATTCATTTTTTCAGTGGGAAAAGTTGGAGGATTTAGAAAGAAATTATCCAATTAAACAATTAATTAAAATCATTTAATTGTGCAAGTGTATGAGAAAAGGACTTTAATTAAATAATCATGAATTATTTAATCAAAGTGTGAAATATGACAATTAATTAAGCAATTTGTATTATTTAATCAAATGAGAATGAAATTAGTATGAAGCATAGTGAATTAACTAAATAAAATTGATTTATTTAATTAATAAGAGAAAATGTGAATTTAACCAAATAATTGACATTATTTAGTTAAATGGATGAATTAGGTGAAATAGACTGGAAACAATGTTAGTACAAGAAATCAAGTATGTGATATTATCAAGACAGATTTAAGCGTCTACAGGTATTAGATGTGCTCTCGTTGATACCGGTTTGGCACTCAAGGTATGTAGCATTGATTTGTTGCCTAGAATTAAAGTACATTGAACTTCCTTTTCTACTTCTTCCTTGTATATTTTTGGGTTTGATAATATCAATAGACACACCTTAGGCACGGTAATCTTTCCTTTAAGGTTGGGACTTGTTACTGTGCCCACCCTGGTATATGTTATGTTAGGACCATTACCATATAATATTCTCTTGGGAAGACCATGGATTCATGCTTTGGGAGTAATTACTTCTACCTTGCATTGTTTTGTAAATTTTGTTGCTAACAATGAGGTGATCACAATCAAAGCTGACGGGTCATGATATTATACACTTATATGATATGGCAACTGATAGTTAAACTTTGGTTGCACATAATCTCAAGAATTTAATCCCTTCACTATCTTCCAATGCACTAACATCTACTCTAGTAGTACCTATCACAAATGATACTCTTGAGACAAATGCCCCTAAAGAAGATCCTCCTGAAGCAGAAATTCTTGAATTCGTTCCTTCCACTTCTCACAAATCGAATGCATATCTTGGTGATGATTGGGGATCCTTGAACTTTATCAAATCCTATGTTGGGGAGTACAAAATAGATCCAATCCACCTTTATCCCAAAAATCTCATTCTCTCCTACTAAGAAAGATGATTATGCTTTTGTAAAGAAGGGTGATACTTATAGTATGGAGTACACTCTTTACACTAATTTTCCTTTTCATGAATTGCAATCATGTTAAGAACTGGGGTTTTATATCTTCTATAAGTTTGGTTACAGAGGTAAAGGTTGTGGATGTAATGAACAAGGTATTAAAGTCCCCTTAGAGGCTGACCCATGTGACTTTAAGATTGGACTTGGCTATTTCCCCACAAAATCTAAGTCTAAACCTTAGCTAAATTTCAACATGGTTTCAATCGAATCCCATGCTCTTAAATTGATTCATCCTGAATACATTGAAAGAAAGGTGGACTCTAAAGAAATCCCTCTAGATGTTTTCTCTTCAAATAAAGCTTTGGAAGACTTCTTAGGTGTCTATTCTAATCTACCTCCCTTTCATCATAAACGACCATTCCCATATTTCTTGAATAGACATGTATATTTTGGGGATTCCATCATGAATTCTAATGAGAAGGATTTTTTATCTAATTTAAGTGATAATGTTTCCATACCTCATCCCAGAGACCGTAGTACTCTCCTCAAAGGAGATACTACTAATGTTTGCATGGACCCTAAATCTTATGAGCAAGTAATTAAGATTAGAAAATGTCTCTCTTTAGAAGAGTCTAAGCAACATGTTGATTTGTTGCATTCTCATCCAGATATATTCACTTGGTCATATGAGGACATTCCCGATATTGATAAATCTATGGTATTTCATAATATCATTCTATGTCCTGATGCCAAGCCCATCAAACAAAAGATCTGCAAAATGAATTCCAAGGTTGCTTTATTAGTCGAGATTGAGATAGAAAAGCTTTTAAAATATGGTTTTGTCCATCTTATTGACTATTCACCTTGGATGTCAAATATCATCACCATTAGTAAACCTGGTGGTCGTTAGTAAACCTGATGGTCGTATTCATATTTGCATTGACTTTCATGATCTTAATAAGGATTCTCTTAAGGATGATTTTTTGTTTCCCAATATTGATATGATTGTAGACTCGAGTGCAAACCATTCCTTGTTATCCTTCATGGATGACTTCATGGGCTATAACCAAATATTTATTAACCCATAATATCAATATAAGATAACCTTCACCACCCCTTGGGGTAATTTATTCTATGTATTTGTTTGGATTAAAGAATATTTGGTCAACTTACCCAACATGCAATGCTCTTATATTTCATGATTTCATTCATAAATATTATAATATCATGTCTATGACATGTTGGAAAAGTCTACAACCTAGCAAGATCATGTTGAGAATCTTCATTTGATCTTTGAAAGGCTTCGACTCTATAAGATGGAACTAAATCCTCTTAAGTACATCTTCTACATGGATGCCAATAAACTTTTAGGATTTATTATCTCTCATCATGAAATCGAAGTTGATACAAATAATATTGACACAATTGTTAACATGCCTCCACCTAACAACATCTCTCAACTACGAAGTTTGTAAGGGAAGATCCAGGAAATTCATAGATTTATATCTCAATTGGTTGATCATGCTCTTCCATTCACACACCTATTGAAGAAAGATATCCATTTTCAATGGGATGATGAATGTCACAAGGCTTTTGAATATATCAAGATTTATTTGGCTAATCCTCCCATCTTGATGTCAATTATGCAAGATAGACCCTTTTTACTTTATATTTCTACATCACCTCATGCTTTAACATTTTTTTTAGCTCAACATGACGATGATGGTAAAGATAGAGTGGTCTACTACATTAGTCATATTTTGGTTGATTATGAAACTCAATACTCTGCTATGGAAAAATAATGTCTCACTTTCATTTTCACAACATAGAAGTTATGAAATTATCTTCTTCATGTAGAGACTCATGTGATTGTAAAGTGTGATCTTCTTAATCATTTATTCACTAGAACTTATCTTTTTGTAAGGTTAGCAAAATGGGTGATGTTGCTCTCTAAGTTCAATATTAAGTTCATGACTCAAAAAGCAATTAAAGCACAAGTTGTTACTGATCAATTAATGGAGGCTCCCTCATCTCATTCCTTTCCTAACTTGGACTTATTTTTGGATGAAAATCTACTTGTGTTGGATCATGAACCTATGTGGGAAATATATTTCGATGGATCAAGATGTCAAAATGGCTCTAGGGCAGGCATAGTTTTAATCTCACCTAAAGGAAAGCCAATTCCTCTATCTTTTTACTTGAATTTCATTACACTAATAATATTTTCTAAGTATGAAGCCAGGCTATTGTTGGCTTACATGCCACGATAGTGTTAAATATCAAACATGTCTATATTCATGGTGATTTTGAGCTTATTGTAAATCAAATCACGGGAGTGTATCAAGCTAAGCA
Organism: Sequoia sempervirens; assembly: GCA_007258455.2. Taxonomy (NCBI): domain Eukaryota; kingdom Viridiplantae; phylum Streptophyta; class Pinopsida; order Cupressales; family Cupressaceae; genus Sequoia; species Sequoia sempervirens. The sequence continues at coordinate 122,804,312 of VDFB02000003.1, read as the reverse complement.
GAGAAAGTTATCTTAGTATCAAGATTTGGCTTTATCCTTGCTTGATTATTTCTCTTCTTTTACCATAGATCATGTTCCTAGGAGAGAGAATCATCACATGGATGCAATGGCAAGCTTGACTTCCCTTCTACCCTCAGATGATGGGATGAGTACCACTTCGTGGTTTAGATTCTTCGCTCTCCTACTATCTCAAATCAACCTAAACCTGATAGTCTTGTATGTGCTCACATAGTCTCAAGGAATGGTATTCTCATATCTATAATTATCTAAAGACTGGAAAGTTTCTTGATGAGGTGAGTAAAAATACTTGTGTCTAGATACAAAAGCTTTTAGCTTGATACATTGTTTTGTCTAATGTTCTTTATCAAAAATATTACAACAATATTCTTCTTCGATATCTCACTAAGGTAGAAATAACCCTTGCCCTTCGAGAAGCTCATTTGAGCTTTGGGGGTGGACATTTCGGCGGTAAATCATTAGTGCATAAACTGATCCACATGAGATATTATTGGAAAATAATGGAGCAAGACTCCTTTGAATTTGTCAAGAAATGTCCCCAATGTCAACAACATAATAATCTTATCTAAGCTCCCACACAAGAGCTTCATAATCATGCCTCTCCCTGGCTATTTGAAAAATGGGGGTTGGATATTATCTTCATCATCACAGCTACCAAGTATTTTATGAAATGGGTTGAAGCTATTCCACTTTGATTCACTAACATTGAAGCAATCTATAGCTTTCTTCTAAATAACATTATTGCTCACTTTAGATTGCTTGATACCCTTGTTTTTAATAATGGTGCTTCATTTAAGAACAAAGAGGTAAATAATTTCCATTCAACATCCGTTTTCTATACCTTACTATCCTTAATCTAATGGTCAAGTAGAAGTGTATAATAAAAATCTTGAACTAATTCTCTAAATAACAATAAATAAACATGATAAAGATTGACATACTCAATTGACGTATGCCTTATGGGCCTATCACACAAGTGTTTTTATGGCTACTAGTACAACCTAATATAACCTTGTGTATGGCGATGAGGATATTATGCCTTTAGAGTTGGAAATTCCATCTTTGTGGGTTTCCCTTAAAGGGTCAATTGATGATTGCACTTACCGTGTTGAATGTCTAAATTAGCTTGAGTTGCTTGATGAGCACGATTACAAGCCCTTATTCATCTTCAGGCTTACCAAAATTCTATCTCTAAACATTATAATCAAAGTATTCTTTGTCATGCCTTTAAGGTGGATGATCTACTTCTCTATAAGAATCAGAGAAATTTAAATGAGTCACTTGATCAAAAGGGGAAATTTAGCCGTAATTGGTTGGGTCCTTATATAATCACTTTTATGTATAGTTTTGGTGCATATGGATTGTTGTCTATGGACGACACTCCTCTAAAATAACTGATCAATGTGATGCATCTTCGCAAATACTATACATAAAGTCTATGTGGCATGCGCATGACACTCGTCCCCTTTTTAGTGATTGTAGTCTATTATGCTATGAAATTCCTTCATTAATACATTCTTTTTAATTTGTATGTAGTTAATTTCTTTAATTATGAATTATATATACATGTGTTTTTTTATGCTATGTACAAGCGTATTGTGTTTGATTAATCCTTTTATCCATACATTTTATATCACATTTTCTATCGATATCATTAAACATCAATTAGATCATCATTGTATTTAATTAAGCATGCATCCAATGTGTGTTTAACTAGACCATGATAGCATCTAATCTAAACATACATCCATAGCATAACCATACATGAAAATAAAATATACACATAAGAACTCATGATGCCAATATATATGTATCAAAATAATGTCATGTACATGTATCACGCCACTGTAACAAAATGTGGTGCTTGTATGTGTGTATAAATTTGTACATAAAAAATGTTATACAATGATAATATAATACAACTAGCCACCAAGGGCATGGCTCCCAGAACCCTTTGGTTCTAGCAGTGGTGAAGGTGGTTGTTGGATAGATGTGTGTGAATGAGATCTATGTGATTATGACATGAACATGCTCCATGACGAAGTCCTTGTAGCTCTCCATGTAGCTCTCTCACTTGCTTTCTTAGGGATGTGATGTGCTTTGTAAGCATATCCTCTCAGTATCGTGCTACTTTTATCTCATCCCTCACTTGATGCACCTGAGGATGTTGGAGATTAGTAGGTGTTATCCTCGCAGCCTCCAACTACCTCTCGAGGTCATTGACCTAGCTTTGCAAAGTGTCACATGCCTACTCAACACTCTCAGCTCACATCAGGACCTAGTTTCTCAGTGAGAGCAGAGGGGAGATCGACACCCCTCTGATCTTGTTGTCCAGTCATCACTGATAGCTTTGCAATGCATTGGACTGGATCCACCCAACTCTCCTCGTAGGTCGACCTCAAATACACTACAAGATTGAATAATTGGTCATGGCACCCTGCTGTCTATGGCATGTAGGCATCGAGGACTTACCCCTGAATCTAGACAGTTGGGACCAACTCTACAATGGATCAACCAAAGAAGTCGAGTCACTCCTATGTGAACATTGTAACCACAAAGCAAGTGGATGACATCATATATGTGTATATATATATATATATGAGAGTGTAATAAAATAACTAAAATGAAACAACATCCATCAAATCAAACCCATACTTGGGTCCCCAACCTTCCAATATGGATCTCGGGGTGGAGCACCGCTTGTGGAAGTGATGCTCAGCCCTATGGTGGTCGTAGAAGGTGGTATAACTGGTTGAATATTAGGCAGTGTGATTGAGACCGTAGAAGCATGCACTAGTGATACTATTCATTGTCGCCACCTTGATTTATCCTCCACTCAAGCCACTATCACCTCACCGTCAAACCCTTGAGAACCAACATCACCCATGGGGGCATCTACTAGGAAAATCAAGGTAGGACCTACTATCAACCACCAATTGGAAAAGCCAACTGACATGTTGACGCCATTGGTTGCTAGAGCCTCTAATAGATCATCGTCCTCACCATCATCACTATTGAGTGTGACATCGATGATAGTGGGATGAGGATGTTCCCCTACTTTGGTTGTGCTACGATGCTACCATATGTACATGGGCGTAACTAGAGGTATGGCTTAAAACTAGCCAAATTTTCATGTGACCTAGTGCCAATAATATGGTACAATAATGTGATCTAACTATTTGACCAAGAGTATGTCCTACTACATCCTTTGAAACTACCTCCTATTAGATAGCTAGGTCCCCATATGCCCATATGATTGCCAAAAAATGTCATCGCTCCTCAATTTATCAAAAATATGTGACCAAAAAATGTCTTTGAAGCACCAGTCATGCACCACCAGGTATGAGTGCAATTGATGGTCACCCTACCCTAAGCCTCGAGGATACCTAATTTTCCACATGTAGGTAATTCACTCAAATGCCCACCCCTATAGAAGTATACAGGTGGTGATGCTATGATACTCATAATGTACATAGTGCTCAAGATCATGGTAGAGATGTAATAACATACTTTGACCCCAGGTGTATACTATCCTCCTCTCCTCTATCACTTAGATGTAATAGACAAGGCCCTCGTGAAGGTGAGAGCCTTGCCCATTGATCACCACATGCAGTTCCATCATCACAATCATAATGCTACATACTAGGGGCGTTGTGACATGGCCTTACTCCAACCACCTCATATATATGTAATCAATCGTGTCATCGATAATGATGCAACTAATGTAGTGTTGTTGTGCCACATGCGCATCTATTCACCCCTTATGCAAATTCCCCTTTTACACTCCCTCACCTTAGAAAACCAAATTCGAAGGTGAAAATCCACATCAACCTGCTGCCTTCGTTCCACTTGGCATCTATTTTGTGTATTGGCAAAAGAATAACTGTCAGGGATTCCCATACGATGTGCAGACATCCACGTAGTGCGCTTACGTCCCTAACAAATTCCTATGTCTGAAGCCAATAGAGGCATTACACTTCCCATTGGGGTTGATTTGTAACGCCCCTCTTCGACCAACTGACCTGAATATGGTCGTTTTTCTCATTCTCCCTTCATATTCACTCTTCATTCCTTCATTTCATCTACTAAGCATCTTCTTCATCTCTCCAAGCATTCAAGCATCCTCTAGCAAGTTCTCTACACAATCTTTCTTGCATTTTAAGCCTTCAAGCAACACTTTACACTCCATAGCGACAACAACACTCCATCAACTCCATAGAGAAAGTGTGGAACAACACCATTGCAGTAGGGGCTTGAGTCCTCTCATTTTCTCCTCCATTAGCTAGCGAGCTCTTGGTGGAGGTGGTAAGTTTTTCACTCCTCTCCTCTACGATTTGGTTGAGTAGCACATTTCTATTTTGTAGTGTTATTATGTTATTTACTTTCATTCCTCCTTTATCACATTTTCTCTATTGTTTCTATCTTGGCTATTCGTGGAGGTGGAAACACCAAAACGGGGGTCTAATTGAGGCAGACCCCTATACAGCCCCCCAACAATTTTCCTCTTTCTTGTGTGTAGGAGATGTACTTTGTGGAGCTAGCTAGCAAACAAATACCTTTGTGAGATCATTCTTGTGACCTTAACTCTCATATAGTTGCTTTATCATATTTGTTCGTATTTGTCTTACTTTATAGCTTTGTTTTGTCCCTTTGGAACTGACTGGCTAGGCCATTAGCCTATTTTCTAGTGGTTCACATTGTCTTTTAAGTCCTCTGGTCGTATGAACGACACTGCACTTGAGAGACACCAACGCGCCACACTATCATCCCATAACCGCGCTTTAGTCCTCAGGCAGAGAGCTTCCTGAGGCACAGTGTTGAACCCAAAAACCGGCTCGCCTAGCCCCATTCCGAGTTTTGAGTCTATAGAGCGATTGAAGGACCTTATAGTCCTCATCATTCTCATCCCTCATTTCAAAACAACCCATTAAGCTGAGGTAAGTTAGGGAAACCTTCCACTCTTGGCTCTCCATGACCTAGGGCCTTGAACATGGTTGGTCCCCTCTCTTACATTTTTGGTGAACCCGACGTGAACCAACATCTACTCATCCGTTGGCATTGAGGCTTTTCCCTTATACCTTGCGATCATTGTGCCCTTGAGTGTTGTGAAGGTTTATGAGCATCACAACCCAATCCACAATCTTCGGTTATATTGTTAGGAGAAGTATACAACACCTTCCAATGGAGAGGATGGAGGTCACTACTGGTTTCTCTACAAGCCTTTTTGTTGGATCTGTCATTGGTCTCACCACACAGGAGCAGTTATCAAGGGGTGAGGTCAGATTCTCTAATGAGACCGATCACGTCCCCACTCCTCCTGCATCTCCTACACCATTGTTAATCGACAAGCATGAGGTTGTTCACATTCCTTCAAAATATGTCTCCACCCTCAATAAAGGGTTGGGTGACTTGGAACATCACTTGGAAAGAAACCCGAAGTTGGCTAGGGCCACCCAAGTTATTAGCAAACTAAAGTATACTTTGACATGTTAGATGAAGCCCTTGACGATTTCATCTCACAAGGTTCATCCACTAAAGCTTGTCATGATAAACCAAAATAAAGATACATTAATGAAATCACACCCCAAATTATCCTTTATCCACCCTCACATCAACCTCAAGTTCAAAACAAACTCGTACTTATCTTAGAACCACCTAAAATGAAACCATTAAGTCCATGAGATATCTTAAATTTTACAATGAAACTTGATAGTAACAATGTTTCACAACAACCGAGTTACAATACCATTGCTCACACATAATACAAGGAACAATAGGAAAGAACAAACCACTCCTGTTTCATTACCACTACCTCAAAATATCTTGGCTAGTTCTCCTCATTTTCCTTTACATAGTGGAAAGGAGTATGATCTTATTGAACAACTTAAAAATACTCTTGCTAAGATATCCTGATGGGATCTTATTCAAGACTCACCTAATTGCCATAGTATGCTTCAAAAATATTTGCAACAAGTTGTGGTTCCTCCTAGTACAAATCCAAATGATGTAGCAACCCTTATTCAAGGAATAATTTTTTTTAATATACATTGTTTTTCATCAAAGTGAGTTACCCTCTTTGGAAGTGCAAACCGAACAGGCATAGAACTCTTGGCTAGTCTTTCTAGTCTGACTGATGCATGTGCTCCTCCAAACAATCCTAACATTGTATGGGGAGTCACTTTTTAAGATCATGAAAGATAGCTAGGGTTGTCGATGCCTCCTACATTTGTATACATGAATGATACCGTACCCTCGATCAATATCCCTTCTACCTCTGAGGGATCTGAAACTATCAAAGTGAACAAGATCCCTTTGGGTTTTAGTTTCACCCCTATTTTCACCTCTAGTGGTGGAGTTTTTGGCGAGATGAGTGGTGGGATATTTGGTAGTGGCGGTGGCTTCGACAACGGAGGTGGTTTTGGTGGAAGTGGTTCCAGTGAAGGTCACGGTGGTGGCTTTAGAAGTGGAGGTAGCTCTGGCGGAGGCCCTACTGGTGGCGGTGGCTTTGGTGATGGTTCTGGAGGAGGTTCCTCTGGCCCTATATCTTCTAATGACCCTATTTTGAACACTTTTGTTCAGAATATGGGTAAGATGCAAAGCCAGTTGGCGAATCTCTCCCAAGCCTCTTCCCAGCCTATCTTCCAACTCTTCTTCTGGCATAGCCCGTTGTTGGTCACAATTTTGAACACTCCCTTCCCTCAAGGAATGGAGATTCCTAAATTCAAAAAATATGGTGGCAAAGGGGACCCACAAATGCATGCGTCTGCCTTTAATTCCCTGTGTAAAAATTTCTTCCATCATGACGCATTGATGGCAAAACTATTTCCTCGATCTCTCAAGGGTACACCACTCAAATGGTACTATTCCTTGCCCGATAATTCCATTTTCTTATTTGACTAACTTGTAAACCAATTTCTATGACAATTCCAAGCTAACATCAGGCCGAAGATGACCTTTTTGGATCTCGTCTGATGCAAACAAGGTGATAATGAAAAGATTACCAATTTCATAGAGCGGTATCAGGCGCTCTTCTCACAAATCTCGTATTTGCTGCCTGATTCTTACGTACATAAGGTATTCATAGGGAACTTGCAAAGGCCTTGGTAGGAAAATTTTCCCTTATGAAATACCCTTCTATCACGCATTTGTGTGCAACCCTACGAGAATATCAACAGATGGTAGTTCAATTTGGGGGATCCTCCTTGTGCTCTTGTTCTAAAGGAAAGTCCATTGTATCGATCTCTGGGAAAGGAAAAGCCATTGCGAATTTAGTCGCCGCTGCAGATGACAACGAACTCAAACGCAACTGAAAGTTCAGAAAGTTAGCAAAATCTTACTCTTCCATCTTGCAAAAGTTAGTGAAGGATAAGATCGTAACCTTGTCAAACCCTAGACCTCTTAAGGAACCTTACCCTAGTTGGTATGATGCAAGTACCTATTGTCATTACCATCAAGTTAACGGACATGATACTGAATGTTGTATGTGCCTACGTCATGAGATAAATGATTGCATCGAGGACAGTACTATTCGTCTCAATGGAAGCAAACAAAATATGAATAAATGAATGGAGAAAGCAAATAGTGAACTGCATATATACATAGACCCATTTTCGTCGCATTCTGCTAACATGATTGTTGATCCCACCAATTCTATCACTCAACCCGAGGCCTATGTTAACATGGTCACAGTTAATTCTACCGCACAACTTGTGACCGATTCACCTAATGTAACATTCACTTCGCAAGACTTACCCTTAAACAACAAGCCCTCTCCCCTCTACATTCCCGCTCACCTCAATGGTAACATTGTGACAAGAGTCTTAGTAGACCTCGCGAGTTGACTGAATGTTATTATAGAAGAGACGTTGTGGCTTAACTCACTACATAGAAAAGAGTACAAAGAAACTAAATCCACCATTCGTACACACGATGGTCTCTCTTTGAAGTCATATGGCTCGATAACCTTGTTTGTCCTAGTTGGACCTAGGGTTGTTGACACAATTTTTGATGCCATTCTGAAGTCAAATTTGTTCTGGATGAAGCTAGGCATACCTTGGCTAGCTTCCATGAATGGGATCGCCTTCATTATTCATAAATGTCTAAAGTTCTCCCATGAAGGTATTGTGCACGTAGTGGATGACATTAGATACCAGTCTTTGGTGTCCCATGGGGGACATTCATTAGACTATTTTTGGCCCACCTCGGTTGGTCCGCTTCCTCCAAGAACATACCTACTTTACAAGAATTATGTGAAGTACAAAATTGGGGACAAGGGACAACCAAAATTGGCTCTTCCTATAGCACAACAACTGGATGCCTCCTCTTCTCGAAAAGGGAAGGAGAAGCCTATCCCTTCTCAGGATGACTCATCTACTCCCCTCTCTTGGGAGGAGTATTGGATGAGCAAGCTTGGCTTCTACCCATTAAGCTCGATGATCCCTCCTTGGCGTAGACCCAAGATCATGATATTAGACCTCCCTACTAAACCACTTGGACCTTGGAACTATTTGTATGGTAGAGGAAAAATCCCCTGTGGGGAATCCTTTGTCTCAACCTTCGCGGCCTCCTACTGCTCCTGCTCCCAAAGCAATAAATAGGAAGAGGCCTGCTGCCAAGACACTAGATTTGACTCTCCCCGCTGCTTCTCAACCTGCTCCTCCTGCTCTCATTCAGGAGTCTATTCCTCTGTTGGAAATGACTGTAGTGGAAACTCCCATGGCTGAGCAGGAGCCTTATGTTCCTTCATAGCCTCCGACCTTTGGTTCAAAGAGTCGTAGAAACCACCTTGCATGTGAACACAAGCATTGATGAAAGGATCTCATGGCCGATCAGGCCGCCTTACTGAGGAAGAAAGAGGAGACGACTGCCCCATATCAGGGCGTCCTGCTACATCCTCCTCTCTCTTCCCCTTTGCTTCCATTTAGTTTGGCTTTGTATTGCTTCTGATTTTCGTTGTGAGTACAAATGTGCCTGACCCTAAAAAGGTGTAGGTGTTCATCGCTCCTTTAGTGAAGCCACCTTTGTTGTTGTCCCATCTAGATGTCCTGCCTTTCCCGAAACTCATAGATATAACGAACACTTCGATCGTATCTACTGTTGTTCTCTCCTCCTCTTCCTTCGCACTTCTTGCCTCATCTATGGGGAGTTTGCATCCTCTAACGAAGTAAAAGGTAGAGAGTGGTCCTTCCAACAATAGAGGAGGTAAGAGGAGTCCACATTCTTTGAAAGGTAGCCCTGCGTTGACTTGTTCTGTCCTAGTGATGGAACCAATCCTGGCTTCCCCTGAGTTCATCATCGCTCTCGAATCACTCAGTGAGCCAAGTGGTGAATCTTAGGCACAACCTTCGCCATTCATTGAGGTAAAGCATGGCACCCCTATAAAGTGCATGTTTAACTGTCTGGACGAGGTTATGTCCTTTTTGACAATCTTCACAAAATCGTTGACCTTAGCTCCACAAGAGCCTGGTGGAGAGGACCTTGCGGGGCCCTCTTCCTTAGCCCTTGTTGCGGGAGAGTCGAACACTCCTCTCCTTAACATTCCACCATTGCAAGATCGTCCTCCTTCCTGCTACGATGATCTAGAGTGGGAAGTGGATGACCTCTTGGTTGATCAGTGTTAGGGGGAGACCCCTTCTTTATCTTTAGATTAGATGTGTGTGTGTGTGTGTGTGTGTTGTGATGTGTTCCCCCATGATCATGTTATGTGTGCCTGGATGAACCTTGTCACCCCTGTTGGTGCTTGGATATAGGCTTGGTTTTTGTATCATAAACCTTCTTCTATTTGTATCATCATTCTTCCATGTTTGTGATTGATTTTCAATAAATTGGGGACGATGCAAAGCATTGGGGGAATTTAGGATTCTCTTCCATGTTGACCCAATTTTTTATTTTTACTTTATCTTCTTGTGCATTCTTCACATGGTTTGATATAGTAGGGGTTGATGATAGTTCATTTTATATACTATTACTATACTTATTTATATATATATTTATGAGCAGTTCTGACCCCAAAATATTAGACTACCCTTGTGCCCTTTTGTTCGTGTTATCTGTTCTCTTTTTCTTTTCCTTTATATTTATCTCTTCTTTGCTTGAGTTGTCCCTCTTGTTGATGGTCAAAGTAGCACATCAACATTAAACAAAATATTCCTATTTTATTTCTCTTGAAAAAGATAACCGATCTAAAACCACCTATCTTCCAAGGTCTTTGTAGTTGGTTCTCAACTATGTTGGTGTGATTCAGTGGCCAATGCAACTGTAATATTTGAGGGGCCTACTAGTAGAAACGAATACAAACTACATCATATGAATTAACCTACATTTGGGGGGTATAAATAAACAAAAAAAAGATAGAACAAGGCTTTAGAACAACAAAACATGAATATAAATCTCTTCACATCCAGACATGTATCTTAACAATGAGTGTTTTGTCAATTAACCAAAACTATAACATGATGCAATCCATAGCATGACCTATACTATTGCATACATTCATAGTGAAAATTCAATAACCATAACCATTCATCAAAGCTTCATTTCCAAAATCAAAACACATCACCAACTCATTGCCAAAATTAACAAATAAACATATATAAATAAATTCTATTCACAGATAACTCAATGAAATAGTCTAAGATCTAGATTCTTCTATTGATTTTCATCAAATAAGAAACAATTATGCACAACATTCACTGGCATACGAATGACTATGATTCATTAACATCATCCCTTAACTACTCAAACTTGAAAGTAACATATAACTGTATTAAAAAAATGTAAAAGTATCTCAAAGTATCTTGCTTGAAAACTTATAAAATCTTAAAACTAGGACAAAAATATCTGATATCTCCTTCAGGTGGCTAATCCTTCTTCAATCAGCCGACCTTTACAAAATGGAGCCCAAAATTATATATAGAAAAGCCTTGCATTAATTCCTCTCAATCAAAAATTAAGATCCACCAATTAAGGGACAACTGGAACTGCATGAAGTGACTGCGCTGGTTGATCTTCAGTTCAATTGTTGATGAACCTATTGTAAAAATTTGACGCCCAAAGGAGGAAGGTAGAACTGTTGAAAGATCTTCAATTAGACTCATGTCCAGATCCTACAAAATAGGGGATAAAAAGAGAGAACTATCCATCAGGAATAGAACGTTCCATTGCCACCTCATTCCTGCGTATTTTTCTCAAGAAGGCACTCATCATAGATGGTGAACACTTGTTGGAGTATGTTTGCATCAGACCCATCTACCCAATCATCTTCAAATTTGATTCTCTTCAATTCTACATAGGCAAACTCTTGCACATATTTCAATTTAATCAACTCCCTCCTAGCAGCCTTCACTTCATCCTTGATATCCATGAGTCTATCAAGCAACAAGTCATCACAATCCTCCTCTTTCTGCATCACCTTCTCAAACCTATTATTCCACTTCTCCTTTAATTTGTCAAGAGGAATACCTTCCTTCACAGGGATATCCACATTAACCAAAATAGCAATCAGTGCTTCTAATTCATCAATCTGCTCATTCAGATATTTACTAACTTGTTGAAATTCATTTCTATGTTCATAAATGAATTTAGATCTGAACCTAATTATGATCATTGTCTTCTGAATTAAGTCTACATTATCTTCATCGAGGATATATTGCTCCAAGAGAGTTTGCTTTGGTACCTTGCTAATGTCCTTTAATTTCTTGGTATGCTCTCTATACTCTTCTTCTTGTCCAAGACTTCAGCATGTTGATTCATATCTTCCACCAACTCCAATGCACCTTCATGAACTTTAAATCTATCAACAAGCAACTCGTCAATCTCTTGATTAAGCCAATAAACCCATCTATCAAGCATTCCAACCTTACTTCTCATTTGTACCAAATCATTTGCTTCTTACTTGCTTAATAGGATTGAGGTCTTTGGAGCAACAACTTGTTGAGAAACAAGAGTGGATACATCCTTCAAGAACTTGTGCAACTGATCCAATTGGGCTTTAAGTTCATCCTTCCTTTGTTTATCCTTGATCATCCTAGATTTGGTGGAGGATGCCACAATGTCAATAAGGTTCATTTGTTGATTCCTTGTGGGTCTGCCCAAATTAACAATACCCAACTGGTAGTCAGTCAATTGCATATCTTGTCTGTCCTTTTCCACCATAGGGATTGCACATTCAACTATAATTTGACCCGCATCTGCTAGCTTTGTGGGATGGAGGACCCTAAGCTTTTTCTTGGGCCTCTCTTTCTCTATTTCCTTCATCATATCTTCCCAATTCAAGGGATGAGGTTGAACTATTTGTTTCTTTTCAAGGCTGAGTTTCAACCATGTTGGAGCAATAGGAGTGGTAACCACTTGTGTGGAAGAAGAAGTAACAGTGGTAGAGGAAAGAGGTTGCAGAATGGTGGTCTTAGGTTGAGAATCAACCTCTTGTGCTTGTTGTTTCTCCCTTTCTGTAGCTTCTTTTGCAAGCCTTTCAATTTCAGCCTTCTCCCTTTCTTCCTCTAATTTCCTCTGCTCTAATAGATCCTCTCTTTATTTCAACATATCTTCTCTTTGCTTCTCCAATTGTTTGACCTTATCCCATGCTTTCTTAGACTTCTGCTCATGTTTGGCCAATGCTTCAACTTCCTTTTCTCTTTGTAGGCGTTCTGCTTCTTCCTTCCTTTTTTGTGCTTCTTCCACAACCTTGAACTTGGCCTCAAGAGCCTCTTTATCTCTTCTTTGTTGAGCTTTCTCTTCCTCAAGCTCGTGAATTTTCTACACCAAGGCTATTTTATCATTCTCTTCCTTAATCCTCAACTATTGTTCTTTTTGTTGTTGCAACAAGTCTTCCTTCTCTTTTTGTTTTCTTGCTAGCTCTTCTTCTTTTGCTTTAACCTCAGATTCTTATTTCCTAGCAAGTTCTTCAGCCTTGGCCTTAGCCTCCAATCCCTATTGTTTAGCTAATGCATCAACTTGTGTCTTAGCATCAATTTCTTTCTATTTGGAAAGTGCCTCAGCTTGTGCCTTGGCATCTGCTTCTCTCTTGGCATATTCAAACAACTTCCATTGATCTTCCTCAATCAAAACATACTCTTCCTCACCAGTCTCAGTGTTCTCTACAGACACAAATTTGGGAGGCTCATCATCTGACTGTGTAGCCTCTCAATCAAAATTGACATCATGGATCTCAACCTCCATTTCCTTTTGTTTATCTTTTTGAGCCTGATCATGAAGGCTTCCTTGAGGCACCTCTTTAGTGGATTCTTCTGGAAGGAGCAATTGAGATGAAGTTCCTTCACTAGCAGTAGTAATTTCTTCTCCTTGTGACTCAGGGATATCCTGAGCTGGTACTGCTGGATGAGGCTCCTCCCTAGAGTTAGGAGGGAGAAAATCCAATGGCTCCTTAGGAGTTTTCCTTCTCTTCATTCTTCTGTACCCTTGGATACCTGTAGCTTTCCTCTTTTTAGAAGTTTGAGCCTCTGGCTCCTTAATCCTGATAACCACCCACTGGATACTTCTATCTAGGACTGTCCTTGCAATTTTCTTGATGTCAATGGATTCCTCTTCATCCCAATTCACTAGATCCAAGTCTTTGGTACCTATATTGTCAGCATCATATTAGGGATCTAAGGTTACACCATCATCTGATAATGTGTCAGGAATATCTTCCTTCACTCCATACTCAATCATTAATGGGATGGGAAACCTTTCATGATTCCTCCTTCTTAAATCATACTCATCCTATATGTCCATCCAAAATTCTTCCAACAAATTGAAATGCTTATCAAAAACTGTAGGGAGCAAACCTTTCATCTTGTGCTTGGGATCAAAATACTTCTTGGATGTATATAATCCCAATTTCAAATAGATCAATTCATCACAAATTACCTTTGTTGCCACATTGTGTGCACAACTATGCTCTCCTAACTTCATGGAAAATTTATGACAACTAGGCTTATGTTTATTAGCAAATTTGATGTTGACCCCTATAGCATGATAGATGAATTCCATCAAAACAATTTTTTTATTGCAACATCTGGGCAGTAAATGAGGATGGCCATCAAAACCAACTAGCCTGAAGTAGGTGAACTTGGGGTATTGGATGTACTAATGTCCCCATTCTGCAATGAATGCCATGGTATCCTTGCTTAGCCTATACCCTGCATCTCTTATTAACTGATTAATGATGACATACAAGAATGCATCATTAACTCTTCTATAATGCAACTCAAAAGTTTGCAAAGTTAACTGATCATAGTGATCCCACACCTTCTTCTGTCTAGAGGCTTCTCCCAATACTCCAACTGCATTCAAACTAGGGAAAATTCCCCTCCTTCCAACTGCATATATCACATAGGAATTCATAAAAAAATCTCTTTGTATCCCTCACTCTGAGCATCTGGTTATGTAGGCACTCTAATAAAATCATTGGCCAATGAAATTATTGCCTGCCATCCAAAATGGTTTGAATGAATGGAAACATCCATTCCTTGAATTGTCAAGAATCTCTCTTTCTGAACACTCTGGAAATCATAATGATTATTTCGCCAATATCCTTAGTGAAATATGCTCTCTTTGGTTGATCAGGAAGCCTAGTCAAGGATTTATTTTCCACCCTCATCCACTTCTTGTTCATGTGAGTCCTGTTAGCTTCCTTGTTATTTCTATGTAATTGTAATGCCTCTGCCTCATTGAGTTGCCTGGGGTTCTGTGGTGTAGGTGAATTAAACATGAACCTTATCATCTGTGGAGTAAGATCAATGATGATATTCCCCTACAAGTCTACACATTGTCTGGTTGCAGGATTGTAAGCCCCAGCTACAGTAAGTATGAGTTTTGGACATTGGACTGATAGAGGAAAGAGGGCAACATGTGCCAACCTACACTAAACAATTATTTTTGTTCTCCCTATTGCTTCCTCCGTGAAGGCTTCTTCAAGCAACTCCTCATAATTAAATGGGCCTAAGTTTGTATCTGTGATGTCCACCCAATTTGAATCTACCTTACTAGCTGTAAGAATTGGACTCTTATGTTTGTATCTTAAGGTGTATGGGAGTTGTTCCACTTTTATCTTTTTAGGCTTGGTTCCTTGTCTTGAACTTTCTACAACTTGGCTTCTTTGAGAAGCTTCCTCCAATGCTCCTAACATCCTCTGTCCCTATAATATAAGCCTGGATTAGATCAACAAAGGCATGAAAATCATTACATCATACATTACCTCTCATACCCTTCTCTATTCCTTCAAGATAACTCTCCATACTTAGTCAAATTTTATATCCACCGGAAGCGGAGTCTGGAAAGAATTAGGAACATAAATCCCTTTAACACAAGCGGGATCGAGATCGGAACTAGAATGAGAATGAGACTGGAACCGGGATCGGAACAAAAACCAAACCTGGAACCAGTCTATAGTTTCAAGTTCGTTTCCCACTCTGGTTCCACTTCCGTCAAAGAACAAGGGTGAAGGCCAGAGTCAACAGTCATCGGAAGCGGGATCATTTTTGGAATTAATTCTCATGCAAACACTTATGGGACAAGTTCGTTCCCCAATCCGCTTCCGCTAGTTTACCATTCAAATGAAGCAATTTTTAAGACACAGTCACATTAGCTTAAGACTTGGGTCACATGAAACCATAAGGAAACTTTAAATAAGGGGCTTAAACTCACCCTTAACAGGGTAAGACCATATTTGAACTTTTAGAAGCACGATATTGTAAAGGTCAAACGCACAAACCCTAGTTTGCACGACACATCGACTTATAGAAATTAGGGCATCAAAACCTTGATGTCAAAGCTACTAAATTGACACAACGATATGATAAGAGGGATCATTAAATAGATTTTGAACCATTTAAAGCATAGAAGATCCCTCAAAAAATGAAACCCTAGTTAAAAAAACTAGGGCTTGACAGAATAGACATGCCACGAAAAACGACAGCAGAACGACAAAACAAATGGGAAAAACCGAAAAGCCAAAAAGGAAAACAAGAGAAAAAAACCAAACCATAATCAACAAGCAAAAAAAACACAGACACAAGCGAAGATCTGTGAAAGAAAGTTTCACGAACGCGCGGAGAACACAACAAACGACATAAAAAGAAAACACAAACGGAACGAGAAAATGATCCTACCTCAAAATTCCACTAAGAAAGGTTGAAAATCTAACAAGAATCCGCTCACCAATGCGCACCCACAATCAAATCATGATCCTCTCAAATTTACTAAGGCTCTGGTTCGCTAAAAAAACTTAGGCAATAAAGATAATGATCCAATTAACCTTGATTAAGGTTTTAAAAACATTTTTTGCATGTGAGGAGGCTGTAATTAATGCAATAAACATGGTTGGTTAGGCGCGGAACCAAAAATGTAAACGAGTATACAACCAAAGTGGAAATCAAAGGCAAGGCGAATGCGAAAGCGGAGTCAGAGCAAAACAAGAAACTTTACCCAAGTCTCTTATCTAATTCCAAATCCGGTTTTGGTCCCGTGACAAGGAAAAGACAACAAAGGGAACATGAGCGGAATTAGAATGGAAACCAAACCCGGACCTGGAACTTCTACAAAGTTCCAAGTTAGGTTCCAATTCCTATTCTACTCTAGAAAAATGAACAAACACCGACACAAGGACAACAACAACAGAAAATGAAAGTAAGTAAGACCGGAATGAAAACTGATCCTGGACAAGACACCAAATGAGAACAAAAACACAAAGCAAACGAGCGGGAGTGGGATTGGAACTAAAACGGGATCCAGAACTTTTACAAAGTTCCAAGTTTGGTTCCATTTCCAGTTCTATTTCCGCCAGAGGGAAAAATAAAACACAAGCAAACGAAAGACAACTCAAGGGAGAAACTGACCCAAGAGAGCAAGGCAAAGCAAAAAGACAAAGAAAAACAACAAGGCAAGGGTGGGGTCGGGACCAGAACTGAATCTGGACTTGGAACCTTCACAAATTTCTGAGTCCAGTTTCCATTTCACTTCTGCTTCCACCAGACAAAAGGAACAAGGACTTAGGAGGAAAAAGAACAACTCCTAAGGCCCGAACAAAACACCAAGGACAAAACATAAACAAGGGGGACCCATTTTGAATAGAATTACAATGGGTTGGTTATGCAAGGCATAACACCTCTCATGTGTGACAATGCCACTTCTACAAAACTTTGATTTTCAAAAAATTCATCCGTTGCAAACGAATCTTTTCTCGAGAATATTCACAAACTTCTTTTCAAGAATCACATTCTTACCTTGAAACCCTAATGGAACGTGTTTCCTTCATCATGGGTTTGTAAAGAAAGAGCTTGAGAACCTTCCTCTGAAGTGGGAACAACTTTGACCTTCCCCTCGCATGGGGGCATCTTCTTCCTTTCGAATTCCTTAATGAAGTGAACATCTTTCAAAAGGATTCCTTGATGATGAATCGGTTTAAGAAAGAAACATCTCTTCCATACTTTCAAATAGTGTGTCCCTTGAGTGGACCCCTTCTTCACGTCGGGTTCCTGAGGGATCCCTTTGAAAGTTTTCTGAATTGTTGATGGTTTGTGCTACTGTCTGCTTACTTGCCTACTTGGCCGCTTTTTGACATGTTCTATTTGTGGGTAAACATGTCGCTTTACGGGTGCACTTGTGAAGCCGCTTTCTGACTCTATGGAGTCCCCTTTCCTTTGGTTTCCTCCACGTGATAGATCTTGGGGGATACCTTCTTGCAGGTCTACAGGCCTGTAGGATGCTTCTTCTAAGCTTCCTCCATGCGAGAGATCTTGGGGGTGGCTCCCTTGTAGGTCTACAGATTTGTAGGGCGCTATCTTTGGGTTTCCTTCATGTGAGAGATCTTGAAGGACACCTTCCCTGCAGGTTTGTGGGTTTGTAGGGCACTTTCCTAGCTTCCTCCATGTGAGATATCTTGGGGGACGCTTCCTTGCAGGTTTGTAAGGCACTTTTTGAGTATCCTTCATGTGAGAGATCTTGGAGGACACCTTTCTTGCAGGTCTATGGGCCTATGAGGCAATTTCTTCTTAGGGATTTCTTCATGTGAGAGATCTTGGGGGTTGCCTCCTTGCAGGTCCGCGGGCCTATAAAACACTTTCATTCTTCAACTTCATAGTTCTGTGGGGCTATGAGGTCCTTTACTTGTCCTGCACTCTTGAGTTCGCTAGATCGTGGTCTACTTCCTCGACGGTTCAGGTATACATTTCTAACTGTACTACTTCTCCGATCTATTTTATCGAAGCACTCATCAGTATTCGTGCTCGCTAAAGTGGGGGAAAATGTATAAAAGTGAATTTGTACCCCTTATGCAAATTCCCATTTTACACTCCCTCACCTTAGAAAACCAAATTCAAAGGCGAAAATCCACATCAGCCCATTGCCTTCGTTCCACTTGGCGTCTGCTTTGTGCGTCAGCAGAAGAATAACTGTCAGGGATGCCTGCGCGACGTGCTTACATCCTTGAAGGATTCCTGCCAGCAGAGGCATTACACTTCCTTTTGGGGTTGATTTATAACACCCCTCTTCGACCAACCGACTTGAATATGGTCATTTTTCTCATTCTCCCTTAAAATTCACTCTTCATTCCTTCATTTCATCTTCTAAGCATATTCTTCATCTCTCCAAGCATTCAAGCATCCTCTAGCAAGCTCTCTACACAGTCTTTCTTGCATTCTAAGCCTTCAAGCAACACTTTACACTCCATAGTAGCAAGAACAACACTCCATAAACTCCGTGGAGCAAGTGTGGAACAACACCATTGCAATAGGGGCTTGAGTCCTCTCATTTTATCCTCCATTAGCTAGTGAGCTCTTGGTGGAGGTGGTAAGATTTTTTACTCCTCTCCTCTACAATTTGGTTGAGTAGCACATTACTATTTTGTAGTGTTATTGTGTTCTTTACTTTCATTCCTCCTTTATCATATTTTCTCTATTGTTGCTATCTTGGCTGTCCGTGGAGGTGGAAACACCAAAATAGGGGTTTGACTAAGGTTGACCCCTATACAGTCCCCCAACAATTTTCCTCTTTCTTGTGTGTAGGTGGACGTGCTTTATGGAGCTAGCTGGTGAATGAGTACCTTTGTGAGATCATTCTTGTCACCTTAACTCTCATATGTTTGCTTTATCATATTTGTTTGTATTTGTCTTACTTTATAACTCTGTTTTGTCCCTTTGGAAGTGACAAGCTAGGCCATCAACCTATTTTTTGGCGGTTCACATTGTATTTTTAGTCCTTTGGTTGATAGACGCCAGTGCACTTGAGAGACCCAACGCGCCACGCTATCATCCCAGAACTGCACTTTCGTCCTCAGGTAGAGAGTTTTATGAGGCATAGTGTTGAACCCGAAAACTGGCTCGCCTAGCCCCATCCCAAGTTTCAGGTCTGTAGAGTGATTGTAGGACCTTATAGTCCTCATCATTCTCGTCCCTCATTTTAAAACACCCCTTTAAGCTGAGGTAAGTTAGGGCATCCTTCCGCTCTTGGATCTCCATGCCTAGTGCCTTGAATGTGGTTGGTCCTCCTTAGGGCTGTGTGCCCCTCATATTCCACCCTCTCTCCCTAAATGGGAAGTTAGAGGATGCGGTAGACATCGACCAAGGTAACATTCATATCCCCTGTTGGGAGATGAAATGATGAGGTGTTTGCATCCCACCTCTCCATCAACGCCATGAACATTGACACATGAAATCAGATCCCAAGCATGGTGTATACCCACCATAGCCCAACCCACTATAGCAAAGTGGTGTTTAGGTAAATTCATTGCTGATAATTCACTACCAACAATTCATCGTCGTAATATATTTATCGTGTATAAAATTCACCACCAACAATTCATCGTCATAGTATATTCACCACGTATACCTTTTATGCATTCAACAAAATCTCTCTACTTTTTCTTTTTTGGGTGCTCTTGGCCACTTAAATATTGAAAAATGTATACATGGTGAAGATACCACATTAATGAATTACTGGAGGTGATTGTATACATGATGAATATGTCAGTATTCACGATGATGAATTGTTGGCAATTAATTTTTGGTAGTGAATTGTTGGTGGTGAATTGCTAGCAATGAATTTTTCTAGAGCTAGCAAAGCATAATCATTGACAAAGATCTCAAGGTTGTGACTTCTCAGTAGAGATAAAATATCACCTCCATCATGCTCACAGATCTCAAGAAACTCCTACAAAAACATAGAAACACTATGTCAAGGAAGTCCATTTCTACTCTACATCTCCACTCTACATCTTCTAAAATTCTCTTGTTATGACTTTGAGACAACAACGCACCGCACAAACATTTACACAATACGTTGATGTCCGAGGCCTAATCGTTTGATGAAAACGCATAGGTAAAACACCAACATGACCAACAAACTCCAACATGCTAGCCAGAATGCTAGTGCATCCATTGGACGTCATCATGTTGGTTGGATGCTTGCACCGCTCACAGTTTTTCTAAGGCTAAAAAACACAAAAAATGACAAGTTAGGAGAAAAAATTTCTCGTACCTCATCTAGTGGCTCACCCCTCTCCATGATGGTTTGCAACTACTCAATCCTAGGCAGTCAATAGTCTTGTATGTGAAACATTTTTTTGAAAAATATCTCAAAAAGTCAACAAAATCTTTGTAGTGAATAGTGAAAATGACCTTCATGTGCCCACATTGGGTGGATATAGGCAAAAATTTTGCCCATTTTTCATGGAAAAATTGCCTTTTCCCACCTTCCTATTTTCACCCACTTGGCTGGGGGCAAAAACATGAGTGGGCATATACTCACTTCTTCATCCATATTTTCTTTCGACCCACCAAAATTTTTCTTAAGAATTCTTCTCGATGTGGTAGTTTCTTTCATTTTTGAAATTAACCTATTTCTAAGTTTTGGAAAATTGAACTCCACATCAAACACTGTAGTTTATCATCAAGCTCGAATACTGGGGTATCGTCAATATCCGCCTACTTGACCACTACGGCCTCTACAATATCCTTTTTTGCAAAATTATCAAAATTTCAACATTAACATTTATATCTTCTGAGCTACTTTAGTGTAGCTGATTTTTCCCAAAAATCACCTCACTAAAGTGGAGGCAAAATGTAGTGTCATAAAATTGCACCCTATGGAAATTTCACACATGCATTTAAGCTCGTCACATTTATGATAAAAACCTATAATTTGGAATTTCATGATTTTGGCTTCATAGGCAACAACAATGAAGCACTAGCACCCTAAATGCTCAATTTGTGTAAATTTTTGGCAAGACACTTGCACGCAACACATAAACATCTTCACGACGCGCTAGCATCCCCAAACTTTCCAAGATTCAAATTTGAGGATTCTACGTTCCTTACCTATGACACATGTATTAGCGGTAAGGATATGTGTGTAACAACTCCTCTCACCCATGCAACATAATAAAACCCTATTTTCACTCTCATTTTCATAACTTCTCTCTTTCTCTCTTTCTCTCTCACTCTCTCATTCTCACAGTGAATCTTTGCTAGATTTCTCTCTCAAGCAATAGTCAATGGTTCCCTTGCATGCAAATCCATCACATTTATCAATAAAGGAGGGGATCCATAGGCTTTTGGTAATGCTCTCTTGTTATCTTATCTCATCTATTTGATCTCGTCTATTATATTCATGATAGGGTTTCTCCTCCTTGTGGGGTTTGTTTCTATCACACGTCTTTTATTTTATGTATTTTAATCTATCTTGATCCTATCTAGTTGTTTGTGGAGGTGGAAACACCAAAACATGTGTTTGATTGAGGTAAGCCCTAAAACAACCCCCAACATTTTTCTCAATTTGTTTGTGTGTAGATGAACAGGTTTAGCAAACTGGATATTTCAAAATTTGGATTCTTATTGTTTATTTCATCAAAGATGACAATGTAAGGCTCAAACATCCCTATGGTGCACTATCACCCGTGGTCAAGAGATAATCCTCTTAACGATATATTCTATAGTTCCTATGCTTTCCATTTCTATATACTAGAGATTCTAATTCATTCATTCACTCCTGTAATTAGGTGATTTCGTTATTCTTGTCATTTGTAGTTTAGCATTTATTTGATTAGATTGTATAGAGATTCTTTATTATTTATCTTGTCACCTAAGCTTTGATCTTTGAGGAAATTGAGGGCTATTTTCTCAATAAGACCCTGTCATCTTAAGAGTAGCGAATCCCCTCCTTTACATAGGTATGGTTGGATTTGGCATAATGGTTGTTTGTTGTTGCAAAGATTGTTGTGGCTACGGGTACAACTTATATTTGGATTTTTCCATTGTTGGTTTCAATGCCATTTTGGTGGCCATTGGTTTTGAGAGGATTTCTACTATGGACTATAATTCGGGGATTGATATGGTTGTTGTTGCCACATCCCTTGTTGTGGAATCCTGTTAAATAATTGAACATTTGACCATGGTTGATTTGGCATGTTATTCTAAGGTGGGTTGTTCTAGTTAGGGAAATTTGAATTGACCTTAGAATTTAAGAAACATTGTAAGTCGTCCTTATTCTATTTTTGTCTTCTTATTCCTCCTCATACTCTTATCCTTCATGTTATTTTATTATTTATTTTGGTGTCCATCGATCTAAGAAATATTGTTCTAGTTCATCTAAAGAAGAAATGTTCTTATGCAATGCGCATACTATTTGTTAGCTTCACCTTTTAAGAGTATAGAAAATATATGTTCCACATTAATTTTTGACCACAAGATCTTTTATATTGGTGCCACCTTTATAATATATCTCTACTTCCATAAAAATTAGGACACACCATTCAAACTAGAGCTTCAAGAAAAAATATTTCAATGGTACACCTTTTTGTCCATACTATTGACCTAAATTAATAAGATAATTTCATAGTTATGCCTTAAAACCAAAAATATAAATAACATACCCCAATGAATTTTGATGAGCTTTCACTAAATTTAATTATTAAAATTATGTGATTTGTGGTTCAAAGAGTGAACTTGTAGAAGATAGATCACACATACCACAAGAGATGTTTGTGGTTCAAGATATCCTAGTATGCAATACACACAAAAATAGAATAAACCATTAAGGTAGGGTAACATCGTATAATGCTCCTTATAGAAGAATGAACTCCACACTATATCTCTAGGAAATCCCAAACATAACATCATATTCATCACATATCCTTATAATGGTACTAACCTCCTCCTAATAACATAATGAAGGGCTAAACTACTAAAACCATGTAGGCCTCCTAATCACCTTGTATAATTCATGATCCAATATAACTAACTTAAGGGATATGTGCCACACATTGACATCTCCATCCACCTAAATACATTATAATATCAGATACCTAGGTACATAACAAAGTATTACTAATTAAATAATTTAAAAAATCTAACTTATTGAAAAATAAAGCCTCTTTTGAATTATTTTTTGGAAAATAAATCAAAACAACAAAGGCATAGAAGCTTATTAAATCTCCTTTGTTTTTATTTGAACATAAATAGTAAAATTTATAGAAATACTAAAGTTACCTAAATCAATAATAAAATAGACATTCGTTCCAATCTTTTTTAGGCATAATAGATAATCAAAATTCAATCTCATTTTGAAAGATGATAGAGTGTTTGAACTAATGTTTTGAGGCTTTGTTTATTAATAAGAGAAGATGAGTGTTGTTTCTTTGCTCTAGGGAAACTAGATTCATTGAGGAGAAACTATGCCTCCATAGACCTCACCTTTGATTTCTTAAGGGTTCCCAGTAAAGACACTATGAGAAGATCATCTTGGGAAAATATTTTTATACGTTTCTTTCTATTATTTGTTCTTTGAATTCTTTAGAGAAGCTTTTAAGGAATAAGTAAATCTAAACTACAACAACAATATTTTACAAATAACTAAGTTATTGAAAACAAGTATAATCTTTGCAAGAGATAGAAACTTCCAAACATAAGCTAAGAATGACACAAATACGAAGTAGAGGTGATTGGAAATTTCCTTATTTTCCAATATTTCAACAACTTCCTTCTCACTCCTACGATCTTCTAGTAGTGGTAAATCCCAAGCAAGATAGGAAAGGATTCATAGATTGGATAAAAGGATGCAATTAATGGAATGACAACTTGTAATGGTGGTTGGTGGAAAGATATATAGGGGTTTGCAATGATAAAATAAGCTTCAACAGAGACTCCAAGAAATGGATTTTGGTCTCAAATACTAAACTTTACAATATCAAGTACACAAATGACTTCATAAAACTAGTCTCTTCAATAATCAAAACAAAGGTCTATGTGTACAAACCATTGTCTTTTAAAGTTTACTATATATTATTTGGATTTAAATTAAGATAGAGAGGGATTTGTTTTTGAGAAACTCATATGTTTGGGAGACATCATGCCTATGGATAATCATGTTGAGTTCCTTGGTTTTTGACAAGTTCATCGCTTTGATAGAGAATAGTTCACCATGGCAAAACATGTGTTTGCTGACATACAACAAATTCACCACCAACAATTCACCAATGGAAAATTCATTGCCAACAATTCACCGCCATGGAAAATTCACCGACAAAAAATTCACCGCCAAGTAAAATTCACCACCAACAATTCACCGTGACAGAAATTTAACCACATTGATATTTTTAATAAAATCAAACTTTTCAAAATATATATTAAAAAATATTAATGCAGTTAATTTTTCACCGTGGTGAATTTTACTTGATGGTGAATTCTCCTTGGCGATGAATTGCTGGCGGTGAATTTTCCTAGAGCCATGTTTGCTACAATAGAAAGTGACAAACTTGTAATTACAAGAAAAAAATAAGGATTCTTGAAAAAATAAGAAGACAAACACTTCTAAAGCAAGTGAAAAAATACCAAATGTGGAAGATGGAGCCCCAAGAGGTTGACATTTACCACCTTATCTTAGTAGTTCATTGGTTGAACATCACAATTTTTATATTTTTATACCATGTAGGCTTCTTTGCTAGATCTCTTGTCATCACTAAACTTGCCATGCAAGCTTGTACAAAATTGTGCACTTATAATGCTTGCATTACATAGAGATTTATCGTAAATTGTCACTTTGTGTAGAGTTTTGATTTATTGCCACATCATGTGGAGTTTTTAATGTATGATCACATTACAAAAACCCATATCAAATTGTTGCTTGGTGCATAATATTTCACACTTTTTAATATATGCAATATTTTATCCCTTCTCTTTTCACTTTCACAAACAATTAGAATAACTTGTGGGTTGTACCTATTTTAATTAAGTGATAAAAGCTACCCATTACATACTTTTTGGCTATTTTGTAGGTTTTAATGGTGCATTGATACTAAGGAGAATATGAGAAAAATACTCATATCCTTTTTCAAAGATAATATCCTTTATATCTATCTAGATAATTACTTTCATGTTATGGAGAATGTCCATACACTTTGAAAATCATGGTCATGTTAGGAAAATATAAGAAGAACAACCACATCCTTTTTCAAAGACAAAATCCTTTATATTAGTCTAGATATTTATTTTCATGATAAAGGAGAATTTTCATAAAATTTGAAAAGCATGATCATGTTAGGTTCACACACACACTAAAGTGGTAGTAAAATGTAATGGTGAAACTAACATACTCATGTCGTTTTCCATTTAGTGTTGTGACCACCTTGATTAGAATGGCTCAATACAATACTATATGAACAAATGACATACTCTTATGCTAAGTTTAGTTCATGGACCAATCCCTATCCATTTCTATTTCAATTTGTTGCACTTATTCCCATGTATTCACTATCTACTCATCCCTATTTCATCCCCATTAATACTTATTTCCATACATTTGCTCCCTACTTTAAGATCATCATCTTATCCTCGTAAATCACACTTGCATGGCTTGGGAGTGATCTAGGTCAATAGTGAGGAGCCTACAAATAAAATTTGAAATTAAAATGATCAAATTTAAATTTTAACTTTCTTTCCCTTTCCAGGAGCCATTATGAGCATATTGGCACACATATTATGTGACACATTGATACGCCACAAAATTTAAAGATATTCAATTTGCACTTAATTTCATATGATGTATTTGTTAGAGCACACTTCATTCCTAAAGGAAAATAAAGGAATCATATCTACATCATCATCATCATACATGCCACATGCATGTTTGTGAATGCTATCTTTGACATTGCTCATCATTATTAATCTAACTTGCCAAGGCATTTTGACATAGGACAACATCATGCTCTATGTAGTCAACAAACTCCTAAATGACATCCTTGGATATCACCTTGACAAATTTAGGTATTTAGAAGAGGAAGGCAAACAAATTTTTAGGTGCACATTCTATCAGATTGTTCTTGTGCAACATAAATCAATCTTGTAAAAAAAAATTGGTTCATGGTAGTTGGGATCAACATTATATGACTTAGAATTAAATCACATGGTTTTTGGAAATTGCATAGATTATAAAACATCCACCAAACCATAACATTTAAATTTTGGACAAAAACAAATAAATTCAACAAACATCATCAACTTTTATGTATTATTGATCCTTTAAAAAAAAACCCCTTATCCACTCATTTAATTATCAATTCTAACTTTATTAACTTATTAATTATATTTATTTAATTAACCTAAATAATTTAAATAGTCCATGCCATTATTTTCATTACCACATTATTCTATAAAATATGAGTTTAAAATCCATATATACTCGGGGTATGAAGCCGATAATCTTGAAAGCCCAATAATTTATTTATCTATACAAACTCAACTCTTCGCACCTTTAAAATAAAAAAATAAAATAATAATAATAATAAAAAAACTAAAACTCTTCGCTGAAATACAAAATTCTTTCCCGCTCGAGTGCAGGCGGAGGTTTGCACGTTGAAATTACAGGAGAAACTCTTAAATGCTATTGCAGAATGGGGCAAGAGAAGCTGACCGATGCTCAATTGAATGCCATTCATGCTCCCATCGACAAGCCCCTCATGATCCTTGCTGCCGCGGTACTTTTTACAACTTTTCTTTACAAGAGAATTTCTTTGCATTTACCTTAAATATTGTTCAATTGTCTTATCTCTAAGTCTTGACCTCATGATCAGGCTACTGAGAAACCCTGAGCCTGTTAATCCACCATAAGTATGATTGTCAGGATTTATACGTTTAGAAAAGGAATTCCGACTATCTACTTAATTACTTTTAGCTAGTTAGAATATGTAAAATTGAGCAGCATAGGCTTCCTATACTGTGGCGGGAGATTTAGATTTTGGCTTATTGACCGTTGATGCTTTGTTTTTGGTAAACTAAAAACCTCTGTTATAGTTTGAAATATTGGAAATATCAAATAGGATTTACAGGATTAAACACAAAATGATAATAATATTATTGATTTGATTTGGGAATGCATAACAATATGGCTTTTATAAAGCCTTTCAAATATAACTTCTCCAAAATGTAATTAATTATTTAGTAACAATAGTAAATTATTAAAAAAACTACAAGTCACTAAAGTGATTTTATTACCATAAACCTTATATTCCAACACCCATTCTTAAGGTCTGATCAAAACAATCATTTATACATACTCTTTAGAAGCTTTTTCTTTTAAAAAACAAATCTTGAATCAAGTGTAACTCCATCAAGCTGCTTCATAACCCTTGGAAAGGTGTAGCTCCCAAGTTGAATTCTTCGAGTTCTTGGAATACCACCTTCCTGAACTCCCAAATCATAGATCCCCCAAATTATTGGATAACAATCCATTGCTCCATCAAGTTGTCTCATGACCCTCGAAAGATTATAATTCTCTAGATCCGTAGACTCTCAAACTATCTGGGCAACAATCCATATTAAGTTTGTTAAATTTTATGATCAGATTAGATAGACAGAATTTTAATTCAAAATCAGACACAATAACACAGCAGATACCCTGGGAAAACCTTCCACTTGAGGGAGAAAAACCCAGAAACAATATATCACTTATATATTGAATGTCAACAAAATGTCTCCTTTACAAAGAGGCCGATATGAAGGCCAATTAGAAGCACCACAATCTGATGCTGACACAGTAACAAGATAAAGTGATTCGCTGATAATAAACTCAGCCTTCTACAGAATATCGATCTGCTCTTCCTCTTCTAATTTGCACTTGAGAATAATGAACTGAATGAATATGAAAGTAAAGCAATGAATGGCCATCGAGTATATATACAAGATGAAGGGAGAGGTCGTGACTCTCCAATACAACAAGTCGGCCTCCTTGAAAAGTCGTGTCTCCAATACTCAAGAGGTTGGCTTCCTTGAAATTCGCAACTCCTCATATCTTAGCATTAATTAAATATTAACTAAATGAGGTGCTTCTTCATAACGGATATCATCACAAATTAAATAGCCAAAGGCTATTATTTAATTTGACCATCGATGCAAAGGAGATCGGGCTGGAAGAGACACCCGATGCTGTAATGTAACATCAACAAAGTTCACGTGATCCCTTGTCTTTAAAAAACTTTACAATATATGAATTCTTCAATTTTGTCAGCATCAAAAAAGGAAAGCAAAAATAGCATATGCTTCTCATACAAAGCATCATCTTTAAGCGAGAAGTTGACTTGAGATGATGGCAATCCTCCGACCTCCAGTGCTTCCAGCCTTTGACGTGACCTTGTTACACTTTATCCATTTAATGTTGCAAGTGATTTTTTGGAGGCACTATCAAGTGTAGCAAAGATGGCCCTGAAAGTCCAAGCATAATATAACATGATAATAAATTTCATTTTAAGGTGTTTGATCTTGAAATTACACTTTATTTTCCTTTTATCTCCTTACCAAAAATATTCTCTTCCAAAATCCAATATTTGAAGTGCAACTAAAGATATAATAAAATGTTCTCAACAACTGCACAAATAACTAACAACCAACTTCTCTTCTTAAAAAATATCTTTTAATACCTCAAACAAAGAGATTTAGTTACTTAACTGTAAACAATAATATTTTTATCACTACTGTATAAATATGATACTAACTTACCAATGCTAAATCTCTAAATTACAAAACACTTAACCAAACCAATCATTCACTTTGGGATAAATCACTAGCGGTTTCCATAATAGAACACCAACAAATTTAACAAAAAAATCCTCTCATTCCTATGGCTTTACACAGGGCTTTGACTTGCAATAGATTTGCAAATAAAAAAAATACCTCTTTGCTTTACATCCCCTTTTGGCATTTACTGGCTACATATATGCACAAAGATACAAACATTAAATATCACCTGATAATAGTATGACACCACATACTACAAATCAGATCCTTCTGACCTGTAAACTCATAGCATTATAATCTCCATTTGTTTAATAGAAGATTCAGGGATTTTTCCACACTCACAACAACATTCAATTCTTTACACCATAACAGACATGAATGTTCCTCTACTTGAATATTCTGCAAACCCTAGATAATGAGAGTGTTAAGATAAAACACTACCTCAAAATTCATGATGCAACACCATCTTCCTGTAGTAACCCACCCCCTTGATATGATACTTTTTTCGATTGGTTTTCAGTTTGATAGTTGAAACATTTTATCAAACTTATTGCATTACATTGCATATAGTATGACACCACTCATAAGGAAATGATTCAACAGATTTAACAACCAAATTTACAACTTCTTCCCCTTATTTTGACTGAGTATAACAATAGTTGAAAAGAGACAACTACAAGCTTATATGATTTCAATCAGAATAAGAATATGAGCAGATTTGTGCGTGTTTGACTCAAAAAATAATCATCAGATGTATGAACTTACAAAGTATATCAGATTGACTGATAATAACCTTAAAACCACACCAAATTGAGTAACAAAGTAGAGCAGAAATTACACTTTCAGGTCCTCAGAACGTTAATACAGAAGTATCTCTTCACAATTAGCTCTCAGATTTAATATGACAGCAAATAACAATGAAAGATGACTAAATCTCAGACCTGAAATCAAATGCAGATCTGGAAATAGCTAGCAGCAATTACAATGTTCAGATGATAATTTTCAGACCAGAGAGTTTGGGACAGATTTAACTTAAGACTCAGAATAAAGATAAAGAACACTCAGACCTGGTAACATTTTCAGCAAAGCACAAGTGTAGATTGGAGATCTCTGATCTGAGAAACACCACGTACAGGTCTGACATCAACATCAGCAAAGTGTGTTATAATATCTGAGCTGTATCAGACCCACTTCCAGGCTGCAACACTTCAGTCGACCCCCTTCAATATCAGAAAATCCCTTCAAAAACCTCCACGCAAGGACTAACATAATAGCAGCTAGCAAACAAGAGTTTCAATGTCAAGGAGCTTGCGTCCAGCCTCTTTAAAATAAACCTCAGCTCTCTGGAAACGCTTGCATAATGATCGCTCAGCTCTTTGAAACTAATTTGTCTGATACCCACAAGCCAATAACAAAGCCCTAGCACTGTAGCAATGGTATTGTAGTGCAACATTGTAGCACGACACTGTAGCGATGGTATTGTAGCACAACATTGTAGCGATGGTATTGTAGCAGCGGTACTATAGCATGCTTTAAGAAATCATAAAATCTACAAAGTCTTCATAAATTAAACTCCATTCATACTTACAAATCTTTTCCGCTCAAATTCTAACTCTGAATGAGCCCCATAGAATTAACCAGGAGAATCTTTCACCACTGAGGCTAATCTACTCCAAGAGGGTTTTTGTCCTCAAGAAGGCTGAGATGAACCAAGTTTGATCTCCTCAACCACAAGGGTCTCGAAAAGAGAAATAGAATAATCCAACATAATCAAATGAGCTCTCAAAACCTCCTTTTATACTTTTCCCGTCAAACTCTCCGGAGGCTTCAAATTTAAAATTCACTTTTTAATTAAAACACCCTTTTAACTCCGAAAAATGACCTTTTCATTAAAATAATCATATTTTGAAACACAAGGTCCTTGTTTAATGCTTCCATGATTTAAAACATTTCATCTCGGTTCCGATGAGCTATAATACTAAGGCCCCTTTTTAATATTTTAATAATTTTTTAGCAACCTTCGTAATTTAATTAAAATATAACCATTAATTCACTCATTTTTTGCGGAATTGTTGGAATGCATCAGAATAAAAAACTAATTGCATTGGAGTGATCTTGATGAAGAATAAAGATGAATGGAGCCGACTCGGTGACTTACTATAAATAGATGCTCTCTCCAGGAATCTTGGAGCCCAAACTGAAAGTCGAAAATAACATCTGAGAGCATCATAGAACTCCTCTACTCCATTTGAGCTCACTGGTAACCTCAGATTACCACTCTAACCAGGCAGACACAAACCTCAAAAGACATCACCCACTGCAGAGCAAGAGAACCCTAAAATGGGGACATTACACTTCCGCACTACCTTCAAAAAGTTCTCTTCAGTCCTCAAAATTTGGTGGAGAATTAGGTTTCAAACTAAATCAATCTTTTCCATGTATAATCCTCTCATGCTTTTTGCTGTACAAATTTACTATAGAAATTGCATCACCTTCTGTTGTCCATGTTTCTACTTTAGAAATCAAAGTCACAAAATGTCAAAAAGTGTAGGGACACTACCATCCACAAAAAATATTTCCTATGCTTTGATACCATATTGGAAATATCAAATAGGATTTACATTCCCAAAGAAAAAATGATAAATATTATTGACTTGATTCAGGAATGTATTACAATATGGATTTTATAAAACCTTTCAAATATAACTTCCCGAACTACCAACATACGAGAATGTAACTAATAATTTAATAACAATAATAAACTACTAAAAAAACTTCAACTCACCAAGGCGACTTTATTACCATAAACCTTAATATTCCAACATCAAAATCTACATTCAGTTTTCTATCATACACCATTACTTGTGCTTGTTCTGGTTATAAACAAAAAAATGGAATAGCCATTTTATAGAACTCTTAAACATCAGTAAAAACTCAACCAAGCACCCCCATTATATTGTTGGAAGGTTTTAAAAAACCTAGAACAATAAAATATAAAGCATTGGTCCTAGAGATAATGATCCTTCATGCACTTAAAATGAAAAACATCTTTAACTAGTAGCATTTCATAATTTAGTATTATTCCTTGGGAAACATCTCCAATGAGCTTTAAAACTTTTTATCCTTAGAGAATCACGTCTTGCATATTTTCATCAACTTAATAGAGGTTATATATGCAGTAGGTTAGTCCTTGGTCTAGTGACAACTTTTAAGGCTAGGCATACAGTGGATACTACTACAAGTTTGTCTATTTGTCTATCTTCAGTTGTGATTAATCCAATTAAGGATACCTCTAGGAATACCCTTCTAGGTCTAGTTGACCCCAAAGTGAAAGAGAGATTATCCACTTTTAGCAATTGGCCTGTCATCACTTCATTCTTTGTTAAGTTGATCTGTCCATCCTTCAAGAATGTCTATTTCATGGCCTTGAAGTGGATTGATCCCTCTAGAAGTGTGAGTAGTGGTTTTGGGACCCAACATAATGGTGCTGTTGTTGGGGGCGAATTAGAAGTTGTTAGGTAAGAGACAATTGGTAGAAATCTTCAAAACCTTAACAACTTAAGAAGTTTTGTAGTTGTGCATTTGGATAAGTTGATAGCTTGTTAACTTATGCCAACATAATGGAGCTGTTGCTAGGGATGTGTTGATCTTGGTTCATATTCTGAAGATACCATCAACTTATTCTAGCAAAAGGGTAACAAGGATATGAGTTCTTGCTTGGTACGTTAATCTTTCTAGCTGTTAGGAATTTTTTTGTCTCTTTCAATCGAAGAGTGGCAACTTTGTGTTAGTCCAACCTAGAATTAGTTTGCATATCAAAAGACTCGAACATGGAGAGAAGGCATCTGGAATACCAACAAGAACAAGAACAAGCTACAACTCATTTAGGGAGACAAAGAACGTGGAAGGCTCAAAATGATGGTTAGTCACTTAGACCTACCTATCAAGACTTAGAAGTAGGAACATCAAGTAGAAATTGTTTATTCATGGATTCAAAAGATCAATGCCTATAGACTTCTGAAGATTTAGATGATAGCATAGTCAAAACACATAGAAAAATGAATAGGTCTGATTATGAGATAAAAAAAAATGATAATGACTATTGGTAGAAGAAATAGGGATAAATCCTATGATGCTCATACTCCTTATCCATATCCTACTCGTCCCAGTATGTCATATAGATATGGAATTAAACAAGAAGAATTGCTAGATCAACTTAGAAAGGAGAGAAAAAAACTTATGGCAATAGTTGAACTACAAGAAGCTTGAGTGAAATGAAATGATATAATTATTAGTAGGATGAATGGGGATAGCTCCTGTAGTGTACAAAATTTTGGCATGAGATATTAGGATGTGGAAACACATGTTGCTAGCTAGTATCCTAATCCTCCCAATATGTCAGATAGAGAAGAAGTTGAACAAGAAGAGATGTTGTATCACATTAGAAAGGAAAAACTTCTTGCAGAGCTTGAATTGCAAGAAAATCAACTTGCTGCACATAAAAGTGCAAACACCCTCTTAGTTAGTAGGGAGGAAGAACTTCTTTATGAGAAAGATTATATTGAGCACTATGAAGATGAAGATGATCAGTATGATGCATTTGATCAAAGATTTCAAGGTGAACATACTACTGATCCAAACCAGTATGTGTTGCTCGCTCATAGTATTGAACATCCAAGGGAACTCATGCGATGGAGCAAATAGTCCAAGCCATTAAGTGACAAAATAAGAGCCCATATAGATGCAAAGCAGTGCAGATCCATGATGGATATCATCCAAGAGATGGGCGTGTGCCTACATGAAGTGTTATTACTATTTCTAGATCAAATGGAAATAACATGAACACCACTAATGTGAAGAAAAGGTCAGAGAATAAGACAAGGAGGAGCAATGTTACAAAGAAGGAGATGAAGAAAAAGAGAAGTTCAATACAAGAGTGGATGATTAAAGAAGAAAGATGTGCCAAAAGCTCATGATGAGGCATAACCAATTCATTACTAGCCATTTAATGAACAATGTGTAGACAAAGAAAAGAAGGAAGAACCAAATGTCCTTGTAGTCAAGTCATGCCTTGCATTCTTGGTGCAAATGACTTGACCTCTCCACGTGATCAAATGGAACTATTTTATTATGAAGAGGTCAACTTACAAGGGAAGAGAGACTACTACACATTGTTGAGGACAACTACAACACCACAAACAAAATGCCATCCTTTGATGTTGATCCTGACTTCCTCTTGGGACATCATGATGAACAAGACAAGACCATTGCTGATTTTCTTCTTTGCCTTGCTCTTGTTGAGTATATGAATGAAGAATCTGTTACTTGGAGTGAGAAGCTTGTTGAAGGATATGTGGAAATCAAATAAGATCTTTAGGATGCATGGGTCTTGGTAAGTCTTGACTACATTGGGCCTTTCTAGCTCTTCCCCTTTGCTGCATTCTATACTACTATTGCTATTGTGCTTCAAAAGAATAAAGATGGGTATGAGTATCCTATTGCACTCATTAGCAAGTTACTACATGATGACAAATGGAGGTTTGCACCATGGGCTGATAATATAACATCCAGAGACGCTATTTGCAGGAGCTCATTTGAGCTAATTTGTCAAAAATAATTTGATATGCCAATCATCTTGGTGCCACTAGTGCATATTGTTAAATTTTAATGATCAGATGTAATGCACAGAAAATTAATTCAAAATCAGATGCAAAACACCGCAGATACCCTGGGAAAACCCTCCACTTGAGGGAGAAAAACCCAGCAACAATATATCACTTATATATTGAAACACAAATAGAATCTCCTTTACAATAGAGGCCGATATCTAGGCCAAGAGAAAGCACCACAACTAATGCTCACACAGCAATATGATAATGCTCTTGAATGATGTACTCAGCCTTCTATATTGAATCGAACTAATCTGCTCCTTCCTCTTATTCACACCTTAGACTAATGAATGAACAATATGAAATGGATGATGAACAAGGAGTGAATCATCGAGTATATATACAAGGTTGGAGAGAGGACATGCCTCTTCAAATGTCTTCAAGTCGGCCTCCACCAAAGGTCGGCCACCAAAGAATAAATGATGTCTCTTCATAGAAGATCGCGCCTAGGAGAAGAATCGCGACCAATGGAGCATGAGGTCAGCCTCATCATAAATGCAACTCTTCATTAATTTGTGTCTCTTCAATAATTAAAATAGTTAATCATAAAAACGTGCCTCTTGATGTCTCTATAAATTAAATAGCCCTTGGCTATAATTTAATTTATCAAATGAAGTAAAGGAGATCGCTGGAAGGATACAACCGACGCTGCCATAAACATCAACACATATGATAAATAAGGTGAATTTCAAGCATGCATCTACTTTTTGTCACCTCAAGGATGATCTAGGGTACAAGGATGATATATTTGGTCTAGAGAACATGAACTGTCCACTTGGAAAGAATGATAATCAGTAAGGAACACCTTAGCTGTAGTCCCTAAGGTATGTGCTGGTCTGTTCTACCACTTGGAAAGATCATAATGGGCTACCACTCAAATGCTCAAAATGGAGAAGAATATGGCTTGTGGCATAGTAATGTCCCCATCGTAGGCATAAGTATGAGGCAAGGACCCTTACCTATTTCTAATTCTTGTAGGCTAATTGGGCTTATGAAAGGGGAATAATTAATTTCGTAAAGTTGAACATTTTATGTTAAAGTGACTTAGTTGGGGCCAAAAAGAAAATTAAAAATTATACAATCACTTTATTTGAGAAATAAAACATAATTTCTTGAGCTTTCGAAAAGAGAATATAAAAAGGGATTGTAAAGGAGAATTTCATATCTTTTGGCAAATTCATCTTTATTGTGATGTTTGGATAGTTTGTTCCAACTAAACCCTAGGATGAAAAATGGTTTTGGAGAAGCATTTCTTCCTAGCTAGTATTGAGTGGATTCATCCAGAGTTCACTAGTGTGCAAAAAGGTTTGGCGATTTAAAATTGTAATTGAAAATTTCAATTTACGGAGTTCAGTGATATTTCATAGCTAGTGGTTTTGAAAGTTATTATTTGCAAGATTTATCATATTTTAAAATAGGAGTTTGGTCGGATTGCTTGCATCACCACATTGGAGCTGCTATACTTCTGTAATACTTAGATTGCGTGGGAAATATTAGTAGTTTTCCAGTGAAATATGGGTCATGCAAGTGATTTAGGGGTGCAAAATGATTTAAGGGCACACTTATTTCAGACATCATCCATATTGGAATGAAAATGTAGGTCACGGTTTGTAGGAAGAATGGAGTATTGAAGTCGAGTTTATAAATAAGGAGGAAAAGAATTCCAAACACTAGTCACCGACTTATTAAAGAGATCATGTGGGTTATTTCACATGGAATGGTGAAGTATACAAACTAGGTTGTGATGATGTTGGAGATTGATATGGAGGGCCGTTTAAACTTTTAAAACCCTACAAATTTGTTGAATGAGTCTGAAATTATGGCATGAGTAACAAGGGGGTGGTCACTATATATTTATAGGGAATTTCGAGTTGAATAAACAGCCATAAAAAAACCACGCGCTGCTCTTTATGGTCAATATAGGAAAATAAAGGAAGTCACTGCCGCCTTGAGTTTGTTGAAGAGTCTTCACCAACATAAAAAATAGATTTGGTGCATTTGTAAACAACTATAGCAGGGCACCAAAGTTGATATAGGGGACTACAACACACTACCTAGATTGGTCTAGCTTACAAGTGAAAGAAAATCAGAGAATGAATCGAATATCAACAACATGTATGGATTTTATGAGTAAAGGTCATAACTTGTTTATTCTTTAATAAATTGAATGACATTTTGAGTATGTCCCTTCTACAAACTAGGTTGTAAAATTAGGGTTTCCTATAAGGATGTCCTTGCTGTTAGTGGAGATTCAGAGAGCTTATGGTATGTTCATCTCGGGCAGGAATTTACTATTTTTAGTAAATTCTATTTCTGGCAGTTTTTCACTTGGTTGACTTCCTACTTCAGTTTGGTCAGTTGACTTGGTCATTATTGGCTTCAGGGCACAATTGGAGAGATAAGTTGATATATTTAATTAAAAGTTGTTTTAATATTTTATTCGAACGTTGACCCCTTGGCCTAGTCTATTGACTTTATGTTGTTTTGAAAAGTGGTCTTTTTGAGGGTGGGCATTAAGGATTATTTTATATTTTATCCAAAGTCAAATCAAGATATAAGGTGGGCGCATTTATTAAAGTATTGAATTTATTTTAAAAGTGAATATTCAACTTGAAGGAAAAGGACGCCATCTTTATTATTTGACTTTGAGAGGAGTTTAGGGTTTCGAGAAGTCAACCTGAAATTATAAAAGGAAGACTTGGATCATCATTTGGGTATCTTTTATCTACAGGAATGTTATGCTGCCGGATTGGCTTTGGGATTGCTTCGAGGAATGAAGGCCTCCTAGCTTGGGCATTGCTTCTCGCTTGAAAGACAGCGACTAGTGGTGATTTAAGATAGATTTGTGAGTTTGCATTTAGTTTTGAGCATTGTTTCTTGTGCATTATTAGATCTGTTTTGCATATTAGTGGGTTTCAGCATTTTGCATTTTAAGCTACAGCAATCCGTGTTTTCATTTGTAAATCAGAAAACAAAATAATCTCGTTCTGGGTATTGTGTCATTGCATCTTATTGGTAAGGGCGCCCCTTCATGAATATTTGCAGATTTTAATACGAAGCTTATGATTTTATAATGCAAATCCGTCATTCCTTGAAGGCCGAACTTTCTAGAGTGCATTGGGATTCGTGTCAGTAATTAATAACCATTTTTAGATGCCATTTCTTATTACTAAGTTAGGCGCCATCATTTTGAGGGTCTATTGCATCAGATTTGAGATCATTTGGGTGAGAAATGAGAGAGTTATGAGCATATGAGTAAATTCATAGGTTGCTGGTTTTATGACAAAAAGCAGATTTGTATGACAGTTTAAGAAATCTGCATCTTCCTTATCTGGTTGGTGTTGAGATTTCATTGTATACTTTGCAGAAGCTTCCTTGTTGAATGCATCATTTGAAAGAGCATCTTAAGTCTTGATATTGCAGGCAATGACATCTTTGTAAGCTGGCAGAGTACTGACCAGTTGTTCTTATTATTGCTCATCGTTATTGTAATACTTATTCTTCCTTCAGTTGTAATAGATAAAATCAGAGAATGAATCGAATATCAACAACATGTGGATTGGGGATTTTGATGAGTAGAGTAGAAGTCATATACATTGTGGTTAGAGTTGCTTTTTCTTTAATAAATTGAATGACATTTTGAGTCACATGAGCAAATTTATGTTTGATAAAGATATGAGAGAAAGCATCATATCTATTATCACTTAGTTGTTTAATTTATATATTTGTCAAACTTTAAATTCCATACCAAAAGAAAAATTAGAACTTGGAAGTGTGACATTTCATTAAACATTAATATTAAACAAGTGAAATTAGCTCGGTTCATCAAAGGCATGGACGCATGAAGTTGCTGAAGAGAATAATGATAGTGCATGCTACCTCAAGAGTTTCACTTGGTATCTTGTGAAGTTGTTGGTTCATGACACTATGGATTGATCATTAATTTTTGTAAGTGATGGTTTTGCCTTGTATGCATTTTGTTTTATGTGTTTTGTCTTTGTGCAATCATGACCCCTTTTGGTCATGACAAAGTTTAATTGTCCCCATCCCCTTGTTGTGTCCCTTTTTGTGGTTTGCTCCAAGAGATTTGAATTCTTGCTATGCTTGCAAGAGACACACATCCCCAACCAGAGCCAATGTTGGGACTCAATTTGACATTGCCAAAATTTGCTTGAGTCCCATCCCCTTTGTGCATCTAGACCTCATTTTGCACATCACATATAACCAATCTAAGAAGACTTTGAATGGGTCTCCCTTGGTCAAAATTGCATATATATTGTTCCTCATCATCCTTCATACCCTTGTCATTTGTTGGAAGTTGCCAAAATCCATGAAAATTCTAGATATGGGGTGTTTTTGGTTGTTTTTGCAAAGTTGTGGCCTTTTATTGGACATTCAGACATTTCTTGCTTGTCCAATAAAGGGTTCCAGTGTCTAGTTCCACTTAAAAGTTTTGTAGGGTCTATCGCTTCCTTCATTCCTTCCATTTCCTTTCGTATTTGTCACTTGTCTCTCATATTGACCTTTGATCATTCCTTGCTCCCATTTTTTGCATTTTCTTCCATTCCCCTTTGCAAGATTCCTTTGCATATTTGGACATTTGGACCCCTGTTCCTCTATCTTGTTCCAACATCTACTTTCACATTGAATGCTTGCAAAATGCTCATGATGCCTTTTACCTTTCATTTCTTCTTGTGCAAAGTTAAACCTAACTTCCTAACATCCAATTTCCCAATTGGACATCTTGTCTTGATGTCCAGTTCTGCATACTTTTCCCACATTTTCTCCCATGCTTTTCATCCACTCCTTTCACCTATTTTGTGGGATTTCAAGGTGCTTTTGGACTTCATTTCAAATGTCCAATCCCAATGTCTTGTTTTGCAAGCAAATCTCGTGTCTGTCTTTCTCACCTTCAATTCCTTGTTGGACTTCTAAATTTCTTTGAGATGCCCCCTACATGCGCTGGATCTTCCCAAAAGTGCCATTAATGTTTGATTTGACTCCAACAACTACCAAATTGGTCTTCTTTCCTAGAAAGCCTTGTTTATCCCAAGGGCACAAATCCAAGCTCAAAATCAATAGCACATGGTGAAGAATTCCATGTTGCCATTAATACAATGGTTGAGTTCTTGATGCAAATGAATTCCACACTAGCTCTAGGTTGCCATTTCAGTGGATTTCAACTTGTTTCATATGCCACATTAATGAGATCTGGTTCTTAGTTGAATTCTTACAAGGATTTAGTGACCTAACAAAGCATTATAAATATGAGTTCATTTGATAGAACATCGGTCGGTCAATCGTTCTTTTCATCGAGGGTCTATCCAAGCCACTTCGTGGTTGGATCAAGGCCTTCAAACCAGAGTCCCTTTAGGATGCCATCATACAGGCTCGTGTTATGGAGCATTCAGTGCCCAAGAGAAAATTTTCATCCAAGCCTTTCATACCTCAGAAGAACAAAGATAAAAACCCTTTCAGAAAGAGTGGCCCAAGAAGGACAAACTTGATGATGAGGCTCGTAGGGAGTTGAGGAGAAAGAAGTTGTGTTACAACTGCAAGGAGCCTTAGGAGCTTGGTCACACATGCATGGGCAAGGGTAAGGTTCACTACATTGAGGTTGTGTCTGACAGTGAGGATGATGGAGAGGTTGGACAAGTATAGGGAAGCGATGATAGTAGTTCGGAAGATGATCAGCCATAGGTGGAGACTAAGAGTGGCATTATTGCTACAATCTCAGGCACACCTAGGTTTAATTCCTTTAGAGTTAGGGGAGTATTATAGGGACAACATGTTGTTGATGTTAGTAGCGTCGGGTCTCATCTTCCAACCCGATTATCAAGCAATAAAATTAAATATAGCCTTATCGGCTATTTATTTTATTGGAGATATTCGTTGGTGAAGAGGCGCTTCACATGAAATTTATAAATAATATTTAATTATTGATTTTAATTGAGGCCGACTTCTTGGATCGCCACCTTTGCTGGGTTATGATTCTTTCATTCTTGAGCCGACTTGGTGATGTGATGAGACACGATGGTTGGCGCCGCTCTCTTCATCTTGTATATATATATGTGATGTTGTTTGTTCAATAAATGAATATACTTACATTCTATATTTGGCCTTGTGATTCCAGATATTATCATAATAAGTGATATAAGGTGCTTGGTGTGGGTTATGATTCTTTCATTCTTGAGCTGACTTGGTGATGTGAAGAGACACGATGGTTGGCGCTGCTCTCTTCATCTTGTATATATATATGTGATGCTGTTTGTTCATAAATATATATACATTCATAGTCCAAATACAAGTGAAGTGCAAATTCAACTTGAAGCAGAGTTCGATATTGTTGTTTGCATCAAGTATGGTGCTGTTATTTGGCTTTGTGATTGGCCTAGTTGTAAAAAATTTTTTTTGCCTGATTCATCATAATATATGTGATATATTTGCTGGGTTTTTCTCCTTCATGAAGGAGAGTTTTCCTAGGATAATTTTTGTGTTTTGTTGTTCATGTGCTGTTCATTATTCTGTGCTTTCTGCTTATTCATTTATGATCTAATAAAACAACATGGTATCAGAGAGAGTTTAAATCAAGACCTGATCAGATCGGTGTAAGCAGAGAAATCTCATTTTGCATAGAAGTCAAAAGAAAGTCATTATACAAGAGTGCACAGTTCGTGTGAGCCACTTGAAGGAATTGATCATCTGAAGGAGATCACAAAAGGAAAAACATACTTCAGATTTTCTTCTCTTTCTTGGTCTGAGGAGATTCCATCGGTGCTACAAGTGATCCAATTTGAAGTGTATATCGTCGATGCTGAGGGAGATTGCCGCTCCACCATGTAAAGAGCTCGCGTCTTCTATCTGTTTCTTAGACATCCGATGCCACTGCAAGGGCAGAGGAATCAGGGGTGTTCGTTCAGCTCAAGGATCCAGTGTTAAGTCGTTGGCCCGGAAGTTTGTGTTATTCGTTCCTCTCTGATCTTTGATCAAGAGTAACAACTTAGTGTGGCCGTTTTTTTTGCTATCTTGTCTCCAATCATTAGCGTCCTACAGACATTACGTCACATCAAGCATCTCATTTTGAGTTATCAAAGCGTGTAATATTAAAGTTAAGTTTATTGAGAAAGTGTCAAAAATTGAAGATGTTAAGAGTCTTGTGAAGAATCGTGGGATCTATCGGATTAGGCCATAGCATAATCATGATGAATTGAGAAACAAAATTTGGACAAACCGGTCATGGTGGACTATTAGGATCGTAGCCCTCTATTGTTCAACTTCAGGTACCTCAGGGATTGAGGAAAGGTTAATGTTGATTGAGCCCAGGATCTAGCCACATTCATGTTTCATCAGCCACTGCATAGGGCAGCCTTGACATTAATTCCAGGCGGGCAATTGCCTGATGAAATCATCCAAGGGGAGCCACCGCTAGTTCATGGGAGACTCTCAATCGCTGCTCCTTCATTCGCCACCAGAAGTGTCATCGCTAGCAACTGGGAAATGTGCGAGACCGTCATTATCATTATGATCGAAGCATGTTATCAGGTTTGTGATCGACCAGGTCTAGGGAT
Organism: Sequoia sempervirens; assembly: GCA_007258455.2. NCBI lineage: Eukaryota > Viridiplantae > Streptophyta > Pinopsida > Cupressales > Cupressaceae > Sequoia > Sequoia sempervirens. The sequence goes on along the minus strand of VDFB02000003.1, from coordinate 122,762,060 downwards.
CGCGAGGATCCTTGAGTATCTCAAGTTGTGAGCATTTTTCAGATAACTAGAGTTGCTTGGAAGTGTCCCAATTTTAGGCCATTGTTTGCATATCACCAGTGCAGTAGTGAAGATGTAATTCTTGGGAGACATTCAACCCGTATAAGGTCTGCCATGTGATGAAAAAGTAGTTCATTAAGAGGGAAGAAGAATTTCAAAGAAACAAGAAGTCTACCTTTCTGATGGGAGCGAAGGATGGATTGTAGGGCACTTGAAAGCAACCAGGAATCTTGTTTCAGAAAGAAAGAAACGCAGAAAACTCTATGCCTTGCACTCCTTGGTCCCCTACATATCTAAGTTTGTAGAAATATTCTGGAGCTGTAGGTGTTTGCTTCATACAAATACAAATTTATCTGCGTTATTTGAATCCTATGTGATGAAGAGCCTTTTGGAGGTAGATTAGAATGGAGTATTTGATATGTCTGAGTTGTTCTTAAGTAATAAGTTGTTTCAAGAACTCACAGCCGTTGTATCATGGAATTTATGTACAGTTTCCTGTTGGTGGTAATGTGGCAATCAGTTGAGGATGATGCTGATGCAAGTTCCATTGAGAATCAATACACAACTGAAGTCTCCTTGCTGTTTCAGTTACACCATTCAACATTGGGTTTGGTATGGGTTTAAGCACTACTATTCAATGCATCTTCTGTGTGTGGTGGAGGTGTTAGCTTGTTTGGAGGATTGTTGGAGACCTGCTTGTAGCCCTCCTGTTCTCCTATTCAAAGAAACCGTTGTTTCTGTAGGCTGTACTAAGCGGAATTAGCATTCAGGAGCAGAATTATTATCTCAGAAAAGATAAGTGCAGACCTGGAAAACGTTTAAGTTCAACACTTAAGGAGATTTTGATTTCAACAAGATAAGTATTCTTTTTGTTTATACTTTTGAAATCTAGGGTAAAATTCAGTCTGCGGAGTTGTGCAGGTCTGACATCGTTTATTTGAATTGTGTGTGTTTAGTAAAGATCGTGGTTTCTCTTGAATACTGATCCCTGGGATAAGATCCTTTTGAGATACCAATTATTCTTTGCAAGTTGTCTCATGCTAGTTGTGAAGATCTCTGAGTGTGACTCTGAAATAAAAGGAGAACTGCAATTTCGATTGTGATTGGTTGGTCACATCGATATCAGTCTCTATATGCATGGATTGTGATAGAGCCTTGATTTTTTGAGAGGTCTGGTTCTATATGCTGGCTACATAATGTAGCTAAGAAATTTGTGTTGAGTAGATTGTCTTTTGTTGTGCTGAGTTTAGCACTTCCGAGAGCAGTAAAGATGAAAGAAAGATATATCAAGGAACAACAAAGATAAGTCCTATTATTTCCTTTATTTGATCCTTCTAATGATGTTTGCTTCATGCTTCACTTATAGTTTGATTTTCATATATATGTAAACTATTATTAATCTTTTTAAAATGCAGGTTGGATCGAGAAGCAATTGAATGATGAATTAATTATCTGAGATTACTTAAGGAATTCAAAGGAGGAAGAGCTTGTGGCATCTTGTGAGGAAACAACGCAGGCTGAAAACTAGAGACACAACTTGCTGCCATTAAAGTTGAGTTGGTGACACATATTTATAGACATCTCTCGAGGGCACAAGGTCGGGTCTACCTTGGATGGAGAGTTTGCATCAGCAAGAAGATTGAGGAAGATGAAGACACTAAAAGAACCACTATTGTCATTGAGATTAGTGACTTCGAAGAAGAGGAAATGACAATCAGAGGGAGTTAAATTCCGAGGATTCAAGGCTCGAGTTGAGAGCATGTCCGAGAGAAGGATTGAGGTTCTGAGATCAGTCATGAAGGCAAGTTCACTTGCAAAAGATTTCTTTGCAATCTCTGAAGCAGGGATCAAGAGGGAGGTTTGTAACTCACTGAGAAGAAGTGAGGATTATAGTATTGCAAGGCTAGGTGCTAAATCCTTGGAGGACCTCTTCAGCTGCTGTGAAAATAATTGCACAAGATAATCAATTTGGATTTGACATTGGTAGCTCTGCAAACCTATTCAGAATAGTGTGATCTGGGATGTGGTCGAGGAGGACAGTCTTGAACTCTCTACAGTACCAGAGATGTGCGCTGGAAACCATTTCTCTAAAGCAAGCATTGTAGGCAATCTTGGACAAGGAGGTTGGAAGGTTGATGCAAGTACTTGGAGCTTCAGAGGGAGTTACATCATCATGGAGATCTGTGTTAATGCATTTTCCTTTGAGACGAAGGAATTTGAGGTGTAAGCCCTTGTTAATGCATTTTCCTCTGAGATGGAGGAATTTGAGGTGTAAGCCCTTGATAATGCATTTTCCTCTGAGACGGAGGAATTTGAGGTGTAAGCCCTTGTTAATGCATTTTCCTTAGAGACAGAGGAATTTGAGGTGTAAGCCCTTGATAATGCATTTTCCTTTGAGACGGAGGAATTTGAGGTGAGGAATCTTTCTTTTGAGGTGTAAGCCCTTGTTTCCACCCTCTGGGAGTAGCCATGGTGGATGTCATGTTGAGTGACTCCATGACAACATCACGTTGAGAGATTCCGTGATGATTTCTTTGTACTTGTGTTTATCCACCCTCTGGGAGTAGCCATGGTGGACGTCATGATGAGATGACGACATCACGTTGAGTGACTCCGTGATGGGCACTTGTGCATATGTTCTTTCCATGCATGGGAGTAGCCATGATGGACGATATCACGTTGAGTGACTCCGTGATGAGCTCTTTCCACATATGGGTGTAGCCATTGTGGATGTCATGTTGAGAGACTCCATGACATTGGATAGCTGGAAGTATTCCTCCCTAGCTGAGAGGGAGTGTTGATGTTAGCAACGTCGGGTCTCATCTTCCAGCCCGATTATCAAGCAATAAAATTAAATATAGCCTTATCGGCTATTTATTTTATTGGAGATATCCGTTGGTGAAGAGGCGCTTCACATGAAATAATAAATAATATTTAATTATTGATTTTAATTGAGGCCGACTTCTTGGATCACCACCTTTGCTGGGTTATGATTCTTTCATTCTTGAGCCGACTTGGTGATGTGAAGAGACACGATGGTTGGCGCCCCTCTCTTCATCTTGTATATATATATGTGATGCTGTTTGTTCATAAATATATATACATTCATAGTCGGAATACAAGTGAAGTGCGAATTCAACTTGAAGTAGAGTTCGATATTGTTGTTTGCATCAAGTATGGTGCTGTTATTTGCCTTGTGATTGGCCTTGTTGTAAAGCATATTTTCTACCCGATTCATCATAATATATGTGATACATTTGCTAGGTTTTTCTCCCTCATGAAGGAGGGTTTTCCCAGGATAATTTCTATGTTCTGTTGTTCATGTGCTGTTCATTATTCTGTGCTTTCTGCTTATTCATTTCTGATCTAATAAAACAACACATGTTACTATGTTGATTGATTGTGGGGCAACCCACAACTTCATTGATTCAACCTTAGTGGCTAAGAGGGGTATACCTAGAGAGGGATTTGAGGGATTCGGTGTGATGGTTGCAGACGGGTTCAACATGACTTGCACATAGAGGGTTCCTTAGCTGGGTGTCACCTTGGGTAATTATACTATTATAGATGATTTCTATGTGGTAGACCTGGCTGAGACAAATGCTATTCTAGGTATACAGTGGTTACATTCGCTGGGGAAGTATTCACAAAACTTCCAGACTATGGAGCTCAAGTTCAGGGCAGCGGATGGTAAAAAGGTTGTGCTTAGAGGTATGGCTAATGGTTCCCCAAAAATAGTATCAACTAAGAGAATGGAGAGCATCTTCAGGCATGGGGATGTTGCTTGGGTAGCAAAGTGTCTGATTACTACTTAAGAGACTCCCGATAGTGTTCAGCCCTATAATGTAGACATCTAGTCTTTGTTGGGTAAGCATGACCGAGTGTTTGGGAAGATTCCTCCAGGAAGGCCATCGGACAGGGGATTTGAGCATACCATTGAGTTGGAGGAGGGGGCCAAGCCTGTCATAACCACCCCCTATAGACAACCTAAGAAGTTTAAGAATGAGATTGAGAAAGCAATTAAGGAATTGCTTGATATGCGGCATATCAAACCTAGCTCCAATCCCTTTGCTTCTTCTGTGGTTCTGGTGAAGAAGAAGGATGGGACAATGAGGATGTGTATTGACTGTCGGGCTCTAAACAAGAAAACAATTAAGAACAAGTACCCGATTCCCAGGATCGATGAGCTTCTTGATGAGTTGCATGTGGCAATGTATTTTTCCAAGATTGACCTTCATTCTGGGTACCATCATATCAGAGTCCATGAACAGGATATTCCCAAGACAACTTTTAGGTGTCACGACGGGTATTATGAGTTTTTAGTTATGCCCTTTGGGTTGACTAACACACCTGCTACCTTTTAGTCTTGCATGAACCATATTTTCAACAAGCAGTTGCGTAAGTATCTTCTGGTGTTCTTTGATGATTTGCTCATTTACAGTAAAACTTGGGATGATCACCTGACATGGTTGGATGAGGTTTTGGGCATCATGGGGGAGCAGTCCTTGTATGCTAAGGCCTTGAAGTGTTAGTTTGGCCTTAAGGAGATTTTATACTTGGGTCACGTAATCAGTGCACAGGGTGTACAGGTTCATCAGGAGAAGATCTAGGCAATTCTAAATTGGCCACCACCTAAGTCCCTTATCGAGTTGCATGGTTTCTTTGGGCTATGCAGCGACTTTTGTCAAGGGTTTCTCACAGCTGGGGGCACCGTTGACATATTTCACTAATAAAGGGGCTTTCAAATGGTTAGAGGAGGCACAAAGAGCTTTTGATAAGCTCAAGGAGGTGATGAGCAGTTGTCCTGTGCTGGTAGTTCCAAATTTTACACAACCATTTGTTTTGGAGTGTGATGCATTGGGTGAGGGCATAGGAGCAATGCTGATGCAAAACAAGCATCCGGTTGCGTTTGAGAGCTGTAAGTTGAGGGGTCTTGAGAGACTGTAATCTATTTATGATAAGGAGATGCTTGCCATAATGCATGCTTTGGAAAAGTTCAGGCAACACCTAGTAGGTGGGAGGTTTGTGGTGAGGACTGACACAACAGTCTCAAATATTTCTTGGATCAAAAGGATTTGAATGAGAGACAGCAGAAGTGGGTCAGCAAAATATAGGCCTATGATTTTGACATAGAGTACGTAAAGGGCAAGAAGAACATAGTTGCAGATGCCTTTTCCAGGAAACCAACAACTTGCTCACTCACAGAGACTTCAGCAGATTGGAAATCTCATCTACTAGTAGAGTACTCCAATAACAAATTTGCATGTCAATTAATGGACGGATAGGTTTAGGATGACCGTTACAAGGTAATGGATGATATCATTTTCTACAAGGACAAAATCTATCTAGTGCTGGAATCTAAACTCAAGGAGAAGATTTTGAGAGCTACTCACGACACCCCCTTAGCAGGTCATTAGGGCTACTTTAAAACAAACTGGCAGATTCGAGAGAGGTTCTCTTGGAAGGGCCTCAAGGATGATGTATTGTGGTATATAAGGGAGTGTACGATTTGTTAGCAGAACAAGTTAGAGCATTCACATCTGGTGGGCTTGTTGCAGCCATTACCCATCCTAGAGCAGAAGTGGGAGAGCATTTCGATGGACTTCATCACTGGTTTACCCAAGGTTCATGGTAGGATTGCATTTATGTGTTTGTAGATTGGTTAACTAAATTTGCTCACTTCTTTGCTATATCTTCTAAGTACAAGGCACATCAGGTGGCAGAAAACTTCTGATTATTCACTGTTGTAGCCAAACTGGGCACTGTTTATGTGATATCTGATACAAAATTACAAATAATGTTCAGTAAATGTCGCTGTAGCTCCAAATAGGTGATAGATGTAATAATCTGCTCATAGTCGGATTCTTTCTGAGAAAGTATAAGTCTGACATAAATTTCTGAGCAGCTGCATTGTATAATCAGTTATACTTAGTGAATAATATCTCGGAACTGATTTTCTAATTGTTTATGAACTGTACCATGAGAGTCAATTAGTGTGTTCATGTTAATGTGCTTAAGTTTGATAAAATGTTTCATCCATCAAACTGAGAAACAATCGCAAACGACACATTACTAGAAGGGTACTTCACATATGTAGAACAATGAAGCTCAGGGAAAGGAGCTCTGATATTTGTCATATTCTCTCTTTAGCATAGCTGTTGATGGACACTACTTATATCAATAAAGGTTATCTAATTCTGTTTTTAATCTCTGTCGTGTTCATGCTTTTTGTAAATACTTTGCCATTGTTCTCTGTATTGGTAAATTATGTTACAATTTGAAAAATAAACTATTATCCATTGAATCAGATTATGACTTAACATAATTTGCACATAAAATTCACTTGTTCACATATCTTTTATTAAAATGATATGCATATTACAGAATATCATTGAATATCATAAAACAAGCTCTCATATTTTTACATCTATTGTGAAGTTTAGAAAAAGAGCAAATGGCTCAAAAATGGTATCTACAGGTGATTTTCTGTAGGTTCAATTATTAAAGATGAGTGTTTCTTATGTAGATTTAAGATGTATTTTAGCTAGGATTGGAGGGAAAAAGAGAAAAATATAATGTTGGTTGATATTAGGAAGGGTGTGAAATTTTTCTACTTTTGTTGGGACATCATATTCTGGTCCAATTTGATTTTCTTAGTTTTCAAATTTACATGATCGTGAAGTTAATAAGTCAATTTAAATTTGAATAAAAAATTGTAACAGGCTAATTTATTTTAGAGCAAGAAATTAAAAATGTTTTGGGTTTGCTCTCCAAATCTATGCTGCATATATTATCTTCTTATATTTGTAAATGTGAAGAAAACTACTTCCATTTGATTATGTCCTAATTGGATAGTTTCAAGATTCATATTTTTATAAGATGTAATTTGCTACTTAAGTATTTATATTGTTTTCTAGGGATCGGGCAAAACATTGGTTCTTTGTCATCGGATTTTGCATTTGATTTCCCAGGTAATTACTTTGCTATGATTTGAGAAAGCTAAGAGAAATGTCTTGAACATCTGATACTTGTTTTTTGCTTTGTTTTGCAGTTGCAATCTGCTGATTGAAATTACACATACTCCATCTGTTTCACGTCTGTTTTGACTCTGGAGAAAAAGTTTTTATGATTTTGGGCTTAAGTATGTACGCTATCAGCTAATTTTCATAGCATAAAGCAAACAGCCATACATGATGAGGATAATTTCCTTTAAAATACCATGATGGAGAGCAATTTTTAAATGATTTCCAGCAATCAAGATAATGTAAAAACTGAATGGTAAATGTTAAATTTTTCCTTTAATATTGATATGTCATGAAAGAAGTCAGCCAATAACAAAATCAAGATGAATGTAGAGTCGAGTGTTTGTTGCCTAAGTCGTTTTAAAACAAACGATTCAAGAGTAAGTTTTTTTCTTTTTTTTTGATAAGCAAAATATGGAGAACATGGTACAAAATTGTAAACCCTGACGGTTTTCTAGGTCATGAAATAGTTTGGAAAATCTAAGTATTAGAGTTCATAGATGCTGGATATACAAATATGAGTTATAATATGAATTTTAACAACTATCCCTGAAAGAAGACTGTTTTGAATCAGTCTCGGTGCCTTCTTGTAGAGAAATATCAACTTACACAGCACTCTTAACATCATTTCATAGCACAAAATATCTTAAAAACTTACAAGTTTTCAGTTTAGGAATGGTTCTTCAGCATGGTACTCTACATGCTCTACAAATTCTGTAAATATGTAGCCACTTGGTTCTGAATGTGCTGATTGAGATGTATTAACAATTCATTCCTGCAGCTCCAAAGGTAATGAGAACTTGTTCCATGTATAGTAGAACTTTTGGCCACCACAAATTTTGATATCGGCTTGTTAATTGGCATAGCACAAAGTTAAACGAAAGATTTCTGAAACTCTTTGAGTGTGCAATTCTTCTGTATAGACACATGATTCCTTCAAATTGTTGAGGGAGGCCATGATAAGGAGAAATTCATTCTCTTTTAGATTACTTCAATTAAGGTTTGTTTGTCTTGCAATATTTGGACCTTTAGCACAAGCTATTGAATTTGTGTTTGCATCCTTTCTCTATGTTCTATTGTAGATCAAAGATGATATTTATAAGTTATCTTTATGGATGAGTTAATATGAAGTTGCTAACATCTCATTCTTTGACCTCATGGTCAATTAATGTTGGAAATCTAAGTTACTAGTCTTGGTACTAGTTCTGGTTTAGGTTCACGTGTTTGGTCAAATCTTTTTTGGGGATTGGGTTTGTCAATGCAAAACTATACAAAAATCAGAAATACATATATATTTGCAGCAGTAATCAAGTTCAAAATACCACACAACATCATATAATAAACAAAACCAGCATAACAGTTGAAAATACTCCAATGTCTATTAGTCAAACTCGAATGTCATGATATATATTAAAATTAAAAATAATAATGTCAAGTGTCAACAATCAGCCATCATTGATCAGACATCAATGTCATATGGGTCTTCAATAATATCATCACCATCCATATTAGATGATGTAGGTATTGGTTTATTAGAAGAACCACAAATAGTGCCATTGGCACTAGCACTAGCACTAGCACTAGCACTCTAATGCTTGCTAGTTGGTTCGTCCTCAACATCAAGTGTGGTAGGGTGGGAAGTGGAAGCATTCAAATTAGTATGCTTTGGTTCAATATCTCACTTCCTTGTGTTCCCTTCATTGTATCCATTTTGTTTGTGTGAAAGGAGACATAAGACATAATGTACATACAATATGTTCTTAGCTTTTTCTTAGTGCAATCAATTGCACTTTAGTGAGTGGATGGAGTATTTTATCTGATTCGTCTTAGATGCAAATGAACTAGCAATCTATTAAAGACAAAATAAAGAATTGAGTTATAAAATTAAAAAAATTAAATTATAAATGAAACTTAAAAGATAAAATATATATTTTTTAATAAAACTTGCAATATAATTTCGATTGCAAGAGGTTGTAGGTGTGTGAATGATTGGGCATGGAAGTACCACCCAATTGTGAGCATCAACCTTAAAATTGTCATGAAGAGCATTTATACTAAACTCATTGGAGTGTACAAAATCCTTGAATGCAATCCTAACTACATTTTGCATGTCAGGATCTATGAAGAGTCTATAAAGTGATCTTGTACCCTTGGCCGACTTCAACAGTTCTATATTGGGCAATCTTTGTCAACATTGAAAGGATCTTAGCACTATAATATTTGGGACTCAATGCAAAGGCAAGATGTAGCGGGGTGGTTATTTTGTTCCATCTTTTTTCAATAATTTTGTGTATTTGTTTGAAGAAAGTTTCTTGAGAATCTTGCTTTTTCTCATTTATGATGATTTTCATCTTCTCAATCATTGAGTCAATGCCATCATATACTCTCGTAAACAAGGCCTATCCATAATGATATAATGGATCATACTCAATATGGGCCCGATGAAACTAAGGAAATATTCATGTAATGTCCCCTTTTAGGACATACTTAGATTTTGCCCTAAAATCACAATTTCAAAGTAAGAAGTATTTCTTATTAAATTACAACTTCCAATAAACTCAGATTTTAACCTTGCAATAATGTTACTCAATAATTCACAAACAATTAATTGATCATTTGTACTATTTGCAACATTCATTAAATTAGTTGACAATTATAATGTTCATTGATCTTTAAAAGAGATAAGTAACTATCAGTATAGATCCAAAGTTATTATCCACTCTAATGATCAACCATTGGGAAGATTGGAGATGAAGCCGCAATAGGATGCCCAAATTATTTCCTCTTTCTAAGCCCAAGGGTGGATAGGCAACCCCCTTGGCCCACTAATGGTAGATACTTCAGTCATCCATTATGGGTGGTCTACTTAGCATGAAATCTCCCTCTCTCTAAGCCCAAGGGCGGATAGGTAACCCCCCTGCCCCACCAATGGCAGACACTTCAGTCATCCATTAGGGGTGGTCTACTTAGCATGAAAAGGCTACCCTGCTTGTACTTCTGTCTCTTCTTCCCATGGTTAATTGTGGAGGCATAAGTAAAATGGGAGTTAAATCATAATAGGGATTGGATGGGAAACATGATAGGTCCGCCCGAAGCTATCCCAACTAAGCCCAAGAGCGGATATACCATCCCTCTTGGCTCCAAGTGACAGACCTCTAGTCATCCACCTGGAGTGGTCTACTTAGTGGGTAAACTTGTATCTGCATTCCCTATCCATGCTGCCTTATCCAATTCCATAGAGATAGATAACATATCATCATCCACAATATTATAGTGCATATACAATGCTTTGCTAAAATATAAAACTGCTATATTCTAATATGCGAATCTCTTAACAATTTCTGACTTCTGCCTTGGTCTGCTGAGTGCAGATAATTATGTTTGATCTGTTCTTAATATTCAGAAGATATTGCTTAGTATAAATCAAACGAATAAGAATCTAATATTCATATTAAAGAATCATTATTAATTAGAAGGCTCAATAATTGCTGCAAGCATCATTATTGCATAATCGTGTATATATATATATATATATATATATATATTTCTAAAATTGATTTCAATCTAATAATCACATTATATGAACTTATACTTCTCTTATTATTGATTTATCCTTGTTTCATATATCTCTCCTTGGACTACCTTCTTCTTTACACATCTTCTTGATATCTTCTTCATGAATAAATCTGCTGATCTATCCAACTTATTTCATTCCTTTTTCCTAATCTGTTCATACACTATTCATGAATAATTCTCCTGGTCCCCTCTTTATCTCTTTCCCCCTCTTTTATATACATTATGTCCTTATGTCTCTTACAAAGAGATACATCCCTTTTGAATAGAGGCAACCTCTTGAAAAGTCATCACCTTTAATCGCTGCCTCTCCATGCACTTAATCGCTGTCTTCAAGTATGTTTTCTTTTAATTCCAAGTGTTGCCTTTATGCTGCCTGGGAACATATTTGCTGCTTTTTGTTAAGGTAAAGTTGGCCCATAATTAATATAAGGTTGCTGTTTATATATAAACTAATTCTAAGTGCTGCCCATTATCACATAAATTGCTGCACCTGTTCGCAGCACCTGTTATTGATGATAACCATGACTCTTTCTGATATCAATCGCTCCTTATTGATATTTGATCACTGTACTATTCTTTTTATATATTAATTTGTTTATGCTGTATATGTATATAAACTAAGGTCGGCCTCCTATGGTTATATTAAGTTTATCTTGCATAAGTATGAGCAAGGTCGGCCAGCACTCTTAAGGAATATAAGGTAAGTGGAGCACTGTCATGTAATCTGTAATATCTGCTATTTGGGCATGAATAACCTAGGACATCACAACTCAACACATTCCCATCAAATGTCATCTAGGATCATCCACTTAATATTTACTGCCCTTGTAGTGCTAGATTGTTTCCATATGGATCAATTTTGGCTGCTGACCATGTTAGAAAGTGTCTTTTGAAATTTCACAAGACATCTCAAGACAATTGTGTTGGAGGCAAAATGGGTCTCAACAACTATATATACATTTTGCCTCCAACACAATTATATATATATATATATATATATATAGTTGTTGAGACCCATTTTGCCTCCAACTTATATATAAAATATAAGTTCTTAAAGAAGAAACATAAACTTTTTACTAAAGTGAAACATATATATTCTAATAAATTTTATTGCTTTACTTACCTTCAATAACTCTAATTTTGAAAATGTTCTAAATATGCCTTGTGACATATGGTTGTTGGTAATGAACATTTGGATCTCTTCGGCCTCAACTTACATTTGTTTGATCTAATCAATTTTGTTGCCAATTTTTTGTAGCATAAGGTTGATGGAGTGGATAACACAAGGTGTCCAAAAGATGAGTCACACTTCTCAATCAATAAATCAGTTGCTCTACAATTTTTGTTGTTAGTTATGAATTGAATAGCATTTCAAGGACCCACTTCCTCAATGCTCACCTCCCCTTATTAATCCATTGCCTTCACAATCATTGCTCCTTTAGGGGACATTGCAATGACATTGATTAATGGCCGATGTCTTGCATCTTTCTATCCATTGGAAATAATGGACATCACTATTTCAACCCATGAATCCATTTTGCGGCAAATATTCTCTTATTGTGGAGTCTTTAAGCACTTGGTTCTCGTTTGTAAAGTCCACATCGTCTACTTCTATTAGTTTGATGCGAATGTCTTCAACATGTACGAAGTTGATAGGAACGTTTGAGAATACCCTTCTAGGTCATTCTCCATGGCTTTCCATGTAATGTCCCCAATTAGGGACACTAGGAATTATGCTAATTTTTAGTATTTTTTGAATATTTGTAATTTTTTTGATTTATAGAAAAATTGGAAATAAATGTTGAAAGTAAATGCTAAATTGTATAAGCAGATTTTAGGTAAAAATAGATACCAACAAAGTATAGCCAAGCCCTATCATGATTTAAAATTCAAAAATTGAATTGAATTCAACTCAACGTTTAATAATATTAGGGTAAATTTTTTATTAGATCTAATTACTAGTGTGGATAATAGAGATAATAGTAGATAATTAAATGAAATTCGACACAAACAACAACAAGATCACTAGCATTTATAATTAGAAATATCCAGGGATTATTGTTAAATCAAGAATATCAATAATGTAATTTGTCAACAACTTAGGCTGGCCATTTGTGTATGTATGTAGGGTGCCATTTCTGTAGGCTAACACAACAATGTGAAATTGTCCAAAACCTTGTAAAAGGTGTAGTGATGTCCCCAAAACCATCCAATGTACGCGATCAGTCCCAAATGGTCAGTGGCTCGGTTTAGATTTATGGGGACAACTAGAAAATTAGTTCATCCTTGCAAAATAAACAATGAACAACTCTGCTAACAATGGATAGATCACACTATATTGAAATATTTAAACCCTCAAATTATGTGTTGTTGATAGCCCAATAAAAATTCAATAATTTGATCAAAATATGTATTTGCTTGTAAACAATAATTGTTTCCATTTGAATCAATGAGTACAATCATGATCCTTATGTAGAATTACCCCAATTGAATGTGAGGGTTTTCATCTCCAAACCTACAATGGATGTGTAGATTTTCATCCTTTAGAATTTGCAAGGTTTTGTCTTTGATTACTCAATTTTTAAAACTTTGATTTTGCAAATGACAAAAATGGATGGTGAAAGAGGGCATTGGCCTTTGCCTATATAAGTGCTACAAAAATGGCCCCTTAATAATTTTTTTCCCTCCAAATTATATATATTTTTTTAATAATTAAATACAAAAGCCCAAAGTCTCATTTATATGGCCTCATAAAGTAACACTAAATTTACCCAAATAGAACAATGGTTGGGGCTTAAAAGAAATGACTATTTCCTCTTAACAAATCCCTTAGCCTATGGGAAAGAGGATAGGTTACCGGTTTGAGGAAGGTCTGCAATCTTGAGAAGGCAACATGACAATCCACCCTCCCCAAAATTGTTTGTCCCCAAGCAATTGCAAAGTAGGATGCTCAAGTATTCCCACATGCTCTCGTTTCTTCCATGGGGAGTTTCCATGCACTAAGTACTCGGTGATGTTCCTAATCCTCAACTTCTTCTCATGGATGTTAGTGATGGCCTTTAGAATCAAGACTAGCTTTCCCTCATCATCCAAGGGAGGCAACTCTGCCATCAGGCTAATGTGTTATCCAAGTGCCCTTTTGAGGCATGAAACATGAAAAACATTGTGAATCTTGTTGTGTTTTGACATCTCTAACTCATAGATTGCCTCTCCAACATTTTAAATGATCTTATAGGGTCCATATGGGCTTGAGTTCTCAGATCCCTTCTTCTTGATGGAAATCTAGATGTATGGATGCAACCTCAAGAACACCAGATCTCCAATCTCTGATGTTCTCTTTGTGTAGTTCTAATCAACATAGAGCTTCTACGTGTTCTACGCTTGTTGGAGGTGATCCTTGAGTGTCCTCAAAATGTTTTGACTATTCTTGACCAAATCACTAGTAGTTGGTACCCTACTATTTGCAAACACCAAATTAATAAAAATTAGCATTTCATATCCACAAAGTGCGATAAATAGAGATATATTTGTCGACATGTATTATGTGTTGTAGCAATATTCGTTTAAGTGCAACCATTTGACTTAAGTTGTCTGTTGGTCCAAAACTTAGTTCTTCAAATATCATTCAACCCATTTTTTCACAATTTTTGTCTATCCATCGATTTGTGAATGGTAAGTCATGCTTGATGTAAGTTCTATACTTATCAATTGTAAAATCCCCACTTGAATTTTTCTGTGATTTTACATAAGTTTGACAATGTAAACATTGATAAGTAGGAGGTAAACATTTTTTTTTTTGATACGCAAGATTAGTATATATTTTATTAATATAAAAAAATTTACAAGCATCTGCCATGCAGGGAAAAAGATTATTGAAAAAACCAAATATCCAACTGACCAACATAACCACCTTCTATAACCAGCGTCCAAACGAAACTAACTACCAGATCGACAGATTATCCAGCCAAAAAAAACACCACAAAAAAGCCATTTTAATGGCTATATCGCTACCAGGGCTTCCAACAATACTGATAAAAAACTAACCCCAACCCCTATAGATAAAAAAACACTACCCAAAGCCCAACTTACAAAAACTTGTTTAATTTAGCAAAATCCTCGAATTCAAATTTCCACTCCACTCCGCCAACCACCAATAACCCAAAGAATTTCTTTAGAAATTCAACTGCTACTGCCACTAACATCTGATGTCTCATCAAACCCGGCCCATGTAGATCTAGGAGGAATGGAAAGATCTTCACCATCTCCTCCGTGCAAAATCGTGCGAAATTGCAAGGCCTTAGGCAACCCTTGCCTTCAATCACCGCACTTAGAACCTCGTCCACTCCTTCCACCAAGTCCTCCCTAAACATTTTAACCAACAAAATTTTTGCTTCTGCCTTTAGAACTAAAATGTCCAAGAGAGATGCTAGGAAATGAGAGGAGACGTGCAAATTGTCCCTCCCGTACTCCATGCACTCCAAATGACTAGAGCCCAGAACCATCTTCACAATTGCCACCACCAACGGATCATTATTTAGCAGAATTCGCTTTAATCTTTGATTAGTGACCTCCCTGAATGAAGTTTGCCTCGCTGACGACCTCAATGAAATCGGAGAATCAGCCCCAAAACAAGCAAGGCCCGCCACCGAGACCTCAATTACAAATTTTGAACCCTTCACCATTAGCAATCCAACATTGATTACACTCGGCTGGAATGAGAGAAGGTCGCCCGCATACACTACACCCACTTGCAAAGAAAGCCGCTCACCAAAAATGATGCTGGCTTCAATAAATAAAGAACGCGGATCACAAGACCGCCGTCATCAACTGCAAATGGTACCCCATCCAGTGTGCAAGATGTCCTTGCAAAAGGAAGAAAATCCTTCACCATTATATACACTCATCAGTATGTGTTGGAGAGGGAGCCATAGTTGTCCTCAGCTATGAGTCGTATGCCTTGCGAAAAGACAGACTGCATCACAACTTCCCATCATGATTGCCAATGTCGCGCACCAAGCCCCGTCTCCTAGCCACCGTGGCATCAAATGCCACCTCCCTCTGCCAGCTTGGAGGGGCGCTCGCCCTTCCACCCACGACAATGTAAACATTTAGTCAAACGGTTGTCATTCTTTTGAGTTTGGAAGGTTTCAAAACTTTTCTCACAAGACAAATTACTTAATATGATTTGCACATATAATGGAGATTTATATTCTATTCAATACAATATGAAAATTGAAACATCATGTGCAGAAGATGACGATTTCATACAGACTGAAATAGTAGAATATTTTAGCATTTGCAATCAGATATTCAAAGATATTGTCATTGCACAATCTGACTTAGTAAAGAATCCCACATAGGTCGAAATGCCTTCAGAACTTCCTAGTTGCACTTATTGTGGTTTAATAGTAGCATTGCATTCAACGATCCCCTGTGAAAGGATGACCTGGACTCAAGTTATCCTTCTCCTGAGTTTTGGATGCCACTAATGATATGACAGACCCATGGATTCCTATCTGCCTTCCCACACGGCCCCTTGGGGAACAACAAACACAAATGTAGCCTCTTGATACAATCAACAATGTTGGCATATGAGCTGAAAGGAGTCACGATTGGTTAGGGGCGCCTTGTAAATGAAGGCATCACTTACTCCATAGGCCCACGACTATCCTAGCTTGGTGCAACCAACAAAATCTTATGCTGAGTGATGGCAACTCATTCAAAACTACCTTTGAAATATAGCATTGGTGGTATAGCACTTGCAAAGGAATAACTCGACCCACTTGGGAATTACCAAATATCAAACCATAACCTGATATTCTTTGCCAATATAAATTGAACCTTCAACCAAATAAAACCTGTAAACTCTTGCTGAAAGTTGTCCCCAAATTGTGCACGAAATATATATATCGTTATTCTGCAAATTTGTCTCCACAGGAAACCCCATAGATTTACAAATGAAGAACACTGTGAAAGACCTGAATGATCTCTCCAACTTGACCAACTAGGGTGGATTAGTCTCACCACTGAACCCAGTTGCCCTAGGGTTTTTTGTCCCAGAGCCAAGAACTTTGAGAAACTTCTCAAATCACCAAATAGAGAAAATAATCAAGCATAATGCAAATGAGCACTCAACTCCACTTTAAATACGCCTTGCACTTTTCCTGCTCAAAAAATAAAATATCTCTTATTATAAAGTGACTTTATAAAGTACCTTTTTTTAATATTTCCCCAAAGTCACTTTATAACACCATTTAATCTAATTATTTAATATTACCTTATAAATGTACTTTTTCGCCAAGCAACATTAAATAATTAAATTAATCAATTCCCTTTAACCGACTATAGCCTACGAGAATTAAATAGGCTATTAAGTTATCCTAGAGTGATTAATGGAAAGGGGACATCACAGTCCTCCTTTCTCAAGATTGCTTGCCCTCAAGCAATTGCAGATTAGGGTGTTGCAAAATTTGCTCTCCTTCCCACGTAGCATCCTCCACGGGCAAGTCTCTCCACCTGATAAGATATTCTTTGATCACTCTGCTCCTCAACCTCCTCTCCTTGATATCCAAAATCTCGTTAGGTACCAATACCAACTGCCCCTCCTCATCCAACAGAGGTAACTCTGCTGACGAAGTAACCTGTTGCCCCAGTGCCTTCTTGAGGCACGACACATGAAAAAAATTATGGATCTTACTTTTCTTGGGAAACTCAAGCTCATAAGCTATTTCCCCCACATGCTTGATTATTTTGTAAGGTCCATAGTGTTAGTTTTAGGATCAGAAATGAAATAAGCAGAAATACAACAACACATTGAACAATGAACACAGTAGATACCCTGGGAAAACCCTCCTACTCAAGGGAGAAAAACCCAGCAAAATATATCTCCAATATATTGAATGAATAAGAGCAGAAATCTGCTTACAAGTCTGGCCTTACTCAAGGCTGAATTAATACAATGAATAATAGCATCACTCCTTGATGCAAAGATACAAATGAATGTGATTGTCCTTGAGAATGGTCTGCTGCTACAAACTGATCTGCTGCTAAGTACGAACTCCTTGAAAGAATGTGAATTGAATATGAGAATGACTTGATATGTAAATGACATGTCTTCCCCTTGTATATATACAACTTGGGGCGACCTCTTCTCTAGGTTGGCCTCTAGAGAAAATAGGAAAATATAAAATATAATTTGCACATCAAGAAGGCTGACCTGCCTTGAGCATTTTTTCATTTAGTTTTATTTAGAACATGAAGGCCGACTTGCCTTTAATTAAGAAAATAGCTCCCGAAGCTATAAAACACTAACACTCCCTCTTAGCTAGGGAGGTATTTTCCAGATATGCTCGTCATGGAGTCTCTCAACATGACGCCCACAATGGCTACACCCATTTGTGGAAAGTAGTTCATCACGGAGTCTCTCAACGTGATGCTGTCATGGAGTCTCTCAACATGATGTCCACCATGGCTACTCCCATGTGTGGAAAGAAACACATGTACAAGTGTCCATCACAGAGTCTCTCAACGTGATGTCGTCATGGAGTCTCTCAACATGACGTCCACCATGGCTACTCCCATGTGTGGAAAAACACAAGTACAAAGGGTTCATCATAGAGTCTCTCAATGTGATGTCGTCATGGAGTCTCTCAACATGACGTCTCATCTTAGTCTCAGAGATGAACAAGGGCTTGCACCTCACATTCCTCCGTCTCAGAGAAATATACACTACAAGGGCTTTCACCTCATATTTCTCCTTCTCAGAGAAATATACACTACAAGGGCCTTCACCTCATATTTCTCCGTCTCAAAGAAATATACACTACAAGGGCTTTCACCTCATATTTCTCCGTCTCAGAGAAATATACATTACAACAGATCTTCATGATGATTTGACTCCCTCTGATGCTCCAAGTACTTGCATCAACCTTCTGACCTCCTTGTCCAAGGTTGCCTCTGTTGGTTTGTCAGACTCCC
The DNA here is from genome assembly GCA_007258455.2 of Sequoia sempervirens. Lineage (NCBI taxonomy): Eukaryota > Viridiplantae > Streptophyta > Pinopsida > Cupressales > Cupressaceae > Sequoia > Sequoia sempervirens. The sequence goes on along the minus strand of VDFB02000003.1, from coordinate 122,743,446 downwards.
TCTGAATGTTGTTTCCTCCTCTTCGAAGAAACTGATCGCAATTTGTATAGGTTCTTCCTCTTTGAGAGATGTTTCCAGTGAAGTTATGTGCCACCAACTCAGTCTCATGGCTGCAAGCTATGTCTCCACGATCAACCTGCAGGATTTCCTCACAGGATGCATCAGGCTCTTCCTCCCTTGAATTCCTTATGCAATCTTTCATCATCCTTTTGCTCCTCAATCCATCCTGGAAGCATTTTAGAGAGATTAATAATAGTTCATAGAATTAAACTATCCCGAAGAGAAATACCAATGCATACATGATTCACTATTCCCAATTGCATGAACTACATAAAATTTATTCAAAGGTATAGACATAAAATACTTATCTCTTTAATAGCACTCTTCAGATCTATTTCAAGTGTTTCCAATTTGTCTTGTGCATCCTTGTTGGAAGATCCGATTAACATGTGATGCCAGTATATCGACTCCTCCAGGTATTAATGGTGTTAGCAACAAGGATCCTCATAGAGTGAAGAATCATCAACACTAGTGACCATACATAGGTCAATCTTCACGCCCAAATCAGGTCCATGCATACAGCAGCAATAACACGTCTTAGCTTTTTCCTTCTACACACTAATATTGATGTCCTAGATGTTCCTTAGCAGCAAACCCGAATGCTTCTCCTTGATGATGTCCCAACATCTATCAATGCCTGGAACGATTTACTATTGTAAGGAATAAGTACCAAGCCCGAATTTGTTCCTGCTGAAGTAGCACCTGGATGTGTCGAACAACCTTTGATGTATGATGAGCAGCTGATGAATATTGAAAGCGGCTATCATAAATAGAACGGCTTCTTGTCTTTTGTCCGCTTGGTGTGGAATATTGACTTCATAGTGGGATGCGACAAACATTCCACACCTTATTATCTCCAACAACTATCATTGTCTTCTTTAGAGTGGCTTGATATCAAATATAAGCAGCTATTTGTCTCATTTACCTTTTGCGTCCTTATCTGAATATTGTTTTATTTGCAGATAATGTAGATTTGTCTTTGTCAACGCCTTCAGGGATATAAGCAGCTCCTGACAGTCATTGTCTTTTATTATGTGATTGAAGATATCGCCACATCACACATATGTAATATTCAACATTCATTTACCCCTTAGAGACGCGATTTCTCAAGGAAGCCCGATAGCAATTATAATAAGCGCCTCTTTATTTTGTCTTCACCAGATATTTCTTCCTTGACTTTTATCGTGAGATTTTCCCAAAGAAATCGATACTCTAAATGAATACACTGCTTGACCTTTTTCCGTCTCCTAAATTTCCAAGCTGGCAATTTCTTGTCTCTTGTTGATATGGTTGACTGAATTCTTCTTTAATTGAAGCGGCTCCTTTGGTTCGTAAATCTCCTACAGAGGGCGAAATTACGCTGAGATTGAATTCTTTTATATCCCAACATTTGTCTCATATATCCGCCTTGTTAGAATCTCACCGATAAGGCTTGTCTTTACTGCTTAAACAAATCTGATCGGATCTTTGCTTAAACCCGCTCTAATACCATGTTAGTTTTAGGATCAGAAATGAAATCAGCAGAAATACAACACATTGAACAATGAACACAACAAATACCCTGGGAAAACCTTGCTACTTGAGGGAGAAAAACCCAGCAAAATATATCTCCAATATATTGAATGAATAAGAGTAGAAATCTGCTTACAAGTCTGGCCTTACTCATGGCTGAATTAATACAATGAATAATAGCATCACTCCTTGATGCAAAGATACAAATGAATGTGATTGTCCTTGAGAATGGTTTGCTGCTACAAACTGATCTGCTGCTAAGTACAAACTCCTTCTTGAAAGAATGCGAATTGAATATGAGAATAACTTGATATGTAAATGACATGTCTTCACCTTGTATATATACAAATTGGGGTGACCTCTTCTCTAGGTCGGCCTCTAGAGAAAATAGGAAAATATAAAATATAATTTGCACATCAAGAAGGCCGACCTGCCTTGAGCATTTTTTCATTTAGCTTTATTTAGAACATGAAGGCCGACCTGCCTTTAATTAAAAAAATAGTTCCCGAAGCTATACAACACTAACACATAGAAATGTGGTTTCAACTTTTCTGCACCACTTTTCTAATAATTAAATAATTAAGATTATTTAATTATCAAGGATGATGAAGGGGATTTAATAAAGTCACAGGCCTAGTAATAATTTTAGGTGTCTACAGTTACGAATGAAAAGATCAATGGGGAATAGAGAGTAAAGAGCATCTAATAGTGACATGGACACCTTGCATGATGCCATCATTGAAAGTTAGAGAGAAACAATTAGGGAAATTAAAAAATCCATGATTGTGATAACATGAACAATACATTGTTTGAATTAGGGTAAGGCACAACAAGGTGAGGAAGCTCTTTGAGTCAAGATGGTGCAATAATCAAAACCAGTTGTAATGGCATTTCATCTCTTGCTATTGGATTGCTAGTTCTTTGACAAATGTCACATTTGTGGGTATACTTATTAGCATCTTTAATTAATTTAGCCACCAAATTGTTGCTACTAAAACCTTCCTTCTTGTACCATCATTGGAATTATGTCCACTAAAAAGGCCTTGATGAGCTTCTTGTAGGATATGGTCTTTTTCATGTTCCATGACCACCCTTCCAAAATTTAATATTTTCCTAAAATTTGTTTCCACTAATTATAGTGTATGGGAGGGCTTTTCTGGTAAGTCTTCTCTTTTCTTCTCTATTGTAGTTCTCTAGAAAGTTCCCGGTAGACAATCATTCAACAATCTCTTTTAGTTCATTTGGTACCACATTTATTTTAAATATGTGTGCTCCTAGAAAATTGTCTTCAATTTGACCTCCCTCATCTCCATTTTCAATCTTGGATAGATAATTCGGTCCATAATTGGCTTTAACTAATTTGACCATGACCTTGAAGTCGAATTGTTGCAGTAACATTTGCTATTGACATATGCACACATGTATAAACAATCTATTTATAAGGTGTGCAGGGTGTTAGCTCGAATCGATATAATTTTTTGTAATCCCTTGGATCTTAGCTCTTTTTGATCACCAAATTCTTGATGTGAGCAAGGTGAGAGCATACAAAGACTAGAATGAGGGCAATGGAATTAATTCAAAGATATTAGTGGCTAGCCATCCAATTTACAATATAAGCAAATCATAGAATTGATCAAGCCAAAAGGGCTGATAGTGAAATGTAAATTTCGATCAAGCCAAATTAGTTGAATGCAAGTGGGATTGCGTAATGCAAAAATGGCATACTAAATCACCTGATTCCAATACATGCCATGCGTGATGGAAAATATACTAAAAGTAAATGAATCTAGTACATAAATCAACCAGGATATTACAATGTTAAACAAGGATCCGATGGTTAATTGTCTAGGATCTTCAATAATATCAAATACTGGCAGTAAATTGTCTAGTTTACAATATTTGAACAAATGAGAATTGAATTTGCATACAATATTATAACCCTAATGAGCACAACAAAACTGAAGCATGATTATTTCATTTAGCTTAAATTGCATCAGAATAATGGAAATCTCAAATACAGAAAATATAAAGTACCAGCATACCTTGGAAACTGGTAGAAACTGAAGCTGATTGTAATCAAAATATCTTCGGAAATGTTATAGAAATGGCTGGTGTGCAGAGTTGTACTTTTATAGCTAACAACATCCACTATATTGGAATATCACAGCCCATATTGGCTGATGACAGCCACTGAAACTTCTAGAATGAGGCTAAGTTTTTACCACTTATCTCTTGTTGATGTCGTGGAAAGCATAAGTCTTTGCCATTGCTTCATCTTGAAAATATCTACCACATCCATAGCCTCTGCATATGTCATCAGTAGTGAACACAAATCATGACATGAAACAACCTTGCATGGTGACTTGTAAGACAACACATGGAAATTTACTTTAACATATTGAAGTTAACTTGACAAAAATTGGGAAGAACGAGGTGCAAACAATGAGTTTTGCAGGGGGTAACAATTTGCAAAAATTGTACAAAATTAAATACACAATTGAGAACACAACTGATAATTGATAATTCAATGTCAAATATCGAATTATAAATGTTAAAGATAGGTTTGACTTGGAAAACTAAAAATATAAATCAAATGAAGTCACTTGAGATTTAGTCGGAAAAAACTTACGAAAAAATGCTGCTTTTCCATCTAGTACAGCCCAAAACAATTTTTAGTTTTTCTTTTTTAAAACTAGAGGGGTGTAGGGGAAATAATCACCAGTTGGGTCGAGGGGTAGTGAGCCTTGTGGAGTTTAAGGCCTATGAGGCCATAGGGGCCTTCATGGCACATGACATTTTTTAATAAGTTTTTGTTTTTAACCAAACTCTAAATACTTCAAAAAATGCACTTTTAGGATTAGTTATGGTTGGTTAGTTTTTCTCTTTTGGTCTTTTTAAATATGCATTTTTAGAAACATAAAGGTTCTCCCAGAGTGCAATGCAAGTATGTCTCAGATCTACCTTGACCAAAGGACTAGGGTTGGACCAAACCTTGGGCAAACCCAAATTGGAATTAGGTCTCAACCTGGGCCAGTTTTGGTTTGTTTAGTGTTCTTGGCAAATCTGGTAATAGAGCTATAATTTCTTTCTTTCTTTTTCAAGATGACTTTACAGTATTCAGAAACAGTAGGGTTTCTTGAGTACCAAGTTGAGAGGACCATTGATGAGAGTCTCTTTGATAGGACTGGAAGGAATTAGATGAGAGTCCTCTTTGTCTCCTTGCACAAGATTATCTGAAAGGCTCATCTAGGTGGCCTAACAGGACCAAAAATGTTCATAGGTGTTTCTAGCTGGACAAAACTGTGGCTGAAGCATTAACAACTTGAGCACAATTTTGTTTCCCTCCTATTTGTAGCACCCCAATATTTTCAAAATATTGAGTTAAATGTGTTAAGATTTAATGGTGGATTTTTGTTCTCATCTACATTACAAATAAGTGGTCACTGAAACTGTTATGTGAAATCCACTCTCATCTATCTTGTATTGGCAACGAATTTCTAACATAGTTATGATATTTATATGATCACATATTATATCTTCGATAAGGTGGCTTGAATTCAGATTTATGATAGTGCCTTCTGATAATAAAACATAAGTAGGTTTCAACAAATCAATGCAGTGATTAAATTTGTTTTCCTGACTCTACAGGGTGTTTCTCAGAAGGATATCCTTGCAGTAACAGTATGTAATATTGGTGACTTCTGTTCATTACAGATTGCACTCTATTTTTCTTCTTGAGGTGCATAATTATTGCTTTTTGGAATTATTAAATTTCAAATATGTTACATTGACTCTTCTATTCATTTTTATGCATTTCAGTTCACTAGAAGGGCTGGACAAGATCTTCTTTATAGGTTAGAGCGTCTTGCAGCTGCTCAAAAGCATTCCAATGAAGTCTCATCATGTGCTGTTGGCATACGTGTTGGAACCTTTCATTCTTTCTGTTTATCTGTTTTACGGGCCTATCCAAATTATGCTGGACTTGCTCCTAATTTTGTGGTTTTTACTCCAAAAATGCAGGTTGTGAACTATTCATTTGTATTATTGTAGATTATCCTTCTGTTAATATGGTAACATTTTTAAAGTCTGTACGGATGCTTGTAGAAGTTTTTCATCTTTAATAAATGGCCATTTTTATTGGTTTTAATTTCATCAGCTTGATTTATTGGAAAGTCTGATTGAAGAGTGGCACACAGAAAGAAGGCTTCAGAGTGAAGGGCAATCCATACATTTTCATGACAAGCTGGCTACAAGTAAAAAGCTACAGGTTAGTAAGTCATGTCTCATCTTTGTCTTGTGATGTTTCCAAAAGTTATATTGCCTTTCTATAGTTTTTTACCGTTGAACTAAAAACTCCTAACAACATAGATTTATTTGTTTGCTTCTTTGAAATTAGCCAGTTTTCATACAAATCATTAGGGAAGCAGTGTTACTTTTAACATTTTGAAGTCTAGGTGCTGAGTTTGTAGGTAACAAAATTTTAATAGCTATTGGATTGATTGAAAAGGGGAAGTATCATTCCATAGCAGAGAAGAAGATTTTTTTTGAACACGGAGCTTATCGATTGCTTCGACATCTTCATAAAGCCCAATTTGGAAAGCCACAAGAGGTTGTTAAAGATGCTGATCTTATTTGGAATGAAGGGGATGGTGTTTCAAAGTGGATCTTGCAGCAATATCATGAACGTCTTCTGCAGGAAAATGGGATAGACTTTAATAGCTTCATAAGGTTGGTGACATTCATCCATGAGTTATGCTGATTTATGAGACTGTGTGATGATTTCCTCTTTGCCAAGCTGAACTAGTGCTTTGCTGAAATGTATTTGGTAAATGTGAAAAGGTCACACATATTGTTTATATAACTTAATGCTTGTTTCTTTTTAAAGGTACACTATTAATATTTTACAAAAGTGGCCAAGTGCATTGGAGAGTGCAGGGTTGAAGACTCAGTATATATTTGGTGAGAATTCCCTATCTTTCATCACAAATTTGGCCTATCATTATTTTGCTAGTATTTTTTATATTTACGGCTAAGATGCCTTTGAGATACTTGTTGCAGTAAATAAATTAAAGAATTGTGCATACACTTACGAGGACCATTGAAGATTTCAGATCTCCATGCACACTATAATATTCCGTTATCATATTAAATTCAATTTGTTATCATGTGCTTACTCGATGTTCTTATTTTCTCTTATATATTGTAATTGAGTACTTATATAAGGTTTTTGTTACTAGTGGATGAATTTCAGGACACTGATGTTGGCCAGTTTGAATTACTGAGAATTCTTTGCAAGGAACATGGGCACATTACAATTGTTGGTGATGATGATCAACAAATATATTCATGGCGTGATGCAGCTGGTTTTCAGAATATAAAAAAATTTGAAAATGATTTTGTTGGTGTAAACATCATTAAGTTGGAACAAAACTTTCGCAGCACCGGTGCAATAGTGGCATCTGCTCGAAGCTTGATTACAAAGAATAAGAATAGAATACCAAAGACTGTGCGAACTGTAGCACCCACAGGTATGTTGATGACAATATGTGAGTGCAGAAATGACCAATGTGAAGCTACAGCTGTTGGGGATTTTATACTATCATTGAAGCAACAAGGTGTGCCTTTGCAAGAAATCGCTATTTTATATCGTTTGCAACGGATTGGTTTGGAGGTTCAGCACAACTTGCAAGCTTGGGGCATTGAATGTCACATTAGAGGTAGTGGATGTGGGTCTTCTGGAAGTCAAGTTTTTCTTGGTAACGGTGAAGAAGTTGGTTTAGTATTTGGAGATGTATTCCATGACATTCTTGCAGTTCTAAGAGTAGCCACCTGTGAATCAGATGAGCTGGGATGTAAGCGCCTATTGAATCTTTTTTGTCCTTCTATGAGTTTAGCAATAAGAGATTGTTTAACTTACCTTCAACTGAAGAAGGGTTTCTCTTTGTTACAAGCCATTAAATCTACACGGTCCCATCTAGTTGGGTTGCTAACATGCAGTGAACTATCTTCATATGCCTCGGCTAAATCTATGTCTAATATGTCAAAGAGTGATTGCATAACCCTTGATGGTATGCTTTCCATATTGAAACTTATAGCAGCCACAAAGAATGATTCGAAACATATGGGTTTGAGAGATATAATATTCAATATCTTGCAACAGATTTCTTGTGTAAGAAGCAGTGAAGATTTTCGGCACATTTTGAATCCTAAATCTGATGGAAGTGAAGTAAAGAATGATCAATATTTGTTTCCTTCCCACAAAGTTGAAACCAGGTCACATAATAACTTAGAATATGCTGGGATTAAAGCTCTTTTAAAAGAAGCTGCTTTGTTTGATGGTGAAATTGTGTCTGATTCAACAAGCGGGAATTGTGTTGCTAACAAAGAGAGAAATATTGGTATGATGCATCTCCTTGCTATTTATCCTATGATCTTAGTTTTCATGAAAAGATGTAAGAAACCCACAGCTTTGTCTCTTTGACAGTCCTCTTGAAGATTTTGGGTACATGGTTGAGTATAATATATGTAATATGTTGGTAATGTGTGCACTTTATTTCTGTTGGTTTATCTGGCAGCTGCACATCAAAGAAGCTATATGGACATGAAGCAGAAGAGAAGCATAAAGGGAAGATCTACAACATCACTTGATAAGCCTGGCATTCTCGAGGCAGTTAGTTCAACGATTGATGGGAACTCTTTGGAGAAGCTAAAGATATTCCTTGATCAGGTTAATTTGAAAATGCATGACAATGAGCTAGGTGAAAATAATGGTTTCAAGTCCGTTTCTTTAAATGAAGCTGTTTCCTGCAGCTTAGCAGACACAACTGGAGTGACACTTTCAACCATCCATCAGGTTATCCTTCCTCTCAGATATTGACAGTTTTCATAAAGTGCATTCTACAGATATAATTATTTTTGTTTATGACATCTCTATTTATGCATGTCTAGAAAGATAAACTTAAAGATTTTATGAGATGACAGACGACCTGTCTTATATCTGATGCATGTGGAGAATATTTGTTGTGATGCAACAGGGTTGCAAAAGCTCAACTCTTTGCAAAACTGTTATATGTTAGAATATGTTAAAAGAATTTTATTGAATCCCATTCAGTTAGCGATTCTTATGATACACATTTGGGCTATTATGTTGAGAGGTTATACAATACCAGCCACAAGAAGGTGGACAGCTGTAACCAGATTGTTCTGTGGAGAGGATAAATATTTATGGGACACAGAAGAGTCAACATTATTTTAGGAGCTCACGATTTTTTGAAACTATTTTTATTTTGAGTGGGACCTAGGAAAATCTGTCATTTTTGCTGCACACACAAAACAAACAAACAACCTCCAATCATTACCATAACCAAAGATTTTCCACTTACACACCAAAAATGTAAATAAATGTAATAACTCTCACATGTCATACAAAAGGTAGAGGCAATTAAATGATTAATTATATTGGACAAAACAGATAGATGCCTTAAGGTTCTCCTTTCTGCCGGGGAAAGGGCAAAAAAGGTGTCTATCAATTGACGTTTTATGAAAATCTGTATTTAAGATGTTTGAGTTAATGCTCATTTGGTTTGGGTACTATGTGTCTTATGTATGGAGCCTACATTTATTAGTGAACCTATTTGTATTAAGTGGCCTAATTTTTATAATATTATGTTGGAATTAGTATCATAACTAGGTTGGTCTATCCTCATGTCATGTGTGTGAATGATATATAAATAGAGGCACTGCCTCCCACCATTTAATCCAGTTTGTTTTTATTCTAATATATATTACGGCATTGTTTCTTCTCTTTGATGTTTCTTGATAACTTCACATATTGGCTTGTTTTTTTTCTCTATTTAACTTCTGGAGTTTATATTTCTGTTTGATATGGAGTTAGTTGTAAATTCTATCATGGTATGATAACTTAGGGTTTGAAACTCTTTAAGTTTTGGTCCTTTGTTGCTGGAAAGATGGCAGGAGAATTGGTGCCATTGGTTGTCAAGTTGTTATACCCATATGATTTTTTTTGTATCGTGTCAATTTCAAACTAAATTCTTTTTTTTTTGACAAATCATGAGTCTTGTTTCAGAACTTGGTCATGGATGACCTTGTCATTTTCATTGTCTTTCTCTTATGTTTTTGCAGACCCGACAGATAGAGCTTTCAAATGCATTCTGCAGAATGGAGTTTAGATGACGAAGAGGTTCACTGACGTTTACTAAGCCATGAAAAATGTTGCATTTCTATGTATAGGTGTGCACCATACTAGGTGGAGAATAGGTTTTTAAAGTTAAAATTTGCAATCAGATGCTTTGGTGCGTAGCATTGTTAAGCTCACCATTATATTTTAAAACCAAAAGCTTCAAGCCTTTGTACTGGCGTACACTGCATGAAGGAAGAGAAAATTCTTTAACTTATAGATGTGGCGGAAAGAGCACACCATAGGACAGAAAGACAAGTTTTCGCAATAATTATTTTTGCATCTGTATGTGTTGAAGCATGTGCATACAACGGCTGTTGGGTTTTCAGAAAGACAAGGTTTGCATCTAGATAGATGGGCTTGCAACCTACAATAGATAAACACAATTTCAAAAAAAAAATGATACACGAGCATTAAAAGTGCATGTTGTATCAAGGGCAACATAGTTTCATGTTGAGTAAAAAGCTTGTAGGTGAAGCAGATAGGCACGCCCTGAGGTAGATGCAAAGCAACATACATGCATGCACCATATTGTGGGCATGTAGTTTCAAGAACAGAAAGTATGCGAGTTAGGTGAATAGCAAGCACCATTTAGTGGAATATGTCAATTTCACAAACCAAAAAGCTGCATGCCAGTGTATAGTTGTGCACCATATATAAGGGCCCTTTGGATAATAAATTATTATATTGTTCCTCTGCAATTCCTCCCTTCAGCCTACAGGGAATAAAGGTAGGCTTTGGGTCTGCCGATTCTACTCAGTTTGAAAAAGGGGACATTACACGTCCCCATGGAGTGCAGCTATATCCTCATGGATGCCATAGTTCAAGAATGCATTAATTCCCCCCTGTTCTTTGAAGCTCCTTTGCTAAATTTCATCCTTCTAATACAATATTCGAGTTGCAAAACTCTGCGAGTCTTTTGGATCTCTATCTAGCAGCACTTTTGTACTGCATAGCTGCTTGTTAGTTGAAAATCAGCTGCAGTTATAAGTATAACTATTTTTTTCTTTCCACAATTTTGTGCCTCAAAATGTTGGCAAACTTTTATAATTTTTCTTCATAAAAAATAAGATCTACTTTTTGATTTTCCTGATACTAATAGTAAAACTAACTACTGTCTAGAATCTGCAATACATACCTTTTCTGCATTTTATGGTTTGTAGCAGTTTGTTCTTTTTACTGTTCCTTATTAGATCTGTACCAGCAATCAAAAATGTTAACTGATTATGTAATCTGCTTGCCTGATGTCACACTACTATATGAAGGCAAAGGGTCTAGAATGGACAGCTATCATTTTAGTACGAGCAAATGAGGGAGTCATACCACTTATGGATGATGATTTTATAGTCGAACCAAGCTCTCCGAGAACCATCGACCATGGCATCACATATAAAGATGATGTAATTCGAATGGAAACAGGAACTGAAAGTAACACAAGCAGGGGCGACATCTCATTATTACGACCTTCTATCTCAGAAGCTGAAGGAAAATTTTCCAATGGACCAAACAGAGGAGTTGAAGAAGAGGTGTGTAATGTGTAAAGTAAATATAGAAATATGGGTTTGAAAAAAATGTTTGATTGTTTGGTTAGGACTTTTGAGTAAAAAGAACTTTAAAATCATGAAATTTTCACAGTCCATATTGATTTTTAGCTGATATTTTTCTGGATTTAACACTGTAGATTTTTTTGTTACCTATGAGTTCCCTCCCATGAAGGGTGTCAATTAAAATCATGAAATTTCCAGTCCATATTGATTTTAGCTGATATTTTTCTGGATTTGACACTGTAGATTTTTTTGTTACCAAATGAGTTCCCTCCCACGAAGGGTATCAATTAAAATCACGAAATTTCCAATTCCATATTGATTTTTAGCTGATATTTTTCTGGATTTGACAGTGTAGATTTTTTTGTTACTATCTAAAATGAATTACCTCTCAGAAATATCTACACTGTCAAATCCAGACAAATATCAGCTAAAAATCAAAAGAACTCTGATTTTATATTGGAAGATTTATTTTTGTTCGTTTGTGTTGAATAGAATGACTGCAGTCCTGTGATTTTTATGTTTGAAGGCCTTTCTAATAGTAGTATTTATGGGCAGAGGCGGCTTATGTATGTGGCTTTAACTCGAGCTAAACGTTTTATTCTTGTAAGTTTTGGTCAATTCAGTTACAGCTAAATTTCAAGTGTTCGCACCTACAAATGCTCTAATTTGGGTCGTTTTGTATATTTTTCAATTGTGTTTCTTTAACAAGAACAGTTTCAATGGAGAATTTGCAAGCATTTTGTTCAAATTTCTTTATGACTTGGCTAATAATGATTTTTGGTTTGGAACTTGTGATCAGGTCACACATATTGTGACAGCAGGTGGGCAACAGATGGCACCATCACGTTTCTTAGCAGATATTCCACAAGGTGAGTTAATATTATATATTTTTCAGACATATTGCATGTAATCTGGTCCAACCATTTGTGTCTGTTATGTTTTCTCTGTAATCATACATCACAAACAACTTACTGGATTCATGTATGAAAGATTATTATTGCAGGCGTTCTTGAATTTTCAGAGTGAAAGTTTGTAAATTTTTTTCCTTGTTTATTATTAGTAACTTTGAATCTTTGTATTGAGGTTATGATACATTTCCTGTTTTCTCGAGAAAAGTCCTGTATGCAACTAATGTTCTTTTATGCACAGAGCAAATTAAATCATAGGCAAAAATTGTTAGCACAAACCTAGTTGTGCAGATATATAGCAGTTCTTTACGTCCAATGTGCTGTAATTATTTTATCAAACTATTTGATTGACAAGTGCACCATATCGAGTCATCAAACATGCAGGTAAGGAGCATATCTGTGTTGCAGGTGTTTCTGTAGCAGCTGCTTTATTGATGTTTTCCGTGTCTATGCATACCATGCAAATTCTGTTAGTTACTGTGGTCCCATGTTGAGGTTAACAGAGTTTCCTTATATGTAATACTCATAGTCATGATGGCTTTTGCTATTGTTTATTAACAATTTTGTTACTATCACAAAGAATTTCAGTTTCGCTGGCTGTATGCGATATCCACACGAGGTTTTCTAAGCTCATTCAGTCCATGTCTTCTGCCTCCAGTTGCAATAGCCTTCTCTCTCTCAGGCATCTGCATTGAATAACTTGAACCATAAAAGATTGTATCACATGTAATCTTAAGAGTCATCCTCTATAATATCTAGTGGCTGTTGGTCCACTAGTGAGAATGCTTGGCTTACGAAGAGCCCACCAGGGATAAATTCTTGCTGAGTGCAAAAGCCCAATGCCATAAGTGAAGAGGGTCAGTTTGAGTTGCAAATTTGGTAGAATGGATATCCCTTAGTCTTTTGGCACCGAGCCAAAAGAGGTTGATGAATTGTGCAACTGATACCTATGGGCTGCAATTTTTTTGGGACGTTTATCCTCCCAAAACCCTAAAAAATGTTATGCGTCTCTGGCCTTTATTTTCTGCTATCCTGACAAAATAAGTGAAACAATATTTACATATGAAATTTTCCTTGAGGAAGAATTCTACGAACTCTGACCCAATTTAGTGTTTATTACACACCCCCCGAGCCCCCGTCCCGCCCACAGCCCCATCCCCCTACCCACACACACACACACACACATATATAACTTATTGCTTTGTTGAACCTTGGTGGTTGATTGTTAAGTTAAAAATTACAATCTTTTTTTCAGGGGCTTCCTTTAACATTTGGCATGTATGCAGGTTTGGTGAGTAGAACAACATGCTATGAAAGTAAAACTCAATGGCCTGGTTCAGTGACATGTTCAACTACTTCCACAAAAATGTTTCAGTCTCCTAATCATGAAATTATCGAGAAAAACACTAAAGCTTCAACAAGAATAGCTCAATCTCAATTTGTGAATGCTGATAGATGCAATCATATGCAGCAATCAACCAAATTTTTTAAATCATCCACACCAAAGATTAAAGGGAAAACCGTTTTGCAGTTCAATACATCCGTGTCAAGTTCAGATACGACTTCTTTAAGTTCTCATTTAGAGTGCTCTCCACTGCAATCATGTCATAAAGCCAAAAATAATAAATCTTTAATGTTGAACTCAGATAAATATGTAGTCGACTCTGATGATTCTGACTTTGAGAGACCTGTTAGGAACGGGAGGAAAAGAAATGCAAGCTCCCAATCTGCCGAGAGTGAAGAGTAGTCTGTCACTTCAGAAACTGGACTACTTAAATTAGTTTTGATTGATAAGCTCTGTGTAGATTAAACAGATGTTCATTTTGGGCGGAAAAGTTTTGTAAGTCAAATTAAAGAAATCGGTTAAAGGATTACCGCGAATGAACATACTTTTCTGAGATGATTCAACATGAACTTGAAGATTGGCTTTAATTATTTCAGTTTTTGTATGCAAATATCAGTAAATGATGAACTGTTTTGGAAATTATAATCCTAATGCAATATTGTTAAGGTAATATCAAATAAATTAAGGGATTTTCTTTCATTGAGATAATGGTGATTGTATATGTGCAAGAAATAAGAGCTTGTTTTTATTCTCCTACACTAATCTAGATTCGATAAAATGATCAAAGCTAATCAATAACAAATCAGAAGTAATTGGAGAAAGATTAGACATTTATTTGATTTGGCTTGATAGAGGCTTCACCTTGCCGTTGACTTGTTGGAATATAGTGGCCAAAGATCTGAATTTGGAATTGAGTTGGGGATTTGCAATCAGGTGCTGTGACAGGAAGTTCTGCTGCTGCAGACTAGGCTGTGTCATGTAGTCCAGTCCAAATGGTGCAGATAGGAATCATGCTAGTGCAGTCTTCAAAATTCTGCTTGCCTCTGCTCTTGTACTTGCATTTAAGTCTATTTGTGATTAGAAGCATGATAGGGCTTAGTTCAAGATGAAGGAAAGGTCCTTGACTTGTCTTGATGGCAGTCAATCTCTTGGTAAAGAACTAAGTATTGTACAAAATGCCAATGCAAATTTTGATGGATTGGTAATATGCATATATCAAGCTTTGAATGCTCTTGAATTGGATATTCTTGTGTGATTTTGTTGTGATTCCCCTTGTTTCAAATGACTTTGGTGATGTCCTGCAATACACATGTCCACACTTGTTAAATCGAACTAATTGGTGTGTGGGCTGACATGATAACAACTATTTTTGCAAAAGTGTCAGTTTGGAGCTGAAATGATGAATTTGGATTTGGCATACTATGTTGTGTCGTTCAACCTTGTAGCACTCGGAAAATTAAGAGTGTTTTCAAACCATTTAACTCAGCATTAAAGAGAAATTAAGAGTATTCTAAATTTATTCAAACCATTATAAATAGGTTTCCAAAAAGTCAACATTTCTCATAACATTTCCAAATGAAATAAAGAGAATTTTAAATTGCATTTCATATAATAATATCATCAATGTAATGTATTAAAACATAAGTATTTCAATGACTTTCTCATATAAATAAATTCAACCTCACTTGGAGGAATCAATCCTTCTAATAGAAACATCTCTTCTATGCCAAGTTATAAAGTTTTAATCTCTCAAAATCAATGTTACATTAAATACTTTCATTTCAAATTTCAACAAGAATGTCAAAATGCATATACATTTACAATGGGCTTCACAAGCCAAATCTGAATGATACATAAGTACATCAATAGCAAATAATCTTGGAACCACCAACCGCCGTGACACCTTGGTCTTCTTGCGAGCTGGGGCCAAGAATGTGATTCAGGCGCCTTTTCCGCCCAACCACGAAGTCCATGACTTCCCCGGGTCCCTTCCTAACTCGAAGGAATCCCCGGCCCTGCATAAAGGAGCCTAGCAACCCGAAACGGTAAAACAGGAGGGCACTCTCGGTGCGTGCCTGATGCCTATATGCATTTCTAACATGAAATAAACACATTTCTTGCAACAGGAGGTGGCAGAGACTCAAATAAATTTCTAGGCTTTTAAAACAAACAACCCATCTATTTCAATGGTACAGTGCTTGGCCAAGCAAAATAATACAAGTAAATGGTAGATTAGAAAAGGTAATACTACCGTCTCTGTTTGCCCACCTTCGGCACCCTGTCCCGGAAGTTACCATAGTGAAGTATAAATACTAAAGTAAAACTTTATACATTTTCATACATGTTTCAATAATTAATTCTTCAAAGAATTTCAAATGCGAATTTCAGAACATCCCTTGTAATTCAATTGAAAGATATCATTTATTCTTTGAAAAGTAACCCTTTTGATTTGGATAAAGGCTTTGTTTTAAAGAAGAACATATATATATTGATACTTTTCAGTGTACTAATAGAAAGAAAGAACAGTGTTTTCTGTTTTCAGTATGCATTTCTTTTTCTTTCCAAGCTCAAGCTGACAGACAGTTTAATTCCCAAATTCAATGCAGGTTACAGAATAATAATAATATACTGATACAGTGCAATTTATTCAGTAATTCTAAGGTTTGAAAGATAGACTTTCATTCAGATTTTTGTGTTGTATTCCTTTACTCAGGATGGTATTGCTTTAAAGTAATCAAGATGGTGTCTCAAAAACATTTCTGTTTCTTGTTTCAGGTTTAACAAATCTGAGATACTGGTGTGTAATTAACAGAAGTTCATGCTACTTTCTGGAAATGAGTTTAACAGAGTTCATACTATTTTCTGTTCTGGAATTGAGTTAAACAGAGTTCATACTATTTTCTGTTCTGGAAATGAGTTAAACAGAGTTCATACTATTTTCTGTTCTGGAAATGAGTTAAACAGAGTTCATATTATTTTCTGTTCTGGAAATGAATTAAACAGAGTTCATACTATTTTTTTGTTCTGGAAATGAGTTAAACAGAGTTCATATTATTTTCTGTCACATATGTGCATGGATAACTATATATATATATGTATACATATTATATATATATATGTGTGTGTGTGTGTGTGTATGTGTATGCAATCAATTGTATATGTATACATATATATATATACATACATATATATATATATATATGTGTGTGTGTGTGTGTGTGTAAAATTCATGTATAGCTGTGTATACTTTGAAGTAAGAAATTTTGGTTTCCAAAATCTGATTGAAGAATTCACTGGTCATGCACACAGAACAGGATATTTTTCCATGGTTTCCTTACTGGCATTGAGCGACTAAAGGGCTCAGGGGAAGCCCTTGCCCCTCCCATGGGGAGGGGGCGGGCTGTGAGGGGCTCGCGCCCTCTCCACAGGCCGCGGCCTGTGGAGGGCGCGAGCCTTCCACAGTCCACGACCTTCCCATGGGGAGGGCAAGGGAATTAATCCCTTAACAATTTCAAAACTCAAAAAAAAGAAAGACATTTGCCCAGTATAAACTGCATTCGGATTTATCTCAAGACATTTTGACAGAATTTTTAAACAAACCAGATATGGAGACATATAATTGTAATTACACTTGAGAAAAATGCAGACTTGCCACAAAACGAAAACCCTAACTCTGAAGAAGGAATGTGTATTCTATAATTGCAACACAGAGTAGTAAGCTGATACCCAGATTTCAAAACGAATTTGGAAAAATTTCACAGATGTTTGCACTCTAAACAGAGGATAAAACATGTCCTACTGCAGTTTTTTTACAATAAAATTAAAAGAAGGCATAGCAATGAAGAGAACCTGGCACAATTTGCTTCCAATGCAGTTGTTCCACAATACCTTCTTCGCCTCTGATCCAGAGCTCTTCGATATGATTCAATTCAAAATTCTCTTTTCTTTCTTAAAGCCCTCTTCCTCTTTTTCGAGGATCATGCATAAAATTTCCAGATGACAGCAGTTTCCAAGGATTGCCACATGCCCAGTGAATTGTTGGTTTTGAGACAGAATTTCCAGAGCCCAATGTTCTCTCGGGCTGTTCATTCTTCAATATTATTTTTTTGGAAAATTTATATACAAAACTGAATTATATCCTTATTTTATGCTAACTCTAAGTTTTTATTTATGAAACCACAATATTCTATTTTATTTATCTTATTTTATTTTTAATCATATTTCTTTTAAAACAGAATCCTTTTTCCTTTTTGTTGCTCAAATAAAATGGAGATTAATAAAATAAAATAAGCCATATTATTTCACAATTTAATTAAACCATAATTTTAAATTTGCTATGCTAATCATTTTCACGCAATCACATTGTAAAAACGAACATGACCTAATGCAGCTACATGATTTAAGTGGTGTGTGCGTAACCGAGAGTTTCTCCTCTTTTACCCTGTCGAGAAGCTAACCTCCTTTTCCTCAATCACACTCTTGGCCTTCGATCTCCTTGGCCTTCGATCACCTGCCACTCAAATGCACTCAGGCGTGCAAAACAAAAGTGTATTAGTAACCATTGTAGAAACAATAATTAACTCAACATTTCTATTTTATATGAATGCATTCATAATTCTTGAAAGAAAACAATTATATTAAAGCATTGCTCTTAACACATATCATACTTCGTATATTAAATCTCATAAGGTCATGGTCAAACATTATCTAAATAAATCATGGTCAAGATAAGTCAATGGCCAAAATAAGTCATGATCAAAATAAGTCAATGGTCAAAATAAGTCATGATCAAAATAAGTCAATGGTCAAAATAAGTCATTGTATGAGACGTGACAAACCTACCTCTCTATGGCAAAAGGTTGTGGACTGTGTAGTGATGAATGTTGAGATGGTTTGTAGTGGCAAATAGTTGATTGATGATGGTTAGGAGTTGGTTTATGCCCCAAATAGGTCAAATCAAGTGTTACGACTATGCATTTACTACATGTGTGCAAAGTGGCATAAGATGAAGATGTAAAAGTGAAGGGTCTACACGTTTGTCTTACATTTTGCCTCCAATTTAGTGTGTATGAGTACATGAATCTGTTGATTTTTGTGGCTTGAAAGGTGGGATGTGGATTTGTTTTAAAGCAACTTGAGTTGGATATGCTTTAAATCACTTTAAAGCAACTTGAGTTAGATATGCTTTAAAACAATTCGAGTTGGATTTTTAGCAACAGTAGTTTTTATTCTTTAATAGAATGTTTCTGAATTTGTGAGGATGATAAATACAAGAGTGATTTTATGTGTAATTAAAGCCAAAGAAAGCAAGGAAAGATTATTTCCTTGCACGCTAAGTAAAGAAACTAGGCTCTATAAATGTAAGATTGCTGTAGCAAACTTATATTGTATTTTTGAAAGAAAAGTTTGTTGTTAGGTTGAATAGAAGATCCAACATTTGCAAGTTTTTCCCCGCATTGGGGTTTCCTAGGTAATTTTGTGTTATTGTTTTTTTGTGATTGGCTTCTTGTTATTTTTGCTTCTGCTGTTATTAGTTGTTATTTAACCCAGTGTATTAATTGTTATAAATCAGATTTCTTTCTGTGAATTTATTGTGCAATTAATCTGTTGTTGGGTTATAGAAATTAACATGGTATCAGAACTCTAAACTCTGAATACGAAGCCAAGATTTGTGACGTAGATTTCAAGAAAAAAAAAAATCAGATTTCGTCTCCAGTTCTTTTGTAGCTATGGCACCTAGTGTTCGATATGAGGACATGCTTGAGGGTGCGTCTAACTTCTTGCAGTGGAAGGTTCGGATTACATCCGTTCTCAAGGAGAACAGGTTGTGGATCTATGCTAGTACAGAAGTGACACCACCAACAAATGATCCTGTTGCCGTAGATTCACATGAAGTCAAAGAGGCCAAGGCTCAGAGGATTATCTTGGATGGATTAAGAGATCATTTAATTCCTCATTTATCGGGGAAAGACATCGCCAAGGAGATGTGGGATACGCTCACAAAACTTTATTAGAGTGACTATCAGAGTTGTAAGATGATGCTCAAGGACAAATTGCATAATACAAAGATGTCCAAAGGCGAGAGTGTGACCTCTTACTTGTCCAAGCTGACACAGGTCAGGGATGAGCTTGCTGCTATTGGAGAGACGATTAATGAAGATGAGTTGGTGCGTATAGCCTTGAATGGTTTTTCGAAGCACTGGGAAGTGTTTGTCAAGTGTGTTGTCGGTAGAGATCGGCTACTTGATTGGGCAAGACTTTGGGATGATTTTGTTCAAGAGGAGATCCGTGAAGGTGCTCATCGGGGAGATAAGACGAAGAAGGGTCAAGATGAAGAAAATCTTGCTCTTGCAAGCAAGGGTAAGAAGAAGTCCAATAAAGAGCAATCGGAAGGTTCTTCTTCCAAGAGTGGGAAGAAGAAAGATATGAGCAAGATTAAATGTTTTTGCTGCCATCAGATGGGTCACTATGCCAGTCAATGTCCGAATAAGAAAAATAAGGACAAGCAGAAGAAACATTTTGCTGCTATAGCAGAGGTGGACGAGTTTGCATCACGATTTGAGAATGAGTTTTCACTCATTGCCTGTCTCTCAAGTTCAATTGCCAATAGGGTATGGTATATTGACAGTGGGGCTTCTCGCCACATGACGGGAGTCAGAGAATGTTTCACCAAGTTGGAGGAGAAGAAGTTGGATTTCTATATTCAACTCGGAGACAATGCCAAGTACCATGCAATTGGTATTGGCACCGTCAAGTTTTAGAGGGAGTCTGGCAAACCTTTGTTGGTGGAGGATGTGTTGTATGTCCCTGGCATGACAAAGAATTTAATCTCAGTTTCTGCTTTAGAAGACAAGGGTTACATCGTGACCTTTGAGAGGGGAAAAGTCTATATTCGTCCCAAAGATTCCAAGGTTGCAAAAGTGATTGGAGTCAGGCATGGCAGCTTGTTCTGGTTACAGTTTGAGCCAACACATGCGTTTGTTAGTAGCTGTAAAGGGATAGGAGAATTGTGGCATAGGAGGATGGCTCACCTTCACCATGGAGCACTTAATATTCTTAAGGAAATAGTGACAGGGCTTCCTGAGATGAAGACAGAAAAGCATGAGGTGTGCAAGGGTTGTGCTCTTGGGAAATATGCCAAGACTAGTTTTCCAAGCAGCGACACTAGATTCAAAGGGATTTTGGATCTCGTACGCTCAGATGTGTGTGGACCTATGTCAACAACATCCTTAAATAGATATGAGTATTATGTTACTTTCATTGATGATTTCTCTAAGAAGACGTGGATATATTTCATGAAGAATAAAGATGAGGTCTTCAGTAGGTTCAAAGAGTTTAAGGCTCTCGTGGATAACCAAACAAGGAGGAATATCAAGTTATTGAGGTCTGATAATGGAGGCGAGTATACCTCAAATGCCTTCAAAGATTTTTGTTCTCAAGAAGGTATCAAGAAAGAGTTGACAGTTCCGTACAACCCTCAGTAGAATGGGGTTGCTGAACGGAAGAACAGGGCTATAGTTGGAGCAGCCAAGGCCATGCTTCATGATCAGGATCTGCCTTGGTTCTTATGGGTAGAAGCTTGCAATACAGCTGTGTATTTGCAGAATAGGAGCCCTCACAAAGTGTTGGGAAAATTGACTCCAGAAGAGGCATTCTTTGGTAAGAAACCAGACTTGGGGCACATTCGCATCTTTGGATGCCTTGTGTATTGTCACATTCCTGTTGAGAAGAGAACCAAGTTGGAATCTACTGCAGAGAAGGGTATCCTTGTTGGGTACAATGAAACTTCTAAGGCTTATTGGGTTTACATTCCTGCTCTCAGGAAACAGTTGTTCGTAGAGATGTGAAGTTTGAGGAAGAGAGGGCTCTTTAGAAATCTAGCAACTTGATGAATGAGGGGGAGCAATCACCCACAGTTGAGGCAACACAATTTCCTCAAAATTTAGTCACGCAAACTGGAGAGCAGAGTGAGTAGGCTGAGCAGGGTGATTAGAAGGAGGAATCAATAATTCCTCAGCCTCAGATTCCTATTACAGAGAAGAGGAGAAACAGGGCAGCTGAGCAGACACTGAGAGAGGCTCAAGAATATGTAGGTGATCCTCAAGATTCAGTCAGACAGAGAAGGGCCCCCAAACATTATTCTAAGTATGTGGCACTTATGAGTGAATTAATTGAAGTAGAGCCTTCCAGCTTTCAAGAGGCGTCCAAACACCAAGTATGGAGGGATGCCATGGTGGAAGAGTATTCTTCCATCACGAAGAATAGTGTGTGGGAGGTAGTACTGTGACCAGAAGATAAGTCTGTGGTGGGCTCAAGATGGCTGTATAAGATTAAGCATGCTGTAGATGGTAGTGTGGAGAAGTTCAAAGCCCGGTTTGTGGCTAAGGGGTTTTCTCAGAAGGAAGGTGTTGACTATGATGAGACTTTCGCTCTAGTAGCCAGGTACTCATCCATAAGAGCTATCATTTCTGTAACAACACAAATGGGTTGGAGGATTCACCAGATGGATGTAAAGACGACCTTCCTCAATGGAGTGATTGAGGAAGAGATTTACATAGAGTAGCCAGAAGGATTTGAAGCACATGAGAGGGATTCTCATGTATGCACGTTGAAAAGAGCACTGTATGGACTCAAGCAAGCTCCCAGGGCATGGTATTCATGTATTGACAGTTACTTGCAGAGTGTGAGCTTCATCAAGAGTGAGGTGGATCCGAACTTGTACTATGTTCAGGTGAAAGGAAAACTTCTCATATTGGTGTTATATGTTGATGACCTATTTCTCACAGGGTCAGAGGAGCTCATAGCACACTACAAGCGGGATCTTGCAGGAGAGTTTGAGATGAAGGACTTGGGGTTGATGCATTACTTTCTGGGATTGGAGTTGTGGCAGAAAGAGGGAGAGATCTTCCTTAGACAAGGGAAGTACTTAATTGATATCTTGAAGTGATTAAGGATGGAAAACTGTAAGCCTATGTCAACGCCACTTGTGACCAATTGGAAGAAGATTGATGCTTCTAGATCAGAGGCAGTGGACCCGACTTTATACAGACAGTTGATAGACTCTCTTATGTATCTGGTCAACACTAGGCTAGACATTTGTTTTGCAGTGAACTCACTCAGTCAGTTTATGGTGGAACCTAAACGTGTGCATTGGATAGCTGCGAAGCATGTTTTGAGATATCTCCAAGGCACAGTTGATTATGGGTTGAAGTATTTTCAACAAGATGGAGTGAAGCTCGAGGGGTTTATTGATGCAGATTGGGCAGGTAGTACAGCTGATCGGAAGAGCACTTCAGGGTGCAGTTTCAGTTTGGTATCAGGAGCAGTCTGTTGGTACAACAGGAAACATAAGTCAGTTGTGCTAAGTTCTGTAGAGGCCGAGTATATGGCAGCCAGTATGGCTACATGTGAGGCTATCTGGCTTCGGAAACTTCTAGCTGGGATCTTTGATTAGGAGCTGGATCCTACAGTCATTTACTGTGATAATCAAAGTTGTATCAAACTCTGAGAATCCAGTGTTTCATGACAAGTCAAAGCACATTGAGATCAAGTACCACTTCATCAAAGATTGTGTGGAGAAGGGGATAGTGAAGCTCCATTACATTCCTATGGACGAACAAATAGCAGCTATCCTGACGAAGGCCTTGATGAAGAGCAAGTTTGAATTCTTTAGGGACAAGATGGGTGTGGTGCATAACACCTTCCTCGCTAAGAGAGAGTGTTGATTTTTGTAGCTTGAAAGGTGGGATGTGGATTTGTTTTAAATCAACTTGAGTTGGATATGTTTTAAATCACTTTAAAGCAACTTGAGTTAGATATGCTTTAAAACAATTCGAGTTGGATTTTTAGCAACAGTAATTTTTTTTCTTTAATAGAATGTTTCCGAGTTTGTGAGGATAAGATAAATCCAAGAGTGATTTTATGTGTAATTAAAGCCAAAGAAAGCAAGGAAAGATTCTTTCCTTGCACGCTAAGTAAAGCAACTAGTCTCTATAAATGTAAGATTGCTGTAGCAAACTTATATTGTATTTTCGAAAGAAAAGTTTGTTGTTAGGCTGAATAGAAGATCCAACATTTGCAGGTTTTTCCTTGCATTGGGGTTTCCTGGGTAATTCTGTGTTATTGTTTTTTTGTGATTGGCTTCTTGTTATTTTTGCTTCCGCTGTTATTAGTTGTTATTTAACCCAGTGTATTAATTGTTATAAATCAGATTTCTTTCTGTGAATTTATTGTGCAATTAATCTGTTGTTGGGTTATAGAAATTAACATAATCATGCACTCCAAAGTAAATATGCAATAAAATTAAGCATGCATAATGCGGATGTTGGAATGTTTGTCATTGATGTCAAAGGTGCATACACATGTCATTGAGATTAAGAAGATAGTCATTAACAAACGAGAGTATAAGAACATGTCAAGCATTGATGTCAAGAAGGTGCATGAACAAGAGTGGTGTCACTAATGTCAAAGACATACGACCGAGATTGTTGGCGGGATTAACGTCTAAGGGATCGTTGTAGCGATTGTTGGAATATGTAATCATAGATGTTGTTGTGGAGATTGATTGGATTGATTGTACAAGATGTATGGACGAAATTGTCGAAGATTGTCATTTATGTCAAAGATGAATAAGCGAGATTGTTGGCAAGTTTATTACCATTAATATTAAAGGGTAAATCACTGTCAAAGAATAAAGAACATCAAATGAAAGACATCAAATAAGGCCAAAGACCACTAATTGTTTCAAAGAGCGGATCACATTATTTGAAGGTAGTTAATGACAAGTTTAAGTTTAAGTTTATTCTATCCTATTCATGGCCGACCCTCTTTACATTATGCAAATCACAGATCAAAGAGATTTAATGTAAAAATTGGCCGACTCCCTATGAAAATTATATTGCTGGCCAACCACACAGTTTGTTGATCGACTTCCTTTGGCATAAAAGACAAAGTTCACAATATCAATTTATACTCTATGCTGGCCGACTTCATTATGATTGTTATGTTGGTCCTTAGTAATGGCGCCCAAAACAAATATGTTATTAATTTATTTTATGAAGCGGACTTACGATGATCGCCCAATATATATATTAATCACAGAGTGATCCATTGAATAAAAACAACAATTTATATATAAATAAATGGAGCAGAAATTAATATTAATATTGCAAAAGATGTGGCGATCAATATTGTAAAAGTGCAGCAATTATATATGTGAAAAGGCAGCGCTCCATATAAGACAAAAAGTCTAAATCAAATGATAATGTGGAGGTGTAATTTGTTTGAAGAAAAGGTGCGATTAAAGGTGTTCTAATAATCAACGATAAGCGGTTATGAAAGGGCAGAAATTAAATTGAAGAGTTACATCTTATGTGAAAGGTGGTGTTCTTTATGAAAGAGTGTCCATTACTTGGATTAAGAAGATATAAAGAGTATAAGGTGTGTTTAGAAAACAACAATTCAATGAATGTCATGTGTATATTAGAGCAGATATGAAAAGAAAGAGGGAGAAAAATGAAGTCTAATTCAGATTTATTTTGAAAAGGAATGTGTGACTATGAGAGAAGAATATATCGACATGTTTATGATCATATTTGTGAAAAGGAAAAGTGCATGTCAATGATCAGTGAAAATAAGTACATGATAGTGATCAAATTTGTGAAAAGAAGTACATGATAGCGATCAAATTTGTGAAAAGAAAGAGTGCATGATAGTGATTGGATTTGAAATTGGATTAGACTTGTAATTTGTGATCAGATTTGTGAGATATTTTATTGTGTGAACTGTGATTAGATTTGAGAGAAGTATATTGTGTGGTTTGTAATCAGATTTGTGAGAAAGATTGTTGCATGATGATAATCAGATTTGAGAAGGAAGAGAATGATTTTATTTGAATCAGATTTGGTGGAGTTTATCATATCAGTATTGAAGAATTAAACAGGTTGAAGCCTATCAAATAGAGGTTGGAGCTTCTTGCTAGGTTGGAGCTCAGTTCATGTAGAGATTGGAGTCTCAAATAAGTTGAATCCTATCAAATAGAGGTTGGAGCCTCTTGTTGAGTTGGAACTCAGTTTGTGTAGAGATTGGAGTCTTTAGTAGTAGGTTGGAGCCTACAAGAAGAAGAAGAAGATCAATATATATAAGCAATATTTTTTCGTGGTTTTCTCTTGCAAGGGTTTCTACTTAAATCATGTGTTCTTAATTGCTAGATCTTGCATATGTGTAATTGATGTGATTGATTGAGTTTGAAAAGTAAAAGTTTGTAATATACTGATTCACCCCCTCTCAGTATAACCATGTGCTCATCAACGAATACAATATTGATTTTAGATGATGCCTCCTTTCTTCATGTGCCTATACAAACAAGTGGTCTTCCACATTTGCACGAAAGTTGTTGTACTTGCACAAGTGTTATTGCTAAAACCATAATCATCATTTGGAGCATGCAAATGTTGGAAATTATGTCTTAACCTTGCATCCAAATGTTTGTATTTATCATTTTTGTCCTCACATGTGGAAGATGATATTCCACTTTAAGGTGGCATTCTTGGCCACGTGTTGATATTTTGCAAAGTGTTTAAAAAACTGTAAGAGTGTCTAATGTCATCATGATGTATAAGAACATCTTATGATATTATAAGGAGTTACTCATGACATTCTATGATGTGAGAACATAATTATTGTGGAGTTATAGATGAATCTTGATTAACACAATGATGTATAAGGCATTTTTTAATGGAGATAATGGAGTCAAAATGGAGTGCCCAACTTGGCGAGTTGGTTATGATGGATTATGATATTGTAAGGATATTCTTACATTAGCATGTTGGCTCTGTAAGATTTGGAATAGAATAACTCTACACCATGCAAGATTTGATTGAAGATTATAGCCACCTAAGATCTAGGAACTTTATGAAAGCACAAGAGAGATCAATATGCAATGCTCAAGATTGCAATGGAATTAAATCCAATAGAATTGATTTACAAATGAGAACCCCTTGGTTATATAGCCAAGGTGAGACATAGGATTGTACAGGATTATGACAAGTGTCTTAATCTTATGTCATGTGACAACTTATCATAACTACCTAGGACGCATGTGTTAAAAGTTGAAAGATAAGATTTAATGACAACTAACACTTTCTAGAAAGATTCACTCGTAGGACCTAAGTAAACTTAACATGTAAATAGGACCAACTAATTACTACATAGGTAAAACACCTATTTACACCAACACCCCACCTTAAGTGCAACTTAGGTAGTAGCTGATTATGTTAGGTACCCATGTACAAATGCAAATGCAATCTCTCACAAACGAAAAAAAGGAGAAAAGCCAGTGGGACAAAACTCCTCCCCAAAGGAGAGATAGAAAGAAAAATGCTCTCAATGATGCATGAGAAGGATGAAATCCCATTCAAGGAAAAACAACCCCCCATAAGAGAGAAGAAGAAGAGAGACCATGCAGCCCCCCTCAATGTTTAGTGTCCTACAATGATGGTAGATGCTCAACATTGAATGTAAAAGATGATCCAAAACCATTGAACAACATTCCTCCCCTTAGGAAGAAACAAAATCAAGATGGTATGCATGATGTCTTCCCATTCTTGAAAGGAAGATGCAGGAAGATGGATGATGTGTGATGTTTCTGAATGATGCTCAAGTGTCTCCATGTTGATGCCGAAAGTTGTCATGTTCCAAACAGGTGTTCTAGGCCACATTGTCAAAGAAGGTAATCCAAAATCTCCTAGAAATGATTGTAGAACACAATTCAAAGATATCTCCTCTAAAGATAAATAAGCCTCCTCCAAATGCTGTCCAAAATAATCCACATTCACATCAAACTGTAAAGGATAATCATGTAGAGAATGAACAAGAGGGTCATAGTGTTCCCTCGCAACAACTGAAGAAGGATCACCTCCATCAAAGAGAAGATGAATGAAATCAATGGTATCTCCCAAATCTAAATTGTGGTACTCACAAAACAAACCAAAAATGTCTGTCAAGTACTCATCCCAAGTAGCCATCTCTGGAAGACAATTAGTAAAATTAGAATAATACAAGGGTAAATACAAGATAAGGAACAAAAATATTTCTTATCATTGTTCTAATCATATCATCATTTTAATTAAATAAATATTCATCTTTAGATTAAAATAAATAAAGGAAAGATTAGACCTAATGTTCTCTATAAAGTGATCTATGCATGTTAATAGTTTACTTTTGTTAAGATGCCTAGCAAAATTATCATGTTTTGTTTTATTGTACTTTGTTATTGGACTTGATCAACCCAATAACTTTGTACATGTGTTTTATAAAGTGTTGTATATGAAAAGAGGATACTCATGTAGTCCAAAATGCATGATTATCATCTTAGAATATATATTGAGTATATAGATTATATAGTTCAATGATGAGTGACTACATAGTACGGGATATGCATGTTATTCACTAGGTAAATGTTATGTCAACACATGATAATAGTTTTATAAATTTATTGTTGAAGATTCATGTAAGTGATTAAAGCACCTATATTAAATATAATGATTTACATGAGAGAAAATTGACAAAGTTGAAATATATGTGATTAACATATAGAATAACATTAGTTCTTTGATGATAAATTCTTGATATGTATGTATTTCTTGTCATAATTTTGACTAGAAAAATGATTCTCTTGAAATTACTTGTGGATTTAAAATAAAATTGAAAAGAGAGAGATCTATGAATTAAAAGAAGAAACAAATGTAGATAAATTATATATATATATAAACTTAGAAGTTTATATATATATATATATATATATATTTATTTAGAAGTTTATATATATATATATAAGGTTCTAAATACCATTGATGCAAATAGTTTACCCTTCGACCCTGGAAATCTAGAGTAAATCTTAGGGAATTTTTTAAATACGTAAGTTTGTTTTGTAAAATAGCTTTTCCTATCTTATAAGGAAGTCCTTTGAAAAATTCATTGAATTTTAGATTATAATTGCAAGGACCCCAACTTGATCTCAAAGCTACTCCAATTATATCATTGTCTATAATTGAAGTATTTTGGATCATGCTACTTAGCAATATTTCATCATATATATAGAACATTATAAAGAATAAATTCAATATCAATTTCTTCAATTATTGATTATGTGTTTTTCTAGAGTTGTGATACAGATGCATATCATGCTACTGAGGGCAGTAGCTAATTTACAAGGGGAGAAATGTTATGACTTTTTCTCCAAGAGAAAAAAAAGGATATGAAATAACCCTTTAGAACTAAAAGGGAGATAGAAAAATAAAAGATATTATGATCATTTGGTTTAAAAACATTAATAAAGAATATATATAAAAAACTCTTTTAAAAGGGAGAGGAATAATTATTTATTTAAATAGGGAACTTTTGGGAAAAGGTGTGATGGTTTGGAAACCACCCCTTAAGGTTTATATAAGCATTTATATGAGACTTGAAAAAACATGAAAAATATTCAAGGATGGAGAGCATTCAAGGATGGAGAAAATTCTAGGAAGAAGAAAGTGGTATATATATAGAAACATTATAAAGAATAAATTAAATATCAATTTCTTCAATTATTGATTGTGTTTTTTTGGAGTTGTGATACAGATGCATATCATGCTACTGAGGACAATAGCTAATTTACAAGGGGAGAAATGTTATGTGACTTTTTCTCCGAGAGAAAAGAAAGATATGAAATAACCCTTTAGAACTAAAAGGGAGATAGAAAAATAAAAGATATTATGATCATTTGGTTTAAAGAGTTATTAATAAAGAATATATATAAAAAACTCTTTTAAAACGGGGAGGAATAACGATTTATTTAAATAATTATTAAAATGAAACTTTTGGGAAAAGGTGTGATGGTTTGGAAACCACCCCTTAAGGCTTATATAAGCATTTATGTGAGACTTGAAAAAACATGAAAAATATTCAAGGATGGAGAGCATTCAAGGATGGAGAACATTCTAGGAAGAAGAAAGTGGTTTGGTGAGCTATGGGTATTGTAGAAGGGGGCACACAGATTGTGTCCAACTCGGGGTATAGAGTGCACCTGGGATTGTCTTGGCCAGGGCTGTTATCATGTTGAGTAGCTATTATGAGACATGTTGTATACATGAGGAGTGATTACTTTGGAGCATGGCGTGCACTTGTGTTGAGCATTGTTCTGTTGAACCAACACTTGTATGGAGCGCATAGTGCAATGTGTTTCGAAAGGAATTGTTTCCTCCTAGAGTGTTCCATAAGCAAGAGCCAATACCATTGACATCTTCCTAGGGTGAGAGTGGTTTTTCCAAGTTTTTTTATTTAAATAAGTATTAAAAATGATTGATACTACTATATATATTGGAAATATTATCAATATGATTTTGATTTAATCTATGTGAATTATTTGAATGTGTTATTCAATTTACTATGTTAATTATTTACTTTAGAATCCTTGTATAATTATTACATATTATGGTTACATTGGTTAATCTATATTAGTTATTCACATCATTTTAATAACATTACATCTTGTAAATTACCTTAATTCTAACATTTATTATATAAATTCTACTGCTAACACTTAAACTACTTTAGAAGAAAAAGTGACATTACAAAAAGATTACCCCCCAAATTACTCAATCATTAAACCGCCCAAACAATATTGATTTGTGACACTTTATATTTAGTGCGATTATAGGTACATACATATGCCAAATTTGGCCACAAGTTCGAGACAAAACATTTACACAAGATGAGATCAATCTGATAACACCATTGAAAATTACACAAAAAATTTTGCACTTTTAAAAATATTCACCCAAAAATGTTATTGTAGGAGCAAGAACGAAGCCCTAAAAGTTTTTGAAAATAAGAATGACTTAGCAACACCTATGAGAATTTACAACTTTTGGAAAAAGCAGGCACAAAAATAAAAAACTAACTGTACCACTATGAAGAGCACGAAATTCTACCCTAAATTAAAAAAATTGTGTTGAGAAGGGAGACCAAACGATTGAGTTATGAGCCTTCAAAAATTCAAAAACTCTAGTAGAGGGGGGTTAAAATTTTCAAAAGCTGCTGATGTCACTTCTAACACAGTGTTGACATCAACAAATGAGGATGTTAAATTTGATGGTTATATGACCATGACCCGAAATATTCTCCCTTCCAACAAATATTCTACTAACCAAAATATGACATGGAATATTCTTTTTGCGGTGACGAAATATTCTCCCGGCGGGTATTGGAAATTTATGGCAAATCTTCAAATATGGTGTTGGAATATTCTAGCGATGTTGGTGGAATCTGCAAAAATACCCAGAATATGTTGCCGGTTTAAAGTCTGCTAGCGTTGGGGGATTTGTGGGGCCAAGAAGCTCACGACTTGCGTGGCCTGCAGGTACCCTGTACTTGGAAGGTCTGCAATACCTACTTTCATAGGTCTGTAGTTTGTAATTTTTTTTTTGATTTTTAAAATAAAATTTTCAAGAAAACTTCATGAAAATTTCTTGAAATTTTTATTAAAATATACTTTTTCACTTAGAACTTGATTTTCTACTTACGACACATAATTTTTTTGTCGACTATAATTATGACAACCGTATAGACAACGAAGGGGGGCATTTTTTCCTTAGGCTCGAATTGAAGTGTTTGGAATTTCATAATTTGATAGTTGATCTTGGTGTTTTTGGGCCTCCTAGATGTGATGGTAGGGTTAGATTTGACTCAAAATGCTCCAAAATTGCAGCTACCTCTTGGATTTGGCAATCACTCTTCATCTTCAAACCCTCATAGATCTAGCCTCATATGTTCAATTTGAGTGAAACAAAAGACAAAATTTTTTCAAACCCCCTGATCTCAATGGTGAGCTCAGATTTGCACCAACAAGATCTAATTTGAACCTGCAATAGAAATCCACAAAGAGGAAACCCCCAAATTTGATATTTCTTTCAATCTTTTTTGATTCTCTAGCTCATCATTCGATGCAAGAGAAGAGCATACTCAACTTTTCAAGATCCACCAAGATTTGCAACAAATACCTCTCAATAAAGACTAACAAGAAGCAATCCCCCAAGCTCTAATACCATGTAAGAGTTGGTATAGAATAACTCTAACCATGTAGGATTTGGCTGAATACTATAGCCAACCAAGATATAGGAACTTCATGAAAGCACAAGAGAGATCAATATGCAATGCTCAAGATTGCAATGGAATTAAATCCAATAGATTGATTTTACAAATTAGAACCCCTTGGTTATATAGCCAAGGTGAGACATAGGATTAAACAAGATTATGACAAGTGTCTTAATCCTATGTCATGTGAAAACTTATCATAGCTACCTAGGACGTGTTAAAAGTCAAAAGATAAGATAAGATCTAATGACAACTAACACTTTCTAGAAAGATTCCCTTCTAGGACCTAAGTTAACTTAACATGTAAATAAAACCTACTAATGACTAGATAGGTAAAACACCTATTTACATTAACGGGCTCATCATGGGAGTTGGCCGTTGAATTTTTTTATGGGGATTTGGATGCCATTTTTTGAGTTGGTGTTCTCCTATGGTTTGTGGTTTCCTAATTTGTATCTCCTATATATTGGTGCCTAAGATGAAGATGTAGTATGATGTAAAATTTTAGGGGGTTATATTGCTAGTTTTTTCTAGACTTGTGAAGGTTTGATGTATTATAACCAAATTGGTGTTGTGTATACACTGGTTTGAGATTAGGAGGATATGTTTTTTTGAAAGGATTTTTCCAAGATAAACATTGTTGTATTGATATTGTTTTTGTGTATATATTTTCTTTTGAAACTATTACATCATATTTTACATGTATTCTTCTCCTTGCTGATTAGTGTGGGAAGTTTTTTTGCTATTAACTTACTTTCAATGAGACAAATAAAATTGGAGTCAAGTAATTTAGAGCAAGATGCCATGATACATGACTAGTGTGGAGTTTGGAACCACTAGCATATGCACTTGTCAATCCCAAACAATTTATAGTGTTTATATGTCCTATCATTGCTTTCACCCCCTTACTTGTCTCCTAAAAATGAGAGCATTATGGCAATGTGAATCTAATTTGAGAGAGAAGAAGACACAATGTGGTAATGGTAGGATATAACAATGCAATGGTCCTAAATATCAATTGTATGATTTTATCAATGTTTTTGATTAGAGGTAAAAGTGGGTTTTGATGGGGCCCAAAACCTTATACAAGGAAAGGCAAGCTACAAATAAAATAAACCATAAACCAACAACAACACCACAACAACCTCTAAAAGATAAACATGACTTCACCCACTGCACCAAACAAACAAGCAAGGGCGTGAAACCCCTTTAACAACCTAGTTTTAACCGGGACCATGAACTCTTAGAGATACAAAGAAACCACCTGCATCTGCCAGGCATCAGCAAACCAACTGCTCATGGAAGACACCATAGAGCCAAGAAAGATAACTAGATTAATGGTGTAGGACACTATCAAACCCCTAATCAGCTCAGCCTGCTGGGACATAGAGAGAAACTTAGAATACCACCCAACCTGCAACAAAACATGAGAGGCCAAAGATCCCGAATCATCCATGGACGGCTCCAGCAACAACACCTCCTTTGAAGCACTCTGGTAATAGGAAACCAACTCCAAAATCACCTTTAAAGGAAAGAGCTCCCCTATATTAGAGAGGATGCTACAAGCAACAAGACCACCACAACTAGAAATCACCAACACCCTCCACTTCCACCTCAATAGGAGAACTGCCCACCTCAATAAGAATAGCTGAGGGAGGTCCACTTCCATAGGACCAAAGGAGAAAGCTAACACAATAGCCGAGCATGCATCCGTAGCATCCTTCGACAAACATTGCACTAGAAACAAGTTGTGGACAAGGAGAAGAGTCTTAAATAAACACTATAGGTCCACCTTAACAAATTTCACATAAGAACTCATATGGGTTTCCATAGAAAATAACCCAACAACAAGCCAAATGCTCATCCACTTTTGAGCCTTCACAAAAGGCCAAAACAACTAAGCCAACATAATACAAACAAAAAGCAGCTCAACCCAAGAAAAGACCACAAATCCCAACATCAGCCACCTAGGGGGCAAGAGGAAAAACAACATCCTCAGCAAAGAGGGTCCAAGGACATTCAACCAAAGAGAACAAGGCCATAACAAAAAGTCAGCCAGAGAGAACAAGGCCTTAGATTTTTGGCTAAAACACATCTGGGTTTTCAGTAAAAGCTTGAAGAACAACCCAACCATAAGCCAATAAATAACAAGAGGAAACAACATCTGGGATCTAGGAAAAATGCTAGAAAAAAACCCAACCAAGAGAACCCAATCTAGAAACAACCCAAACAAAGAACCAGACCAACAACTACTCAAAATATTTGAGCCCAAAGAGAGCAGAAGCAACCAAGACCCAAAAGGGAAAAGGGAATAACCCATACAAGAAGGAAGCTGAGAGACAACTAAACCATTAATCACCTAAGCAACCCCAACACACCGGTCAGAGCCAAAGATAGGAAAAAACTCCATAGTTCCAACTAATGGGAAGCACCACTAGACCACAAGAGGGAAATCAATAGCAACCAAAAAACACCTAGGGCAGGAGACGCTAAAAATGCGCCACCAAACAAACAACAAAGAGGGGCTGAGGGAAGCCAAGAAGAAACTAGAAAGAGAGCAGGCCAACAAAAAGAGCACCCAAGCTATCCCATTATACCCAACAGGACCAGAAATAAGCCCATCCTCCAACCAAACCTCCTTAGAAAACCCAAAGCACAAACTCACCAACTATAAGGAAAAAAAAGCACTCCCCACAAAGGCCACAACTAGAACCCTCAAGAAGAAATGCAAAGGGTAGGCCAAAAAGCAGATAGAAACCAGAGGAACAACAACATCCTCCATCCTGTTTTGATGAAATAGAAAATCTGTCGCCACCCAACTGGACGAAAACAACTTGCTCTGCATCACCATCACCCGACTGGAAGAAGGAAGCAAACAACAAGAAGTCGTTGCAACCCAACAACAAGAGCCGCTAAAAAGGTGCCACCAAACAAACAACAGAGAGGGGCTGAGGGAAGCCAAGAAGAAACCAGAAAGAGAGCAGGCTAGCAAAAAGAGCACCCAAGCCGTCCCATTACATCCAATAGGTCCAGAAATAAGCCCATCCTCCAACCAAACCTCCTTAGAAAACCCAAAGCACACACTCACCAACTAAAAGGAAAAAAAAATGCACCCCACAAAGGCCACAACTAGAACCCTCAAGAAGAAATGCAAAGGGCAGGCCAAAAAGCATACAAGAACCAGAGGAACAACAACATCCTCCATCCCGTCCTGACGAAGAAGCAAAACTGTCACCTCCCAACTGGACGACAAAAAATTTCTCTACACCACCACAACCCGACTAGAAGAAGGAAGCAAATAGCATGAAGCCGTCGCAACCCAACATCGCAACAACAACCATTCCAACCACAAGTCACCATCACCTCCCAATAGAGAACCATCTGTGTCCTCTGCATCCTCTCCTTCTCTGTCACCATCGCCTCCCAACAGTGATCCATCCACACCATCTACATCCTCTCCTTCTCCATTTGAATCATCCCCAGAATTCAAATTTCCCCCTCCTCTCCTCTTCCCACTCCTCTCCATCCTCTGAGCTATGATTTTATCAATGTTGATAAAGTAATGATGAGAATATTGGTGCTCCCAATGTTGCCCCCAAGTAAGGGAAAAAATGTGTGTAAACCATGTGTCAATGTGCCAATTATCATTATGTAAGAGTAATGCAATAAATGTTATATAATATGTGATCAATTATGCATGTTGACATTATGAATTCAATTTAGAGAGGTAACATACAAGGCATTGAAAGGAAAATATAAAATCTAGGGAGCATAATCATGTTCATGCAAAGTTGTAAAATAATGTATTGCAGAAAATTAAACTAAAGTTGTAAAATAATGTATTGCAGAAAATTAAACTTACATATCTTGGGGTATACTCTACCTTTGGGGGTCTTTGTGTAAGGATTTTTCTTTGTTTTTGTGTGGATGCCCCCATTATTGTCTCCACACTTATGTGTGGAAGATCTTGCAAGAGAAAGCATTGCTTGCCCCTTAAGTGACGATCATTTGAAGGGCATGGTATAATAGACGTAGTAATTTGCAACATTTAAGGAGAACACATAGTGTGTAAGGTGATGGAAAAGATCATTGTGAGGCCCACCTATTGATTTTGGATATTATGCTATTTTTATTTCTTTTAGACTGACACATTATGATATTTTTTGTTTTGATTACTCATAATTATGCTATTTTTCTATCATTTATATTGATACTTTATGATGCTATTCATTTTATGATGATTTAGACACTTGACTCTATATTTGATGTTTATTGATGATTAAAAATGCATGTGTAGAATTGATGAATTATTGTTCGTTAAATTGTAGGTGTAATGATGAATTATTAATTGTGATACAAATATTAATTTCAATATTGCGATGAGTAAATTTATTAAGTCCTAAATAAAATTACGAAATGAAAATTATTGCTTACTTTGTGAAAAGTGAATGAATGCTCTTATGTGAATTCAATGATTAATATGAATCTCTGAGACTGTGATAATTGGGAATTAGTATTTTGGTGCAATTTAAAATGCTTTATGGAAATTTGTAACATGAATGTACTGTATGATTTATTTCTGTTGCTTCGGCTATGCAATTTTATTGGATGTATTAATGTGTGAAATTGAGTGTGCAGGTATATTATTCCATGGACAATGGAATAAGAGGTCTCCAAGGAACTCAATGTGACAAAACTTGTAATTCCGATTATAGTCCATTTGGAGGGACTATAGTCTTAACGTAATGTGATTTATGTAATGTGTTTGAGGCATGAGTGTATATGTTTGTGAGGTCTTAAAGTCCTTAAGTTTTTATTTTAATTTGTAATTGTAGCTTTGAGGGAAATTTTGGATTTAGACTTGTTTGAGTTTAAAAAGGGGTGAAAAAGACTTTTTTTTTGTAATTTTATCATTTTAAAACCCCTAGGGTGTTAACCCAAGGATTGGGTACTCAATTGAACCCATATCTTGGACTAAATCCAAGATATGACCCCTCTTAATTGTTAATGTTATAGCAGCTTTGGGTTCATCCTTCCAGCCACGAGTGAAGACATAAATCAATATAGCCTATCGACTATTTATTTATATGTGTTATTTAATGTGTTTGGGCGCTTCTCTTGACAACAATATAATTCCTAAAAGGGCCGACCTTCCTTGTAATTCACATCTTCTATTTTGAAATTATATCTTTTATTATGGCCGACCTTATTCTTGAAGAGGTGCAACCTATGTATAAATACAAGTTCTTTTCCATTCATTGAGTATCAAGTTTGTTCCATTCAAGTGCGAATATATTCAAGAGTAGAATTGCGAATTTCTTCAAGGGCAGATTTAGTAATTCAAGGAAGTGCAGATCATCATCTGTTATTGTATCTGGTGTAGGTGTTGAATATTGGCCTTGTGATTGGCCCCATTGTAAAGAGATTTGTTGCCATTATTTATATAAGACAAGATCTTTGTTGCTGGGTTTTTCTCCCTCAAGAGGAGGGTTTTCCCAGGGTATCTGCTATGTTATTGTGTCTGATTTGAATTAATTTTCTGTGCATTTCAATCTGAACATAAAATCTAATATGGTATCAGAGCGGGTTCAGTAAAGATCCGATCAGTTTTTGGTTGTGTAGTCAGATCAACGACTGAGAAATTAGAATCGTCTCTCTCCTTGGGACCTTAGTCCAAGCATTTACTTCAGTTAGCAGGTAAGAACTCAAGAAGGCTTGGACTGAGCATGCTCGAGCTGATCAAGAATTACTGCTTTCATTCTGAGCTATCGAGTCAATTCATCCGACATCATGAAGAATTCCTATGAAAGGATCTCCAACAGTCTAATCATTGCGTTGCATGACTCCTCTCATCAGTTAGGGTGCGGGCTTAGTCTCAAACTTGGTCGGGATTTACTGGATCACTAGATATATCAATTCCCAGTCGCATTATATAATCAAGTGCTATTGATAACACAAAGTCACAAATATTGGTGATGGTGATCTGAAGAAATTAAAGAAGCTAATAAGGTTCTTTTAAAGATGATCGGGAACAATTGTCTATGTCTGGCACACAAGGTAGAAAATATTAAAGTAACGCATGAGAGATGTGATGGGTATTTGTCTGAGATTCAAGAATCTTAGAATGCAACTCTTGCAATATAGAGTGTCATATATCTTCTAAAGGAGTCGTGATCTTTCAATTGGCGGAAATTTTTTTTTATAAGGAGCTCGATTTCATTGATTTTTGTGCAGGAATTAAATTCTGATGACTTCAGAAGTTAGCATATGGAGTGGTATTGGTTTTGTCAGAAATAATTAAAGAAGGGTCCTCGTTTCTTTCTGGAGGTGGTAAGGGGTAGTGGATGAGGATACTTGAGAACTTGTTTTTCATTGGTGTGCTCGAAAAGTTGTGATTATTCAGCTGCATCGCTCTCATTTTTGCATAGACTGTTTGTAAGGTATGAAGTGAGATATTATCTGAATGTCTTCATAGTAGCAACGTTTATATTGTTGTAGAATCGATGGTGCTGGAATTTTGATGTGTATGTAAGTTTGAGACTTTGCTTAGTTGTGAGTGAGTACAATTTCAATAACATCAATTTCTATGAAGATCTGTTTATGACCTTGACAGATCAGATGTAGTGGTAATAGTTGGAGCATTGATGATAGAATATATATATGGTTCTAAGTATGGATGTATTGCATGAGTGCTTGTTCTTTGAGGTAATGAGAATAAAAAATGATGATGAGTATGGGAAGCTTAAAGAAATTGGCTTGTGTGCCGAGAAGTTTGGCAGAACCTTTGAATACTTATCGATAATCCTGCTCGCAGATAATTCTAACCTCAATGTGTCTGAGATATACTTGTGAACAGTGGTTCTCTTAGCTATAGAAACATCTGGAGGATTTCAAGATTGCTAGCACTATGTGTGCTCTGCATCTATTAGAGGAGACATGATTATTTAATAACACTAAAAGTGGTGACACAGCTTCAAGCCTAGCTCATGGTGTACCAACATTTGAGGATAAGTATTTCTTGTTTGTATCTTTGAATTCACCTCTAGGCTAAAATTCAGTTTGCTAAGTTGTGTAAATCTGACATTGGTTATATGTGTTTCACTGGGATAAGATAAGATAATTGAATCATATTTTGTGTTGTTTGGTCATCGAGTTTATGCAGATTAGATGATGATCCTACACAATGTTCCAGTCCTGTGAAGATTTCAACTCCAATGTTGTGTGATCAGCTACAATTGAAGTCAAGAGTTTGCATTGAGAGTAGCAGCGATCAACGCCACTGTAAAGGGCGGAGAGAGCAGATATTGTGATCGTTGATATCAATCCCTCAATTTCTACATACAAAATTTTGACTTCATTAAGATAAGTACTGCATGGTTGAATAATGTTCATGAATTGTAGTATAGTTATTAATTCATGCTATAACATTGAGAGAGTAAATCATGTATGCTTCTAGCAGTGGTATTTCTCTTCGAAATAGTTGAGTAATATGAACTATTAATAATCTCTTCTAAATGTGCATTAGGATGGACCAAGAGATTGCTTTCAAGAGAAAAGTATGGAGACACTGCTTGCAGCCATGAGTCTGAGTGAATAACTAAAGACATCTCTTTGAAGAGGAAGAATTAACCTTCAGAGGGAGTTCTATGGCTCGTTGAGAACAAGTAAGGGTTGTAGTGTTGCAAGGCCAGATGCTAAATCCTTGAAGTACCTCTTCATCAGTTGAGATCATAATTGCTCATGTTAGTCAACTTGGATTTAACATTGGTTGAGTGATCTGGGATGAGGTCGAAGAGGATAGCCCTAAATCTCTACAGAGGTGTGCGTTGGAAACATTTATCTAGGCAAGTATTGCAGGAAATCTTGGACGAAGAGGTCAGAAGGTTGATGCAAGTAACTTGAAGATTCAGAGGGAGCCTACTGAAGATGTTTAAGGAGGCTGTAGCTAGTTCAGATCTGGTGGATCCTCTATACACACTGTTGATTGGATCGTTGATGTATCTAGGTAAAACTAGAACAGATATCTGTTATGTTGTAAGTGCACTTAATCAGTTCATGTGTGAACCGAGACAGATACATCTTGTTGCAGCTAAACATATCCTAAGATACTTGCGTGGCACAGTTGGATATGGGTTGAGATATTCTTCAGATGCAGACTTGGAACTGCATGGTTATACTAATTTTGATTAGGCAGGGTGTTTCATAGATCAGAAGAGCACCTCTGGATGTGTTTCAGTTTGGGGTTTGCGATGATCACTTGGTGTAGCAGGAAACAGTCTTCAGTGGCACTAAGCACTGTAGAGGCCGAGTATATTACAGCTTGTGTGGCAACTTGAGAGGCAGTGTGGCTTCAGAAACTCCTTGCAGGATTGTTTGGACAATCATTGGAGTTAAATTTTATTGTTTTCCTTAATGCATTTTCCTCTGAGACGGAGGAATGTGAGGTGCAAGCCCTTGTTAATGCATTTTCCTCTGAGACGGGGGAATTTGAGGTGCAAGCCCTTGTTAATGCATTTTCCTCTGAGACGGAGGAATTTGAGGTGCAAGCCCTTGTTTCCACCCTCTGAACTGAGTCATGGTGGATGTCATGTGCGAGACTCCATGACACATCTTGTACTTGTGAATGACACATTGAGGTGACAACATCACGCAAGTGATGAACACTTGTACACACCATAGTATGGTTGTAGCCATTATGGTTGATATCGTGTTGAGGCAATATCTAATATCACATTGAGGTGATCTTCTTCTTTTCACATTTTGTTGTTGCCAATGTGATGGGTATCATGTTGAGGTGATTTGTCTTGAGCAGCTGGAAGTTCTCTCCCTAGCTGAGAGGGAGTGTTAATGTTATAGCAACTTTGGGTTCATCCTTCCAGCCATGAGTGAAGACATAAATCAATATAGCCTAACGGCTATTTATTTATATGTGTTATTTAATGTGTTTGGGTGCTTCTCTTGACAACAATATAATTCCTAAAAGGGCCGACCTTCCTTGTAATTCACATCTTCTATTTTGAAATTATATCTTTTATTATGGCCAACCTTATTCTTGAAGAGGTATGACCTATGTATAAATACAAGTTCTTTTCCATTCATTGAGTATCAAGTTTGTTCCATTCAAGTGCGAATATATTCAAGAGCAGAATTGCGAATTTCTTCAAGGGCAGATTTAGTAATTCAAGGAAGTACAGATCATCATCTGTTATTGTATCTGGTGTAGGTGCTGAATATTGGCCTTGTGATTGGCCCCATTGTAAAGAGATTTGTTGCCATTATTTATATAAGACAAGATCTTTGTTGCTGGGTTTTTCTCCCTCAAGAGAAGGGTTTTCCTAGGGTATCTGCTATGTTATTGTGTCTGATTTGAATTAATTTTCTGTCCATTTCAATCTGATCATAAAATCTAATATTAATTTCCTATTAAGATGGGTGATGATTTTGAGTGTTATGGGGAGTGGATGGACTTATTCCAATCACATCCCCATTTTCTCCAAGTTCCTTAATGGAAGGAGATGTTTGGGGAAGTTCTCAAGTGGACTCTCCATTCTTAATTGTTTGTTTGAGTCTTTTTAGGAAGGAGTGGAAGAGACTCGTTCTTCCCTTTTTGTGTTGTGGGGGTGGGAAGGTGACAAGTGTCACCTCCCCATTGGTGAGGATACCAATTGAGACTCTATTTATCTTTTCCTTTTCAGATGTTTGGGGGTTCTTCTTTTGGTTGATTTTTTTGGGGATTTTCTTGAAGGAGTGGGGTGTAAAGTATTTTGAAAGAAGTTGGAAGGATTGAAGCTCTTCTTAAAATATTTTCCTTGGATATCTTGAAAAGTAGGATTCAAGCTCTTTATGTGTGCTTTTGTATGAAAATTGTTAAATGTTTACAATGATTGTTGTGAATTTTCTTGAAATGCATCTTCTTCTTCTTGTACTGTTTAAATTTGGTATGGGTTGTTATGGGTATTGCTCTCCCATTTTATGAGAGCTCCCCAAGTGTGGGGTTGAGAGAAGGAGAACCTCCTATGGAGAAAAATCTATCCTTTGAAAAGGTGGAGCTTGGGTATGAGTACCCATCTTGTTATTGGAGCATGGTGTTTGGGTTGTGAAGTTGGATGCAATGAAAAATGTGAAATGTGAAGAGAGGTGTTGAAACTATTTATGAACTTTATATGTTCTTCCCCATTGGGTAGAGATGTCACCTCATCCCCCCTTATGAATCTTGAGAGATTCAATGTGTGAGTCAACCATTGGGATCGTGTGTTATTTGTTGTGAGTATACCAATGCTTGATGTATGGTTATGTGTTTGAATGCTACTTGATTCTTATGAAGACCTCTTAGCTCGACGATGACTGGTTTTCTAGCCAATGGTTGGGTAGTGAGCACCCAATTGGCCTTTAGGAGAAATTTTGTATTTGGTGTAGGTTTGAAAATCTAAGGAAGCTTGTAGATTTGGTAGTATCTATATTCCATTGCATGAATAATATTAGAAGTGTCATTCCAATGTAATCCGCCCTGTTGGGTGGATTGTAATAGTCTTGTATTACTATTGTAAAATGTATGTGAAATTCTTGTGGGAGTGTAACTGCAATGATAATGTTCATTTTTCCATTCTATTTTAGTTTTGTGTATACATTGCTATTTTAAAAGTGTGTTAATGAAATATTGAAATGTTGATTTATGCCTGGCAATGAAAACAATTTATGGAATCTATTTTGAGCAAGTTTAAAAGAAATAAATTCCTAGAAATTGATATCTTTAGTTTATAAAAAATTGAGTTACAGTAAATTTTGTGCCATTGTATGTTGTAGAGAAAAATATATACATTTCTAGATTAGTTTACTGTTATTGCAAATATTAGGAGAGAATGTTTGAGTTTTACATATCTAAGTTAGTTTACTGTTATTGCAAATATTAGAAGAGAATGTTTAAGTTTCAGTTATAGCTAAGATGTATACTATGCGTAGACTCCTACTCAGAACAGGGAACATTAAGATTATTTTGATATGCTCAATCTGGGTGAATACCCTACAATAGAAAAAAAAACATATGAAATAATCTTACTAATATTGTGCACCCTCTGCAATTTTCAAATTTCCCTGTGTACCCTTATGGTTCACCATGGTGCAGCCTGGTGGGGGGCCCTAGTAGGTTTCCCCATCCAATAAAAAATATTTTGTTTCAACAAAAAATGGTGGGAATATTGATCCTATGGCCTGAAAGGCCGATGAAAAATTCAACATGGCTTCATTGTCTTCTGGGATCTTCTCTCGGGATGCTGGAAAATCTTCGGCTTTCCCCCTTTTGGGGCTCGATTCTTTCTTCACTAAGGAAAATTCAGTCTCTTATGTGGACAAACTAGTCAGAGTATACCTTTGTTCAAGGAGTACTCTAAGGCTCTTGGTGCTCTAGATGCTAGTTGTGCGGTGAACGACCTCGAAGTTGATGTCTAAGATGAAATCATGAATGAGACTATTGCAAGACTTCAACTATCTCTTGTAGGTAAGTTTTTGTCTTTCAAACCAAACATTGATCAAGTTAGAAAATGGATTGAATCTACTTGGAAACTTAAAGGAGCTATGAATGTAAGTGCTATGTCTAATGTATTATTTATTTTTAGTTTTTTGAATTGTGAAGGTTTGTTAAAGGTTCTTATTGGAGGCTTGTGGGCCTTTGATAAAAACTTCAAGGACTGCTTATCTCTGTGTAAGTGGAAACCTAGCTTTGACCCCTCTATGGACCTTGACTCTACTACCCCCACTTGGATTTGGCTCCATGGGCTCCCTTTGTAGTTCTGGAACCAAAAAGTCTACCAAGGTATTATTGCTAACTCTTTTGGGAGCCTATTAGAAAGTGATAAAGTTACTCTACAAAAATCAAGATTAGTTTTTGCAAGAATATGTGTGAACGTGGCTGTCAATAAGGTCCTCCATTCCTCCATATCCCTAAAATCAAGGTTCGAGATATGGAAGCAAGTTATAGAAAATAAAAATGTTGGAATCTTTTTTCAATTTTGTAGGAGGTTTAGGCATCTTAGCAACTCCTATAAAAACAACATACACATAAAAATAAAGAGTTCTCTGAGGTTGTTCTCCCTCAACACAATGAGATCAATTTTAGTTATAGTGGGGATAGGGGTTCAAGACTTTCCCATGTTGAGCATCTTGAAATGTTGGCTATGAAGAAAAAGCAAGAAGAAAAAGTGGAGAAAGTAATAAAGGAAAGGATCCCTCAAATATCCCATAGGAGAAAGACCCTCAAACCCAAAATGGTTCTGAGAATGTTGAGGAAAACTTGAACAATAAATCTAAAATAATCCACTCCCTGGATATTCCCCCTTCCCCCCCTAAAAGGTTTTGTGGTGGATGAATTTGTTATAGGTCATTCCAAAGAAAACAATATGTGTGTTTCTTTGAGTGGGGAGGATGTTTCATTGCAAAAGAACTACAACCAAAATATGCTAGGCTCCCTAGGCTTGTTGGGGTTTAGGGAATTTGAGTCTCCCTTACCCCAACATAGTTCTCAGAAGGACGTCCTAGAGGAAGATTGGACATAGGTAAATGAAAAATCAAAAAAAGAAAAAGAAAGTGGATGTTGGGGGGAACAAAAGCAAGGGAGACCTTCTTAGAGGGATACTAGGGCTAGGGAAGCTTCTTGTGAGGTGGCTTCAAGGAAACAAAAAACCCTTGAGGGCCTTCGGGACAAAAGAAACTCAAGAAATATTTTTTGGGGATGCTTGACCTCTTTTGATTAGTATCTGGTGGATGTTGACTTCTCCTCTCTATTTTTGAATGAAGATAATGTCTTGGAATGTACGTGGGTTGAATAGCCCCTAAAACAACATATAGTTAAATGCTGTATTGTTGATCTAAAAGTGGATGTTCTTCTTATCCAAGAAACTAAAATGCAACATTCGACCTTTGATCAGATAGTTAAAAACATATGGCCAATGAATATTGTGTAAGTGACACAGATGGAGCCTCAGGTGGCCTTGCTACTTTATGGAACTTAGCTAGGCTAAAAGGAATAAAAGGAAACAACAGTAGAAACAATTTAGAAACTATTATGGAAGATTTGAAGAATTCTGTTAAATGGAATCTAATTAATATTTATGCCTCTAACTCTAGGGCTACTAGAGTTCATCTTTGGGATTCCTTATCTACTCTCATCTCGAGTAGACAAAAGGAGAAATAG
Organism: Sequoia sempervirens; assembly: GCA_007258455.2. Taxonomy (NCBI): domain Eukaryota; kingdom Viridiplantae; phylum Streptophyta; class Pinopsida; order Cupressales; family Cupressaceae; genus Sequoia; species Sequoia sempervirens. Next base: position 122,698,556 of record VDFB02000003.1, on the reverse strand, counting down.
ATTCTTGGAGTAGAGAAAGGAGAAAGAATTTGGTCTATGATATACAAAGAGTGAAAATTTCACTCTTACTACATACACATGTGCAAATTAGGTAGGATGTGTGGATGATCGGAAGATCAAACATGGCGGTGCATTCTTCCTTGGAGATAGTTTGGTGTCCTGGTTGAGTAAGAAGAAATAATTAGTTTCTTTATCTACAATAGAAGAATAATACATTGATGCAACATCATGCTGCACTCAGGTGCTTTGGATTAAGCAGAACTTGGAGATGAAGATTGAGTTTTAAGAACCTATTACTATTCTTTGTGATAACACAAGTGCAATAAAAATTTCAAAGAATCATGTGATGCACTCAAGAACAAAACACATCACAATCAAATAACATTTCTTGAGAGAGAAGGCTACAAAGAAAGAAGTAAGATTGGAATATGTGGATGCAAAGGAGCAAGTTGCAGATATATTTATGAAGCCACTTCCTAAGGAGACATTTGAGTTTCTCCAATAGGAGTTGGGAGTTATTTCTCCCTCCTCTTGATTCAAGAGGATAGTATAGGGTGAGGGGGAGCTTGGTCTCCCTGCTGCAAGAAGGGTTGGTGCTCTTGCAGAGTGTTTTTAGAAGTAGTGATGCATGGAATCAGGGGGATTCTATTCGAGAAACATGTTTTCGGATGTTGCAGTGTACCAGATGTTGTTGATCCTTTTTCCAATGATGTCAAAGGGGGAGAAAGTGGGCTCAAAATGCTAGATTGAGGAAATACTAAATTAAGTAGAAAGTGATAATTTTCATTTATCTTAAGGTTCTAGAAGCATATTGTTTGTCAATGTGTAGACTGTCAAGTTGATTCAAGTATCATTGAACATGTTTTTGTTGTGGCATGACTACCTTTAGATAGGTAATGTATTCATTATAGCATGCTGAGTATTCATATAGCATGAGTGTGATGGTCTAGAAGGATATCTTTCAAGTAGAGAGATTTATTAATATGGTTGGCATTTATTTCAAAAATGCAGTGTTGCTTTGTGGTTTGGAAGGAGAGTATTCCTACACAAGTTCTATTAGTTTCCCAAGTTTGTGGTGGTGTGAATCAGTGTGCAAGAAGTTTGAAGTGTCAGAAGGTCTATGAAGATATTCAAAGATCGAGGCATGTGCGATAATGACTTGTAGCCTATGGAATTAAAATCTTGTGTGTGGAGCGAGGATAAGACCTATTTAAGGTTCCCGTGGTGGTGCAAGTTGTCAAGTTATTTTGGTGGCAAGAATTTTGTGTTTGGACCATTGTATTACATGTTTCATGTAATTTGAATTTAGGTCCACCCTATGCTGTTTGGGTTTGTGCGGATACCTGACCGACATGGAAGAGTGTTAATGTAGTGTTATGTATATATTTCAAATGTTGAAATGTATTGTAATGAGTAACTTGTAACAGTGAGAAAAATAGAGTGTAATGAATGAAAGGAATGTGACATAAGTGTGAAGAAAAGAGGGAATGCTAGTATCAGAGGGTCATTCTCAGTGTGAGAGAGTGTCAGTTGTGTCTCTGGTGCATATTAGAGTTAAATTTAAAATTTTCCATTATTTCTGTATTTCGATAGGAAATTGGTGTTCTACATGTATAGTTTTGACAGGGGATTGGTGTCTCTTTTTGGTGGGGATTGGTGTCTCTAGTAGGTTGGTGCCTACAAATTCATTTGGGGATTGGTGTCTCTGATAGGTTGGTTCCTACATCATATTGTAAAATTCACTTATTATATTCTTGCTTGTGAGTGTTTCTCACCGTGGTTTTTCCCATCTTGGGTTTCCATGTATATTTGGTGTTATGTGTTATCTTGTGTTGTGCTTTAATTATGGTTTAGTGTTCTTCATGTTGAAAATCTATATAATAGTTGTAAATTTTTCCAAAATTGTTGTGATCTACTAATTCAACTTCCCCTCTCAGTAGATTGTGTGCCCTTCAAAAATTCCTATCGCCTATTGGAATGGCATTTTAGAAAGGATCCAAAAAAGCTGGAAGGGTGGAAAGGTAAACTTCTAAGCTAGGCGGGTAAGCTTCAGCTTCTTAAAGACTCACTCCAAAACATCCCAGTCTACTTCCTTTCTCTATTTAAGATGCTTGATTTCATAGTTAAAAAAATTGAACAAATTGAAAGAAACTTCCTTTGGAAGAGAATTGAAGAAAAAGCTAGGATTGCTCTCGTTAGTTGGGGCAAATTCTGCTCCCCCAAAAAACATGGAGGACTTGGGGTCAAAAGGCTATTTTTTTTAGTAAATCCCTCCTTTCTAAAAATGGTTGGAATCTTCTGGAAGGTAATAAGGACTAGGTGAACATTTTAAAAACCAAATATCTTGGAAATGTTGACCCCAAAAGTTTTCTATTTTCTTAGGACTAGCCTAGGGGCTTGATTGTTTGGAACAACATAATGAAAATAAGAAGTACTCTTAGACAAGGAATCAAAAGGAGGATGGGAAATGGAAAAAAGATCAAATTTTGGGATGATGCTTGGTGCATTGGCCTTGTGTTGCCCTCAATTAACCAACTAGATTAGGGGCTTATAAGAGTAAATGGGAATTTCTTATACAATTATGTTGACTGGGGAGGAGCTTTCCCAAAATGGAAAAAAATAGTGAACAACTGACTGGTTGTTGAGCTCTAAGGGGAGGTAGATATAAAGAATGAAATGATACTTCTCATCTCTTGGAATCACTTATTGAATATTGCCTTTTCTTGTCATAAAACATAGAAGAAAAATAAATCTAGAGTGACAACCTTCAGGTGTGTTCTTTGTTAAAACTTAAATCTACCTATGCTAAGATGGAGCAACCCATACTCTCTTAGAACTTTGATTATAAAAAAACATGAAATGCCAAAATCATTCTAAAGATTAACTATTTTTGGTGGGCTACCACCCATTGTAGCATCCTCACCATAGTGTTGAATGAACAAGGCAACTGTGAGGGGGGTGAATTAGTTGTATCTTATCAAAACATCAAACCATCAACATTCAGATCCACAAGAATTCATTAAATCCATAATCTGTTATGATGAATTAAGATGCAAAGAAAATAACAATAAATGAAACAACTTTAACAAAATTCCCAAGAGAACACCAGATTTATGTGGAAAATCCAAGTAGGGAAAAACCACATCGAGGATTAGCTCACAATATAAGTAATTGCAAAATCGGTTACAAAGGATCATTGGCAAAAGGGGTACATTGCCCTGAAAGGCTCACAACCAAGGATCACTGCTAAAGTAGAAAAATAAGATAAAGAAGAAATGTTACACAAAGAACATGATCTCAATGCAATAGAGAATCCACCACAATAGCTCCAACACATTCATAGTATATTTGAATGATTGCAGACACCTGCTCACTACATCCAGTAGTTCAACACTTGAAAGCTTGCACTGCTCTACTTAATTTTGCACCTTACAATTTTGCAATTTGGATCATTCACATCACACCACACTTTCATCTATCTTAACCTCCTTCAAAAATTCAACTCATACTTATATCGTCCTCAACCTTGAAACCCTTTCCAAGGTCGGCTATGCACCTCAAACATGCAAATTGAAATTAGGATGGAACCAAAACCCTTCCTTGGTAGATAGAATTCATACCACTTGAAAAATTAATTAGGACCCAAATCAACAACACTACTCAACCACACGCTTCCTTAAACAATATTTATCCTTCCATGTAGTGTAAACATCAGGTCGACCGTTACCCATGCAAACACCATTAAAATTTTAAGTACACACTTCCTCAAACCAAAGGATGACTTGCGAACCTCACTCCATGCTTGAACAGGATCTAGAATATTCCTTAAACACCCTAAAATACAACAAACTCCTTCACAAAAAAATTCACTTGAAGAATGTACGAACTCAGTATATTCAGACTACTCTACCATACATTGTTACTTAAAAAACCATCTTCCAAAGCACCAAACCTCAAATCCTTTTGACTAAGGTAAAATATTAGCATCATCAACACACTTTTAGAATTGTAAGACCTAAAGCATAACTACGGAGAAATGTGGAGAAGAAATATTTCTCCTAGACACCTTTGCAATGTAGAGTCACACACTGGTGAACACAACTTCTACTGCATGATGATCCAACATACCATCTTTTGAATATAAAATATCTGAACACCTCTCATCAACATATCTGAACTACACCACATATCTTCAACCTAGAAGAAATGCGAAGCAAAACCAAAATATCTCTCTGTAACCTAGAACAACACTGCAACACACTATTTCCTCTTTTTATCAAATTTTCTCAAAATAACTTGGAAACCAAGCACTAGAGACACATCCACATCATATTCATCACTACTACATAGATAGATAGAAGCTTATCAAAGTAACACTAGAGGTTAACACCAATAGCTTAATTGATGACAACATAATACAAAAAATCAAAGCATAGACAACACCAATTGTTCATCTTCAACATTAATCTCCCTTAACACATACAATTGACACCAATGACAACACAAGCTTGTTGCTGTCAATGAAAACACCAATCTGTACATACTTGCAACAATCTCTCCCTTTGTCATTGATGGAAACACATGATGTGAAAAACCATCAAAGACACAACTCTGAACATACCTGTTTCCTTTTTTTCTTTTCTCTTTACTCACTCTCCCCATTACATGAATCTCTCTTCAACTGATCTCTTTCACATGTTTATCTTTCCCTTAGATTTTTTTCTCTCCCCCTGTGTTTATTTTTTTTCACATGATTCTCTCTCTCCCTTTGACATCAATGGAAAAGGATAGAATATTTGCATTATTCTCCCCCTTTGACATTGCACAATTTCTCTGCAACACCTTTCCATTACTGCTCTAAATACTCCCCCTTAGGAGCACACACCAATCTGCAATACTACTACCTACTCCCCCTAGGAGCTAGCCATCAATTATTAGTTTAGAATAAAGGATAGATCTTGATATCCACTAGATTGATGCATCTCCTTATGCATCTAGTTCAAAGGAGGGTCAATAACCCCTAACTTCTCCTAGAGATACTAAAAATTATCCCTAGGAAGAGCCTTAGCGAATATGTCAGCAATCTAATCCTTTGTACGCACATACTCAAGCTTCACTTCATTATCCACAACCTTCTCTCTTAGAAAATGATATATGATTGAAATATGTTTTTGTCCTTGAATGTATCACTGAATTCTTTGAAATGTTTATTGCACTTGTATTGTAACAAAATATAGAAATAGGCTTATCATACACCACTTTGATATCCTTCAATGTTTGCCTCATCCACAACACTTGTGTGTAGCAAGATGTTGCTGCAATGTACTTAGCCTCTACAATAGATAAAGAAACTAAATCTTGTTTCTTACTTAGCCATGGCACCAATCTACATCCAAGAAACAATGCACCACCACTTCTTTTTTTGTCATCCACACAACCAACCCAATATGTATCTGTGTAAGAAATCAATGTGAAATTATTATCCTTTGGATACCACAAGCCATGATCTGGAGTTCCTTTTAGGTATTTGAATATCCTCTTCACTCCTGCAACATGTGACTCTCTAGGATCTTCTTGAAATCTAGCCACAAGACAAACTGCATGCATGATATCCTGTCTAATAGCAGTTAGATATAGCAGTCCACCAATGATTGATCTCTACTTGCTCTGATTAGCCTTAGGGGATTCATTATTCTTGCTCAATTTGCAACCAATAACCATAAGAGTACATACTGGTTTGAGTCTTCCATTCCAAACTTCTTCAACATTTCCTTGACATACTTTTACTATGAAATGAAATGCCTTTATCTATTCGATTGATTTGTAGCCCAAGGAAGAAATTCATCTCCCTAATCATAGACATCTCAAACTCTTACAATCAAGATTTGATCTGTTTCAAACTTAAAGTAAAGATTACTATCTACAATACCTTTATTGAATCCTTGTTGTATCAAATACTTATCCAACCTTGTACACAAGGCTCTAGGAGCTTGCTTCAATTTGTATTATTCCTTCTTCAATTTGTAGACCATATTAGGTTTATCTGATAACTAAAACCCTTCTGGTTGTTTCATGTATACTTCTTCTTCCAATTCTCCATTCAAGAAAGTAGACTTCACATCCATTTGATAAAATTTGAAATCCTTATATGCTGCAAATGCCAAAAACATCCTAATTGCTTCCATTCTAGCCACTGGAGCAAATTTCTCCTCAAAGTCTATTCCGTCAACTTATGAGTAGCCCTTACACACAATCCTTGCCTTATTTCTTATCACTTCTCCATTCTCATTCAGTTTGTTTTTGAACACCCACTTAGATCCAATTATGTTTTTGTTTGCTGGTCTTGGGACAAGTTCCCATTTCTAATTCTTCTCAATTTGCATAAGTTCTTCTTCCACTGCTTTCATCCAATACTATCCTTGCATGACTCAATCACTATTTTAGGTTTAACTTTATAAAGTAGACAAATTTACCTCTTCTTCAATAACTTTTCTTCTTGTTAGTACACCTTTAATTTTGTCTCCAATGATATGTTCTTTAGAATGATTTCTTTGCACATACGTAGGGGTTCTAGGAGTCTTTTCTAGAGCCTCGTCCTCTTCATTATGTACTTCCTATTCCTTAGCTTTTTCTTCTTTTTCTTTTTCTTCTTCTTCTTCTTTGCAATAAGGTTCATTTGATTCATATCCATTTATCACCATTGTGTTTTGCAAATCTTCATCAACTTTGACACTTGCACTCTCAACAATCTTTCTTAACCTTTTATTGTAGCATCTACAAGCTTTTATTTTAGTACAATATCCAAGGAAGATACCTTCATCAGACCTTGAATCAAAATTTCCTATTTTCATCATCTCTCCTGATATAGCATTTGCTTCCAAATACTCTAAAGTAATTGACAGTAGGGATCCTTTCATGCCACAACTCATAGGAAGTCTTAGTACTATTTGTTTTTTCTTGAACTCTGTTAAGTATGTAAATAGTAGTATGAATCACTTCTCTCCAGTAGACTTCCGATTGGTTAGCTTCTTTCATCATAGTCCTTGCAGATTCTTGAACAATCCTATTTTTCCTTTCAACCACTCTATTTTGCTGAGGAGTCCTAGGGGTAGACAAGTACCTCTTTATGCCATGTTTCTCACAAAAAATATTAAATTCATTGGAGGTGAATTCTCCACCTCTATTAAATCTCAAACATTTTATCTTCATATCCATCTCATTCTCAACCATAACTTTAAATGCTTTGGACCTATCTACGGCTTTAGATAATTCCCTAAGAAAAGTAACCCATGCCATTCTAGAATAATCATTAATCAAAAGCATGAAATACCTGTCACCTTAAAGAATTCTCACTCTTGTAAGATCACAAAGGTCTATTTGCACCAATTCCAACAACCCAATAGAGGATTGTTCTTTATCCTTGAACTTCTTTTTTTCTTTCTAATCTAACACTCCTTGTAGATAACATTGATAGGCTTTGTAATCCTTAGAAAATCTCTTACTGATTGAACTGAGTTGATTCTAACCAAGTTATAAAAATTGATGTGACACATCCTCCTGTGCCATAACCAACTTTCATTAATTTGAGTCATAAAGCAATGACCATCAAGACCCTTGAGCTGATAAACATTTCCATCTACCCTTTTTCCAATAGAAAACACATTTTTGGACCCTTTTTTGATCTCACATCCATCATCCTGAAACATAAGATTATATCCTTTGCTACTCATTTTTCTAACACTCAAAAGGTCATTCATTAAACCCTTGACATAGTAAACATCATTAGTATTATGATTGCCATCAAAATTGATTGAACCTATTCCACAAATCTTAGCACCCAAATCATCTCCAAATCAAACAAGTTCTCCATCATATTTTTCAAGTTTAACAAACTTACTCTTGTCTCCAGTCATATGATTTGAGTGGCCACTATCAATGATCCAATAGTTCTTAACCTGTCTAAGACGATTTAAGCAGATACCAAAGTACCTTCAGTCTTATCCTTTCTCTCCATAGCACTTTCCTTCACACATCTTTCAGAGTTAGTAGAAATAGATTCATATTTTAAAGCCATGAACAAGAATTCATCATAATCATCTCCATAATCACATTCATCATCAAAAATACTTGCATCTTCTTTAACATAATAGCTTTTCTTAACTTTCTTACCTTTTTTCTCCTTGTTTTTGTCATTCAAAACTCTATTTGGACATCTTGAAGCATAGTGACCTATTTGTCCACAACTAAAATATTTGAAAGGTAATTTACCTTTGTACTTACTAGTACCTCTTCTCATCCTTCTCACAAGGTTAGCTTCTACATCATCAATATCTTCCTAATCTGGTTCTTCAGTCTTCTCTATTTTTGCAGCCTTAAAATAAGTCTCAACTTTTGCATAACTGTTAGTACCAAACTCTCTCATTTCAAATGTAGGTAAGGAGCCATATAATTGATCTCTAGAATACTGATCTAGATTTTGAGATTCCTCAATAGCAACAACTTTATAACTGTAAGCTTTAATAAGGGTTCTAAGAATTTTCTTTACCACTTTAGGTTCTTTGACCTTTCCTCCAAGACCTTTGATAGAGCCCATCACTTCATCTACCCTTTGCATGTAGCTTGTAATATTTTGATTTTTAGACATCCTCAAGTTCTCAAATGTGGTCTTCAAGTTCTACATCTTAGCTTATTTGACCATAATATCTCCTTCATAAATACTTTCCAACTTATCCCAAATTTCTTTCGCAATTTTTGGATCCATAACTTTCACTAATTCAGAATTTACAAGACTACTCAAGAGAACAAACCTTGCTTTACCATTTGTTTCATAGGCCTTAATCTCATCACTTGTGCTCGGTCCATTTGTAGGTATGGTAGATTGAGTCTTCACTAATTTACATACATCATATCCAAGGTAAACTAGATAGCCTTCCATCTTGGTCTTCTAGAATGCATAGTTTGTGCCATCAAACATAGGGATCTCCTTCTTGTTTGCCATCCCAGATCTACCTCAAGAAGTTAAGATCTTTTCCAAGGAACCTTGCTCTGATACCAATTATTGAATGAACAAGAAAATTGAGAGGGGGGGGGTGAATTAGTTGTATCTTATCAAAACATCAAAACCCTCATTAACATTCAAATCCACAAGCATTCATTAAACACTTAATCTGTTATGATGAATTAACATGCAAAGAAAATAACAGAAACTAAAAAAAATTTAACACCATGCACAAGAGAACACCAAATTTACGTGAAAAACCCAAGGAGGGAGAAACCATAGTGAGGATTAGCTCACAATATAAGTAATTG
>VDFB02000003.1:122517423-122689147 GCA_007258455.2 Sequoia sempervirens | reverse complement strand
TACCTTGATGGGATACATTTACAACACTTTATATTTATAATAATTATTTAATATATTATAAAAAAAATTAAAATCATATTTGATTCATAATAATCATAAGATATAAATTTAAATTTTTAATTTTTAAAATTAAAATTAAATAATATATTTTGATTAAATTTTTTCAATTATAATTTTTACTGAAACATTTATTATTATTATTTATGAACCTTCTCAACTACTATTTTTACTATAACATTTACTAATTTATAAATAATTATTAATTTTAGTTCAATGGACAAAACAATTGCATACTTATAACAACGAAAAAATGTAAAATAATAATAATGATAATATATAAATTAAAAATTTATTTTACTTATAATTTATCTATTTTATAACTTAATTTATATAAGATAATGCATATGAAAAGAAAAATACATTTATAAAAAAAATTAAAATAATAATTCACCTCATTTTTCTTAAAATCAACCCATAATAGACAGGAGAATAAATTTTTAAAATTCATAAAATTAAATATTTTACTACTAACAAGTGGGAAAAATTGCCCAAAAGTGCCATTTCCCCCTTACAATAATATATTTTTAATTTATATTAAGGTTATTACTGTTTGGGGATTTTCGTCTGGTTAATTTGTCCTGAACTTCTGTATCTGAAATTTGTGCGTTCACTATAGTCTTGTTTTCAGAGTTTGTTGCTTCAGAAGAGAGTTCTTTCTGTCTGTTTCTCTCAAGGCGGGGTGTCATATCGTTTGAGTAGAGAAGGAATTGCAGCAAATTTCTGTTGGTATTTGATTATTTCTTTAAAAAACTTTAAATCAGAATTTGGTTGGTTATATGCAATGATATAACTTCTACAGAAAACTGCACTGTCTTAATTATGTAAGCCATTTTGAATTGCTTTGACTACAGTAAGAGGTCCATGTTCAATGGCATTATTTGATGAAGCCCTGCACATGGAAGGCAACAAAGTGCTGCAGCCCGGGAAGGTTCTACTTGTCAAAGATTGCGTAGCTACTAGCGGTGCTTTCATTCTTACCCATCTCATCAGAAAAATATTGTCTGGGCCCTCAGACTCTGTTGAGTGGTGCAAAGCAAGCGGCCAAAAAGCTTTGCACAGTGGTTTAGTGTTGTTTGTTGGCCTAAGCGAGCCCTTTACACATTATGAACGGATTGCAAGAAAACTTGTAAGTGTTTCAATCAATTTTTTTTTGGTTGTAAACAGGAAATTGCATGTGTTCAGTTAGTGATCATTGGGTTTCAGATTTATGTTTTTTGATTATCTGTAAAATTGCATACAGCTGGAAACATTTTTTTTCCAAACCAAGTATTCATGAGTAACATGAATGATACAATTGAGAGTTCAGCTAGAAATTGATTATCCAATCTTGCGCTTAAAAAATCTGCACAGTAGCTTCTTTCAAGTGAAGTTGTCTATTGAATGTGTCCTCCTGGTTGAATTCAAGTTAATGGCATTCAAATTTTGGGTTGTTTTTACACTTACAAATGGGTAACACTTAGCAGTAAACTACGTGGATATTCATTCTAACATCATTAATAGTAAGATCTTCGGCTATCACAAATTTATAAAACTACCTAGAACAAGAGGTAGTGTTAAAGTTACTGTGGGTTTGGGCACCAGGTGCCATGTTCCGTCCACCTGTTTGTGGCCTTACTGGTTGTGGTCAGTTATCCCCAGGAGCTTTAAGAAGAAAATGTTTAATAAAAAGTTTCATATCCTCCGTCATGCAATGGACCCCAGGGCAACAAAGTATTTGCCAATGAGGCAGCAATTTTATCTGATCAACAAGAGCTTTCTTTAAAGATGGTTAGAGAAAGTTACCTGCTAAAGTTGCATCCTCCTACATCGAGAAGGGCATTGTGAATGCTGAGATGAATATCACAATGGAGAGCAACCCTTCAGAATGATTGTAGTGGTGTAATTAGAGTGTCTTTAGTTGAGTTGTAATAATCAGATGTATTTGTGGTTCAGTTGAATAAAACTAGGTAGTCGCAGTCTGATAACATAAAACTGGACCCCACAGGTTGAGGGGGGAAAATTGAATACCAACCGAGCTTCTCTCAAAATCCCAGGTACAGAAGGGGCTGGTGACACCTGCAAAATCATCACAGTGACACTATTTTCTGGTTTAGCCTGGGCCTTGTAGTGAGGAGTGAGGACAAATAACCTTGCAGAAATTCCAGCCATTAGATGAGGACTGTTGCTTGCCAGGGCTAATCATATCATAAAAATGAACAATCACTGTGAAAACATGGAGGGCTAGCAGCTTAGTAGAACATTTCGGGATATTCAAAGGATTTGGACTACCTTTGAAAGTTTTAAAGCCACTTATATCCTGTGAGAGAAAAAAAATAGGGCAGCAGACTTGCTGGCCAAGCATACCTCCTTCCTGTACCAGGGGGTCAAAATTACTAGTGATATCGATGAGAGTCCTGCCGAGAGGCTCAGAGCAGCCGTGAATTGTATTTTGAATGAGAAGTGTGTTTAAGTCGAAAGAGGGCCAATCCTTGGTCACAAGTGAACCCCTATAAAATTGGAAATCTTTATGTTAATAACGTGATTATTATCTTTGGAAGAAAAGCACATAAAAGGCATTACGAAACATGGCAGGATGATAGCAAAATCAAACCTATGCCACTCCTTTCTTACAAGGCCTTGTAAACTTGACCTTGTCAGGCAATAATGATGAGTAGTGTTGGCAATAGAGGGCTTTTTGATGGGATTTTCATTTCATTTCATTTTCTCCTCCTTATGGTTCCTAATTTTTCTCCTGTTATTTTTGTCTGGTGGATAAGGAATGCAAGACTTTCTGTGGAAATGTTGAACACTTGGATTTGTCGGTGTGGTGTTTTCTCTCAGATCTCTCTCCCTAGCTAGATTACTCTGCAATTGGTTATTTGTCAGTGTCTCTCTGTGAGTGTGTGGGGTGCTATATTTTTGTAAGTTGGAGCTCTGTCCAGTGAATGCCCTGACTGGGAGGGTGAGCAGCATTGAGTGGTGGCTCTTTCTGAATATGGCAATTCTTTTTCCATTTTGATTCTTCCTTTTTCTTATAATCCTGGGTTTTTGTAACTCTTGGAATAGTTTGGTTATGAAGTTTCTGGGTGCAGAGTCTAGTTTGATTTCCTTCCTACCTGGGTTGAGTAATTTCTGTAGTGATTCCGTGTGTATGATCTATCTGTTTGCTTTAGCTCCAAAGAATGCAAAACCTTCTTCCCATAGGTCATTCAAAAGGACTAACAAGAAACCTGTAAATGATGCTTAAGAAGAAAAACAGGCAGGGTGTCTGCTGGTTGACTTAGGACTATCTACCCCTACAGGAATTGGTTTTCTGAGGCAAGTGGAAACCTAGTATGTTCCATTCAGACTAGAATGTAATGTCCCCTTTTAGGAATATACCTGATTTTTGCCCAAAAATAAGAATTCCAACAATAAAATTTATTTGCAAAGAGTATTCTATAAATAAATTGCACAATTACAATAGAACATAGAGAAAACCTTAATTAATTAACATCAAGTATTATGATCATAGATAATCCCTATTGAAAACACCATATCCTAAATACATTTGGATCCATTTCATAGCTTATTTCCATCAGCCAACCATATTAGGATTTCAGTGGGAAAGCATGATAGGACGCCGGGAGCCTGTCCTCAATCAAGCCCAAGGGCACGGAATAAGCCTTCGAGTCATTTGGCCCCTTGGCCCACAGGCATGGCACATCCAGCTTGGGTTTGGCATACTTGATGAGGGAACCAGTACTGCTGCATCTCCCTATCACACATTTCTCACTGATTCCACATATGATTGCCTGTTGGAAATCCAATAAATAATTACTAATATTTCTTGATGAAGTGACAATTTAAATCATAGTTGGAAAACTCGGACTCGGCAGCCCAAAATAGGACTCAGCAAAGAAGAAAACTGTAGTTTTACAAAAAACAAAATAAATTAATGCAGTTAGAGAACATAAGAGCCTAATTTGATTATCAATTTCTCATAATTCAAATATTACACATGTTATATGATCTTCAAACACTCAATATTTGAAATTTCATCATTCATACTCATAGTTTCAAATTTTCAAATGAAAAAAACAAACAAAAAACAAGTTTTAAACATTCATACTCATTATTTCCAAGTGATGCCAAGAGTCCTAAGTTGGGACTCGGGAGTCCGATTCTTGGACTCGCGTGAGTCACTCGCCAAGACTCGGGAGTCCTAGCCTAGACTCTCCAGGACTCAGCTTGGGAGTCCTTGGCGAGTCGACTCGGCAAGCTCTAGGACTTGGGAGTCCCAAGAGTCTTTTCCAGGTCTCAGAGAGTCCTCAAACTATGATTTAAATTAATAAATAAATTAAAGCTTCTTAACAGACTTATAAATAAATAAATAATAAAAATGCAACCATATTGCATACCAAACACTTTTTAATATTTTAGATTGCTGCTCTTTTAAACAGAATTCTTATTTTATTGATTTCCTTCATCTAAAATCGATTGATTTCTTCCTCACTTCAGATTTCTTTCTGTTATACCTTGTTCTTGATGCCTCTTCATGAAGAGGAATGACTTCTCCAAGGGATGCAATTGTCCAAGGGAGACGTCTCTTTTGACAATTATAAGGGTCGGGCCACTTTATTATATCCCAGCATTGCCTTAATTAATCCTAGTTGGCCCTTTGCTGGTAATTAATTTCCTGTTTCCTGAGTTGGCCTCTTTCGTCCATTCGTTGGTAGTTAAATCCTTAACCTTGGTCGGCCCCTTGCAATTGCTAATATTGTTATTTATTTTCCTTTCAACGCTTGGTTTTTTCTACTTTAGTGTTGCAATCTGATCATAGCAAGGGCATGACAGTCCGTCCTTCCCAAGATTGCTTGTCCTCAAGCAATCACAATCTAGGATGCTCCTGAAGTTACCAAGATCCCAAATCAACCTTGTAGATTTGTATTGCTCCTTCTTGTGATGTAATTAGCTTTTGTTGTGATACTTTGATGTATTTAGGAATTGAAAACTCTATAGTTACTGATGATTGTCTTGGTTATGCTGACTTAATTCTGCAATGATGTCCTTGGAGAGTGGTTATTAGTATACTATCAATAAGGTTAATACCATCCTCTAAAGTATGAGGACAATTTATTGTCCAATATTCTTCTGACTTATGTACTACTATTTCCCAATAAATCTCAACAACAAAACCAAGAGTTTGGAAATTGGCAAGACTTGTTATTTAAGACAAGTTTTCTCTCATTTCATTACCACAAGGATCTTGGGCAATGATACAAATTCTTCATTACCCTTGTTGAAATCTATAATGATAGAAAAATGTTGCATCCTTCATCATGATGGATTATGTTGTGAATATCAAGATCCCACTCCGTTGTGTAAAGCTAATTTTACATTTGAGTAAAAGAATCTAGGTGTCCTCTTTTCCTACGCAATCAAATGGGAACAAGTACAATTTTCCCTTAAATAAAGTGTATTTCATTTCACATATTCATTCAAAGTTTGAGGCAAGTTTGATTCTAATGAGGATGTAAATAGCTTATAGGGTGTTTGTGATACTTAACCTAGTCAAAACATCTTCCTTGTCATAGACTTATGGGTAATTAGTGACATGTTATAACCTTTTAAGTATAGATTTCCTAGATAATACCCAAGTACAAAATTATTGGATTGATCAAGTCCAAAAAATTGAAAGGTGTACAAAGTCTTAGCATTCATAGCAAACAATAGGACTTAAATTTATAGTTTTACCTTAATATCCAATTCTTGTCCAACTTCCAAATCAATTGAAGGTTGTCACTTCTCTTGTAAAATTTGACATATCCACATGTTTGACACTAAGTATTGTTTTATTTCACTTGATTCATTTAAACAATATCAATTAATGATCCTGGGATTTGTGGGTTATGGTCCCACAATGTGACTTAAAATAGACTTATGTAACAAATTTGGGTGTAACTTGATTTGTATCAAATTTATCTAGGGTACATGTATGCCTAATATTGATGTATCTTTAATGATGAATGTAGAGTTACTCTAATCAAGGAAAGACCTTTGGATAAGAAGGATCCAAAACTTCATTTTAAGGAGGTGGCAAAGTTGAAACCTTACTTGTTCAATGAAGAGCAGGTGGTTGAAGAGAAGTTCATAGCAGAAAAATCTGATGAAGTGATTGCTTTGAAACATGATGAATGTAAGACGGAGCCTCAGGATGACTCTTTGGTCATGCATGCAACTATTGTGGAAAAGGTTGTGCATGAAGGAATTGATGAAACAATAGCCTTGTATACACCTTTTAGAGCTATCCAATGAAGTTGAGATACCTTTAGATGATGGGCATGTTGAAAACCAAAGGGATGATGTCTTCAAATCAGCCAATAATGATGATTCTTTACCTCATGTTGGTAATGGTGACACATGTGGCTTTGGGTTTGACTACCAAACCAAGCCTATGGAGAGAGATGCTTATGATTATTTCAGTCCTAATGAGTTGGAGAATGACTTATTCAGAAAGGCAACTACTCATGAGGAGCATAGTGGACACTTATTGTCTAAACAAAGCGATTGGCCCTTCTACACATGGGATCCGGGTGTGTTGGCACCTAAATATGATGAGGATCCTTATTGGGATGAATTTCCTTTTGATTGTAATGATGCCCTTACTTCATCTCGGGAGTCATGCATAGAGAGTGGCATTGAGGAAGGTGAAGTTGTAAGAGATAATTTTGTATGCAAATCATAAAACTTAATGCATATGGGCCTAGTTTTGAAAAGGAGGTACACGAAACTTGGGGCAGCCATAGAGCCACTACTGAAAGGTATGAGAGATACTGATTTCAGTTTTCATCATAGCAGCAGTTTGCTATCCTTGCATGAACATGATTGGAAAAATTAGTTATTGGTGTCTATTGAAAATGAAGTGCACGCATTATCTAGATTGGATGACATTAGAAGCCTTGTTGAAAATCTCATCTTCAAGATACCAAGAAACCAATATGAGCAAAACTCCCCCCTTGTTGATTTGTACATGATCAAGAGCACTATGGAAGGAATAAAAACAGTTTTCTTACACATAATGCATGATAGAGATATAGCCACCAAGTTTGCGGATGAGACTTTGTCCATGAATAAGCAATTAAGGGGAAAGGTTAATGAGCTCACCATTGAGCTTAATTCCATGAAGCTTGTTTTGGGAAGTGTCCAAGAAGCACTTCTTGAAGCAAATGAACAACTCTATGAGGCCAAACAATTTGAAGAGTGGGAGAACAGAGAAAAGGCCAATGAGATAGAACATGTAATAGAGGAGCTTGATTGCATTTAGGAGGAGTATGATCTTGCTCATTGTCCTAAAAATTTAGAAAATAGGAGTTTGGATCAGTAGGAGGATTGGTCTGATTTTGGAGTTGAGGATAATCTTCAGTTCGTTGATAATCCTTTATTTGAGTGGGATGCTGATTTGACTCATGATAATCCACTTTTCGTGCTGGATGACAAAGACCTAACCAATTACAGTGATGAGAGTGGATTTGATTACAAGATTTGTGACCTAGGTGCAATTTCCAGCCATGAGATGTCTTAGGATTGGTGTAGTGGGTTGACTTTCATTGTTAGTATTGCTGTCCACTTTCCGATCAGCTTGTACTTGATTTCGGATTCTGATCCGCATATGAGTTGGATGGTTCCTCTAGTCTAGCAGTTGAGTAGCTCATGGTTGAGGGTGGATGGTAGATGTGATTTGATCATAGGAGATGATTTTGTTGCTATTTCCATACTCATCTCTCCTATGTTTTTAGTAGGATTTCAGTTTGATTACTGCCGCCCTTACATTTTTTGTTGGTTATGGCGACATCTTTTGATGAGCAGATTGATTTTGAGCTTTGGCAAGCCTTTGGGCAGCTAGCTGTGAGTGTTTTTCCGGACACAGTTCATTCATTCATTGCTTCCACTCTGGTGAGTGACGATCATTGCAGTTACTTCATGAAGATGATAGGCATAATTTCAGATGATGTCTTAATGATTGTAGTGGTTTGAGTGTGTTGCTGTATTCGAAACCTTCCGTTTGACACTTGGAGGTTAAGTGTCGATGTTATGATTACGATTGGCGACAGCAGAGGCATTTCCTGGTTGGCAGATATCAAAGATGTTGTAGTGATTGACTTGCTTAATATTTGGGGCATCATGAGGTGTGATGCTGGGGTTTATGTTTTTTGGTTGAGTATGGTGTCTTTTATGTTGTTGAGGATTGTGATTGGTAGTGAGTTTGTTGATGTGACCCTCGCTGAGATGCCCTGGCAGGATATGTCTCTTGGCATTGATTTCAATCCTTTCGGGTATTTCAGTATGGGCTTTGAAGATGTTTACTTTTGGGGGTTCTAGGATAGGGTAGTTTGGGCACGATGGTTTGACAGTTATGATCAAAGTGGTGCAGTGTCAGTATGGTGGTTCCTTTTCGAGACTAACTTGGAACCTTAGGATCATATTGTTTTGTTTAGCAGCCGTTTGGGATGAGAAAGCCAGTGTTAATTTTCTAGAGTTTACTCTCGTGGCACATCAATTTGGTTCTCTCGAAGAGCATTTATTTGAGAAGTTGATCGAGTTTACACACTCTTTGATTACTCTTCTTATAGGAGGTTTTCAGGAGGTCTCTTATATTGGTACCTCATAGGATAGTGCTTTGAGCAGATGGTGCTACAGATCTCCTAGGTTGACTTGGGGCCCTAGAATCTTAATTGGTTTTAAGGTGGATCAATTTGTTGTTTTTGGAGTTGTGATGGCATTGCTTGAGGACAAGCAATCTTTGGGAAGGGAGGATTGTAATGTCCCCTTTTTTCGGTGTCCTCTATTTTGGCCAATTGGTGATTTCCACTTACTATTTTTGGTAAGTGCTATTTTTAGTAACTAGTCTTGGCGGCAGTGCAGTGCAGGGTTTCTAGTTTGGGCAGTGTGTGGCAGTTGTCTAGTGAGCTCTAATGTTTTGGAAAATTATATACTTAAGTTTTCAAAAGGCGATTTTAAAACTTATGTTATAACGTTAAAAGAACCCCCCTTTGCCTAGTTGAGTAACGTTGTTTTTTAAAAAGGGGGACAATGCCCCTTTATGTTGGACGCCTTGAATAAAGATAAAATTTATAAAATTAAAGCTTATTTTATGCCTCAAAAAGTGGACGCTGCATTTGGGAGACATAAGGTTTTTTTAAATAAAATGAAAAAGGCTTATGAAGGGGGCATGGGAGTCTTGGAGGGAAAATAATTCAAAAATAGAGTTGCCCTAATTTCCCTCACTTCTATATAAGCAGCACTTTGGGTCTCATTTGGATATCTTTTATTTGGCAACATAATAGGATGTTGTTGGAATGCTTCCAGGGTTCTACTGCTGCAAGTTGACGAAAACCCTCACCGTTTGGAGCTGGTTTTGGTGGTGAGAGATCTACCCTAGTCGGATAGAGGTGATTCTACTTCAGGGATCATAGTTGGGTGTTCATAGGGTCTGATTTCAGACATTTTGTAGGAGGAATGATGAAGATTTTTGTGGTTTTTTGATATGGGTTTGGAAGGTTTTGGCATGCTAGATCTTTGGCTTCATTTTGGAGGTGTTTTTGAAGCTTTTATGAGGTCTGATTTGCGTTTTCAAAATTCTGGAAACTGTCTGTTTTACAGTGGCTGAAGGTGAAAATCCATTTATAACTCTGTTCATGCTTGGCCAATCGTTCTAGGTATTGGTTCATTGGATTCCTCTAACTTGGGTGCCTCATTTCAAGCATCGGTTTGAATTTATTGTTGAAGTTTGGAATTTTGGGAGCTGGTCGCCCCTCCTCGAGGGCCGTACATTTCTTGGGTTGACATTCTTAGTCATTTCTCAATTG
The DNA here is from genome assembly GCA_007258455.2 of Sequoia sempervirens. Lineage (NCBI taxonomy): Eukaryota > Viridiplantae > Streptophyta > Pinopsida > Cupressales > Cupressaceae > Sequoia > Sequoia sempervirens. Next base: position 122,679,260 of record VDFB02000003.1, on the reverse strand, counting down.
GACAACAAATTATGGGTCTGCTACAGCAAGTTTGTGGAGTCCTTTTTACATGTAATTGTTGGCTTAGGTGAAGGAGAGTGTTGTGGGTTGATAGTACCATCATTTGGTGACTCTCACAAGGAGTTGTATGTAATCTGCTGCCACGTGAGACTGTTATCAGGTCTGAGAACCATCATTGCCAGGTCTGAAACATCTTCATTTAAGTCTGATTTTATTTGTAATCAATTGCCATTATGATATGTTATGGTCCAATGTGAAAATCAATGCTATTCCTTGGTAATTTCCTATCTATGCAATATTTCATATGTATGCCATGCATTGATGAAAACATGTGAAACAAAGACAAACCAAAACACATCAGCAAACCATAACAATCAACAATAGTTTTCAAAAAATAATAATCAAGGGGTGGTTGTTACATTCTTCCATTGTGTGATACTCCTTTCGAAATATTCTTCTGTTCCATTCTCACCATAAGCACCATATTAGCATTGAGGGGCTTGTTACCCAAATTGAGGAGAATAAAAAGTCTTTATTCAAAATTGGCCATGAGGAAAAAATTGCTAGCAGAGACTCTTAAAGGGGTGTGACCCAATTTAGTTTGTTTTGAAGCCATGACCAGCATTGTTGTGAGAATTTGCAAGTTAATAGAAGATGGTCTACATCCTCTTCTTGTTGGCTGCACAATACATAGTTAAAGGGGGTAGATATTCCTAGTTTGACCAATCTCTCACAGGTAAGGATGCGTTTGTTTAATGCTAGCCATGCAAACGACTTGGCTTTTGGAAGAATTGCAGAGTTCCAACTTAATTTGTGGGGCTAGTCTATTGATTCAATGTTCCCTTGTTGGATGATTGATGAGTAGCCTAGGCTGACTTTATAATTGCCTGACTTGGAAGGAGCCCAAATGAGCTTGTCAGGATCCTTGGAAAAAAAGATGTCTCTATTGCAGAAGTTTTGACAACTGAGACTTTTGGTTTGTTGGGAAGCTACAACCAGTGAAGTTTTTCCATTTTGTATTTGAGAGAAGGTTATCTTCCAACTTAAGGTAATCTTTTACTTTTACACCCCAATGGTGCTTTAAGTATATTCTTGCTTCTTCCAATCCTTCAATTTTGAACAGGGGTGGAAAGCCATTCTAGGAGTCATCCCCGAACAATGCTTTTTCGCCATTACTTATGGATCAGGTTAAATATGGAATGATGACTTCTCTATAGGTTATGGTAAAAGTTCCACAGTTTATAGCCCTTTGGTGGGTTTGCCATTGTAAAAATTCGTTTAGGAATTGGGGAGTCCATATATTTGCTTTGTATGATTCTAGCCCACTTGGAAGATGGTTTGGCAAAAACATTCCACGCTAGCTTGGCTCCTAAAGCCAGATTCCTTGCCTCTAGATTGTGTAAACCAGCTCCTCCATATTTTTTATCTTCACAGAGTTTCTTCCATGAAATTAGTGGGGTTTTACACTTTTTCTTGCTGTCAAAGTTCCCATGCCAGAGGAATTTTCTGATGCTTTGCTCTAAATTCAGTTGCACTACTTTTGGTAGCTTAAGAAAAAGGTAGTTAACAGGCACATCGTCATGTATAGTTAGAAACTTAGAAGAACTATTTTGTTGGCAAGAGGACTTGTGTCAAACAAGAATTGTTGGAAGGAAACTAGAGAGGCTCCTCATTTTTGATGTCTCACTTGTTGAAACACATATATCATATGATATATTTTTCAAGTTTGATTGAAATTATAATTGTTGTGCAAGGAACCTATGATGAAATTGTTCTTGTGGCATGAGATTATTGTGCCCTTAGATGTTGGTGAAGTTTCTCTCAGAGTAGCTAGATACACCCCTGCCCCTCCCCGGGCGCGCGTATCCCCATATCCGATACGAATACGGGTACGATACACCACATATACACGTTGGATACCGTACCCACACGTGCCCAAAAAATCTTGATTTTCCAGTCGTGCCGGATACTCTGTGATTTGATTTTCAGAATATTTGACATGAATCTTCCCAAACTTAACCTTAAAAAGTTCAATTGTGCAATTTTCATTTTGTATTGTATAAACAAAATCTACACCAAATGAGGAAGACAACTGAAATGTTTTTTATTTCAGCGATCAATTTTTCTCGGTCTTCTTCCAATGCAACTCTACTATTTTTTTGGCGTTTTAATTTTTATAGATTTAAAAAAGTTAATTGTTTATAGTTTTATATTTATATTTAATAATTATATTATGTTGTTTAAACATTAGAAATTTTGAAAAAATTAAAATTTATTCTTTAAATATAAATAAAATTTATTAATATGAATTTAATTGTTTATTCTTTACTAAATTATTAATGTTTAAATTTTAATATTATTTAATTTATATTTACTTATTTTCTTTTAAAGTAATGAAAATCTCCTCTAATAACTTAGAAAATATACCTGTATGTGTTTTTTATGAATGTCATATCCAGCCGTATCCATATTGGGGGTCTTAAAAAATGGCCGTATCCGTGTCCGATACCATATCCGTATCTGTATCCGTATTCGTGTCCATGCAACTTCTCTATGTCCTTGTGCATAACTTGTTAATATTTTTACAAAATCCCTAGTAGAAATGAAATAGATACTGACTTAGTTTTGAGTCTGTGACATTATGTCATACCCATCTTTGGTAAATTTTCCTATTTGGAAATGGTAATAGCACAAATTTTGAAACATATTGTAAAACGATTATGTTTTTGCTTTAATGTTGAGAAAGCCATCCACCTTCTTACAAATGGGTATATGGCAACAAAAACTGTTGGCAACGGGGGTATGAGATTTGGGAACTGTTGAACTGGTTGATTTGTGTTTTCATCCTTGTACAAAATTGACACATCTAGATTTCAAGCCTTTCGCTTACCATGATGTCTGATGGGATGCTTCTTGAGCTACATTGTTTAGTTACATAGAAAGTAAATCATTAGGTTCAAATATAAACAAGATAGATGATTATTGTTGTTGAGGAATGGTGAAAGGAGATTCAATATCAATTTTCATCCTTTTAAAAATTGGATACATTTGATGTCTATTAGGATGCTTCTCAAGTTGCATTGTGTAGTTACATAGAAAATAAAATAGGTTCAAATATTCAATAAGATAGATTATTATTTTTTGTTGAGAAATAGTGAAAGGAGATTTAATATCAGTGGTGACTGCTGGATATAGAGAGACAAGTGGACATTGTTGTTTGTGTTTAGGATAGAGTTTCAATTGTGGGGAGGATTTCAATTAGTTAGAGAGAGATTAATGTTTGGGTGTTAAGAGAGAGATTATGTGGTTCGAACTTAGAGTATTTTTCCTATACTTAATGTTCAAATTAGAATCTACAAAAACACCATCCTTTGAAATGCTAGATTGTTCTTGCATCTCCAATTGTGTTTGCAACAACCCTAGTCATAGTTTAAAAACTTGTTACTTGGCAAAACTTGGCAGGCCCAAATTTGACTCAGACTTGGCGACTTGGCAATTTTTTTTTAACTAAGCCTAAAGCACAAAAACTGACCTCAAGTTTTCTTCAAATAAGCACAAAACCTAAAACACAGAAAACATTGATTCACATAATAATTTTTCTAACCTACAGTTTATCTCTTACAGTCAAACATTCAATACATACACAAATCAAATTGCAGTAGCAAAACCCTATGTCATTGAAAAATTCCATCAAGCATGAAACCATGGTGGTTTTGTCACATTTTTGCAGCAAATGCATGGTTGTCATGTTTTTACAGCAAATGCATGGTGGAGTCACGAGATTGGGGTCAGAATAATGCTGTTTTTATCTGCAGTCATGAGGGCATCTGTAATGTCCCCTCTCTAGTCAGTGGACTGGGAGTTAAGGTTAGCCTATGACATTGGCCCCCGTAGGTTAATGAGATGTTTAGGGGACCCTTTGGAGGGTACTCAGGTTTGTCAGCAGGCTTGGGGAATCCAATTCAATGTATACAACTCAGTGTTTCAATATTTTGGTTGACAGGCATTACAGAGGGAGTTCTGGAGTACAGTGTTCATACTTACTATTTATAGTAAGTTATACTAGGATCAGTGGTCACCACACCAATAGTGGGAGATTGTGTTTGGATCACTCTCAAGGGTTATTGTCAGATTATTATTGAGAGTTGGCAATTTAATTAAGTTATTAATGTCAAATTACTTTAATAATATTAATTATTAAAGTAATTTTATAATTTAATGTTATAAAGTGACTTCTAATAAAGTATTATTATTTTAATAGTACTTTATGAAATATTTTATTAAAGGTCAATTATATTAAAAGGGCAACAATTTAATATTATTTCAAAAGCCTAATTGCCAAAAGTTGGTGTTGGAATTTGGAGAAGGATAAAAAGGCCAAAAGAAGTCATTTTAGGTATTCGTTAATATTGTTTATTTTGCAAAATAGAGAGAGTTGAGCAACAGGGTTTGCTGGTTTGGAGAATCAAGCTATTTTGAGGACGAAATCCCTCGAATAGGATAAAGTTTGCAGGTGTGAGAGACCACCTAAGGACTCTTGATTGAATAGTCTCAACAGGGATTATCATCTGAGCTTACATTAAATCTAGAAGAATAATATTTCAGATTTTAGAGAATAATATTACAGATCAGAAATAAATAGCAAGGTTTCATTGTTGGTTCACCACTTAGACTGGCACGTGGAATTGGCAGCTGGTTGTACAGATCTGGAGGCATGTGTGAGAGGTTTGAGCATGGAGTTTTGATTAGATTTGTCCACCTTACCTGGCCGTACAGTTTTGCAATCTTAATCAGGTTTCCAAACAACAAAAATACATCATTTTCTATGGCATGTGTGGGCAGATTAAACCGGCGGTACAACTCAGAAGGGACGTGAGGGTTTCTATAGCAGATTGGACCTGTTCGGAGTTGCAAACAATCATCGTTTGAGGCCGTTCAGTTTGTGTAATCAGATCTGCAGCATTTTCAAAGTGGAATTCAAACATACTGGAGTGTGGTGCCTAGGGTTTTGTGCCATCAACCTGTTGGTCAAATAAATCAGATATGTAACTGTGCAAACCAGCAAATGGGTATGTTGGAAATATGTTTTTGAAGCAATAAAAACAACTGGGTTCTCTTTGATTTATGCATTTCCTTATTTCTTTTGCATTGTCACATTTATTTTATTTTTTTGGCATCATATTTGGCAAAAACACAAAAAAATCATAATACAAACAAAACACAAAAAAATTCAAACTCAAACCCCAGGGGGACATCATAGTGGTATCAAAGCACAAAATCTCCTACCAGCCTATGCGGTTAATTCATGAGTGATATAATAGGGGTTCACGGTAGTGGAAACCTCCACAACTACCAGAGGGACAAACTATTATAGGTGCATTGGGTATTGACAGTTCTCAAGAATTACCTAGGCATTTATCTAGTGACAGTGAGAGCATTGTAGGTGCAATGGCAGATAAAGAAAAGAGACATGTTGGCTCCCTTAGCCTCAGCTCTAGAACAAAGAGGAAGTTCGACACTATGTTGGACATGATGGCAGATCGTTTGCATAAAATGAATTAGAACACTACCCTTGGCCATACAGTGCGTCCCGAGGAGATTGGTTGTTCCCATGCACAACCTGAGGACAGATCGAGAACTCCACTCTTCCCCACATCTAGGCCCTGTTGGTGTATGTTTTATCATCCATCGAACACTTAAGAATAAAATGTCCAAAGACACTCTATCCTCTCTTGAACAAAGTCACCGCGTATGCTAAGATTGCGAGAAGATCATATGGCGACTCCAAGGTTTCTTTCGTTAGGTCATGACATGTGGATAAGCTCAATGGGCGTTGTGATATGCTGGTAATACACAAAGGGACTTACGTTAAGGAATTTCTCACAAGTTTGGGACTCAGACGGATTTATCATTAAAGGCTTCTTCGGTTGAGACTTTCAATTTAGATCTCAAAAAAAGTGCAAAAAGATAAGGGTTTAGAAATTTTAATCTATCCCTAGGAATTCAAGAGATAGTAAAGATCAGGTGAAATGAGTAACCACGCTTTGTTTTGCCTCCCTAGGACAACTACGCAGAGTGGGTGCAATCTTCAAAGGGCGTGATTATAATTTTCATGCCTCGAAGAAGACCGAAGTTAAGCATCCACAATCACAAGCTTAGGCTAACTTTGCGCATCGAATGAAAATCATCCATTCGAAGAAAGTATGAGCAATATTTCACCATTAATCTATACGATCAAATCTTGCATTCACTTAACAAACATTCAAAACAGATTCTATTCTAATTGTAATCTAATTCTATCTAATTCTAATCTATGGTTGAAGAAGTTATGCAACCTTGCACACTACTTGACAATAAAAGTGATTCAAAGCAAATCATGCATAAGAGCTTTTATTATCAGAAATAGCATAATGCAACAATTTCATACACTGTCTCCACACCAATGAAAATGAGAGATCACAAGTTTATATAGAGTTTTCAGAATCAAATGAAAGGCCAAGATTAAAACAACATCAACGACCAAGATTAATGCAACTCAATCCTAATTAGGGTTGCCTGAAATAACATCAGTAAACAAAGAGTAAACAAGCAGTGAGCTGGCAGTTGGAGCTATCTTCAAGGGAAGGCGTCTCTATCCTCCTGGGCAGCATTGTGCTTGACGAATCTGGACACGACTGTGATGACTTCCTCCATCGTGACTGGTGGCAACATGCTTATCCTGAATTCAAGCCCGTTCAAATCCTTAGCACATCCGGTGAAGGTGTTCTCCCAATCCGTTTCCTATCTCACAAAATCATCCCGGGCAGACAAGAGGTTCGCCATCTTTGTGAAATCCTATCTCAGAGTTGGTCCTGTAGTAGAGAAGAAAACTTCATGAACCTTATGCTTCAACCTTTCCAGCTGCATGTTGTTTTCCCGGACAATCTCTCTATCAAACACATCTATAGCTATCATATAAATCTTCCTTTGGATTCTTTGGCTTGCTCCTCAACTCTGAGCCCATCTGCCTTTGCCTTCTCCAGAACCTCGCTCCTCATTGTTAATGCCCAAAACCAATGATGAAAGTCATAAGCTGCTCCTGCAACAATCACCTTTCCCTTGACCAATTCTTCCTTTGGAATGCCCTTCAGTACTCTAAGGCATGGAATGAGCCTCTCCTGAATATCTGGGAGGTTGTCCCAAGTTTCTGCCATGACGGCCAGTCTGGAAAGGAATGAGGAAGTTTGCCCGTAGGCAAGCGTCAATCTCTCCATGAACAAACCCACTTTCGTGCCCTTGCTTATCATCCATTCCTGGGCCTCCTTGGTCGTGACCATCCCTTCTTCCCAACCCTTGGCCATCTCCTGTGAGGAATTGAGAAGAGGAAGAGCTAGTGCATCACCCTGATTGAGTGGTTGGGTCAGATGTCGTATATACTCCTTCAGGCGCTCGACCTCCCTTTTGTATTCTTTCTTTTTCGCCACTTCCTTTTCCAATCTCGCCTGGATAGTTGAGACAGAGTTATCTAGTTCTTCCACCTCCTGGCCTTTTGTTGTTGGGCCAAGGTCTATAGTGGTTTTGGTGTATTCCTGGGGAGTGATTTCATCTTGTGCCTTATCAACTGTTGGTATTGCGATTTGTATGGAATGGCCGCCGGCTTCGTCCCTCTGAATCGTGGAAAACTTCTTGGCAGGTTTCTTAGTAGCAACTTGTTCGAACCTCGCCAAGAAATCCGTAGTGTCATCCTCTTCTTGGACCTCAACTGGTGCCTGAATTTTCATCCTCTCCTTCAGCCAGTCAGGAATGGTAGGCTGCTTGGTACTATCCTCCTCCTGAACGTTTTCTGCGTTTGGTACGTCCAAAACTCCTCTGAGGGCGGAAATCATTCCCTCTTCGAAATCATCATTTTGGACTTCCATTTTAGTTTCCGAACCCAGTACTTCTATGCCCGTAGGAGATGGGGGCTCATCGTCATCCAACTGGATCGGCTCATTGTTCTTCTCCTGAATTGTAGAAGGTCTCATCATCTCAGCCAAGGATTCGTCTGCGGTAGCCACTAGCTCGTCAATGTTTCTAGATGCCACAGAATGAGATGGCTCCATTTTCTGTCTTTTCTGGACAGGCTCTATGTTTGCAATTGCTTCTTTCCTCTTTTCAGCAATCTCAACTAGATCATCATTGTGGGATGCGCCGGCATTGGAGGAGTATGACTCTGTCTCGCTTAGCAAATCATACATGAGTGTTATTCTTTTCTTCCTCAACTCTTGGACCTGATGGTCGACCCACCACTGAGAATACTTAATCACTGGTCTCATCAACGTAGCCAAGTTTGAATGCTCGGGCTTTGACCACTTCACGAAAGGAAGAGGCCAACTCTCATCGAAGCTTGGCTGGACATAATTCCCGTCATCCTGCAACTGATTAGGCACCCGACAAAGTTCGGTTGCTCTTATCAAATCCACTGGCACCCTAGACCATAACCTCTTTTTAACTTCATACTCGTCAGCGGCATTTGCCCAGAAGTCCTCCAAGTCTACTCTGTGTTTGTATCTTTTCCCATCCACGGTCCGAATGTGATGATGAGGGTCAAAATTGGCCCTAGACCAATAAGCTGTGAATGGGTACCATTGAATTTCTAGCTTGGCGCTCTCGGCTGCTTGTGTTGACGGACAAGATTCCAACATATTCCCAATAAAGAATGGGAAAGTAACAACCACCTTCTTACTTGGCCTCTGGATGTTCTGGTACTCTTCCAGTTGTCTCAGGACTTCCAGCAAAATCATTCGATTAGTAGGATAGATAGGAAGCTTGTAAGGACTTCCAGTGAATCCCTGGATCCTAACATATGTAAACTTTGGAAACTAGATAAACCAGGATCCATACCTACTAATCAAACTCTTGGCTTCGTGACTCAATCTCTGGTTTTTTCCTCCTTGAAGTATTCTCGTGATATACATGAGGAAAGCATCGTGTGCCCACCTAAAATGAGACTTCTCCCTGAGTTGAAGTTGCGGGTAGCAGTCATAGGACTTGAATTCATTCTCACCATTGCCAAATTTGCCTTTGCATATAAGTCTTGAGTATCTGTACGTTCTGGTGAACAAATAGACGACATACGAGCTCATATGGAAAGACTTGGTCTTCTCAAGATTGACCAGCTGCTCGTGGAGATTGTTGCTTATCATTCGGGACCAATTGAACATCCTCACACCGGAAGTGATTTCATCTATAAAATAATACATCCATGTCTCAAAATATGCGCCTTGTGGATTGTTGGCTATCTTGTTCATAATCAGAATGATATCTCCATAATCCTCCTTAAAGTCTTTCTGATGCAGAATTTAGACTGGCTATCATATAATCTCTTGGTGTCCTCCTTGGTCTTATAAACGGTCTGGTGATGTGTTGGGATGCCAAATGCCTCCTGGATTGCCACTTCGCCAAGGTGAGCTAGAATCCTTCTGTCCGGTGAAACAATTTGTCTCTCCTGCACATCATAATGAATGGCGCATTCTACCATCAACTCGGCACATTCTATTGCAGGCGGGAATCCGGCTGCTTGGAAAATTCCATTCCTCACCATCCGTCTGGCAATTGGTGTTGGTAACCCAGCATGTCCATATACCCTCTTTTTAAACTCCGCGAAGTCTACATGTCCAAGATCAGTGTCTGCAACATTTTTCCATTTTGAATTGATCTTCGACTCTCGCTGTACCCCTTTACTGGCGAACTTCATGGACACCTTTTTTGATGGTTCTCCTGTTGTGGTCATTAACCTGCAGTAAAAACACTAACATTAATATGGAGACTTTAAAATATAATTTATTCCCGTGCCTTTTATTCGAAAATTTTACTTTCAGCTTATTTAAAGATTAAATTTCTGCGAAAAAAGCAAGCTGGAAGTAAAATAAATTTGCTCGAAATTTTGCCAGAACTTAGCCAAAATGAAAAAGATGGAAGAAGAATTGATGAATTTAGCCAACCAAACTCCAAACCTCAGGAAAAATCTTCTGGCTGCAAATAAAATTCAGACTTTGAGAATTTAATCAAAAATCTGATGACAAAGTGCGCCAATTTTGTTGAGAAGTTCGACTTTCAGCCAAGAAATTCTTTTACTTTCTCCAAGAAATTACTTCCTCAGCACAAAAAATTACTTCTTCCTCTGAGAAAATCGACCTTGCCTGCAGAAGAATCAATCTTGCCTCAACTTTTTTGCAACTTCGAGAGATTAACTTCTCTTCAGCTGAGCCTGTGAAAAATGAGTTGCTGAAACTCATTATAATGTTGAAGAATTCAATTTGTTTTAGCAACTGCATCTTTTCCTCTCGATTTCGATTTGTTTTCTTCTCTTTAATCAGGCAAGTTTCCATTCTTTTTCGAAAAAAAATCCATGGTGAGCTTATTCAAGCAAATCCCTTTGATTTTCCAAAATTCGATTTTGCTAGATGTTTATCTTTTATGTTCAATATTTTTGAAAAAATATTAAATGTCCAATTTAAATTAAATTTGATTTTTCGAAGTTTTAATTCATGGCGAATTTTAATTGTCTTTTTTTTGGCGTAATTTATTTTCTTCCATGAATTTTACTTCCAAAACATCTCTAGTGAATTTTACTTTGTCCGAGGCATTTTATATTTCTAAGTGTTGGAAGTAAATTATCCAAAGTGTTTTAATTTATTTCCAACCCGTTCAATTTTGACCCATGGCTACTTTAATTTTTCTCTTGGCTAAATATTTATTCTTCAAGTTATTTCAATTTTCGTCTAGCCAAGTTAGCCGTCTTGCCAACAAATATTACGCCAAATTCTTATTTCCCTCTGCCATGGCGAACTTCAAATTGTGTCGGGCATATTTGCCATGCCAAAATCGAATTTTTCCTCTTGCTTGGACGATTTTCTCTAAGCAAAGTTGGATTTTACAATGTGTTTGGATGTCTTTCCTAGGCAAATTTCCATGACACTTAGACAAATTTTCATCCTTTTTGGCCTAGGGCTGACTTTCTAACTTCTCTGCCATACGTATTCTCCTCTATGCACTTAGCCAACTTCATAAATTTTTCCCTAGGTATCTATACTTAGGCAAATTTTTGATTTTCTCCTTCCAAAGCATCAAATACTTAGCCAAATTTTCAAGTTTCCCTCTCCCTAGACCTCCAAACTTAGACAAATTTTGAATTTTCCCTCCTCTCCTAGGCTAGGCCGATTTTACCAACTCCTTGCCACTTTCCTACTAAGGCATGGCGGACTTTCTTCTAGCCAAGACATGGCATGGCGGACTTTCAAAACTTTTTGCCAAAAGGTGGGGCGGACTTTCAAGAGGTCTTGCCATCTTTCATCTAAGGCTGGGTGGACTTCATCGCCTCTTTGCCATGTTGGGGCGGACTTCAAGATGTCCTTGCCATTGCCTCATCCAAGGTATGGCGGACTTCCTTGATGGCTTGACATTCTCTCATCAAGGCAAGGTCGGACTTGCCAAGATGCTTGCCATTTTTTCATCCTCAAAGCTTAGGCGAATTTTCTCCAGACTTAGGCAAATTTTCCACAGTGTTCCACGGGGTTTCGGGGACGGGGACGAGGGGACGGGGGGGATGCGTTTCGGGGACACGGGGACAGGGGGTCTAAGTTTGGGGGCGGTGGGGGGACGGCAGGGGGACGGCGGTGGGGGGCCGACAGGATGCTGAAATACATATAGTACTTGAAAAAATAGTTATAAAAAGATGTATAAGTATAAGAATTATAGATCTTGGAGACAACTAGGAGTCCCTTAGATGTCTTGAGGACACCCCAACATCCTCAAAGTCCTAGTGGCGTCTTGGAGACAGCGACACTGGTGGTGGGATGGTGGCGCTGGTGGTGGGCTGGTAGGGGGTCGTCCCCCCCAAGTCCCCAAGTCTCCGAAACGTCCCCCTCTAGGAAATGTGGGTTTTTTTGGGGGGGATGCGTCCCCGTGGAACACTGATTTTCCATGAATTTCATGCCTTTGGGTTGATTTTTGGGTGATTTTCTCATGATTTTCAACTGATTTTTCTAGATTTTTATCTTGCTTTTCCATGCTTTTTGATTCTTCGATTTTTACTTTGATTTTTCAGTGATTTTTTTATTTTTTTGGCTGATTTTGGTTCTAAAAATGGAAACGCTGACTCCTTTGACCAGGGTTGACTTTCTAAAAATAGAAAAAGCAAAATCCCTAAAAAATAGGGAACCCAGTTTGGTCCAAAAATGCCAAAAATGAAAAAAGCAAAAACAAAAAAGCAGATTCCCTAAAAAGTAGGAAGTGTCAGAATTGGCCCAAAACACAGGCGATCCCTGTTTCTCGGACCTTCTGAGCCCTTCCATGACGTTTAGGCGTTGATTCAAGAATGGATTCTTAACTTGGCTCGAATGACCTTCAAAAGACTGACTTGAAACTCTCAAAGTAGTGACCTCAAAAAACCGTTGCGCAAAGCAAAACCTTAAAAACTAGCAAACTACTGGGGGTCCCCATTTGCAATGGGGTGATGTGTGAAAAGGTCCTGATGTGTTGAGGATTTGGACGGGCTTGACTTTAGGATAAGCATGCTGCCGCCAGTCATGATGGAGGAAGTTGTCATGATCGTATCCAGATTCGTCGAGCACAATGCTGCCCAGGAGGATGGAGATGCCTTCCCTTGAAGATAGCTCCAATTGCTTGTTTACTGCTGATTTACTAGTTGTCTACTGATGTTATTTCGGGAAACCCTAATTAGGGTTGAGTTGTATTAATCTTGGCCGTTGATGTTGTTTTAATCTTGGCCTTTCATTTGATTTTGAAAACTCTATATAAACTTGTGATCTCTCACTTTCATTGGTGTGGAGACAGTATATGAAATTGTTGCGTTAGACTATTTCCGATAATAAAAGCTCCTATGCATGATTTGCTTTGAATCACTTTTATTGTCAAGTAGTGTGCAAGGTTGCATAACTTCTTCAACCATAGATTAGAATAGATTAGAATTAGATTACAATTAAAATAGAATTTGCTTTGAATGTTGGTTAAGTGAATGCAAGATTTGATCGTATAGATTAATGGTGAAATATTGCTCATACTTTCTTCGGATGGATGATTTTCATTCGATGCGTAAAGTTGGCTAAGTCCAGAGAGGAAAATACGTATGGTAGAGAGGTTAGAAAGTCCGCCCCAGGCCAAAAAGGATGAAAATTTGTCTAAGTGTCATGGAAATTTGCCTAGGAAAGACGTCCAAACACATGGTAAAATCCAACTTTGCTTAGAGAAAATTGCCCAAGCAAGAGGAAAAATTCGATTTTGGCATGGAAAATATGCCCGGCACAATTTGAAGTTTGCCATGGCAGAGGGAAATAAGAATTTGGCGTAATATTTGTTGGTGAGACGACTAACTTGGCTAGACGAAAATTGAAATAACTTGGAGAATAAATATTTAGCCAAGAGAAAAATTAAAGTAGCCATGGGTCAAAATTGAACGGGTTGGAAATAAATTAGAACACTTTGGATAATTTACTTCCAACACTTAGAAATATAAAATGCCTTGGACAAAAGTAAAATTCGCTAGAGATGTTTTGGAAGTAAAATTCATGGAAGAAAATAAATTACGTCGGAAAAAGAGAAAATTAAAATTCGCCATGAATTAAAACTTGGAAAAAATCGAATTTAATTTAAATTGGACATTTAATATTTTTTCAAAAATATTGAAAATAAAAGATAAACATCTAGCAAAATCGAATTTTGGAAAATCAAAGGGATTTGCTTCGCTATGGATTTTTTTTCGAAAAAGAATGGAAACTTGCTTGATTAAAGAGAAGAAAACAAATCGAAATCGAGAGGAAAAGATGCAGTTGCTAAAACAAATCGAATTCTTCAGCATTATAATGAGTTTCAACAACTCATTTTTCACAGGCTCAGCTGAAGAGAAGTTAATCTCTCGAAGTTGCAAGCAAGTTGAGGCAAGATCGATTCTTTTGCAGGCAAGGTCGATTTTCTCAGAGGAAGAAGTAATTTTTTGTGCTGAGGAAGTAATTTCTTGGAGAAGTAAAAGAATTTCTTGGCTGAAAGTCGAACTTCTCAACAAAATTGGCGCACTTTGTCATCAGATTTTTGATTAAATTCTCAAAGTCTGAATTTTATTTGCAGCCAGAAGATTTTTCCTGAGGTTTGGAGTTTGGTTGGCTAAATTCATCAATTCTTCTTCCATCTTTTTCATTTTGGCTAAGTTCTGGCAAAATTTCGAGCAAATTTATTTTACTTCCAGCTTGCTTTTTTCGCAGAAATTTAATCTTTAAATAAGCTGAAAGTAAAATTTTCGAATAAAAGGCACGGGAATAAATTATATTTTAAAGTCTCCATATTAATGTTAGTGTTTTTACTGCAGGTTAATGACCACAACAGGAGAACCATCAAAAAAGGTGTCCATGAAGTTCGCCAGTAAAGGGGTACAGCGAGAGTCGAAGATCAATTCAAAATGGAAAAATGTTGCAGACACTGATCTTGGACATGTAGACTTCGCGGAGTTTAAAAAGAGGGTATATGGACATGCTGGGTTACCAACACCAATTGCCAGACGGATGGTGAGGAATGGAATTTTCCAAGCAGTCCCGCTTGCAATAGAATGTGCCGAGTTGATGGTAGAATGCGCCATTCATTATGATGTGCAGGAGAGACAAATTGTTTCACTGGACGGAAGGATTCTAGCTCACCTTGGCGAAGTGGCAATCCAGGAGGCGTTTGGCATCCCAACACATCACTGGACTGTTTATAAGACCAAGGAGGACGCCACGAGATTATATGATAGCTAGTCTGAATTCTGCGCCACAAATATTAATAAATCATGGTTGGAGAAGCCTAGACCATGCACAAAGAAGATGCCTAAGAAGTTGCGTCGGACAGATTGTAAGGAGGATTATGGAGATATCATTCTGATGCTGAACAAAATAGCCGACAATCCACAAGGCGCATATTTTGAGACATGGATGCATTATTTTATAGATGAAATCACTTCCAGTGTGAGGATGTTCAATTGGTCCCGAATGATAAGCGACAATCTCCATGAGCAGCTGATCAATCTTGAGAAGACCAAGTCTTTCCATATGAGCTCATATGTCGTCTATTTGTTGGCCTGAACGTATAGATACTCAGGACTTATATGCAAAGGCAAAGTTGGCAATGGTGAAAATGAATTCAAGTCCTATGACTGCTACCCGCAACTTCAACTCAGGGAGAAGTCTCATTTTAGGCGGGCACACGATGCTTTCCTCATGTATATCGCGAGAATACTTCAAGGAGGAACTCACTAGAGATTGAGTCACGGAGCCAAGAGTTTGATCAGTAGGTATGGATCCTGGTTTATCCAGTTTCCAAAGTTTACATATGTTAGGATCCAGGGATTCATTGGAAGTCCTTAGAAGCTTCCTATCTATCCTACTAATCGGATGATTTTGCTGGAAGTCCTAAGATAGCTAGAAGAGTACCAAAACATCCAGAGGCCAAGTAAGAAGGCGGCTATTACTTTCCCATTCTTTATTGGGAATATGTTGGAGTCTTGTCCGTTAGCACAAGCAGCCGAGAGAGCCAGGCTAGAAATTCAATGGTACCCCCATTCACAGCTTATCGATCCAGGGCCAATTTTGACCCTCATCATCACATTCGAATTGTGGATGGGAAAAGATACAAACACAGAGTAGACTTGGAGGACTTTTGGGCAAATACCGCTGACGAGTATGAAGTCAGAAAGAGGTTATGGTCTAGGGTGCCAATGGATTTGATAAGAGCAACCGAACTTTGCCGGGTACCTGATCAGTTGCAGGATGACGGGAATTATGTCCAGCCGAGCTTCGATGAGAGCTGGCCTCTTCCTTTCGTGAAGTGGTTAGAGCTCGAGCATTCAAACTTGGCTACGTTGATGAGACCAGTGATTAAGTATTCTCAGTGGTGGGTCGACCATCAGTTCCAAGAGTTAAGGCAGAAAAGAATAACGCTCACGTATGATTTGCTGAGTGAGACAGAGTCATACTCCTCCAATGCCGGCGCATCCCACAATGATGATCTGGTTGAGATTGCTGAAAAGAGGAAAGAAGTGATTGCAAACATAGAGCCTGTCCAAAAAATACAGAAGATGGAGCCATCTCGTTCCGCGACATCTAAAAACATTGACGAGCTAGTGGCTACCGTAGACGAATCCTTGGCTGAGATGATGAGACCTTCTACAGTTCAGGAGAAGAACAATGAGCTGATCCAGTTGGATGATGATGGGCCCCCATCTCCTACGGGCACAAAAGTATTGGGTTCGGAAAATGAAATGGAAGTCCAAAATGATGATTTCGAAGAGGGAATGATTTCTGCCCTCAGAGGAGTTTTGGACGTACCAAACGTAGAAAACGTTCAGGAGAAGGATAGTATCGAGCAGCCTACAATTCTTGACTGGCTAAAGGAGAGGATGAAAATTCAGGCACCAGTTGAGGTCTAAGAAGAGGATGATACTACAGATTTCTTGGCGAGGTTCGAACAAGTTGCTAGTAAGAAACCTGCCAAGAAGTTTTCCACGATTCAAAAGGACGAAGCCGGCGGCCACTCCATACAAATCGCAGTACCAACAGTTGATAAGGCACAAGATAAAATCACTCCCCAGGAAAAAGCCATAATCACTATAGACCTTGGCCCAACAACAAAAGGCCAGGAGGTGGAAGAATTGGATAACTCTGTCTCAACTATCAAGGCGAGATTGGAAAAGGAAGTGGCGAAAAAGAAAGAGTACAAAAGGGAGGTCGAGCGCCTGAAGGAATATATACGGCATCTGACCCAACCACTCAATCAGGGTGATGCAGTAGCTCTTCCTCTTCTCAATTCCTCACAGGAGATGGCCAAGGATGTGGAAGAAGGGATGGTCGCGACCAAGGAGGCCCAGGAATGGATGATAAGCAAGGGCATGGAAGTGGCTTTGTTCATGGAGAGATTGACGCTTGCCTATGGGCAAACTTCCTCATTTCTTTTTAGACTGGCCGTCATGGCAGAAACTTGGGACAACCTCCCAGATATTCAGGAGAGGCTCATTCCATGCCTCAGAGTATTGAAGGGCGTTCCAAAGGAAGAATTGGTCGAGGGAAAGGTGATTGCTGCGGGAGCAGCTTATGACTTTCATCATTGGTTTTGGGCATTAACAATGAGGAGCGAGGTTCTGGAGAAGGCAAAGGTAGATGGGCTCAGAGTTGAGGCGCAAGCCAAAGAAATCCAGAGGAAGATTTATATGATAGCTTCAGATGTGTTTGACAGAGAGATTGTCCGGGAAAATGACATGTAGCTGGAAAGGTTGAAGCATAAGGTTCAGGAAGTTTTCTTCTCTACTACAGGACCAATTCTGAGACAGGATTTCACAAAGGTGGCGAACCTCTTGTCTGCTCGGGATGATTTTGTGAGACAGGAAACGGATTGGGAGAACACTTTCACTAGATGTGTTGAGGATTTGGACGGGCTTGAATTCAGGATAAGCATGCTGCCGCCAGTCACGATGGAGGAAGTCGTCACGGTCTTGTCCAGATTCGTTGAGCACAATGTTGCCTAGGAGGATAGAGACTCCTTCTCTTGAAGATAGCTCCAACTGCCACCTCACTGCTTGTTTATTGATGTTATTTTGGGCAACCCTAATTAGGGTTGAGTTGCATTAATCTTGGCTGTTGATGTTGTTTTAATCTTGGCCTTTCATTTGATTCTGAAAACTCTATATAAACTTGTGATCTCTCATTTTCATTGGTGTGGAGACAGTGTATGAAATTGTTGCGTTATGCTATTTCCGATAATAAAAGCTCTTATGCATGATTTGCTTTGAATCACTTTTATATTCAAGTAGTGTGCAAGGTTGCATAACTTCTTCAACCATAGATTAGAATTAGATAGAATTAGATTACAATTAGAATAGAATCTGCTTTGAATTTTTGTTAAGTGAATGCAAGATTTGATCGTATAGATTAATGGTGAAATATTGCTCATACTTTCTTCGGATGGATGATTTTCATTCGATGCGCAAAGTTAGCCTGAGCTTGTGATTGTGGATGCTTAACTTCGGTCTTATTTGAGGCATGAAAATTATAATCACACCCTTTGAAGATTGCACCCACTTTGCGTAGTTGTCCTAGGGAGGCAAAAGAAAGTGTGGTTACTCATTTCACCTGATCTTTACTATCTCTTGAATTCCTAGGGATAGATTAAAATTTCTAAACCCTTATCTTTTTGCACTTTTTTTGAGATCTAAATTGAAAGTCTCAACCGAAGAAGCCTTTAATGATAAATCTGTCTGAGTTCCAAACTTTTGTGAAATTCCTTAATGTAAGTCCCTTTGTGTATTACCAGCATATCACAACGCCCATTGAGCTTATCCACATGTCATGACCTGACGAGAGAAACCTTGGAGTTGCCATATGATCTTCTCGCAATCTTAGCATACGCGGTGACTTTGTTCAAGAGAGGATAGAGTGTCTTTGGACATTTTATACTGAAGTGTTCGGTGGATGATAAAACGTACACAAACAGGCCCCTACAACCTACTTTCACACGTAGGACTGAGGCACATGTTCACCCAAAGCAGCCTTCGGAATAGTCGGTGTCCATGGTTGATGAGGTCAAAGCCAACCATGCAGAGTACATTTCAGTTCCTCCTGATATCAAGAATTTATTGACTTTTGATCAATTCTTGAACCAGAGGAGACAAAGAGTAGTGGTAGTTGGCAGGTTGGAAACTAGACTACCACAGGGTACTAGAGATTTCCAGTAGGCAGTGGGCAAGATTTTTTTGGAGCATTTTGATAGTGGAAATAAATGCATAACATGTGCCTGGTTCAAAAGTTAGACAATTATCTCTCCTTGAGGCCCATGCCTGAGGAAGAGGCAATCAAGTTTGCCACATTGCATTTAGATGCCCTAGCTCATGAGTGGTGGTACCATGGGTTGGTAACATTGGGACATAGGTCAATCACCACTTACGATGAGTTCACTAATAAACTCATCGAATGTTTTGATAGGAGAGAGCCAAAGGTTTTCTTTCGTGAGCTTGCATAGCTCAAATAGGTTGGGTCATTGGAATCTTACATCTGAGAGCTTTAGCGGTTATTAGTGATGGTTACATGCATCTCTAAGAGGAGATTAGGTGGTACTATTCAGTGAAGGTCTTTTGGAACCTTTACATGGATGGATCAAAGCTTTTGATCCGCCCTCACTGCAAGATGCTTTGAAGAAGGCATGGGATATGGAGCTTGCTGCCCCAAAAAGGAAGTTTCCGTCAAAACCTTTCCCTTTCTCAAAAGATAAACCACATAATAAATTTCAAACCAGCAAAGAAAGCCATCTCCAAAACTCAGCGATGACACCATTGGGGACTTGAGAAGACAAAAGTTATGCTTCAATTACAAAGGACATTGGGAACAGGGTCATGCGTGTCCTTTTGAGGGTAAAGTAAATCAAATGGAATACTTTTTTGCTGATAAATCAGATTTTGAAAATTTAGAACAGCAAATTGGTTGGGAAGAAAATGATGAGGATAGTGCACCACCTACAACACAACTCTTGAGCATTCAGAAAGAGGGATCGTTTTGGATTAGAGGAGTCTTGAGTGGGCAGCGGGTGACTACTTTGCTTGATACAGGAGCCACTCATAACTTCATAGATGAGGGGTTGGTTGCTAGACGTGGCCTCAAGATTGAGTTCGAGGGATTCAAGGTGAGAGTAGCTGATGGGTTCACTCTCAAATGTAATCGGAGGATTCCAAATCTGAAATTGCAGTTGTATGACTATGAGTTCCAGGCAGATTTCTATGTTGTTGGCATGGGAGAGATGGATGTTGTGCTTGGCATGAAGTGGTTTCATGCTATTGGTGAGTTTACCCTCAACTTGTGAGCTATGGAGATGAAATTTGAGGCTATTTCACTTAGGAGAATGGAGAGATTGATTAGGCATGATCAAGTTGAGTGGGTTGCAGAGTGTTACACCTTGCCATCACAGGTAGAGTAGTAGAAGCATGAGTATCCACCAGACATACAGGCATTGAGAGACAAACACAGTAAGTTGTTTGAGAGTTTACCACATGGGAGACCTCCCAACAGGGGAATTGAGCACATTATAGAGTTTGAGAATGGCGCCAAGCCGATCATTATCACTCCCTACAGGCATCCCAAGAGGACTAAGGATGAGATCGAGAAGATGATAAAAGAACTTCTGGAGATGGGTCACATCAGACCAAGTAAAAGTCTCTTGAGAAGACAAAATTATGCTTCAATTACAAAGGACCTTGGGAACAGGGTCATGCGTGTCCTTCCAAGGGTAAAGTAAATCAAATGGAATACTTTTTTGCTGATAAATCAGATTCTGAAAATTCAGAACAACAAACTGAGAAAATGATGAGGATAGTGTACCACCTACAACACAACTCTTGAGCATTCAAAAAGAGGGATCGTTTTGAATTAGAGGAGTCTTGAGTTGGCAATGGGTGACTACTTTGCTTGATACAGGAGCCACTCATAACTTCATAGATGAGGGGCTGGTTGCTAGACGTGGCCTCAAGACTAAGGAGTTCGAGGGATTCAAGGTGAGAGTAGTTGATGGGTTCACTCTCAAATGTAATCGGAGAATTCCAAATCTCAAATTGCAGTTGAATGACTATGAGTTCCAAGCAGATTTCTATGTTGTTGGCATGGGAGAGATGGATGTTGTGCTTGGCATGAAGTGGTTTCATGCTATTGGTGAGTTTACCCTCAACTTGTGAGCTATGGAGATGAAATTTGAGGTCATTTCACTTAGGAGAATGGAGAGATTGATCGGGCATGATCAAGTTGAGTGGGCTGCAGAGTGTTACACCTTGCCATCACAGGTAGAGTAGCAGAAGCATGAGTATCCACCAGACATACAGGCATTGAGAGACAAACATAGTAAGGTGTTTGAGAGTTTACAACATGGGAGACCTCCTGACAGGGGAATTGAGCACATTATAGAGCTTGAGAATGGCGCCAAGCCGATCATTATCACTCCCTACAGGCATCCCAAGAGGATGAAGGATGAGATTGAGAAGACGATAAAGGAACTTCTGGAGATGGGTCACATCAGACCAAGTAAAAGTCTCTATGCGCCTTTCGTTGTTCTGGTGAAGAGAAAAAAGATGGCACTTTGTGGATGTGTATCAATTACAGAGCATTGAATAAGAGAACTATAAAAAATAAGTACCCAATTCCACAGATCAATGAGTTGATCGATGAGTTGCACGAAGCATGTTTTTTTTCCAAGATAGATCTTCAATCTAGATATCACCAGATTCGGGTTAGAGAGGAGGATGTGGAGTGTTGCAAGTATGAGCAAGTTTGGTGGTGTTGTCATTGATGTCAACACAGTTCAGAATGTTGCAGATTGTGCATGTATAGTGGAGATGCTGTTGAGATGTTGTGAGTACATGGAGCTATCCTTATGATGTTGCAAATGAGCTGAAATGTTGGGTTACCAAGTGCTTTTGAGAAAATTAATAGAGAATGAAGTCAGTCATGTATGTGTTCAAAATGTGCTTCGGTATGTGCTCCGCGTTCCTTTTGTGTTGATCCTATGCTTGTGCGGATCTGAAGGGTTGTTGTTGGGGATCTGTTGGTGACAAATCTTGATTTGTAACTTCTGGTTTGATGGAGTGTGAAAATTGTGTTCACCGGTATGTGAATTGGTTTGGCAAAGTTGTTTGTCTGTGGATTGGGAGAAATGTTTCTACTCCGCAGTCCTCTGTTGATTTGGTTCAGGTCTTGCAGATCTGGAATATGTCTTGTAATGGTGTTCTCTGGGTTCTGGCAGAGATGTTTGTGGTTTGGTGCTTCGGAAGTTGAGTTTCAGAGTTGCTGTGTGTGTTTGCACATTCCGGATGGATTGTTGGAAGGTGTTTTGTGTTCGAAGGTTGTTGCACTTGCTGCAGATGTATCTGAAGGTATCTGAGATGTGTTCTCATGCATGATAAAGTGTGTTACGTCGTCTGCGTGTTATCTTCTTGCAGGGAAGTGTGTACCTCAATGTTCATTTTTGTTTTCAGTAGGTTTGGCCAACCTGGTGTTTACACTTCATATGAAGAATTAAAAATTTAATTAAGGAAGCATGTGTCTGATCCAAGATGTTGTTTTGGGTTGTAGTTAAGTATTGGTGTGGTCCACTCTCATTCCTTTCCACTGCGAGAATGTTGATTTGCCGACCTAATTTGAATTTGTGAAATTAAGCGTATGTAGCCGACCTTGGAGAAAGTTTCTAAGGTTGAAGATGGTATAAATGCAAGTCGAGATGCGAAGGATTAAATCATACAAAGTAACGAAGTAAGCCACAAGTGCGAAGCAGAGTTGTGCGAAAGTGAGTTGAGGCAGTAGTACTTTATTGTGTTAGATTCCTGAATGCAGTGAGCTAAAGGTTTTTGCAATCTTCTAATTAAGGCTGCGGATGTGTGTAAATTGCTATGGTGGATCTTTCTGTTATCTTTTGTAACTGTAGGTAGTGAGCCTCCTTTTTGGATGGTGAGTCCTATCTGTAGGCAGTGAACCTTTGTATTTGGGCAATGAGCCCTTGGCAGTGAGCCTCTTGTATTCGGCTTTGCTATTACTTTATTTTGTGAGTTAATCTTCACCATGGTTTTTCCCTTATTGGATTTTCCACGTAAAATTTGGTGTTCATTGTGTTGATTTTGCTTTCTATTATCTACATTTCATGTTCGTACTTAATAACAGAATAGTGTGGTTGTGAAGTTGATAAGTGTGTGAAGTTTTGTGTTTGAATTTAGTGACAACTGATTCACCCCACCCCTCTCAATTGTCCTACGCCTTTTAACAATTGGTATCAGAGCTTTTGATCTTTGCCATTGATGTCAAAGGGGGAGAGAGAGTCATGTGAAAAACATTAGAAGAGGAAGAGGTCTTTACTCGAAATATTGAGAATGCAGGAATGTTGTGCAGGTTGTCTAATCTGTATAATTAAGGAGAGTGTTGTCTTTGATGGTTTTTCACATAATGTGTTGCCATCAATGACAAAGGGGGAGATTGTTGCAAGTATGAGCAAGTTTGATGGTGTTGTCATTAATGTTGTCATTGATGTCAACACAGTTCAAAATGTTGCAAATTGTGCATGTATAGTTGAGATGCTGTTGAGATGTTGTCATTACATGGAGCTATCCTTATGATGTTGCAGATGGGCTGAAATGTTGGGTTACCAAGTGCTTTTGAGAAAATTAATAGAGAATGAAGTCAGAGTCATGTATGTATTCAGAATGTGCTCCAGTATGTGCTCCGCGTTTCTTTTGTGTTGATCCTATGCTTGTGCGGATCTGAAGGGTTGTTGTTGGGGATCTGTAGGTGACATCTCCTGATTTGTAGCTTCTGGTTTGGAGGAGTGTGAAAGTTGTGTTCACCGGTGTGTGAACTGGTCTGGTAGAGTTGTTTGTCTGTGGACTAGTAGAAATGTTTCTGCTCCATGGTCCTCCGTTGATTTGGTTCAGGTCTTGCGGATCTGGAATATGTCTTGTAATGGTGTTCTTTGGGTTCTGGCAAAGATGTTCGTGGTCTGGTGCTCCAGAAGTTGAGTTTAAGAGTTGCTGTGTGTGTTTGCACAGTCCAGATGGACTGTTGGAAGGTATTTTGTGTTCAAAGGTTGTTGCACTTGTTGCGGATGTATCTGAAGGTATCTGAGATGTGTTCTCGTGCATGATAAAGCGTGTTACGTCGTCCGCGTGTTATCTTCTTGCTGGGAAGTGTGTACCTCAATGTTCATTTGTGTTATCATTAGGTTTGGCCGACCTGGTGTTTACACTTCATATGAAGAATTAAAAATTTAATTAAGGAAGCGTGTGTCTGATCCAAGACATTGTTTTGGGTTGTAGTTAAGTATTGGTGTGGTCCACTCCCATTCCTTTCCATCACAGGAATGTTGAGTTGCCAACCTAATTTGAATTTATGAAATGAAGCGTATGTAGCCGACCTTGGAGAAAGTTTGTAAGGTTGAAGATGGTATAAATGCAAGTCGAGATGCGAAGGATTAAATCATACAAAGTAACGAAGTAAGCCACAAGTGTGAAGCAGAGTTGTGTGAAAGTGAGTTGAGCCAACAATACTTTATTGTGATAGATTTTTGAATGCAGTGAGCTGAAGGTTTCTACAATCTTCTAATCAAGACTGCAGATGTGTGTAATTTGCTGCGGTGGATCTTTTTGTTATCTTTTGTATTTGTAGGCAGTGAGCCTCCTTTTTGGACAGTGAGTCCTATATGTAGGCAGTGAGCCTTTGTATTCGGGCAGTGAGCACTTGGTAGCAAGCCTCTTGTATTCGGTTTTGCTATTACTTTATATTGTGAGTTAATCCTCACCGTGGTTTGTAATGTCCCCTTCCAGTTGACATCTCTCAGTTCTTGAGATTAGCCTATTATGTGACCCTCGTAGGTTGATAGGGTGGATAGAGGGTCTGGGTGAGGCTTGGCTTGGCTTCAGTTGGTAGAATCTTTTGGCTTGGCTTTCGTTCGGAGTCGTTTGGACATCATTTGCTTGACTTACTATTTTTAGTAAGTAGAGTCACTCAGCAGAGCACCCCTGCTATTTTTAACAGTATGGTTTGGTTGTATGTGGATTCAGTCACTTATCATCTGGCTTCAGACGGTTCGTCATTTGGACCTGTTTTGAGAGATATATTAATATTTGTTTGCTAAAATAAATATTAATTAATTAAAAGCTTATATTATAAAGTTATAATATAATTAAATATTATAACTTAAGTGACTAAAAGGAAGGGGTCGACCAACATGAAGAAGGGGCCACTTTTTAATTATTAATTATAATTAAAAGTGCGTGCAAACTATGGAAATATTAAAAGTGATAATTCAATTTTATTTAAATGATGCTTTTTGGAGAGAAGTCGACCCTCTTGAAGAATATAAGGTTTTTTATTGTGAAGAAACATTATTATGTTATGAAAATCAACTTTGATCAATTCTTCCTTCAGAAAACGGAGCCAAGGGTTTCAGTTGTCTTTTTTGCATTGGAGAACGAGCCATCTTCAGTGTCTGCAGTTCAGAGGCTGTGAAATATCAGCTGATCTATTGCTTATCAGAGAGATAGCTTCATCTAAAAGTTGTCATAGAGTTTATTCAAAAGTTACATTGTCAGAGTTTGAATCTCGGAGTTATCAAACAGAGAGATATTCTTGGGCGGCTGATTTTAGCTCACACCTGGCATCTTTCCAAAGGCCGTACAGATTCATTATTGCTGTTGCTGAGCCGTACTTTGCTGTTGCTGGGCCGTACCTTCAAGTACAGGGCCGTACTTTTCACATAGGGCAAAGCGCCTCTCTTTTGGGCATTCTGACTTCATCAACAGGGGCGCATATTCCTCTGGTTTCATTTGCAAACATCTGGCGGAGGGAGAAGTTGATATCTATGATGGCCGTACCATTTCATTAGCATCTCAGGCTGCTGCAATAACTAGGTTTTCATCCAAAATGTTGTTGCTTTTTAATTTGCATGTTATCCGATCTTAGTTGTATTCAGTCTAGAAGATCATTAAACATTCTGGCGCCAATATATCAAGTGAATCCCATCATTTCTAGCTTTGTAATATTTAATTTAATTTTTGCAAGCAATTTCCTTCAAAATCGCATTTCATCTGTTTATGCAAAAAAACACAAAAAAATCAAAACACTCAAAAACAAGCAAAAACAAGCAGTTTCAGAAACAATGAGAATAGGGGTTTCTACAGTGGTATCAAAGCGGTTTCCTGCCAGCCTGAGGGTTTGGGATTCATATGCAGCCACAGGAGGTTAGGCCTCACAAATATTACACTCGTAGGAGAGCTTTGATTGACAGGGAATAGGGAGTGAACAGGCAGCCAGGTACCATGGCTGACATAACAAAGATTCGTCAAAACCCTAGGGATGATGATGCAGAGGTCTTACATACTCTTAGAGATCTTCGGACAGGCCAACAGCAGGTAACTGATGTATTGCAGCAGTTGACCATGGCAATACATAGGATTGGTTCACCTAGGAGGCCATCACCACGACGTGATGAGGCCAGGAGTGATGCAGGTTCACGGAGGATACTTAGGACTGTGTCACGGACAGCAGATAGGCCTACCCGTCCGACTTTTGTGAGACAGGAGCCCGATGGGCCTATGGCAAATGAGGAGCCTGAGGTAGTGTTTGCTGATATTCTTATGGCAGCGAATGACGAGTGGGAATGCTTGTCGATGGATTTTATTACGGGCTTGCCCAAAGCCCAGGGACGTGATTGCATATATGTAGTTGTGGATCGGCTGACGAAGTATGCCCACTTCTTTCCAATCACCACCACTTACACAGCTACACAGGTAGCATAGGTTTTCTTCTGTGAGGTTTTCAGATTACATGGGTTGCCTCGGAGCATAGTTAGCGACAGGGATAGTCGGTTCCTGAGTCACTTCTGGCAGGAGGTGTTCAGACTTTGTGGGACTGAGCTTACACCGAGCACCAGTTACCACCCGCAGACCGATGGTCAGACGGAAATAGTGAACAAATGGGTGGAAGGCTACCTCAGGAATTACATTGCAGGGCAGCAAAAGGCGTGGGTCAAGTGGATATATTTGTGCGAGTATTGTTACAATACTACTTTTCACATGACCATTCAGATGTCCCCCTTCATGGCGTTGTATGGTTATGAGGCGCCTAGTTTTCTGGATTTGCTACTGAGTGACAGTAGAGTGCCTAGTGCTGGAGATTTATTGCAGGAGAGTCAGGACACTATGAGGGCTCTTAAGGAAAATATTGCTAAGGCACAGAATCAGCAGAAGCAGTATGCAGATCAGAAGAGGACAGAGAGATCTTTTGAGGTGGGAGACATGGTATATCTCATGCTGCAGCCCTACCGTCAGTCTACTCTTAGGAAGAGTGGATCGGAGAAGCTTAAGCCGCGGTATTATGGTCCTTTCAGGATTCTGAGGCGTGTTGGAGAGGTGGCTTATGAGCTAGAGCTTCCGGCGGATAGTAAGGTCCACAATGTTTTTCATGTGTCATGTCTCAAGAAGGCGTTGGGACACCGTGTGGTACCTTCAGCAGTATTACCTCCCTTAGATGATGAGGGAAAGTTGATCTTAGTTCTTGAGTCGATCCTAGAGTACAGAGAGAGACAGTTGCGCAGGAGGACTATCAGGGAATACTTGGTGAAATGGAGAGATTTACCAGTGGAGGATGCTACGTGGGAGAGCGAGGAGATTTTGTAGCATCCGGAGTTGAGATTGCTTGAGGACAAGCAATTTCAGGAGGGGCGGACTGTAATGTCCCCTTCCAGTTGACATCTCTCAGTTCTTGAGATTAGCCTATTATGTGACCCTCGTAGGCTAATAGGGTGGATAGAGGGTCTGGTTGAGGCTTGGCTTGGCTTCAGTTGGCAGAATCTTTTAGCTTGGCTTTCGTTCGGAGTTGTTTGGACATCATTTGCTTGACTTACTATTTTTAGTAAGTAGAGTCACTCAGCAGAGCACCCCTGCTATTTTTAGCAGTATGGTTTGGTTGTATGTGGATTCAGTCACTTATCATCTGGCTTCAGACGGTTCGTCATTTGGACCTGTTTTGAGAGAGATATTAATATTTGTTTGCTAAAATAAATATTAATTAATTAAAGGCTTATATTATAAAGTTATAATATAATTAAATATTATAACTTAAGTGACTAAAAGGAAGGGGTCGACCAACATGAAGAAGGGGCCACTTTTTAATTATTAATTATAATTAAAAGTGCATGCAAACTATGGAAATATTAAAAATGATAATTCAATTTTATTTAAATGATGCTTTTTGGAGAGAAGTCGACCCTCTTGAAGAATATAAGGTTTTTCATTGTGAAGAAACATTATTATGTTATGAAAATCGACTTTGATCAATTCTTCCTTCAGAAAACGGAGCCAAGGGTTTCAGTTGTCTTTTTTGCATTGGAGAACGAGCCATCTTCAGTGTCTGCAGTTCAGAGGCTGTGAAATATCAGCTGATCTATTGCTTATCAGAGAGATAGCTTCATCTAGAAGTTGTCATAGAGTTTATTTAGAAGTTACATTGTCAGAGTTTGAATCTCGGAGTTATCAAACAGAGAGATATTCTTGGGCGGCTGATTTTAGCTCACACTTGGCATCTTTCCAAAGGCCGTACAGATTCATTATTGCTGTTGCTGAGCCGTACTTTGCTGTTGCTGGGCCGTACCTTCAAGTACAAGGCCATACTTTTCACATAGGGCAAAGCGCCTCTCTTTTGGGCAATCTGACTTCATCAACAGGGGCGCATATTCCTCTGGTTTCATTTGCAAACATCTGGCGGAGGGAGAAGTTGATATCTATGATGGCCGTACCATTTCATTAGCATCTCAGGCTACTGCAATAACCAGGTTTTCATCCAAAATGTTGTTGCTTTTTAATTTGCATGTTATCCGATCTTAGTTGTATTCAGTCTAGAAGATCATTAAACATTCTGGTGCCAATATATCAAGTGAATCCCATCATTTCTAGATTTGTAATATTTAATTTAATTTTTGCAAGCAATTTCCTTCAAAATCGCATTTCATCTGTTTATGCAAAAAAACACAAAAAAATCAAAACACTCAAAAACAAGCAAAAACAAGCAGTTTCAAAAACAGTGAGAATAGGGGTTTCTACATGGTTTTTCCCTTATTGGGTTTTCCACGTAAAATTTGGTGTTCATTGTGTTGATTTTGCTTTCTGTTATCTGCATTTCACATTCATACTTAATAATAGAATAGTGTGGTTGTGAAGTTGATAAGTGTGTGAAGTTTTGTGTTTGAATTTGGTGACAACTGATTCACCCTCCCTCTCAGTTGTCCTGTGCCTTTTAACAGTGGAGTAGATAGCGTTTTGTTGCCATTATGGGCACTTTGAGTTCTTGGTCATACCCTTCGGCTTGACCAATGCTCCCACCACTTTTTAGTTTTGTATGAACAGGGTCCTCAGGGATCAGCTGAGGAAGTTAGTCCTCGTCTTCTTTGATGATATATTAGTTTTCAATGGGACTTGGGATGATCATTTAGTACATTTGGATTCAGTGTTAGGTACTTTGGAGAGAGAGTCTCTATATGCCAAGGAATCAAAATGTGACTTCGACATGAGAGAGTTGTTGTATTTGGGGCATATCATCAATGATGAGGGAGTCAAGATGGATCTAGAGAAGGTGAAGGCTATAGTGATTGGCCTCCTCTTACGAATCTCACACAACTTAAGGGATTCTTTGGGCTATGTGGTTTCTACCGTCGTTTCGTCAAGGGCTTTTCATAGTAGGCAACACCACTTACGGACTTGACGAAAAAGGGGGCATTTGTTTGGACTCCAGGGGCACATCAGTGCTTTGATAAGTTCAAATAGTTGATGAGCTCATGCTCGGTACTTGCTATTGTGGATTTCACACGTCCTTTTGAGCTACAGTGTGATGCCTCAGGAGAAGGCATTGGTGTAGTCTTGATGTAGGATAAGCATCCTATTGCATTTGAGAGTAGGAAACTTCGGGGTCTTGAGAGGAGTTACAGTATTTATGATAAGGAAATGTTAGCCATAATGCATGCCTTGGATAAATTCAAACAGTATTTGGTGGGCAGCAAACTTTTGGTGAAGACAAATCATAACAGTTTCAAGCATTTCCTAAGTCAGTGTGACCTCAATGATCAGCAACAAAAATGGGTTAGCAAGTTGCAGGCATATGATTTTGACATGGCTTATGTCCAGGGCAAGAAAAATGTAGTTGTTGATGCTCTTTCAAAGAGACCTTACTTGTGCTCTCTAGGTGAGGTTGCAGATGATTGGAGGGATCCCTTGGGTCGTCTGAAGGACCCACAGAGGACTTGGGGGGCCCTGGTGGGACCCTAGTTGGACCTGGGAAGGACTTGCAAGGACACCCAAAAAGCAAAAAAAAAAAACAATAACTAAAAAATTGCAATTTGTGGCTTATATTGCCTTGGCCGACCAAATGAAGCACATTTTGCAAACTCAATAGGGAAAAAACACCATTGTTTTGCCTCCAAGCTGAAGTAGTTGATTTTTGCAAGTTTTCTCCATATAACTTCTTTATTGTGGATTTCAGTTGATATCTTATTTGTTCTCTTAACCATCTTACTGTTTCAAGAGAATGGAATATTATGTTACATCCTTTTCTTTACATGGTCTGTTGGGCATATTACCACATAGATGCTTTTCTATCTACCTATTTATTTCTAGTTATTTATACACGGATGCCAACTTCTTTAGTTGATTTCTAGTCTTCTTTTATCCAATCAATATTTTTGTCATGGGTTGTCTTCAATTTTTTGTTAGCTTCATTCACTCTTCAAACAAAATATGTTGTCTACTTTTATGAACTTTGGTTAGCTACAAAAGATTCATTGAGATGCTTGGCATGCTGATGCTTACATTGCTTGAAACTCTCAAGTTTATCCTTGACTGTTATTAGTAATAAGTTAATAACAGTCAAGGATAAGCTTGAGAGTTTCAGGCAGTGTAAGCATCAACATGCCAAGCATCTCAATGAACCTGTTTATTGATTGTAATTTGAATTTTCAATGTGTAATGACATTTTAAGACTCGAGTATTTACATTTTTGCAAATTATGAATATGATTATATGAGGTATTCAAATATTCTATTTATTGGCAATTATGTTTAATAGTTTATCATTTATGTCTAATGAATATCATTGTTCTTATAATTAAATTTATAATTTTGAACATGTTTATGCTTATATATATATATATATTTGAAACAAAAGAAAAATTTGTGGTTAAAATGATATGAGATGGAGTGAAAATGGGGTGTTCTCCCAATCATAAACCCACCTTTTCTTATTTCGTTAGGAAGAAGGATAGTGCCACAAAAGATTAGAATTGACTTACAACCCTTAGGTGAGTCAAATCCAAACTTTGGGACACTATGTGATCTCTCATTCCTTATGATTGAAAAGTATAAAATATGACTGAAATGCACTTTGGGGAGATAAACTAAAAATACTAAATGAACTCAATTGTGCAATGCAAGACTTGAAATGCAAATTTAAAGCATAATACTATCAGAAAGTACAATTTGCAGGCAGATTTGAGGGTTACAAGACGATATCTAACAACCTGAAAAATCTTATCTTGAGAAAACTGTAGCAGGATGCATTAGCCAAATTTGGAGACCCCCCTATATGACTAAAAGACACTTTTGGGAGATGAATAAAAGTGCTTTAATGATTAGATAACTGAGATCTACCACTTGGAATGCAAAGTATTATGATAATACTATTAGAAACAATCATTAACTAGCAGATCTGAGAAGGTTAAGATGGTTTGTACCCGGCTCCAAAAGTGTCAACACAGGCATCTTGTTCTGGTGAATGTGTAACTTTTTTTGAAAATTCTTTTTGCAATCCTCTGATGTTGGATCTAAGGCTCCGATTTCTCTAGGTTTTATTGTCGGAAGGCCGAAAACAAATTCTATAAATGAGTTTCCGTCTCTTAACAACTTTGATGACAACTTTGACAACTTTACACTTTTGATCCAATTTCACTCCTTCACCTATAAATCTACAAACACACAAAGAGGAGAAAAATGTTGTTTTTGGTGTATAAGGGTTTGCCTTGGTCAAACCTATGAAAGCATAAATGGCAGGAATGATGAATGAACACTAGCTTTGTTGCAACTCATCAAACCCTTTAATGGCTACCCTTGGAGGATTGAAGTCTAGCACATCACTCCAAAGACTAGATCTTGCATGAATGGCTTGATTAGATGCTTGATTTGACACTTTGATTTGATACTTGAAAACTTGAAACCTACATCACAATGTTAGCTCCAAAAACATGCATGAATGCAAATAACTTTGACATGATGATCTTGATTGCTGCAATAATTGACTGAAAAATCTGCTCTTGAATGCTCTTGACAATAATCTTTGCTCTAATTTTGCTCCTTCAAAAGTCTTAGGATTGCTCCGGATTTGAATTTGATAAAAAGACCTTGTATTTATAGGTAATTTTCTAATTTCTCAACAATTAAACATCAAAGGCCGACAATTGCAATTTGAATTTGAATCATAAAAATGCCGCCAAAAACGTATAAAAAAATAGGGTCCTAAACTTAAGGAGGATCCTAGGTCCTAAACCTAGGACACACATTTTCCAAGATGTGTAATTTGATGTTTGCAATTGTTTAATGTAGGTTCCCCTCTCGGAAAACGAAATTAATTAGGCTTTTAAATGCATAATTGGGTCAATTAGAGGCTTAATTAAGTCCAATTAATTAGGGGGATGCAAACATAATGTGAAAATGTAAGGGAAAAAATTGCCGTACCCGTACCCGTATTTGAACTCGTACCCAAACTGGTAACTTAGAATATAAACAACATAAATTTATTTTTTACAATTCATGGGTTAAAATCTCTATTTTATTTGCTCTCTATATCTCTATGCTATGGAAATGACCTTAAATTTCAAAAAAGAGTAGCTTTTGTCTCTTTTTCTACATTTTTTTACATTTTTTTCAAATCCAATTTTTTCAAAAATCCTGAACTTTTGGTTTGCCGATTTTTCCCCAAATGATTTTTGCTGCTATGTAGAAGATAACTAAACAAAAGATAAAGCAAGAATGTGGCTTTCGTTAAGCTCACATACAAATATGACTAACATAAAGGAAGAAACAATATCCATATCCATTGGTACGAGTGAATTTGTAGGCAAATTGGAACAAGTTTTTGTGGCTTCTGTTTATGTTTGATGAATCTCATTTTTTTTGAATGAAAATCAGTGAACTCTGTGCTGAGACAGAGGATCATATAACTGCAAACATCTCAATGGTTGTGATCTATACTACTCTCTCATTAATCTTGCTTTCTGATCAACCGTGATTTTGTGTATAACTCCAAAACTCACTGATTTTTATAAAAAATGAATTTGTAATTGTTTCTAGTGTTGTTTTCTTTTGCTCATTTTCAATGTTTCTGACTTTTTATTTTTGATATCTTTGCCAATTAATTGTCATTCATGAACTGAGTAACATGGATCTTTACTTTGTCTCAAGAATAGAAGATAACTAAACAAAAGATAAAGCAAGAATGTGACTTTCGTTAAGCTCACATACAAACATGACTTACATAAAGGAAGAAAAGATTAATGCTCCAATTTAACCTTGGTAGTTGCAGCAGCCAAGTCGCCTTCCAATAAAAAACATTGTATGATCACTTGGATATTTTGTCTATATTCAATGAAGAGCTGCTGAATTTCCTTTAGAATGTTTTCTGCTTCATTCAAAATATTGTGCCTTCCCATTGTATATCTTGGAATATAAGTGTAATTAAAGGTAAGTGAAATCTGTTTTATCAGGAATATCCCCAATATTTTTACATGTTAGAAGTCATCTTTATAATTTGCCTTAACTTTCAACTTTGATGCCCTGATCTTGATTATTATTACTCTGATGACAGTGAGAAATTATCCATGATTATCATTGTTAGTCTACCGATATTGTATATATTTTGAGCATAATGTTGTCAAATTTCCTTTCCAAAAAAAAATCTTTAGGTTGGCTCCATGATTTGTGAATAAATTGAGAGCTTTAGTGAAACACCATACACAATTATACAGAAAATTACATACTAAAATTAAGTCTTTCTCAATAATGCTACTTTGCCCTCAGGCACCTTTCTCTATTTTTTTAATAGGTGCATTGCCTTCTACGTCAATGTCCTCGACATTCACAACCACCGCCATCTTGATAGTTTGTATTATATCTCTTTGACGTTATTAGTTGATCTTCCAGCATACAAGAATAGAAGATAGACTCGGCCTTTGGCAGGCAATTGAAATAACTTTGCTTTTACTCTTTTTGGAGCCAGTTGACTTTTACTGCTTGCCCCATTATTGGTTTCTTGTTAGAGAATACATATATATTTGTTAATAAGTTGATTAATTGTACAAATATTGTCCTTTTTGCTTTGTTTTTGGATTGATGGCACATAGGATTGGTTTCTGAGGAAAAGACATGATTGGTTTTGTAAAGATCCAAACTATCAGAAATGCAAATACACCAAGAATAATAGAAGTGAACACACACAAGAGAACACCACCCAAATATTTACTAGAGAGAACAGCCTTACTGTAGGGTTTAAACTTTAAAAGGAAGTATCGTCCTTGATTTCCAATAGTTAAAGAGGCAATATGATAACACACATGGCGACCAATGATATGATATGAGCCAACTATATTTAGCTTGGCATAACAATACTAGAGTGAGCTAAACTCCTAACCATATATGTAACCTAACCTTTTGCAACTAACTGTAGGGTCAAGTGTGTCACATGTTTGCTGCTTCATAACCTCAGTGTACATTACGATATCATTGGCATAGATACATGACATGTTTCTAAGGAGAAGAGATGATATTGGTCAACCATTGGCTTTCTTTATATAAAATATAATTAAGGATCTTATAACAAAGTGTAATATCATTACCATTGATATTTCGGTTTTGTCATTCATTTTTCTGTTTTGTGTTATTACTCTGAATATTCTCTTTCATAAACTGCTCTCATCTAATTTTATACGATTTGCTGGTCAGACAGGGATTCAATTTGTCAGCTTATAGGGATAATGGTCAATTCATTTTCATAGATGGTCTTCACCTTGACTGCAAAGGTATGAATCAATGAACAGATGTATTTCACTGTGCTTGGTTTTAACTAAATTTATTACCGATGCCTTGACCATGCACTTTGTTATCTTTACAATTCCTGCTTGTATAAATTGTGAGAGGTACACAATCTTATATCATGTGGATGTTTGTTTTTGTGTAAACTGTTTAAGGTAGCAATGGAGCAATGACAGAGAATGCACTTTTTGAGCTTTACAAGAATATACACCTAACCTTGCATGGTTGCATTTCTCTTGAGGGAAATATGGGATGCAATTGTATTGTGATTGATGATGTATCTCTTTTGGAGATTGCTGCCCATGGATCAGAGGATCTTGTGTTAGATTTTTTGCATTATTGCCGCATTTTATCATTGGAGCTGGTTGGTTAGCCTTGCTTTGAGAACATATCTATCATTATTATTTTCCTTCAAAATTTCATACATTTCTCATTGCATTTAAAATGCACTGCCACCAGGATTGCTCTCTTGTTCTACTCTCACACCAGGATATTTATGCAAGTCTGAGGGATTCAAGATTCATTAAGCATCTTGAATATTTTGCAGACATTATGATAGATGTAGAACCTTTAAACTCTGGGATTGCAACTGATGTACATGGCCAGGTATTGTGAAACACTCACTATATATCATTCATTTGGTTGAAGTTTGCTATTGCAGTGTGTGTGTGAAATCAGAAATCTATTTGCTGAAAGATTTTCCATATTTTCATTTGCATAACACCTCTTAATACAAATGCAACTGAAAAACTTAACACATTTTAGGAAGTGAAGAAAGAATGAGGATTAGGGGAGGAATAGGGTCAAAATAGTTAGTTTAATTCAATTGTATTCTTACGTGTTATCCAAATATAGCTGACCATGATTTTGTATAATTACATGTGTAGGATTATTTAGTGTACATAGTTAAATTTTGGTTACATAGTTGGTACCTTGATGGTTGTGGTCTAAATGACAACCTCTTGGAAGACCGATCTATATGTAGAATGATTATGTTAGGGAAGGGAGCTCTCATATTGTCAGGTACTCCTTGTTCCATAGATAGTTGATATACACTACCTTCTATCAACAAAATTGCACCACTCTCAATTGATTTGTACTTTTAATTATATGCTTATTTTTTTGTTGGAATTTTGTTGTGTTATTTGCGTACCATTTTGTAAGTAATTTGTGTCGAACATACAACCATCTTGTGTGTACGGGTTTGCAATGATTGTATGGCCATCCTTTGCCATTTAATGTATTGTATATATTTATAATTACTAATTTAAATTTATCATTAATATATTTACATATTTGTTTATTATTAATGATAGACTGCAATTCCTTTTACTATTTTTTATGTTTACTTTCTCAAATGTATTATATTATATTTTATTTGTGATGCCATACCAAAATTTTTAAGTAAAATATTGTGTCAAGTTGTCCCCACATTCCCCCATTCAGAAACAATGGAACAATGGAATTTAGAGTATTTGCCGCTCTGGGTATCTGAAGTATTTGCAAATATAAAACATAATTTCCGCAAACTAATTTGTTGCCCTGATGCCTGCTTATATTTGCTTAAAATTGTTTTCAGCTATTTTATCACCTTTAGAATGAGCGGCCAAATGAGATAATTGTTTACAAATTGGAAACTGGGAAATCTCTCCTAGTTCAGTGTTCTGTAGCCAACAAATTTTTCTCTCTTCCTGGGCTTCCTCCATTAGCTAATTGAGCATTTCTACAGGTATTCCCCAGCTGAGAGGATGATATGATAATGCATCCCTGGAAGGATACCATCAATTTGCTATTATTCCTGGGGGACTTTGGATCATATATTTTCTCCAAGAATATCTTATTATAAGTTCACCGAAAGGTAATGCTCCTGGTAATCTCTCAGAGAAGAATCCTATCTGTTCTCTCTTGCTTGATTTTCTCTCTGATAGACCAACATCCCTTATATTCCATGATAAGATGCACTTTATTTAAATTGCATCTTTGGGATGAGTCCTATAATCTGCTGAATTGTTTCTTCCCACCTCCATTATCAGACATATTTGGTCCTTTTCTTCTATTTTTCCCATTCTGCCCTTTGTTGGCACTTCTTTGATTACCGCCTCAGTGGGATTTCCTTTCTTATCCAAATATTTGGGCAAGAGGGGTCCTACTACTAATCTTGTATTTCTCTTTAGTATTCCTGCTTCTTAATTCTGCTTTTGGTGTGTCAGCCAAGAAGGAAAGAGTATTACCATGATATTTTGGTATCATTTCTGTTCATTGGACTGATCACAGTTGCCTTGGGTGTAGGTTGGCTTGTACTTGTCTCCCTTACCAACTGATTTCATCAGTTTCAATTCTTTCTTCCTCCGATTTCTCTTGGTTGGAGAGGGCTTAAAAGGATTGGCCAATTTGAGCTAATTATTAAGTAGTTGCTGAGGATTATCTTTACAACATCTGCCCTTGGAATTTATATTCCTCATGTTTGTTCTTCTCCTCCTTCTTTAGGTTTTTGCAGATTTTCATTATAGAGGAATTCGTGCTTTAGTGATCTTCTTGTGAAGGTGTGTGATGTCCCTCTTGTTGTTTCTGAAACTTTATGATTTTTTATCCTTTTTTTTCTGATTTTAGAAAACAAACTGGAGATGTAGCTGCAATCTGAACTAGGATAATTAATACTGATTAAAATTATAACTGACTGGAAATTACACCATAAAGCCTCACAAAGCTCGAAATGCTTTTTAATTGCATAGCCCCATTACATATCTGAATCATACAGATCCAACTACATCAAAATATAGTGCTGTTTTATGACTGATAACCCTCACACAATTAAACACTTCTGAGATGGATGCTATGGATGAAATAATTGAATATTGATTACAATGTATGGAAAAAAATTAGTATTGAAACAGCCATTTCACTTACAAGTCTTCCTTGGATGGTTGATACAACTAAAAAGACACCTTTTCTGACCTGTACAGATTTGAATGGTGGCTATTTGAGAGGCTGTACGATTGCTGAGGGTGCTAGGTGATGAATGGGGACTGGCAAGGTGTCCTAACAGCAAGCAAACCTCTGTCAAACCTGCCCAAATGCTGGTGCCCCTCTCATTTGGCAAAAAATACAAATCAACTCCTCCAAATGTGCCTTTAAAGTGTTTGATTGCCTCACAATAATTGCCCTAGATGGTATGTGGTTGTCCCGAGGCCAACAATCTAGGAAATAGGTAGTTTTCAGCAGTAAGATGCAGACATCGTGGAAAAACCAGGGACCTACGGTTTGATATGACAATAGACCTCCTTAGAATGATGATTCAGATTTGGCAAAAGGTGATGAACAGCAACAACTCTGAAACTTGCTAATTGATGGTTATAATAACCTTCCAAGTGTGGTGCTCACATATAGAATACAAATGACAACCCGCTGCTCCTAAATGGTTATGAATTCCAACAATCCCAATCAATTTACATGCAAATCTTTCTTTTGAACCTGAAATTAACACAAACCTCGGATTCAACTCAACATGCAAACTCTAGTGGATTTGCCAATGTCAGAAATTGAGGGGTTTTGTCCTCATCTTTGGAAAGAGAGCCAAGAGGGTTTTTGTCTCCTCGGATCAAAATTTGCAACCAAGGATTTCTGTCCTTGATTGCACACTCAAACTCAAAATGAAGAATTGCGAAAAAATAAATTCCTTGATCAAAATGAAGCTAGGAGCCCTTTTAAATGCCTCTTCCAATTTGGACCTGTGGGTTCTATTTTCCTACCAATATTTTAAAAACACTTTTATCTATATTTTACTTTTATATTTTCATATTTATTGTAATAATCAACCTTACAAGCACTTCCTTTTGTTAATTTTAGACCAGAATTGAAGATAAGCAGAAGTACAAAATGATGAACAATCAAACACAGCAAATACCCTGGGAAAACCCTCCTCCTTGAGGGAGAAAAACCTAGCAAAAATATATCTCTTCTATATTGAATGAAAAGAGCAGAAATCTGCTTACAACTTGGGCCAATCACAAAGCTGATTGGATGTAATAAAAGATCGCACCTCTCCTAGATGCAATTATACAACCAAATGTTATCTCTCCTTGATATCGATTTGCTGATGCAAGAATAATGAACTGCTGCAAATGTGCGAATTCCTCCTTGAAGCGCGATTTCCTTTTGTGAATAAAATTGATGATCAAATGACTGATCATTGCCTTGAATATATACAAACCAAAGTGTCTCTTCATTTGCGTCGGCCTCATTTAGAAAACAATGTGACTTTTCAAACCAAAGTGTCTCTTCATATGCGTCGGCCTCATTTAGAAAACAATGTGACTTTTCATTTAGGATTGGCCTCTTTCACAAAACAAGGCGACTTTTTATTTTGGGTCGGCCTCATAAAATAAATTAATATATATATGGCAAGTCCGACTTGCCTTGGAATTATATATTATATATTTATTATTTTAATTCGAGTGGAGGATATCACCCGCCGCTATAACATCAACACTCCCTCTTAGCTAGGGAGGTATCCTTCCAGATATCCAAGTCATGGAGTCTCTCAACAGGGCACTCACAATGGCTACACCCATTTGTGGAAAAGAGTTCATCACGGAGTCTCTCAACGTGATATCGTCATGGAGTCACTCAACATGACGTCCACCATGACTACTCCCATGTGTGGAAAGAAACATGTGCACAAGTGCCCATCATGGAGTCTCTCAACGTGATGTCGTCATGGAGTCTCTCAACATGACGTACACCATGGCTACTCCCATGTGTGGAAAGAACCACATCTTCGTCTCAGAGATGGATGAGGGCTTTCACCTCATATTTCTCCGTCTCAGAGAAATATGTATTATAGCAAATATCACTGATGCTGAGTCTCCCTCTCAGCAAGGGCGACATTCTCCACTACTCCAAGCTTGTCTCGAAAATGTGCAAACTTCACTCTGGAGAGAGGCTTGGTGAGAATATCAGCTGTCTGATCATCACTGCAAATATACTTGAGTTGAATTGTGTTGGCGTTTAAATTCGCACCTCTGGAATGCATATTTGAAATGGACAGCTATGCACAGTAAAACTGCTCTTCAAATTAGGAGGGGAAGCTCCCTCTTGTTGATGGTATTGAAAGAAAGTAAACTAAAAACTAAGTTGC
Source organism: Sequoia sempervirens (assembly GCA_007258455.2). Taxonomy (NCBI): domain Eukaryota; kingdom Viridiplantae; phylum Streptophyta; class Pinopsida; order Cupressales; family Cupressaceae; genus Sequoia; species Sequoia sempervirens. The sequence goes on along the minus strand of VDFB02000003.1, from coordinate 122,639,485 downwards.
CTATCTTTTTGATCAGCTAGAGCACAAGGTTTATTAAACACAAACGCCGCGGCTGAGATTTTCTGATTTAAGAACTTCAACTACGACTAACTTAAGCTAAAGACGTTTCTAACTTCTCAAGTAATACGCAGAGCAAGAGAAACTAGAAATGAACAAGGTTGATTCTCTGACAAAGTGCTTCAATAAACTCTTTCTCAACATACATCTACACACTTCAATGTAAGCTGAAATTAAGATCACAAAAGCATAACACAAATAACGAAAATCTGAGACGTTATACCAAGGTAAAGGAGGCTCATGATTTTATTTCTCAAACTTCTGGAACAAAAATTACTAAACACATGCCTGGAACAAGAGCTTGCAGCGAAAGAGGCTTGCAAAACTTGTTCTTACACAAAGAGAACAACAATTACAATAACTACTTGTTGGCTAAAAGAGACTCAACAATTCACTATCATAAAACAATTGAACAACACTGAGTAACAAATAGAAGGCACTTAGGCTCAGCGTTTTGTTATCACTAGCATGGTTTAAATAAAACTAATGAGCAAAGGCTCTTATTTATAGGCAAGCAGAGGAGTAGGGAACCCTAAAATCTCCTTGCTTTCACAATCTAGGGCTTGCTTTGCAAGCAAGCTTTATTTCTAAATCTTGAAAGAAGATAACATCTAACACCTAAGAAAGCAGAAAAAGCGGGAAACGCCAACTATTACATTTTATCTTCTTTCTCTTCTTCAAAGAATGGATAAGAATTGCTCCAAGAATAGAAAGAAAGCAGAAAGATGAAAGCCATTTCAAATCTCAATCACATCCACTAAAAAGCAGGAAACTATGTCCCGGTTCGGTGCATCTATCCCATCAATAGCAAAGTTGTGTTTTTCCAAGATATCTTCTCCATTTGCAATTGATCTTAAGAAATCTTCGACGTCATTGGCCGCTTTTTCAAATCTTGCTGACATCATGGCAAGGTGATTCATTTTGCCACCAATTGTATTGCTGCTACCATAGTTGCGAACAACACTTTGAAATTGAGTTTGTACTTCATCTAGCCCGACGTAAAAACCATCTTCAAGACTGTACCGAGAAGGAATCTCTGTGACAAACTCATTGATGAAAAGAAGAGCTTCAATCACCCTTTGTCTGTAGGCAATAAACTCCTCGGATATCCTCTCGTAAGTTTTAACCTTGAAGACATGACACTTTCAGGCCAAGGGGGAATGGAGAAACATTTCTCAATCATGTCAGGTTTCAAACTGCAGATTAATCTGCCATCAATTGATTGAATCTCCCTTGTAGCCGGATTGTAATGCTTGATGCAAGCGATTACGAACTCGAGGCTCTGAACCGAAATAGGAATAGACGCTGCTGCGAGGAGTCCAGAGTGTCCCAAGTTTCTGATTGAAGTGTTGCCTGCGCTCTCCAAAGCATGTAGATCAAACACCGACTTGATGTGATGCAAGTCCGTCTCAGTTGTTTTGATGAAATCATGGTAGAGAGCTGATTTGGTCTTGAAATCATTGGGAGTGTACTCCATTTTTAAAAACTTGAAGAATGACTGTAAACTCGCTTAGGTTTAGATAGGTTTTGAGCAACTTACTATTTTTAGAGTGCTGATTTTTCTTCCTCCAACGGACAAATTTTTGAAATTTTTTCTGAGATATGGGTTTTGCTCAGAATTTTGTTGCAAAACAAACCAGATCGTCCGTTTTTTAAAATTTTGATTTTAGATTGAAAAAGTAGCAAACCCTAATTTCTTCAATTTTTTACGAAAAAAGTTGGCACCTGGTTTTTGTTCAGAATACAATTAGAAATGGACCCAGTTGATCAGATTTGAAAAACACTGATGGCTGATCGAAAAAGCAGCCAACTCTAAAATTTGAAATTTGCTTGAAAAAAGCTGTGATATGGGTTTTCTTCAGAAGACTAATTTGACAAGACCTAGATGATCGAAAATTGAATGCACTGAAGATTTCACTGACATGCAAATAAAAAGCAGCTGCTGCAACTTGATGAGCTTCTTGAGAATTTCTTCAGAAGAATGAGATGATAAGACCTAGATGATCAAAAATTGAATGCACTGAAGATTTCACTGACATGCAAATAAAAAGAAGCTGCTGCAACTTGATGAACTTCTTGAAAATTTCTTTAGAAGAATGAGATGATAAGACCCAGATGGCTGAAAATTTGAAAATCTTGGCCTCCTTGAAAAATTTGATCTTCTGGATGAAAAAGCAAGGCCTTATGCTGCTGATTTGAAAAATTTGATGAAGAATCAGCAAACTTGAGTTCTTGAATCATGAAATATCACTTCAAACTTGCTGCTCCAACTTTTTCCTTGGAATGTTACCTGCAAAAATAATGAAAATTACATGGAAGAGAGGTGTTAAATAGACTTAGGGTTTGAAATAGGTATGCTTTCTTTTGCTTTAATCTTCAGAAACCCTAAAATTGGCCTGTTCAATGAACTTGGACATTCTCTTCATCTCACAATTTTGAAAATTTTGAAAATTTTGAAAATTTCACTAATGCATTGAAAGTTGGGCGCCCTTCTTGGCTAGAGGCGCCTACTTCATTCAGACTAATACCATTTTTTCTGAGTTTTTCAACTTTTCTTCCATTTTGACCCCTGGTTTGATCCTGATTTCTGGCTTCTAGACTGATCTGATGAGCAAACTGAATGATTCATCGCATAGCCTGATTGATTCTAAGAAGATTGTTCTGGAGGCGTCTCTGGCGAAAAACTTCGCTTTGACCTTCAAATTCATGGGAGCCTATTTCCTCCAGGGATGCCCATTTTGTCCAGAGTCGGCCATTTTTTGATTTTCAAGTTCTTCATTTCCCTCTGTTCTTTTGATGAAATCTCTATTCCGGGAGCTACGCTGATCCGATTGATTGGCTGACAGGTTCATTGGATATCTTGGTTGAATCCGATGAAGTGATCTTGGAGGTTGCATAGGTGAAACCCATCATTTCAGAGCTCAAAACCTTGGGCGCCCTTTCTCTCCAGGGGCGCCCAACCTCACCAGACTTGGCCATTTTTAACATTTCTTCATCAACTCTCTTCTACAGATGATCTCATCATATCTGGTGACTCGGAGCTCGGATTGGTTGATGGTTGGGCTTGTCGCGAAGCTGAGAAGATTCCGAAAGGGGTCTTCTGGGAGTCACTTCACCAAAAAGTTAGATTTGATACTCCAAAAGCTTGGGCGCCTATTTGCTTCTGGGGCGCCCATTTGCTCCAGACTTAGAATATTTTCATTTGATTTCATCTTCAAACTTTGAATCTTTATCTTATACCTTCAACTCTGATCTGGATTTGTCGGAAGATGACAAGTTGGATACTCTGACGAAGAAACCTGTTGCGAAGCTGTTTGAATTCCAGAGAGATTGAGCACTTTAGCAAACCCTAACTGCTGGATTAGGACCCTTAAAAAGTTGGGCGCCCCTGGGCACCTGGGGTGCCCAAAGTTCCCAGACTTAGTCAAATTTTGGTGATTTTCATGTTTTTCTTTCTGACTTCTGTTTGGATCCTCCTTGTTTGATCTCGAATCCCGGACGACTGGATGATCCAATGACTGCACCGTTGGATTCGTTGCGGAGCTGGAAGAAAACTGAGCAACTTTGCTTGGAGGCTTAAACCCTAATTTCAACATTTAATGCCCTAAAAAGATGGGCGTCTATTCTCTCCTGGGGCGCCCATGACAAGCAGTATTAGAATAATTTTCACAGTTTTCACCTTCTTTCTTCGTGCTTGCTCACCAACTCACCTTCTGCTCAATGCTTGAGTGTTGAATCTAACGTTTGGCATCTGACTGACCTCCATTGATGACCTTAGAGCTCCTAATATGCTTATGAAAAAGCAGAATAGACCCACTAGGGCAAAACTGATCTTTTTGAGATTCTGATTGCACCAGCCTGATATGGAAGTATTTTGAGCCAATCAAAATCAGTTTGGACCCTATCGGACCAACTTTCTATTTTTAGAAAAGTTTTGCCAGTATCCATTTCAAAAGAAACCCAAAAAAACCCAGAAAAAGTTACTATTTTTAGGAAATTTCTAAAAATAGTAGTTTTTCTAAAAAGTAGGGATGAAAAACTGAGATCTGGGTTTTGTAGATTAGGTCGCTCTGAGCAGACCTAGATCGTCAGATTTTGGAAATTTTACACTTTAACCCCTCATGCAAGACGTGCACACCCAAATTTTCACCTTTTTGATAGATTTAACAAGACTTTTACTCATTTCTTCAAAATGTATAAGTTTAACAAAAATTTTAATTTTGGGGTACAACAAATTGCTTTCGTCAGCACAATATCTCTGATGTAATGATACTTGATCTCCACATGTTTTGTCCTATCATGAAACACTAGATTGACAGAGAGCTTCACACAGCTTTGATTATCACAATGAATCACAGTTGGCTCCAATGTTTGACCAATCAATCCTGCAAGGAGCTTTCGAAGCCACACTGCTCTTGAGTTGCTACACATGCTGCAATATATTCAGCCTCTGCAGTGCTTAGTGCCACATAAGCCTGCTTCCTGCTACACCAAGAAATCATGGCAGACCCCAAACTGAAGCAACATCCAGAGGTGCTCTTCCTATCAGTTACACTCCCGGCCCAATCAGAATCAGTATAGCCTTGTAACTTCAGATTTTCACAGGAAGTATATCTCAAGCCATATCCCACAATGCTACACAAGTATTTCAGAATATGTTTTGCTGCAACTAGATGTATTTGTCTTGGCTCGCACATGAATTGATTGAGAGCGCTCACCGCATAGCAAGTGTCTGGTCTAGTATTGACTAGATACATCAATGATCCAATCAATTGTTTGTACATGGTGGGATTTACCAAATCTGAATCAGCTGCAAAGTCACTCAACTTCTTCAGATTTGTCTCCATAGGCGTAGACATAGACTTGCAATCCATCATTCCAAATCTCTTCAAGATGTGTCTATAGTGTATTTCCCTTGACTTAAAATAATCTCATTGGGTCTTTGCCACACTTCCAGTCCCAGGAAGTAATGCATAAGGCCAAGATCCTTCATTTCAAACTCGGATGCTAACTCTTTCTTGCATTTGATAATGAGATACTTTGCTCCAATAAGAAATAAATCATCAACATAAAGAACTAATATCAAAGCTTCACCATCAACTACCTTGAAGTAAAGATTGAAATCTGCATCATTCTTGGAGAATCCCAAGCTCATCAAATATCGATCAATCCTTTCATACCATGCACGAGGTGCTTGCTTAAGGCCATACAATGCCTTCTTCAATTTGCATACATGAGATTCCTTCCCATGAATCACAAAACCATCTGGCTGCTCAATGTACACTTCTTCAATCACACCATTAAGAAATGCAGTCTTTACGTCCATTTGATGTAACTTCCAGCCTTTAGCGGATGCAATAGCAATAATAGTCCTGATAGATGTATATCGAGCAACAAGAGCAAATGTCTCCTCATAATCTATTCCCTCCTTTTGAGAGAATCCTCTTGCCACAAATCTTGCCTTGTGCTTCTCAATGCTATCATCAATTGCATGTTTGATTTTGTAGAGCCACTTGGAAGATACAACTGATTTCCCCTTAGGTCTCGGAACAACATCCCATACATCATTCTTGATGATAGACTGATATTCTTTTGTCATTGCATCTTTCCATACCTGCTGGTTGGATGCCTCCTCAAAATTGGAAGGCTCAGACTCAGTGATGTGACTCATCAATGCCACATAGCCTGGAAACTTCTGCAGTCTCTTGCTCTCCCTAAAGGTGCCTTGAGGAGCTGCATACTTTTCTGCCTCTTGCATAGTTTGTCTAGCCCATAGAGGTCTCTTCCGACCTATAGCAATGCCTCTCGGCCCATCAGTTGGTTCCATGGGATCAACTGGATCAATAGTCTCGTTTGGTTTATTAGACTCCCTCTGAATCCCAGGAGTATGATCAGGAGAAATGTCCATATCCTGAGTAGTCTCTTTCTCTTCATTGTCTATCTCCATATAGGACCCTTTAGATCTTTTGAAGGCTACTTCTTCGAAAGAGACATCCCTACTAATCTCAATTTGTTTCTGCCCTAGAATGTAGACTCTGTAGGCCTTAAAAGACTCACTATATCCCACATACCCTTCTTGCCTAAAGGTTCTAGTTTTGATCTTTTATCCTTAGGCACATGAATATAAATAGGACAACCAAAAATTCTTAAATGACTAACCTCAGGTTTCACACCTGTGAAGGCCTCTTCAGGAGTCATGTTTCCGAATATTCGACGAGGGATTTGGTTTTGAACATACACTGCAGTTTTGGAAGCTTCTGCCCAAAGGAAAGTCTGTAAATCTTGATCATGAATCATAGCCTTGGCTGCCTCAACTATGGATCTATTCTTTCATTCGGCAACTCCATTTTGCTGAGGGTTGTACGGAACACAAAACTCCCTCTTGATCCCTACCTCAACGCAGAAATTACGAAATCCTCCAGAAGTGTATTCTCCTCCATCATCAGATCTCAAAACTTTAATTCTTTTCTCGGACATGTTTTCAACTTGAGCCTTGAATTCTTTGAATCTATCAAGTACTTCTTCAGACTCCTTAGATTTCAAGAAGTAAATCCAAGTCTTTCGAGAATAGTCATCAATGAAAATCGCATAATACCAAAATCCACTTAAAGATGCCACAGACATTGGTCCACATAAATCAAAATGAATAAGATCTAAAATTCCTTTTGATCTACTATCACTACTATGAAAAGGACCCTTGATATTCTTACCCAGTGTACATCCTCTGCAAATGCCATTGTGCTCCTAACTGAGCTTTGGTAGACCAGTAACCATCTTCTCCATAGATTGAAGAGCTCTGAAGTGTAAGTGAGCAAGTCTCCTGTGCCATAGCTCACTTGAATTGGTAGAGTTGTGCAATCATGCCTGAACTGGATGAATAGAAAGTCTGTATAGGCTCTCTTGACGGACACCAATCACACGAGTTGTTTTGATACTAGAGTTCTTAGGCCAAGCAAGAACTTTCCCTTCACATAAGGCAACTTGGTGCCCTTTGTCCTCCAATGCTGAAATGGAGACAAGATTTCTTTTGATTCCTAATACAAACAAGACATCACTCAGATGAAGAGGGATGCCGAAATCTAGATGAAGAGAAGTGGTCCCAGCTCCTTTTACGGAATAACAAGCATCATCTCCGATTATCACTTGCAAGTTGGTTTCTCTTTCTACCAAGTCTAAAAGATGTTATCGATATCCTGTAATGTGCCGTGAAGCACCACTATCAATCAACCAAGTGTCATTGTCGGTTGGAACATTGCTTGAAAGAGCAGAGATAAATAGAAATCCCCCTGAGTTGTCTCTAGATTCCTTTTGAGGTGACACATCATCAACATCTGCAGTAGAAGCATGTTGCTTTGGTCTTGATATGCAATCTCAAGCATAGTGACCATACTTGTCATACCTGAAACATTGAATGTGAGAGAGATCCTTCTTCTTCTTTGGTTTAGGAGCAGGATCTGATTTTCTGTCTCTATTCCTCTTGAAATTGCCTTTTCTCCCTTCTCTTCTTTTCCTTCTGGAAGTTTGAGCAGCAAGGACATGATTTTCTTCATTATGAGAGCTTCGTCCATTTCCTCTTGCTGCCAACCTGGATTCCTCTTGAATGCAATCAGCTCGAAGACGATCAAACTTGGGCAATTTAGATCTTCCACTAATGTTTTGGATAAAGGGCTCCCAAGATTGAGGAAGACCATTTAGTGCCAACATAACCAAGTCTCTATCTTCAACTATATCTCCAATGGCGCATGGCTGATCTCTCAACTCAACAATCTTCATGAAGAAGGAGATGACTGAATCTCCTTTAACCATTTTTATATGATGGAGTTGTTGTTTCAAGGCAAGAGCTCTACTGGTATTGTTGATCTCATATAATCCTTGTAGAGTCTCGAACATGTCTTTGGCTGTCTTCATCTTGGAGATAATTGGCACTAGATGATCCTTCACGGAGTCTATCAAGATCTTCCTAGCCTTTGTGCCATTCTTCTTCCATTGAGTTTTCTCAGCATTATCGGATGGCTTGAGCACATCATTTTCCACGAAGTTTAGAAGATCATTTTCTTCTAGTGCAATAAGAACTCGAAACTTCCATGAGATGAAATTTGATGCACCATCAAGCCTATCTTCAACCTTGACTCCGTTCACCATCTTCGATGCTTAGATAGACTGCCCTAGATAAGAAGAAGACTTCGCTGCTTAAACAAATCTGATCTGATCTCGCTTAAACCTGCTCTGATACCATGTTAATTTTAGACTAGAATTGAAGATAAGCAGAAGTACAAAATGAACAATCAAACACAACAAATACCCTGGGAAAACCCTCCTTGAGGGAGAAAAAACTAGCAAAAATATCTCTTATATATTGAATGAAAAGAGCAGAAATCTGCTTACAACTTGGGCCAATCACAAAGCTGATTTGATGTAATAAAAGATCGCACCTCTCCTAGATGCAATTATACAACCAAATGTTATTTCTCCTTGATATTGATTTGCTGATGCAAGAATAATGAACTGTTGCAAATGTGCGAATTCCTCCTTGAAGCGCAATTTCCTTTTGTGAATAAAATTGATGATCAAATGAATGATCATTGCCTTGAATATATACAAACCAAAGTGTCTCTTCATATGCGTCGGCCTCATTTAGAAAACAATGTGACTTTTCATTTAGGATTGGCCTCTTTCACAAAACAAGGCGACTTTTTATTTTGGGTTGGCCTCATAAAATAAATTAATATATATATGGCAAGTTCGACTTGCCTTGGAATTATTTATTTATTATTTATTATTTTAATTTGAGTGAAGGATATCACCCGCCACTATAACATCAACACCTTTCCACTTTCTAATCATCAAGTTCTCAATGTGGGTGAAGGGAGAGCATACGGTGTACAGGATTACAGTTATATTTGAAATGAAACAGCTGAAGGTAATCCACTTATCTAGGAGGGTTAGCTTAGACTTCTACTTTTCAATGGGAAAGCTCAAACAATACTGAAAATGTAAAGCCAACTCTTTCACTTTTCAATGGTGAGTGAATACAATAAGCTATAGCAACTTTTCCGCTTTTTAGCGGTGAGTGAGAACCAATAAGCCACTTATTTAGTGGGGTAAGTAACAACAAAATATCAAGAGCAACTCACTGGTGGTACTACCACTCACTGTTACAATGTTTGCTCATTTGAAAAACTTCTAAATTCAAGATATGCATCTACTGTTTCAAGTATGGTCATGAAAGAAATTGATAGAACATCTCCACATGTATCATAACATCAAAGAATTAACCACCCATCATGGAATTAACAAGTATACCTCAAAGATTGGCAAAGAGATGACTGTTGCAGGCCTGGAAGAGGTTTGAAACCCTGCTATTACAGTCTGGGCAGCGAGATATAAACTCAAAAAACTTTACCAAATCACTCCCACATGCACCCACAATGAATGCAAGCTATAACCATGTTTCCAAACAGCTCTGAATGACTTATCACATCATTAGAATATTCATATTGAAAAACCAAAACTAAAACTTCAAAGCAGATCCAATGGTGACTCTTGGCTAGAATCACACCATATTCTAGCTAGGGAATATCTTGCAATTCCGAAATTAGAAATCTATCAATGATTTTGTCCTCAAAGATTGAAGAGAACCAAAGCCACTTCGACAACATAACATTATCAATCTTCAGCATATGCAAATGAGTCTCCTCCATTTATAGTTTTTTTGTTGCTTTTTCCAAAAAGCGTTATTTTGCTTTTTCATTGATTTTTTGAAAACACATTTTTTGCTTTTCCCAAAAAACACTTTTTTGTTTTTTCATTGCTTTTTTCTTTTTTCTTTAAATAAAATAATTCTTTATGTGCAAACATTTAATCACCTTTCCAACAAGCTATTGCACTAAGTTGTCCTTCAATTATTTCTCAATATTAGACAACATTAGTGAAATATTAATAAATAACTTAATAACTCACCCAAGTTGTAAAAAGTTCTGAAACACATCAGAATCCAAATTTGACCATGCTGATATGATACTTCTTAGGCAATAGGTGAATAATAGAAGCCAATTTGGTGACTTACTATAAATAGACATGCTCTCCAAGAAGTTTGTAAAACACCCCAAAAGTCAGAAAACACTTCAGAGAGTGTCATTCAAATTAGTATGGCCCACAAAGCTCATTGCCAACAAAAGAAACCTTGTAACTCTGAAATTGCATCCTCCAAGATCTTTGGACTCCCCATGCCTTATCGATTAGCCCAAAGGAACTCAAGAAATAGGCTAATGGTCTTTGAACTAATTAGGCCTAATAAGGGGACATTACATTTATCAGTGTTCCATGGGGACACGTCCGCCCCCCCAAAATTTCAACCGTCCCCCTGACTTGAACGTTTTGGAGACTTGGGGATGGCTGAGAAACGTCTCTTTGCCGTTCCCCCACTGCCGCTGGGACGTGAGAGACTCCAGGGAGACGTCGGGGACGGCTGGATGTCTCTGAGATGTCTCGGGACTCCCAGATGTCCCTCAAGCATCTCAGAGATGTCTAGGCATCTCCTGTGTTGAAACGCCACAAAAAACGATTTTTAAAAAAAATTTCTTTTAATTTTCTTGGTATTTGTGCCTGCAGCCGAACTCTAAAGGCTTGTGGGACCCATCTAAAAGCCTCTAAACTAAATAAAACACTCTAATTGCTCATTTTTTTCTCACATATGCATTTGATGTTTTGCAACAGCTAGGTGAAGAAGAGGAAAACCAGTGAGAAGAGAGTGAAAAAATGAGTTTGAGGTGCTGCAAGTGCAAGAGGGGTGAGAAGGAGAAAGAAGGAGAAGAGGAGGAGCATTTTACACCAATTTTGAAGGATTTTTCAAGCACAAGGTAGGTTTTTATGACTGTTTTTTGAAGTTTTTTCAATTTTTTTTGGTTTTGTTTTCCAAGTTTTTAGATTCATTTTGAAAATGTAGTTTGATGTTTGAATCTTACAATGGGCATTAAAATGAACACATGAATATGCATTTGCAGCCATGTCTATGAAATTATGATTAAAAAAATAATCATAATTTCATATACTTGGCTGCAAATGGATATTCATATTTTCATTTCAAGGCTCATTGTTTTTTTTTCATCTTTCCATCAAGATTCATCATGAAATTTTAAAATTTTTTAATTTTATTTTCAAATTTGTTAAACTAGGCTGAAACTAGGCACTTATAGAATTTATTTGTTTATTGCAATGTCACAATGAGCTCTCATGACATGAGTGAGGATGAGGTTCATTCACATAGTGATATTGATCCTGAATATACTTTTGAGGCTGAGGGGGTGACCATGGGGCTGATCGTGAAGCCCAAACTAGTTCTATGGCAAGTGAAAGAAGTACTTTCGAGTGCCCTTCTGCAGTATTGGCAGAGTATGCTAAGGGTCCTTTTGATCGCAAATCCCCTCTCAAACAATTTGCAACAAAAATACTAAGCAGGCAAGGGGCAACATCTGGTGGCACAAGGTGGAAGTGCAACTTTTGTGGTGAGGAGTGGTTTGGGAGCATCACTAGAGTTAATGCACACCTTTTCATTAGAGGAAAAGGTGTGGGGATATGTACTTTTTTGGCAAAACTGGAAAACATCAAATACAAAGTTGAAATAAATAAGTTATGGGGTGTTCCTGATCATGATGATACTCCACTGTGCCTACTACTTTGTAGCATAGGACACATATTCAGCATAGCCAGCCACAAAGATCCAACCATACTTTGCAGACGAGAGGAGGGACACTAGGTTCTTCTTCCAGTGCCTTTGTAGGAGAGGGAAGGGTGAAACAAAAATTGCAAAGTCAAACTCAAAGTAATCCCATAGTAGATTTGTTTAATGCACAACTCAAGGATGACATAGATGATGCCATTGGCAAGTTCTTTGCCAATGGCATCTCGTTTCATGTTGCCCGATCTCCTTATTATAAGGAGATGATATCGATGGTGGCAAAGGGAGGACCATCATATGTGCCACCAGGTGAGACGAAATTGAGGACCATGATCTTGGATAAGAACTATACCAAGATCAATTTGTTGATGGAGAAGATGGAGTGTCGGGTTAAGACAAAATGCAACATAGTCATGGATGGGTGGACGGATATTAGCCATCATCCACTCATTAACATCATGGTTACATGTACTGAGGGCCCATATTTTCTTAAGGCAGTTGATTGTTCAGGGCATCACAAAGATGCTGATTTTCAGTTTGAGGTTCTCAGGGATGCTATTGAGGAGGTTGGGCCACAAAATGTGGTCCAAGTTGTGACAGATGCTGCACATGTGTGCAAAGCTGTAGGGAGACTTGTTGAGGTTGCTTATAGGCATATTTGGTGGACCCCATGTTGTGTGCATGCCATGAACAATGTACTCAAGGACATGGGAAAGATTGGTTGGATTAGAGCAGTGGTTAATGATGCGAGAGAAGTGCAAATGTTTATTTGCAACCACCACACATCACATGCACTCTTCAGGACCTTCCCTAAGGAGTTCTTTGAAACCTACTGATACGAGATATGCTTCTTATTTCATTCTCTTGGAGAGAATGATTGAGTTGCAAGAGGCACTGCAACTCATGGTCATGACAGTAGATTGGAATAGGTGGGCCAAGTCTAAGATAGAGTAGGGGAGGAGGGTGAAGGATATGGTGAAGAGCGATGTGTTCTGGGGTGATGCAAAATATATTGTCTCCATCATTAAACCAGTTTTCCAGGTTATCGGGTATGGGTATGTTGATGCACCTAGCGTTGGAGAGGTGTATGAGTGCATCAATTCTATGCTTGATCAAATGAGGGCTGTTGTGCGAGAGAGGGACCCCACATTAGTATTCTACCACGAGCACATTCAGCTAATCATTCAAAGGAGATGGGAGAAGCTCAACACTCCCTTGCACATGGCAGCCTATGCACTTAATCCTAAGTGGTATTTGACTAGGCCTGGTAGAGTGACACCAATAGAGGATGCAAAGGTGAAGGTAGGGTTCTTCAGGTGCATTGAGAGGATGTATGATGTTGTAGATACCAACACGATTCACACTGAGTGGATCAAATTTTCCACTCTTAGGGGTTATTCAAATGCAACCAAGATGGATATGTGAACTATGGCGCAGGAGGACCCAATTTTGTGGTGGACTTGCCATGGATCGGGATCTTTGACTACCACTCTAGCCATCTGATTGTTATCTCAGGTTTCTAGTTCTTTAGCTGTTGAGAGGAACTGGTCTACATATAGCTTCATCCACTCTCTTAAGAGGAACAAACTTACCTCTAGGAGAGCAAAAAAGCTTGTGGCTGTACATAGTGCTTTGCGTCTCATTGACCACAAAACACTTTTGTACAAAGAGAGTCCAACAACATAATGGGATGTAGAGCCAGAGGAGTCAAGACAGATTGATGAGGATGCTTCAGTTTCAGCTTCAGATGCAGGGCTGGTTGGTGTTAGTTTGGCAGAGCTTGAGTGCGAGGATTCCAGTAGTTCAAGTAGAGGAGTTTGGGGATGATTAGAGGCCTCCCTTAACTACATTTTTGCATTTTGTACTTATTTTGATATCAATGTATTATGCTATTCATTGTAATCATCTTTATGATATGATATTATGATGTGACATGTCATATTTTTGATATTCATATAATAGAAATCTCAAATTCAACAATTTCATTTGTCAAATTTTAATATTTTATTTACTTTTAGTCTTTTAGTAATAGTACTCAAGTATTTTAAATGTTAGTATTTGCAATTTTACTAACTTGCTTAAGTTTAATTTGAAATGCTATTCTTAAACATCTTTTTATAACTAGTTATTCAAGTACCATATGTGTATCAGCACCGCCCCTCTGCTGCCTCACCTGCCCCCCCTTGTGCCGTCCCCAAACTTAGACCCCTTGTTCCCTCGTCCCCATCAGGAAACTCCGTGGAACACCGATTTTTATTTTAGCTAGTGTCAAAAACAACTTTATTTATTTATTAATTAATATATATTAATTTGGGAAAAGGGATATGACAGCCCTTCCCCAAATTGCTTGTTCACAAGCAATGATAATTCAGAGGAAACTACCTTTTTCATGTCAAGGTAATGAATTGTGAAGTGATGGTCATCAATCTTGAGTCCCACACCTGTTCATTGGAATATCTTCTGTCCAAAAGTACCCTGCAAACTCAAATGCAGTAACTTTTGTTCTAAAACATTCCGTAATCATTGATACTCTAGCACCAACATACCAACAACATGAATCTCATCTGTCCATTACGAATACTTGGGCCAACATCTTCTCACTCTTATCCCCATGAACAGTCACAATTCACCTAAAGTCTTGCCCATTTTGGTACTTGGGTGGCTGCAATGACGATTCCCTTTAGCTGAAGCCTTGCATCAACTTCTTCCATCAATGATATTTCATTACATTGTGACCATTTTTAGATGTTTATGACTTATAATAGTCATTCCAGCAACCTGCCCATAATATGCAGTGGTAGAACTGATATTCTTTTACAGAAATCAAATGCATGAGTAATGTAGAGGCGATGAACATTCTATTAGATTGCAAATCCGTCCTTCCTATGATGGAAGATCCTTGGAAACTAATTGTACAAATTTAATTGAGGTGATGTGGGGAGCTGATAATAATTGCAAGAACAACATTAAGCCCGGGGATTGGGTACAGGGATGTCTTAGGTGTTTCTCTTCCATCCTTTGATGGTGGGAAGTCATCACTCAATCTCACCTCCAAAGGAGTGAATTGTTGTATAATATTCCAAATTTGATGCTACTACACTATGCTTATGCTGCAGCACTCTGATATTTATGTAAACTCCTCCTTGAGATCTCCTTGTGAAGCCCATGACTAAGTAAGATAGCTGCTTTGACACACAACTCCCTTTTCCTTGAACTCCTCCTTAGTAATGAGCTCCTTACATAAATATAACCTATGCATGCCAACAACTGTACTCACTCTTCTATATTGCTGTTAAAATGATTGCTTTGGGCTCCAAAAGTCCCTATCAATGATATCACTAATCAAATGGTTTGGATCAGCTTGTAAATGAGTGGATACATGATTGTAGCAGTCATACTTTGCTTTGAATTTCTTCCCAAATGGTGCTCTGACAATGCTGGAATGTTTACAATTACTGATCTCAGCATGTGTACCCTCTTACACACTACTTTCAGCAAAGGAGTCTTCTCCAAACCTGCAAGTCCATTGCTACTGAAGAGAGGCATTCAGTTCAAAACATGTAATTACCAAAGTGATTAGTTGGAACACTACATTATTTTGCTCCAAATCAGAATTTTAATAGCTGGAGATCACCATATACCAGCTGCCCAAACTGCCAAAAGGATGTTAGGCCAGAAATCCTTCCACCATGCAGTGAAAGACAGTTTTATGGCTGTAAATAAAACGTTAATGAGATCAGAGATTGTATTCATAGCACTTCTTGGTCCATTATTTTTGTTGTCCTCACTTCTATCTACCATGTTAAGTTGATGATTCTTACCCCAAAGGTCTTGTTTTGCCAATATCTCATTGGGTGGCCATCTTCAAAGTGCCAAAATCAATATATTCAAAATAGACCAAACATTATAATAACAAAGTATCTCACCTTGGAGTGGATCCTTGATTAACTCCATGCATTGAGTGACTTGGTTTCTTTGAACACTCACCTCCATTCTTTTCACTTCAACCATGCTTGGGGCTCCATTCAATATGCCTTGGAGTATCACCTCCATCCCACCCACCTTGAATTTCAACTCCATTGTTTGGTAGTTTTGAGCAAATTCTTCAAGTGAGTACAACCACTGCACATGTAGGACTCTGTATGCTTCTCCTATCCCAACAACATAGAAGTCATCCTTGATTTGATATCTTCCCAGTGATACATCAAGTGGTTGTATTTGCTTCCTGCAAGGAATGATATAATTGTTTGCAACCATGACATTATACACTCCAAATTCTTCTGTGTCTAACCCTTTCTCAGAAACCAAGTCTGCATCTATGAAGTTATGAGTAGTCCCACTATCAATCAATATTGTTACCTTGTGCTTGTACACAACACCACATACTCAAAAGTGGTGATACTTGGGTGCTTTCAGAAGATTCTCTTGCTCCCTTGTCTTCATGCTCTATCTCATCAACTTCAACCTCAGGTTTAGGTTCCTTTGTCTCCTCATAAAATGACCTCTATGTATTGTATCTACCCTTTTCCCAACCATCTATGTCTATATTGGTTGAATTTTGGAGTAAAATTTGTCCTTGGCCACCGAATCCTCCAAGTTCAAAGCTCTCTTGATAGCATTCTACAAAGATTCTACATCAAAAGCCTACACCAAACCCCTGAATGGTTTGGATAGTCTATCTACAAAAAAAACAATGAGCCTCTGCTCTATCACATCCGAAAGTCTGATTGATAATCGCTAATATTCTGCAACATAATCATCCACTCTACCCTACTGTCTTAACTAGGCTGAAATGGCCAAACCATTGATCCAGCTGAAACTCTATTATTACTTATGTGATTGGATGAGCCATTCTAATTTGAATTTCTCTCTTCACCTCTGACATTATGCAATGGTATGGTGGAATTCAAAGTGGCATTCATATTTTGCAATTATTGCATGATTTGGATTACTAAATAGTTTGTTTGCTCCTACTTCTAGGCAAAAGCATCAAACTTATCCTCCTAATCTACCATGTGTCTGTTACCTCTGCTCTCTATTCCAACATGCTTGTTATGTTGCTTCCATTTTTCTTCTCTTTCTCTTTGAAGCTCTCAGTTGTCTTTGACTCAGCTGCATGCACTCATTGAATGAACCCACAGGTTGGTAGGACTATGCACTCTGATACCAATGTGATGTCCCTCTTATTGTTTTTTAAACTTTTTTGATTTTTTACTCTTTTTTTTTAAAAATTATTTTTTATTATTTTTCTCTGATTTTAGACAACAAATTGGAAATGTAGCTGCAATCTGAACTAGAAAATTAATGCTGTTTTAAATTATAATTGACTAGAAATTACACCATAAAGCCTCACAAAGCTGGAAATGCTTAGTACTTTCAAAGTGCATTACACATCTGAATCTTACAGGTCCAAATACATCAAAATAGTGTTGTTTTATGACTCGTAACCCTAGCAGCAATATAACACTTCTAGAACTAATGCTATGAATGAAATGATTGATTACAATGTTACTGTATAAGGCTGGAAACAAATTTCAGTATTGAAACAATGTTTCCACTCAAAAGTCCTCCTTGGATGGTTGATCTAACTAAAAAGACAGCTTTTTTGACCTGTACGGAATTGAATGGTGGCAGCTATATGATCACTGGGGGTGTTGGGTGATGAATGGTTACTGGCAAGTTATCCTAACAAGAAGCAAACCTCTGTCAAACCTCCCCAAATGCTGGAACATTTGGCAAAAAATACAGATCACCTCCTCCAAATTGCCCTGAAAGTGTATGGCTGCTTCACAATAATTGCCCTAGATGGTATGTGGTTGTCCCAACGTCAGCACTCCTAGAAATAGGTAGTATTCACCAGTAAGATGCAGAAATGGTGGAAAAACCAACAACCTAGGGTTTGATGTGACAATAGACCTTAGAATGGTGCTTCAGATCTGACAAAAAGTGACAAACAACTCTGAAACTTATCAATTGATTGATAACGACCTTCCAAGTGGGGTACTCACATCTAGAATGCAAATGAGAACCCACTGCTTCTAAATGGTTCTGTATTCCAACAATACTAGTCAATTTACTTGCAAATCTTTATTGTGAACTTGAAATAAGCACAGATCTTGGATTCAAAACATGCAAACCCTAGATGGATTTGCCAATGCTGAAAATTGAAGGGTTTTGTCTTCACCTCTGTAAAGAAAGCCAAGAGGGTTTTTATCTATGTTACACCACCGTCGGGGACGGGGGGACGCCGGAACGGGGGAACAAAGGGGCCTCAATTTGGGGACAGTGGAGGGACTGCGGCGGGGGGTCGGAGAGTGTATATACTATATACTATACATATGGTACGTAAAATGCTAGTTATGAAAAGATGTATAAGACTATTAAGAAGTAAAATAACAAAATTGCAAATGCTAAATTGAAATACTAAATAGTAAATACTTGAACGTTGAAGTTTTCAATATGGAATTACTAATGAGAAATTAGAATACTCAATACTACAATTGTCGAATCGGCAAATGGAAGATTTCTATTATATGATATCAAAAATATCTGATCATAAAGATGATTACAATGAGTAGCATGATATCAAAACAAGTACAAAATCAAAATGTCAAATAATAAAAAATGTGTTAATGTTTTTTTTAAACCATGTGATTTAAGTTGCCGCCATGGGGTACGCTTGGGTGTCCCCGGGATGCTCGAGGGTCCCCCTCAGCGTCCCGGGGACGTCCCCACGTCCCCAGCAGCGAGCCACCAAAACTGGTGGCGCCGCTAGAAACTTGGGAACACCGTCCCCAAGTCTCGGGGACGTCCCCGTTCTGGGAACGCTCGGGATTTTGGGGGGGACGCGTCCCCGGGGTATACTGGTTTTTATCCCCCTGAAGCAGATTTTGCAGCCAAGGGTTTCTATCTTTGATTGCACACTTGAATTCAAAATGAAGAATTACCAAAAATGAAATTCCTTGAACAATATGAAACCGCGCCCCTCTTAAAATACCTTTTCCAATTTGGGCCCGTAGGTCCTATTTCCAGCCAATATTTAAAAACACTTTTATTTAAATTTTACTTTTATATTTTTATATCTATTTTTATTATTTTATTTATTAATATTTTAGCGAGTGTCTAAAAAGTAAAAACACTTCTTTTTATTTGGGAAAGGGACATGGCATGGTGGTGCCGTCTGCTTCAAAGTTTGTTTTCCCATAGGTATTGCTAATTTGCCTGACCTTGTTGGAGGCTTCACGTACGTTTGTAGAATACTCTGCATCAAAATGGAATTTTGTAGTGGATTGACCGTTGCTTTTCTACTCTACCCATCTCCAGCTATACCTGATCTAGGTGGTCCTTTTACAAGTCGAACATACAACACAGTTTCTAGCATAGTTAAGTGCCCCTGGTTGCTTCGTGAACTCAGAAGCTGTAATATATTCCTCAATAGCATTACCTGTTCTGTAAAGCGAGGATTCTGCCAATATCCCCCAGGGAGGAGGTGTACCCATCTTACTTATAATGGGACTGTGGTGGGGGGCATCATCCGTGGGTTTGAAGGCCATGGTCTCATAAAAAGACTTGACTTATTCATGAAATATTGACCTCCTTGGAAGACCTGATCTTTCACATGACTGGTAGAGAAGGTTGCCATGAAATAAACTTTTACATAATCAGAATGTCAATTAGGTCTGATGGCTTCCTGTTTTCTTGGAACCAATTTCTTTGAAAATTAGGTTCCTGGTATGCAAATGAAAGTGTGAGAGCATGGAAGGATCCAAATCAAACAGTTTATAATATCTTCTCAAATACTAAATGCAATGACCTATTCAGAAAATGCTGTTTAGATATGCAACACTTTTTGCAGATAATAAATAACTGATGAATCTAAGTTTTTTTGCATACAGTTTAAACAAATAATCCAGTAAACATATGCTTTATTCGTAAGCCCTTTTTTAACACGAATAATGATAATTTTTAATTTCACTAGAGAAATTAAATGGGTGTTAGTAACTGGCAAATAGTATAGCATAAAATCTAATACGAATCATTTCTAATATACAGAACTGCTCTCCCCAGCATTCTCTCATCAGATCTATCATATACATAGTGAAAGTAACATATTCTAAATTATAATCAATGTTTGACAAAAATAGTATTTATTTCCATTCTCATTCATACTCGCCCCTAGAAAATTTGTCCTCTGGATAATATACTGCCACGACAATATTGCCACCAAATTTCCTTCCATTCAGGGAAGCTTTTGCCTTAGCAGAACCAACAGTATCCAAGTATTCCACAAAGACCTTCCCAACACCTGAAGTTAATTGACCACTTGGTTCAGGCCGCGGAATTACAAGATTGACTACTGATCCATGTTTTCCGCATTCTTCTCTCATGTCTTCCATTATTTCCTCAAATTCATTGTCATCCCTCAGCTCATCTGGTGACACAACCTGTGTCAAGCAAACAACTTTTGTAGGTACTTCTGGAGGTCCAAAAGCCCCAACTTGAAGTATAGTCTTCTGTAAAGCTATGTGTTGTTGAACCTGGGCGAAGACATTCTCTTGGTCTGGTCTTGGTTGACCACTGCCGGCTGTAGCACGACGAACAGTCAAAGTTTTATCCCCCATTTTAAGTCCATTTAGGGCGGCGCATGCAATATCTGTCATGGCTGGATCCTGGTAGACGCAAAACCCATAACCTTTTGAATTGCCGGTATCTCTATCTTTAACAAGATCAAATCCTCTAAGTGGCCCAAAAGATTCCAACAGCTCCCGTATTTGTGGTTCTGTAATGTAATATGGCAAGCCACCAACAAAAATACGATCAGGACCTTCAGTTCCCCCAACAGTACCTGGCGTCAGACCAATAGCAGCTAGGTTAAGGTAAGGACTGGGTTGGCTTGGACCCAATGCTGCTGCCAAGGAGGAATTATAGTCGCTTGGTCTCCTCACGCGCACAGAAACAGTCTCGAACATGATGCCATCCAGGGCCATAGCATTGCTGGCTTCTTCAACTGTGCGCATCTCCACAAAAGCAAACTTCTTTTCGTGGTTAATATACACATTTACAACTGCGTCACCTGGCCCTGCAGTATTTCCTCCAATGGCTTCCATAACCCTACTAAAATAAGTTGCAATAGTCTGCTCATTAGCCGTGTCAGGAAGTCCACCTACGTATACACGTCTTGCATGCCGAGTGGCCTGCTGAGTAATTGCTTGAACAGACATTACAGGGACACCTCCAAACTGGGTGTTCCCAGATGTAAACATGTTAGGAAACATCCCGGGAACAGTCTGTGATGTTTCTGCAGTTTGGCCTGGAAAAGCTGCCCCAGTCATCATGGTTGCGGCACCAGGAGGTGCTATGTCAAAACCACTTGTTCGCTTGCTTTTGGACCGTGAGCGGGAGCGGGATCGGGACTTGGATCGATGTCTTGACTTTCCCCTCGAGCGAGAATGTGATCTATGCCCGTGTCTCCGTTCTCTATCACGGTCATGATCACCACGCCTCTCATAATCAAGACGTCTATGACGCTCATGATCTTCAGTTCGCCCTCTACCTCTGTCTTCCCTCTCACCACGGTCCCTGTAGTGGTCCCTATGTCGATCGCTGTCCCTCTCTCTATCCCTCTCCCGGTCCTTCTCTTTGCTTTTTACCCTTTCTCTTTCTGAATCACGGGAGGAATGCTGGCGCTGAATATTCTTGTCTTCAAAAACATCGTAAGGTGATTCTTGTTTGGGATAATCGTTGTAATTCTCACCATTTTCATCGTACCTCCCGTCTAACTCAGACATTTTTTCTTTCTATTTCTTTCTTCGCTTCACTTCTCACCATAAAACGGCGATGGTGCAGAGAAGAGATGAATCGATATCTATACCACAAAATTCCTTGAAAATACTTGTAATGATCGCAGCCGCTGTGATCAAATAATAGATATATATACAGGTAATATGTGCGTATCCGTAAAGTCTGGCTTTCATAAAACCCTAGGCACTCGGCTTTCATAAAACCCTAGGCATTCAGAATACAAATAAAATACCCGTTCGGTTTGGCGGCGGTTCGCGGAAATGTTGCAAATTCAATAAATAGTATTATTTCTCTTTAGAAAAAATATCTCTTCTTTCTTTTCTTTTCTTTCTCTCTTTTTCTTCTTATATATATATATATATATATATATAGTAGATATCGTTTATTTATGAGGTGTGTATTTTTACTAGAAAATAATATTTTTCTATCATTTTTTTTTAGAGTTTTTATATTAAACTCACAATTGTTTTAGCTATTCAATAAGAGATTAAAGTAAGGATTGAGGGGTATTTTTTCCACCAAAATTGTTAAGGAAATGCTTTTGACCTTATATTTTAATGTATCAAAGCTTATATCTTATAATATCGAAGTCTAGCACTCAAAATTTTAACTTGATTCTTGAAGAACTTCAATAAATAACAATAAAATATAATAAATATTATACTTTATAAATAATTAGTTATTTAATTTCTTCTTAAATTTTTTTTATAATATTTATTCTATATTTTATTAAATAGTTATTTTATATTTTAATAATAATATAATAAATTAAAAAAAATGTTATCTTTTATGTTTGTATACAAATATCATTTTTAATGTTTATCTAAATAATATTTACTTCACCAATGATTACATTTAAATGATTTTATATTTATATTTTACTTACCTAAAACATATTCTATATTAATTTTTTAATAAAATATGTTTTTATAATATTTTGTTAGTAGTCCATGACAAAAGACTATATGAACACAACCATATAATTAAATATACTTTTCATGTAGTTATAACTTTGAGTTTTCTTAAAGTGGTTTGGATATTAATACAAATATGCAATATTTGTTAATAGAGTGTTATAATAGAGGTGCATGGAAATAAATATTGCAATGTTTTGTCACCACTAAATTTAAAGTATAACATTTTTTATAAGAAAATCAAACACACCATAGTAAAATCAAGTAAAAAGAAAACTATACATATCATAGTAAAATCAAGTTAAAAAAAATGGGTTCTTTCCTTTAAGATATCACAATTAATCTAATATTTATATTTATTTTTTCTTTTACGAAATGTTCATATTGAAAGATCAATGTTTATTTTATTTATTTAAAAGTTATTTTATTTACTGTAGAGTTTCTTTATAGTTAGCTTATTTATTTCACAACTATTTTATTTTACTGACTTAATAGCTATTATATAATTTTATTAACATACTCATGCCATTACATTACACCCCTTGTCATTGTGGTTATGCGTCTTGATGTAATTAACTATACAAAACATTGCATTGCAATTGTTATTTGATGAAAAATATCACTAATTTTCCTCAATATGCTTTAGAAAACCATGAAAATCAATTGTACATATATTTGTTTAAGCCTAGAAGTAGATGTATTTTTCTATATTTTCTCTGCTCATTTGCTTCACTTGTTTTTTGTCTCGTTATCCAGATGACAGTAATTCATAGGTCAAGCCAAGAAGATGGATTCAACATTGGAGAAAGAAGTAGTCCAAGGAATATGGTCAACAATTTTCATTTTAGAATTAAAGAGAATTTAGTGCAATACTTTCCTCCTGGAAAGCAGTTTTGACAACTTCATCTCAAGCTCCATATTGGACAATTATTCAAACCATTTGCATTAGTCTCTAGTTATAATTTATCTAAAAGTCCTATTAATTTTTGAAGTTGTTGATTAGTGCCATGGGAATTAATCCTTGTAGAATTTTATATTCTTATTTCCTTTTTTTTGTTGAGTTTGAATGTATTTCTCATTTCTCAACACCCTTCTGAGCAAATAAAAATGATTTTGATTGGTTAGGATAATAGTGTGACCTTTTATGAGTTGACAATGTTATGAATTATTCAATAGCAAATTGATTGATTAGTTAAACGAAAATCACAAATAATGAGATTCAAACTATTGAGGACTTGGTTGCTAACTTAGAATTTTCCTTCACCACAAGACTTGGTGTAATATATTTACATTGCTAATCTTTCATATAACGATGCATGCATTTTTAGTAAATTTGATAAGGCAATGACACAAGCAAATAAATACTTGTTTCTTACCATTAGTTCTTGTATATTTTAAGTAACAAGCATTCAAAATTGACCTCTCAAAGGGTAGAAATAAATCACAATAAGTTTGCTTGTTGAAGTTGTGACTTGTTTGATCTTTTTCAAAGTTAATTTGTGTTATTCAATTTGTTACATTGCTTGCATATTTTGATCCACATATTCTTTATGTGGCAATGATTGAGCTTATTAGTATAAAAATAAATACTTTCACAACTATTAAACAATGATAAAAGCTTAGGATTTTAGAGTTTGGGATTGATAATATATGATGCAATAAATATTGTAATTAATGCAAGAATAGTATAAAATAATCAAAAGGTACTCTAGCTCTCAATTTGATGAAGGAGCGTCATGGGTGTCAAATTGATTCACTGTTATATAAAGAAAATTTGGATATGTTGATGATGACCTCAGAACAATATTATTTTTGTTGATTGTTTGGTTCAAGGCCACGCTTGTAGATATGTTCTCCACATGTTGAAGTGAACTCTACGCTTGTGAAAGTGAACTTGATGTGTGGTGAACATCACTTATAATAATGATTAGTCAAAAATTTGCTAATTAATAATAATTTGCCTCAATTTGATAAAGGTATGTTTAGAAAATGGTGTCAACTGACATCATTTGAAAACTTGTTAGACAAGGATTTGTGCTCCTTTCTTCAAGCCCCTAAGTAGGTTGATTCAACCATGATGAATAAAGATTGAAGACACACACAATCATGTAGTAAGCTCTTAGGATGTTGATATAATCCTTTTTGTCTTGTTGCATTTTGATTTCTAAATGTGCTTCAATAGGTCCTAGATCTTGATCCTCTGGATAGTTGAAATGAAGTAGGGTTCATTCTTAAATATAGAGCCTTAACATGCAATTTAAAAATAATTTGTGCTTTATTAAACTCATAACAACTAGTAAGGAGGGGACTATAGGCCCAATTTAAGAAACTTAAATTTAAATGTTTAGAGTTTAGATTTGGCACGTGAGGATGACTTGGGATGATTCTACACCAATGAATCTAAACTATGACAGTGAATGAGTATATCTAAAGCTAGATTCAAGTCTTATAGATGAGTGATGACAATGACAAGTTAGGATAAGCTTATTTGTCAACTTTCATACAAAATATGTCAATTTACCCACTAGTCAATGTATAAAGGATAACCTAGTCATATGGGGTCCAAAACATAAGAGAGAATCACATGGATATATGATTTTTACCATTACATTTTGCGCCCACTTGGACTTAAATGTGCACTATTATGAGGATACATGTCAAATTAAACAAAGGAGTCAACATGGAAATTAAATATTTCAAACACTCATAAATGATATAGATATGGATGTTAATTGTGCATACTTTGCTCATTATGAGTGCCCTATCTTGGGAACCTACTAGCACAAAAGGAAAAATTTCAATGAGTGGCATATGCTAGTCATTTAAAAATGAGTCTAATCATAATTACTAAAACTATCTACAAACATGGGAGCAAAGAGAGTAGGGTAAGTCATTTTGACTAGGTGGAAAGTAGGGATGACTAAGCATGAATGTGAAAGGGATTTGACCAAGTAGAAAAGGTGCCTATCATGACCTTGCACAAAAAATAGAAACACTTTAGATAATAGACCAATATATTAAAAAATAGAATAAACCCTTGGGGTAGGGCAACACCATATAATGCTCTTTGTGGAAGAAGTTACTCCACACTATATCTTCACATATCACATGACTCTCTTGCATGCAATAAACAACACTCAACTACTTATCACTACCACTTCCTTACAAATGTGGGATACACACTTTTGTTTTAATTAACTAGTGGGATGACTTAAAAAACAATTGCAGCCAAGTCTTTATTTAATACTACATTATACATGCTATGCCCTTAATATTGGTATACATCAGGTTATGAATAGTTGGCTTGTGGCTATCTTAACTCCTAATTAAGTCATGTTATCATTATCATATTATTATTTAGTTAGTTAGGTCGGCTTAGGGCTTATATAGGGGTGTCTAAGTCGGCCTAGGTGATATCCTGGGCGTAAATAGGTATATATGGGAGGTTGTGAGTCTTATTTCATCATCATATTGTGAATTGTGTTCTCATTGGAGATATTTGGAGGTTGCCCCCTTAAAGTGGCTTGTTATTCTCAGTTAGTATCCATTATTTTCAACATATTTCATATCATATTCTTCTGTTGTGCAAGTTATTTCGTTGAGTGGTATCAGAGCATGATCTTGGCATCACAGAGGCAAGACATTTTCTCAATATTGGAGGCGATTTTGGGGAGAGCATATATTTCAGATTTTGGTGATTTTTTTTTTCTAATTTTTGAAGGGTTTTTGAAGACCATATTAAAGAAGCTATAGTCCAGATTTAAGAGGAATTGGAAAATAATTGAGCGAATTATTGTAGAATTAGGGTTTTTAGACAATTTATTTGGAAGTTGCATATATCTCATACTACCAAATTGGAGCTTGATTTTTATTGGGTTTTTGAAGATATAATAGAGGAGTCTAGAGGAAAAAAATTGGAGAATTTGGAGTAGAAATAAGTGACTTATTGCAAAATTAGGGTTTCCAACAAATTCACTCTCAAGGCTGCAAATCTGCTAATTTCTTGGATTTTTTTTCTTGGTAAGTGGTACCTTGGCCCTAGTAAGTTATAGTAAATTTTTTAGATAATTTAAGTTTCATTTGTGTGATTTATTGCAAAATTATTGGTTTCCATCATGACGAGGCCTGTAACAAGGGGCAAAAAGAATGTTGTCACATTGGGGAAAACCCCTAATAAGGATTGGGGAAAACCCCTAATAAGAATGAGGTAACAATAGAGGATATTAATCCTAATGAGGAAAAAGTAAGGTCAAGGAAGACATTTCCTCAATGAAGATGGATATGTGTGACCTAAGAGGAGATATATCAGATATATGAAGGATGTTAAGCACCTATATGAATGAATCAAGGAAGGAGTTATCAAGAAACCAAGGTGAAACTTCAAGGTCAACTAATATTGACACAAATTTTAATACTCCTATGGGATCTAGGAATTTGTTTCCAAAGGTAGATATGCGCAAGTTCGATGGCAAGTATCCTCTAACATGGATAAACCAAATGGAGATTTTTTTGAAGTACATTAAGTCCCAAATAGACAAAAGGTCATGATGGCTTCCCTATATCTAGAACGAGATCAATTCATTTGGTATTGTTGGATTTGTACTCATCAAAGGAAAAAGGGTTTCACTGTCTCATGGTCAATTTTTACGGAGGAACTCCAAGCACAATATAGCAATAGTGTGACAAACAACTTCTTTAACTAGCTTGCTAAACTTCAACAAATAGGATCAATTAAGGATTATATTTAGCAATTCCAAAATTTATCCTTAAGAGTGGATACAATTACAAAGGAGAACTTGAATGTTTTATTTTTGGGTGGTCTCAAGGATCACATTCAACATGAGGTATGCATGTTTAGTCCTGGCTCTATAAATGAGTCTTTTATCTTAGCACATAGGGTAGAGAAGTATTTGATTCCTAAGAAGCAAAGGGATAATGTGACAAGAGAGAAAGGATATTCAACACCTTCTCTTCCTCAATCTACTAGGTTGGATCCACAACAAATTGAGGAGAAAAGAACAAAAGGGTTGTGTTTCTGTGATAGCAAATATAGTTGAGGACATAAATGTAGTGAAAAGAAATTGTTCTATATTGAAGGTCCAAGTGAGGAAGAAGAGGAGGAACCCATATTAGAGGATGAAAGGGAGGAAAATGAGGAATCACATGATTCTCAACCAATCATTTCTTTTCATGCACTCTCAGGATTTAGTGCTCCACAAACTCTCAAAGTAGTGGGTTTCTTAAAGAAGCAGAAAGTAACAGTGTTGATCAACTCAGGTAGTACTCATAATCTCATCAACAAAAAGTTGGCTACTCGTCTAAATTCTTTTATATATCCAGCTCTACAGTTTCAGGTTTTGATTGCAAATGGTGGTATAGTTAGTTGTTCTGGGAAGTTTCATAGCATTAAATTATCCATGGGAGATTATCATCTTGATACCCCAATGTATGCGATATCCATGGGTGCAACATATATTTTTTTGGGAGTACAATGGCTTATCACATTGAGAACAATTGAGATGAACTTCAAAGAACTATTCATGAGATTTCAATCAGAAGGAAAGGTAGTAGAGCTAAGGGGATTGAAGGCAAAGTCCCCACAGATGGTAAGCTCTCATCAAATGCAAAAGTTTCTTAAGAAAGGAGTTGATGGATTTGTGGCCCAGCTATGTTCATTAGAAGTCTCTCAATCTAATGCTCCTACTCGTCTAGATTTACAA
This sequence comes from Sequoia sempervirens, assembly GCA_007258455.2. Lineage (NCBI taxonomy): Eukaryota > Viridiplantae > Streptophyta > Pinopsida > Cupressales > Cupressaceae > Sequoia > Sequoia sempervirens. Next base: position 122,611,316 of record VDFB02000003.1, on the reverse strand, counting down.
GAAATAATTGATCGTCACTCAGTGGTTCTTGGAGATATGCCTAAAGAAATTCCTCCTAAGAGGGATCATGATCATGCCATACAACTAGTCTTAAGGAGGTGGAGTATTTAGGACACATAGTTTCACATGAAGGAGTAATGGTGGACCCTAACAAAATTTAGGATATCATGGAAAGACTATTCCAAAAACCGTTAAGAAATTGAGGGGTTTCTTGGGATTGACAAGGTACTACAAAAGATTTGTGAAGAATTATGGCCGTATAGCAGCACCCCTCACCGCTCTATTGAAGGATTCTTTTCATTGGAGTGATTCCACTAATGCAACATTTGAGAGATTGAAGGAGGCTATGTGTACAACTCTGTGCTTGCCACTCCCAACTTCACCAAGGAATTCATTGTGGAATGTGATGCTTCCAAAAATGAGATAGGAGCAGTTCTCATGCAAGAAGTTGGACCAATTGCTTTTGAGAGTTGTCAATTAAAGGGCAAGAATCAACTCAAACCTATTTATGAGAAGGAAATGCTAGCGATCCTTCACACAGTCAAATAATGAAGGCCTTATCTAATGGGTCGACACTTCAAGGTTAAGACATATCATGATAGCCTAATATATTTTTTGGAACAAAGATTATCTTCTAAAGAGCAACAAAAATGGGTCACTAAGATGTTGGGATATGACTTTGAGATTGTATATAAGAACGGGAAGGAAAATATTGTGGCAGATGCACTTTTAAGGAAGGACGAGAAAGATGAAGCCTTATTATGTGCCCTTTCAATATTACAAGCAAATTGGGTGGAATAAGCCAAAGTAGAGTGGAAAAATGATGTTGCAACAAGTAATCTCATCCAACAATTAAAAAGTGATCTTAGTAGTTCAGATAAGTTTTGTTGGAAGGGAGATACTCTTTGCTATAAAGAGCATTTGTATCTCTGCAAGAATTCCAATCTTAAACACAAGATTCTCACAAAACTACATGAGTCTTCAGTTGGTGGTCATTCAGGATTTTTGAAGACATATCATTAGGTCAAGCAAGAGTTTTTTTGGAAAGGGCTAAAAGGTGATGCTCAAAAATTTGTGGCTAAATGTTTGGTTTTTGAAAAGAATAAAGGGGAGACAATTATGACACCAGGTCTCTTGCAACCCTTATCTATTCCTAGCTAGTGTTGGGAAGAGGCATCCATGGACTTCATCACAGGGCTTCCCAAATCTAAAGGTCATAATGTTTAATCATGGTAGTAGTTGATCACCTCACTAAATATGCACATTTCATTGCATTATCACATCCTTTTACAACAAGTGCAGTGGCAAAAGTTTTTTTGGAGAATATACAAAAGCTACATGGTACACCTAATGTTATTGACAGTGACCATGATCCTATCTTTACTAGTCACTTTTCGAAAGATTTATTCTCATGTTTGGGTACTCAATTGGCTCATAGCTCTTCATACCACCCTCAATCAAATGGGAAAAATGAGGTTGTTAATAAGTGTGTGGAAGGATATCTACGTTGTTTCACTTAAAAGAAACAGTCTCAATGGGTAGATTAGATACCACTCATAGAATGGTGGTATAACACTTCTTTTCATAGCTCATAAAAAATGTTTCCATTTTTGGCACTTTATGGATATCATCCTCCTTCCATCACATCATCATTAAAGGTGTCACCAAGAGTTCAGGTAGTGGAGGACCACTTGCTTCATCAGCAACACGTACTTTCAGGACTCAAGGAGAATTTGGCCATGGCACAAAATCGAATGAAGCAATAGGCGGACCAACATCGTAGCGAAAGAAGTTTTGAAGTTGGGGATTGAGTCTTCTTAAGATTGTAGCCTTATAAGAAAATCTCATTGAAGCAACATAAAAAGAATAATAAGTTGTCTCCAAGGTATTATGGCCCATACCAAATCACACAAAAGATCGGTAGTGTTGCCTACAAGCTAGAGTTGCCACCAACAACAAAGATACATCTAGTTTTTCATGTTTCTTGTTTGAAGAAGGTAATTCGGCATAATATTCCAACTCAAACACTACTACCAAAGCTCGATGAAGAAGGAAGAATCATTTTGGAACTAGAGTGCATTCGTCAAACACACACAAAGAAGTTGAGGAATAGAACTCTCACTGAGTATCTCATCCAATGGAAGAATTTACCAGTTGAAGATGCCACATGGGAGGATGAGGAGTTCATTCAAAAGAATCCACACTTGATTAGCATTGAGGACAATGCTTATTTGAAGATAGGGGGCATGCTACACCCTTAATATTGGTGTACATCGGGTTATGAATAGTTGGCTTGTGGCTATCTTAACTCCGAATTAAGCCATGTTATCATTATTCTATTATTATTAGTTAGTTAGGTTGGCCTAGGGCTTATATAGGGGTGTCTAAGTTGGCCTAGGTGATATCCTGGGCATAAATAGGTATATATAGGAGGTTGTGAGTCTTATTTCATCATCATATTGTGAATTGTGTTCTCATTGGAGATATTTGGAGGTTGCCCCCTCGAAGTGACTTGTTATTCTCAGTTAGTATCCAATATTTTGAGCATATACATATCATATTCTTCTATTGTTCAAGTTATTTCATTACAGTACATTGTAATACCATACACCTAGATGCATAGCAATGCCAAAATATTTTGACTTCTTTCTATGAAGAGAAGATTGATAATCTATCTAAGCAAAGTGACGAGGCTAGTACCAAAAAATGATTATATATATTATAAATTTATTGTTGATAGCCTAAATATATTTTAAGAATAAATGTGCCATGTAGGGTCATAAAGCATGGAATGTTCCATAGACGTGGGACAAACTTGTGATTCAATCTCTAAGATTGAAAGGTTAGCTCATTATCTATTCTAACTTAAGCCTATTGAAAGGGAAAAGGGAGAGAGATGTAAAAAGACACGAAAAAATATGCCAAGGCTCATGTGGAATAGATATCCTTTTACAACCTACTAGGGATTTGCAATACATAATATAATATCAAATAGATTTGAAATGAAAACCATACCAACATGCTCGAAAATTTCTTCCACAACATATATGAATCAAAATTTACATAGAATAACGAAGTTCCTTATATTGATGTTTTAGATACCATTGAACAACCATAGACAAAGTAGTATGCACACCCTAGATAGTTACACATAACTCCCCTTGCAATCAATTACAAAAACCATTGAGACAATCCTCATACATAAGACTTGAAAGCTCACCTATATAAGATAATCTAAATTATATAATTACACATGAGCCGTGTTTTTAAAGGAAACACACCCTTCTCATAATAGATATTTTCCCTCAATACATTTGAATTTGAATTTTGCATCTAATAGGAGTAAATGTTCATTGACAGTTGAGCAAAAGAGGGGAAGACTTGAGCAAGGTGATGAACACAAATGCTCTTGTAAGTGGTTGGAGTACCTTTAGGATCAACTTACGATACTTGGCAATGAATTTCAACTCCTTGCAACTACACATGCCATGCCAAGTAGGTGGATGTCTAGTCTTTGATGTTACAAGAGAAGGGGCTATTGAACTTAAATATTGCATGGTACTTGCAAGATGGAATTTAAAACATAGGGGCTCAAATCCTACCCAAAATACACAATTTCCATTGAATTGTCTTTCAAATGCTTTGATCAAACTTAAAAATGGTTGTTGAGCTCCATTGCTATTAAAAATGGCTAAGGAATATGTGCATTCCTTATTGTCCATTAAATGGGATGTGACATGGAAATATTTGATGGCTCATGCTACTCCAAGGGAAAATTATGCTACTACATATGATCTTTCATTGACTAGCTTGATTAATTCTTGCTTTATAATTGGCTCTATTTTTGGGTTATTTTGTCTTTGCTTATACTTACTAGCTTAGCTTCAAGATTAAGCTCAATTATATATTGCATGATATCATTGTTATTAATCCTCAACCATTCATAGCCTGATGGCATAATTTGATCATATGTGGCATAAAGATTGACAAGGCACTCATTTTCTATTCATGTACATACCTAAACCATATTAACTAATTTTCCAGTGGAGATTCTATCTCTACACCTCTATAACATTTTTGGTTTGCAACTGTCTTCCTTTTGTTTACAAGAATCATTAGGAATAGACATGATCTCCAAGGTGATCACTCCCCTTAGAGTTTTGTTACTTTTCAATTAGAGAATTTCATCTCCACATGCCCCTTCAAATTTAGAGTTTAATTCATCTACAAATTCATTAGGTTGTTGGATGAAATGAGCAATCTAATCATCATTCTAGAATACCATCCGATGGCGCTCATTGGTCAAGATATAAATCCTTATATTTATTTTGACATGATATTTGTTTGTCAGCAAATCCTCAATTGGATTGAATTGGGAGCCCATCAAGGCCATGCTACTTGCTTCTACATTTAAATTTCTAGGAATAGGGAAATTCAAGGCATGTAATGATTCAAATAGGTCGCAAGATTGGTGTTTATAAGCATCTATGATAGAGTTCTTAGACACACATTGAGATTTCATTTTCTTAATTACCAATTCAAAATTGCCATAGAATTGTAATAACTTTATTTCTCTCTTTTTGCATACTACAAATCATTGATTAATACTTCATGCTCAACTATATTATTTGTGCAAATGAAATATAGTTAAAAGGATTATTGATATCTCTCCTCTTGAGGAGATAAGAATTCCAACCTTTACACTAATTCCATACTTGACACATGTATACCCTATATTAGGAATAAACAATAGTAAACCAATGCAAATCTAAGTTCCCTATTTCAAACTTATGAATACCTCAGATACAACAACCAAGGAATGTAAGTAAAATGGAAAATCAACAAACTATACAAAATGCAAAACTTGGATGTGTTGGATACACTCTTGGATGTTTGATGTGGATATTTTGGTTGCTCTTCAAAAAAACATGTACATATGAATTGATCATTTATGCATGATTTAATGATGGATTAGGGGTTGATTTATATATTCTTGGTTGAGGAAATGAATGGTTTATACTTGAAGATGTAGTAGGAGGATGGATGGTTGAGATGTGTTGAATTTTGAAACAAGTTAGCTTCTAGAGCAAGTTAAATAACACAAAATTAAGATTGATTGTTAATGGATGATTATAATTGATCTCAATGACTATTAAATTATAAATGTCAAGGTTGCTTTTATGTTATTTTTATACAGTGGTGGAGGTTTGAAGATGTAGTGTGGTAAGGCATGGTGGAGATGTAAGATTAGTTTGACTTTTATTTATTAGGTAGTCATGTGACTAATTGAATTATTTATTTATTTATTTGTAGTTGAAGAAATTTGATTAATTTATTTTCAATTAACTAAATAATAAATGTTGTTTAGTTAATTAGTGAAAAAGCATTTATTTATTTATTTTAGATGAATAAGGGAAATTGGCCTAATTAATTAAATAATAAAAATTAACTAATCAATTAGTAACCCGGTGATGACATGATATTAGAAATAATATTAGAAGATGATTTTAGGTGCGGTGTTAGGCTATGAACAATTTTAGGTGTTTGCAAATAGATTCTTGAATCTAAAAACTATACATTTCATAATAGTGTTACAAATAGCAAACTAGCAATAATTTAATTTATGTATTAAAAAATGAATTATTCTCATAATTGGATTTGTTCTAGTTATTGTAAAATAGGCAACAAAATAGATGGCTGCAATGTTAAGGATTGTTGAGTAGAATATTATACATTTTTAATTAGAAACAAATCATAATTCTAAAATAGATTTTGAGTATTGTATGGATTAAATCTTTTGTGTTATAATGCCATGGATTGTTGTATCAAGAAAATAGTTAGGTTGATTTTTTCTATGAGCATAATTTTATAATGTAAACAAAAATAATCACTAGTACTTCTAAATCTTGATTTTGTTTTATGCAATGAGGATTATAACACGAATGTATTACTTCTCTTATTAATATGAGTTTTAAAATCATACTTAATTTACACAACTTATATGTATTCATTTTTGCAATCTATTAATTAGATATTTATTAACTATGATATTATGAGGTAGCAATTTGTATAACTAACTGTTTAATGATAAATTAAATCTTAAAAAATAATAAAGTCTCTCTAAACTAAATAGATACTTTCAATATTGAAGTAACTTAATATGAAATTGCTAAACATAATGCTAAAATTGATTATCATGTAAATAATCTAAGTTATCCCTACAATTATTAAATCAAATAGATTAATGTTTATATTTTATTCATATGTAGCATTAAGATATATATAGAAAGAAGTAATTGAAATTAAATTGATAGTACATTCTTAATAATTAATCATTCAACATTGTACCAGTGAGACTCAATTATCCTTCACACATGTTAAAAAATAATATATATCTAAAGTTTAGGGAACTTAATACCACTTAAATCATCTAACAATTTGTATACACTTAATTCATCTAACAATGTGTATACATGTTCACTTAATTAGTGAGGTGTACGATTAGTTTAAGAGTAAAATTGTTGAATGTTTGTTGTGTTAATGGTGTATTGTCATCTTAAGATGACATGTTTCTAGCTACAAATTTCCTTAATCCTTAGTATGGAGATAAAAAAAATTAGTATTAGTTTGGATGCACGTGTCAATTAAAAGGCCTCTAAAGGAATGCACATATCATGTAGAATAACCTTATATGAATCTACCAATAAGCTTCTCTAGACTGACCACCTTAGAATAGGTGAAGTAGAAATATCCTAAACCTCTCATGATTGGACCCATCAATAAAATCCAAGACGCCAAGGTATTTTTCAAGCCTTCTAAGGTTTGAAATGCTATCTTTTACATGGAAGAGGAAGATAGAAATAAATCATTGAAACAAAAAAAACACAATAAAAACATCCTAGATCTTCTTCTTCTTTCAACAACAAAAATAAGTCATTTGGCCCCCTTTAGATTGGCCTCTATTAGTTTGGCTATATCTAGACCTTTAGGATTTATTAGGTTCTTCCTAAGTGGGTCCACTCTTTTGAGATGATGGAGTCATAGTGTCCCTGATGAAGCTGTAGTCTTCAATGGAGGACCTTTGCCAGGAAAGATATTCAACCACACAGAAAGTGTTAAAAAAATGACATGCAAAAAAAAGATTCTATTATGATGATATGATATTTTACAAGAGTACATGTGCCTGATTAAATAGGCAAGAATGAGAATCTAAAATGCATAATATGTTGCCAAGTGTCTAAATCACACTACATGTGACAACATGTGAACCCTACCTAGGAAATGATAAAAGATTGAGATAAGTTCTAGAAGGACAACTCATCTTCTAGAAGGAATCTTATCCCTACACATGAAAAGGGGAATTACCCCATTATTAATGATTTATCTAAAAATGCAACCTAGGACTAAATAATGCAAGACCTAAGTTAAACTTATGCTAGTGTAATAAATAATTAATTACACTAACACCCCCCATAAGTACAACTTAGGGAGGAAATGCAATGATTATGCAAAGATGATGGGTCTCGACTACGAGGCCATGTTAGGTACCCATTTACATGATGAAGATGAAAGATGCAACAAATCTCCCACAAATAGAGAAAAGGGGAAAAACCAATGGGAACAAAACCCCTCTCCAAAAAGGAGATGAAAATGCAGAAAAGTGAGAAAGGATGGGAAGGATGGAGGACTCCCAAATACCCCCAAAGTACACCATTCGTCACATGGATACAATACAATCAATAGCCCCCCCATAGGAGGGAAATAGAGAGACTATATACCCCCCCAGAACATGTGATCACCTACAAAAATGGTAAGTGTTTGAAGACAAAACAAGATCCAATGTTGAAAAACAACTTGTCTCCCTTTCCGAAGAAACAAAACCAAGTGCAAGTGTAGAGATGCTTCCCATTCCGGATAGGAATTGAAGGAAGGATGAATATGGATGCTGATGATGTCTCTAAAAACTGATCATGTGTCTCCTTTCCTGATGAAGAAGATGCCACAATCAACTCAGGTACATGCCTAATCAATGAAGAAGGTGACAAATCAAAATGATCCAGAAACTAATGCTAAACTGGATCCAAAGACCGTGACACAATGAATGTGATGGAGACTAGATTTCCCCCCCTCAATGAAGTGTCCTCAAAACCACTGAAAGAAGTTTGAAGCAACAAAGGTGTCCAAACCACATGTCTCTCACTAGGAAGAAGCAAATCCAATGGTAGATGTTGAAGAAACTCCGATTCTTGAATGGAATGAGGGGGAAGAAGTCTCATATATGAAATCTACGAAGAGAAACCAAGTGCCTCCAAGGTAGTCTCAAGATCCCCAATCAAGGTTGAGACAAAGGGATGTGGAGACTCAAGAAAACTCTCCAAAGTAGAATCTAAATAGAGGAGTGATATCCCCTCAAGAATGTCCTCCAAACCTGTAGAAGTAGCCAAGTCAGTGATACTTGAAACAAAGCCATCCTGTGATGTCAAGTCTGGAAAACTGAAGGTGTCCTTATGAATGATGATGGAAGCCTCAATCAATGAATCTAGACAAGGAATCACTAAATGTGAAGGGATACCAATAGTCTCTGATGGAGAAGAAGGAACATCTGAAGAAACCTTGTCAACCTCTTCGGAAGATTCAAGGCAATCTAAACAAACAACCTCCTGCACAACAACATCATCATGGGGTACCGGATCTGAAGAACCAAGAGGCAAATGACATTATGAAACATGATCAATGGGGAATGGTGAAGTGTCTGAATCTCCATATAGCTCCCAAATCTTAATCCAAAGAATGTGAGGATAGTTATGATGATCAATAGCTTTCAAAACATCATCAACAACATGCATGGCAATAATCCTTAGAACATCATACCTTCGATAATTCCAATCAAATTTCTGGATACAATTATCAGGAGGGGGAACCCAACCATACAAATGTGGCAACAACTGAAGGGATTGAAGATGATTGATGATGCAATCTCTCCATTGTTGATAGTTTCCCTTTCCCAACATGATAAGTGAAGGATGACAAGAAAACCCGATAACAAAATGTGACAAATCTCTAATAATTCAAAGATATTGACCTTCAACAGTAAATAGAAACTTCCAAAGAGATATGCAATTGAAAAGATGCCTCTAAAATCAAGAAATTCTTCAAGCTTTAAGATGTCTTAGGAATCAGGAAAATGCACTAAATTACAAAAAACCAATAAAATCTACCTAGAGATGAAACCAAAGAAAGTGACTAGATTGATGAAAAAGTATTGAAATGTCTTCCGAATGCCACTGGAATCACCAGATTTCGTCAATATGATGCAAAGCTGTTGAGTCCAAAGTGGAGGGTTGAATTCAGTTGACTTGAATTTTTGATGACAACAAAATATTGAAAAATAGAGTGTACCACTGAAAAGTAGACTCCAAGAGATTTCCAATGGTATATCATTTTCCAAATTTCGATATCGTATGTGAAAGATATGAATTTCGGAAGATTTCTACTACAATGGATCTGCTTAAGCTAACTAGGTGCAAAAAACAAGCACCTTAGGGAAAACAAATCGGCCCTCGGTCACTGATATGACCGCAGGGCTAGTTGATAGTTTAAAAAAACCTACCCCCGGATAGGGTGGCGGCAGAGGCACTGGTGGGTGGAGACCTAGTGGAGCGGCCCGAAGTCGGGGTGGCTCCGTTCGGATAGAGCGATAGCCCCGGTTTTTGATATGACCGGAGTAGGGGATGAACAGAGTCTTCGACGATGTGCTTGGTCGGAGGCCAGGAAACAAACTTCAGTTTTGATGGACAAGAACCAAAGAGGTGATGCCGGATGATGTCGATTGATGGGACAGGGCCAACCACTGTCGGTCTGCAGACTACTGACAAATAATTTTGAATATTGCTTTTTTGCAATTCAAAATTATAATAAATATGCCGATAGTAATAAAATTAAATTTGCAGAAATATTAATGAATGCTGTCTAAACACAAACTATAGCTGATGAAAAAAATAATTATGCTGACTGGTAAATAAAATACCAGGTCGCTCCAGGAATTTAATTTTTTCCAGAACTATAGAAAATTTTGCTTGAATGGAGAAATAAAAATAGCCTGATGATTCTAATTTTTTTTTTCCATGATGGAGGACTGAAAGGGAGATTTTATCCTACAAATTTGTATAGATAGTACAAAATAATGAAAACCCTAGATAATACCTCAACAGGCTCCTGGTTGATATGTCTTCGATTTTGACGAATGAGCAGACGATCTAGGGGTTTTGAGGCCTTGTGGACATAATGGAGAGGCCGAAGAGAGCCTGATGGGCACCAGAAATCAGCTTGGTTCCCAGGTAGAACCAACTAGCTTGCAAGAAAAACTCCAAGCCTACAAAGGATCTCGCACACCAACTTTCTTGATCTTGGGATGAAGTTTCACTAGAAAAGCTCTGATACCATGTTGAGATGATGGAGTCATAGTGTCCTTGATGAAGTTGCAGTCTTCAATGGAGGACCTTTGCCAAGAAAGATATTCAACCACACAAAAAGTGTTGCAACAATGACATGAAAAATAGAGATTCTATTATGATGATGTGATATTTTACAAGAGTACATGTACCTGATTAAATAGGCAAGAGTGAGAACCTAAAATGCATAAGATGTTGCCAAGTGTCTAAAGCACACTACACGTGACAACATGTGAACCCTACCTGGGAAATGATAAAATATTGAGATAAGTTCTAGAAGGACAACTCATCTTCTAGAAGGAATCTTATCCCTACACATGAAAAGGGGAATTACCCCATTATTAATGATTTATCTAAAAATGCAACCTAGGACTAAATAATGCAAGACCTAAGTTAAACTTATGCTAGTGTAATAAATAATTAATTACACTAACACACTCTCTACCAAAGCTAGTAGAGATATGTCCCAAATAATATTTTGCTTCCTCCCAAGAGAACTACAAGAAAGATCTTGAATTTGAATGGTACCTTATTTTGGACCTATCTAATGAAGGTATCTACGAATTTTTTTACATATTTCTCATAGGTTCACATCAATCAATCAAGGTTTTGAAGCTAGAAGAATGCTTTAAAGACTAGTAGTGCTTAAATATCAACGAGAATTTATAGTAAAGAGTTCCTACAAAGGATTGAGTACCACCAATACCCCTACCAACCTAACTCCAAGGATACTCAAAGAAACATTTTTGGTATGCAATCATATCTCTTTTCTACATTTATAGGTAGGTTGATGATCAAGAGATATCTAGACATGACTTTTCAATCATGTAAAAAATTGAGTGATCACCTTTCTGAAATACTTTAACATGACATAGGAGATTATTTATGCTATGTATTGGTAGTTGAGAAACTTCAAGATGCTCAACACCTTGAAGATTCCATCCTTATTCACCTATCTTTTGTTGCACCAAAATATCTCAAGGCTAAATCATATGGGTATAAACTTAGATACCACTAACTTAAGTTATCTTCTTCTATTTAAAAAGGGGCCCCTAAAATAGACAATAGTCATGATAATCTCTCTAAGTCAAGAACTTTGCCAATTTTATGGTGTTTTTGATCACAATTCTCTCACATAAGGACTTTACACTCGAAAGTATTGCTAAAATCAATTTTATATTGTCACTAATGAAATACACATTTGAGTCCATAGGTTTTCTAGAATCATCCCTTGGTTACCTATTTGATGCACTATACACATAGTCACAATGGATCGTATATAATGGCACACTTTCAACCATGAGTTTAGAGCCAACATCAAGAAATTTGTGGTGTATAGTATGCCAATGTACATTGTCTCCTTTCAAGTGTTGAAACAAAATTTAACTATTACTTCCAAGACATGCTCTTTAATCACCCCTTGAATTGAATGATGATTCCTAGAGGTATTGAACCTAGAGGGAAATTTTACAATCAAGGAAAGATATTTTCTCACCAACCCCATTGAAAAATTTAAGTTCTTCACAACCTTCCCAAATATTTTTCCAATTTATAGGACTAGGATCAAAAGCTAATACTAGCTATGAAAATCAGATCATAGATAGTAGTTACACTCATGGCCCAAGCAATAGAAGAGGACCCTCCTTTAAAGGAGCACTACTTCCAATTCTACTAGAAAAACCAAGATTGTGACCTATATTATAGATCTACACACAATAACTACATTAAGAGGATCAAGAAGTTAAGGAAATGATAACATGGTCCAATATAAATATCTAAGCATCAAAACATTATTGTTTTTAAATTATCTAGTGTGGCCTCCTCATCTAGGACTATATGATAGATCATGATTTTGACCACCTCTTTCATTTTTAGATTGAAGATAGAAAAGTAAAAGGGTTCTCAACCCTATACATTAATGCACCATACACCCCATATAATATGAGAATGTGCCATACATTCACCAATTATGTAGGAGACATAATCAAGGTAGGAGAATTAACATAAAATACTAGTAGTTGAGGCTAAGAATTTGAAAAATATTCAAGAAATGTATGACCCTAATGAACACATCATTGTCCAATAGGATTCACACCAAGTTACAATCTTGGAAAGCATGACTAATGTATAATAGAGCCTCTACACTCGATTGCTATCAAGACCTAAAGAAATGATAAAACTAGTCTTGGTTCATCTTGAACTACCACCTCATAGGTCCATGCGACTCTTAATATCATTTTGAAGGGTTACCTTATTACTTCCCTTACATAACCAATGTAGAAGGACACCCATATGGTTACATATTCTATACAACCTAAATAAAACCCAAGACAAATCATTCTAGCTACAACTCAAGAGGTTGAGGCTCAACTGTAGTGACTTTGATTGGATCCTCAAAATTTAATGAACCATCCTCTAATTATAAAGGATCAATAATTATCCTTGATAAGAGACTTGATATTTGTAGACCTAAAAATTTGTGTAAATAGTAGTATATGTGAGTATTTGGAGCTATATGTAAGTTCCCTATGACTTGAATCTCACCTCACTAAGTTGGCTTCTACAACAATTACGATTGAGCTACAATTACCCTTACTAGTACGTATTAATGTCACTCTTCCTAATGTAATTATTATTAAGAATTTAAATATTCCCACCTCCCTTATAAATCCACCAAAAACCATAGTTGTCTATCTCAAAATCATCTATATTAATTATTCCCTTGATAACCAACCTCAAGATCGCCTCCTTAAAAAAGGCACTCTACCTTTACAAAAGTCATTGTTGATCCCCATGTTCCATTCCTTTCCTTGTGGTTGAGACCATTTCCTCCTCTCTCCCTCTCAACTTTATGCCTCATAAGAATCTACCCTTGAGTAGCTTTGACTCACTTCCCCAAAGGAACAACCTCTTCCCATTGAGTTTCTATTGTCCTCTTCCTAAGGTCCTCATTCTCGAATTATCATAAAAAGGGAAACTTCTACTCCAAATATAGATGCTTGTGATGGGTCTTGATTGGATGAAACCTCTTCCCCAACTAATAATTTAGTTCCTCTAAATTAGATCCCTACTCCCTTATTTTTAGTTTTATCCTTCATAAAGTTATCTCTCATTTCCCCTTCCATATTCCCACATGGGATTCCCTATCTAACATTGCTCTGTATTATCAATTTTTGGAGCAATCAATTTTCTCATAATACAAGAGAAATAATTCTACACAAAATAATGGTCTCATTCATTGCAAGATGATAGCCCTCAAATAGAAACAGTCTTCAATATAAACTCTTAGTCCATACATTTAAAAAATTTGGTCCTCGTCACAACCTAACCCATGCAAGAGAAGCATTTTGAGGATTGGTTGGTTGAGGTCACTCCCTTCATATTCCTCAAGGAGTGTAGTAGGAATCCATGAGGAATCCAAAAAGGTATTATAATTTTATTTGTATGATGTCAAAAAAAGCTAAATATAGCTACCATAAAATCAAATTGGTTGACTAGATTCCTCAAACAAGAAGTTTTGTTGCCAAGGAAATAAAAAAGGTGGCCAAAAACTTATAGAAATTCATCAAAGATTTTGAGAAGAAGTGGAAACTAAACATAATAAAATGGTTCACCTCATCAATAAAATATTTAAATACAATTAATCATTGACAAGATAGCTTAGAGTAGCTGAATAAATGTCTAATAGCTTGTAGGATACCTCATATACAATACTAGTTTTTCTCAGTCTTCACACAACCAAATTACAAAGGATCATCAATTTCAATTTGTTCATGGATTAAACTTTCATGAAAATAAAATATATTATACAAAGGGTTAACAAGTCTCTCATAATACTTCCCACCTTTAAATAAAGACATGTTATTTGGTAGGAGAAAGCTAGAAAAGTTAATAACTTGCTATACACTATTTTGTAGATTTTTTTGACCAATTTAAGGACCAAAAATAATTTTGATGCATCCAAGATGTGTCACTAAGTGAAAACCTATAAAAAATCCATCAAAAAATATATGAAGATTCTCCAAGTAGCTCAAAAAATAAGGAACGACTTCTTTGTGGTACTAATGAGTTGGTCTATAAAGGTTTTCACACCCCTTGAGATCATGAAATTAGTCATTTTATCTCAATTAGCACTCAACAATAAATACTAACGCATGAAGCATGGGAAGTATTTTCTCCATGAGATGTACCCAATAAACCTAAGGTGGAAGAATTCACTAACCTTATTCATCCTCTAACATCATTACAATTTTATATTATCACTTCCATCAATCTATGCCAAGATTTCTCATTATTTGATTCTATCAATCTTACTATCAAGATTGACTTGATAAAATAATTATTTCTATTCCCACATGACACATAGGAGGCCTTGGTCACCTTCATCAATGAATTATCACTTTAACCATAATTATTTGACCTTTTTTATAATTCTTTAGTTTAATCTAGTTGAGCCTACCATAGATGGATCTTTTATTTAATAATTTTTTAGGTTCTTCCTAAAAACATATCTTCCATTGTTAGAACCCAACATCTCAAGATGTGTAAAAAAAGGATGTACCTCTCTCCTACCATTGAAAATTGTATTTTCCAACTTCCAATTTCCACAAGGACACCAACAAGTTTATATGTTAGTGACAAGAATTTCTTACTTCAAGACAATGATAAAATTCAACTAATATTTGTTAAGAAATTGTGATCTACCTATTTATAGTAGTAGGGAAATTATATTCATAAGTATATTTTATCAAATCAAGAGATATATAACACACATTCCAAGTCTTCACTTTCCTATTTATAGGATAGAGTGGTGACATTGCAAGGGATGTTAAGAAACGGCTACTCCCTTTGAGTAATCCATGCTAACTTAGATGGATTCCTCAAGTTCACTTCTAGCAGATTATTTTTAGACTACAAACCCCTCTTGAGTCCTTAAGGCCTTATTTTCAAGTTCCAGATCACCTCATATTATTTATGTAGATCAAAGCATGAGCCATTGGCATCATGATACAATTAGGATCTTCCCTCAAATTTTGATGTCTCTGTGTCACTTGCAACCCCTTCATTAATTTAGTTGGGTATTTAGCCTCTCTACAAAGGTGTTTAGTTTCATAATCATCAAATTTAGTGCATTCTCTTCCATATAATCCCCTTATTCACACATGACCCACTCCTACTCCATGGTTGGTATCATTATTTTTTTCCTTGTGATGAATCTATAACTATAGATCCTTGTAGGAAATTCATTGACCATCTAATTTTGTGGATGATTCCCTTCCCAAAGTGTTGATATCACTATAAGTTCCACCTCTTCATTTTCCTCTTTTCCTTTTTAGAGTTTCTCCATTTTCTCCACGCCAATATCCTACTAGATGTGCAATCCATTGATCTTCCAAAGACATCTAACAATGTTGATTCTTTTGTAACATTCCTTCCATATGACATCAAGCCTAGCCCTATGGTGTGACTTGTTTAGGGAAATTTGGTATCCTATTCATGCTAGAATCTTTCCAATCACATTACATTGATTTAAAGATGAAATCATGTGGTTCAAAGCTTCTTAAACTTCATCATTATGAGGAGCTAGACCCACTCTATGAAAAATATGCACTTGGGAGCCATCTCTCCTCATTATCTTTCCTAGTTACACCAAATTTATTTCAATGCTCTGGTCAAATAGGCATCAATATAATTTGATGAACTCCATATCACAACTAACATGCAACCCACTCTTCCTAATGGTTGATTATTTATTCATACTTGCTTATATTCATCACGACTAGTCAAGATTCATTCTTGAGATCATATAAGCCCTCCACTCTTACATGTGATGGGTGACATTTATGTGCATATGAGGCCATCATGAATCCAATTGCTTATATATGAAATCCTTAACTCCTTGCACATGCCATCCATCAATTTGGTGCCATTTGAATATCATTGATAAATGTCTTTCCTCACTTGATATTTGTTTCTCCCTCTCTTCATTCTTTATTATTTTGTAATTTTCTTGGGCTCCTTTGGTGGTTTATACATAAGGAATACTACAATTGTATAAATATGGCTTAGTTCATCTTATAAATATCTTTTTTTTTTTGTATAATATACAATATTCTTTTTGTTGTAAATATTCAACTAGTCATGATTTTTAACTTATAGGAAATGTTCAGTGGCCTATCATGGTATGAAGATGGCTTAGTCTAAAGGTTTTAAGAAGGTTTGGATTGAGGGTGGCTCCCTAAATGTTGTAAATAACCTAAAGAAGTCCACCCCTCCTTCATGGATGGTTGAATCTCTTATTCTGGATGCCTTGGATATCTTGAGCTCCTTTGATTAATGTTTCATTTCCCATATTTATAGAGAGGGAAATTGTCTTGTTGATATATTTTCTAACTATGGGGTTAATGAACATATGGTTTGGGAAGGGAATGACCCCCTCCTCATCAAAATCCTTTGAATTATAAATCATGATTTACAAATGGGCTAAGGAAGGGGTTATCATCATTATTTGGTTATATCACATGTGAATTATTATGTGGTATATCAAATCTAGGTGTGATCTTCATAGAGGCTTCTCCTTGCAGTTTTTTGATGTGACTGATGTCCATAAGGATCAACAATCAAGGTTAATTATTTCTCCCTGCCACCTCGTCTTTCCCACACAGATTGTGGGTGGTTGTAAATCTATCACCTTCTCGAGGATTCTCTTAATTCTTTGCAAATCTTTCAAGCTCTTGTAGTTTCTATGTGCTGCTACCATGGGTGGTGAATGAAATCAAGCTAAACTGATATCATGTGACTCTTCCAAGATCAATAAGAAGGTCTAGGAACTATTGCAGGATGGGGGAGTTACTCCCTACATGGAAATAATCCATGGGAATGAACCTAAGGCATCCCAATATTTTTTTGAGGGTTGGCAGAATAGAGCTTTGAAGCTCAGTGGGATGGAGTTTAATATTACTGAAAAACTCATTGCTGAGATTATGGGTTTTTCCACTGAGGGAAGGAAAGTCCACATGGATAAGAAAGAGTCGAGTGTAGCCATGAAAATATTCTTTAAGGATGATGAAAGGAAAACATTAGAGAGGGCGAAATATGGGGGTTATCTTCACAACTCTATCAAGGTGATAAGAGGTGACACAGCTGAAGAAATAATGAGATATTTTACACTTTGTGGGCATTTTTTTGTTCTATCTAGGTACCATTTTTTTTTTTTGCTTAATCACTTTAGGCATAGAAATTTTTTTTCCTTTCCTTTATATTCTCTTGTTTCCCTAGAGAGTGGTATAAGAGACCATAAAAAAAATCCCAAGAACCCAATACTCCATGAGGGTTTAATCCTCTTAATCTTGGAGTATGCTAAGTCCTATACTATTCCTGATCATCCTAAGAAGGTTTCTAAAGGCTAAAAAAGAAGCATGATTCAGAATATGAAACTGGGTCTGAATTTGGGTTAGCTAATGAGTATGTGCTTGGTTCAAAAGCCTCCATGGAAGTGTATTCAGAGCCTCCTGCTTCCTTTGAGGGTAAGAGAATTAAGAAGGGGAAATCGCCCAAAACCCCTAATTTTGAAGAGTATGCTATGGGTAGTGAAGAGGAGGAGGATTCTGATCACCCCTCTGAAACTCAGAAAGCCAAAATTGGAAAGCCTCTGAGTGGTAAGAAATTTAAGGGGGATTCCTTGGGTAAGAAGAAAGTGAAGGAAAATGTTGTGGGGGATAAGGTTGGGGATCCCCCTTTGACTGGTTCAAAG
Organism: Sequoia sempervirens; assembly: GCA_007258455.2. Taxonomy (NCBI): domain Eukaryota; kingdom Viridiplantae; phylum Streptophyta; class Pinopsida; order Cupressales; family Cupressaceae; genus Sequoia; species Sequoia sempervirens. Next base: position 122,593,112 of record VDFB02000003.1, on the reverse strand, counting down.
AGGAAGGTGGGTTTGAAGGATGGGAGCTCTTAGAAGAAGTCTAAGTGGAAAGTGTTCCTGAACTAGGAGGAGATTTTTAGTATTGGTGTTGTTTCTCCTAATTTGGGGCCTCTATAGGTTGCTAGTGGTCTGGAGAATGAGGAGCAGGAGCAGGATAAGAATGTGGTTGATGAGATCGAGAGTACCATGCAAAAAATTAAGGTTCTTTGTGCTGGTTAGAAAGGGAAGGATGCTCTTGGTAATGAAAATGTCAGTATGGATTCTTTGGAGGATTGGGCAGATGATAGGGATGTATTCAATTGTAATAGGGAGGACTTTCCCAACATGCTTGGTATGGCGAAAGATGGATCCTTAACTCTCTTTAGGATTTTTAAGTAGGCTTTCAATGAATTGAACCTCACAAATGTGAAGGTTTGGTCTTTGGTAAATAAGGCGGGGGAGTCCTCTACTCCCAAGGAGCCTTTTTTCCAGACCCAAGTTAATCGGTTAGTTTATGTGATGAAAATCATCACTGATCAGATGTTGAAGATGAAAAAAGCCTTTAAATTGAGAATTGCAGTTTTGGAAGATAAAATGGATCATGCCTATCAAAAGATGGAAAAGGTTGTCAATGACATTATTAAGACTACAATGTGTAATGAAGCTGAGGGGTTGTGTTTCCTGAATGAGAAAGCTAGGAAGTGGTTGGGGGAAGCATTAGGTGTGAAATATGTTGCGGTTGATGCAGTTGATCTTCCTAGTCTTTAGAAAATTAGGGCTAGTGAGAAGGGTCCTTGTACTAGGATTCATAAAAAAATCAAGTTGAATGCTAGGATCCCTGCTAAGGAGATTACTAAGGTTATTAATGTCAACCAAAAGATTATTGACAGTGATTTGGAAGCGGTTGATATTTTGAAGAATCTGTAGACCTTTGCTATCTATGTTCCCCTTTTTGGCTGGTACTTTGCTAGTTTTTTGCTATTTGTTGGCTGCTCATTTTGTTTTTGATTATCTGTTAAAGCAATGGTCCTTTTTGTAAAGGGTTTTGGGGTCCCTTCAAAACTTTTTTTTATCTATAATCAAAAACTTATAGGAAATGTGAATAGATTTAGTATTTTATATTTCTCTACTACTTGTCTCAAAGATTATCCTCTAGTTTTATCTTACAATTATAAATGTACCTATCTGCTTAATCCACCTTAAACTAAATTGAAATATTTATGTGGCCACATATTCTAATCAATGTTTTTCTATTCACAAGTAAGTTCATAGAACATAAGTTGAGGTAGCCTTTCCACATACATTTGTAAATTATACTAGAAAGTTTTTGGCAAGTTGTAGAGAAATATAGTGGGTCACCTTTCCTTGGCACTCCTCTACCTACCCTTTCATTTATTTCTCTAACCCTATCTCCATCATAAGCCATTTTCTTCATTTCATCCCCTTTTATTTAACCAATTAGCACAAGGTAGGTAGGTAATAAGATTATTTATATTTTGTGTCATTTATTAGTAGTAGCAACACACATCTAGTTGGTTTAAAAATAGGTGTAGAGTAGTAAATGAATTTAAGCTTCTTTAGAGGTCATCACATAAATTGATCCATTGATTCCATATCAATTTTATCTTCTCAAGTACTTGCAAAATTAGTGGATGCATTCTTAAATTCTTGCTGTTTCAAGTCTCAAATTCTTAGGAGGCCTATGTCGTAAGGGGGAAATCAAAAGCATAAAGAAATCAACATAAATGAATCAAACAAAAGCTTAATTTAAAAAAAGATCAAGATTCCATACCCATTACTCATGAAATGAAGCTTTTAAACTAACGAAATCACATAATGAAATCATAAGATAACATAATGAATTCAAAAACTAAAAACCTTTACCATCCCATGTCAAAGTTGTATTTGCATTTGATGTTGAATGTCAGATTGTTGTAATCAATGCAAAGCCTCCATTATGCATTGACAAAGCTTCGATGTGTGCGATGTTGAAATAGAATTTTGAGGATAAATCGTAATGTGCTCAAGAGGTAATTGTGCAACACTTCACTTATGTAAATTCTAGATGATTTGTGAGAAGGTAGAAGGTTATTTTATAGATTTCTTGTTTCGAGATGAACGTGCAAGATTAAACAATGCTAAATCAAGATCAATGGTCGAAAGCTGTTGAGAGGAATTAGATTTTTGAGTTAGCTTCTGTGATTGAATCAATTAACGATGTTAATTGATCAATCAAAGGAAATAGATTTCCTAATCTGTGGAATTGAGGAAATCAAGTTGAGATTTCAGTGGGATTGAAGAATAGATGGATTAGTTAGGAAATAGATGAATTAGTTAGGAAATAGATGAATCAGTTAGCCAATGAGAGTGAGAAATCATTGGGCTTGATTTGCTCAATCACAAAAGGGGGTGAATGTAATTAATTAATTAAGCTTTTTGAGTTGAACGTGCAAAGTCATGTTAGACTTGAACAAATAAATTTGATTTTTTTGGTTGACCTTTTTGAATGATGTTTTGAATAATTAATTTAATTATTTTGATTAGAAAGGGGAAAGTGATTTAATTAAACTATAAAGTGATAATAATTTAATTGATTTAAGGGAATAGGGTTTATTAGTGACATAATTAAATAATTGATGTTATTTAATTAATCAAGAGGAATAAAGTTTAGATAAATGATAAAATAGTGAATTAATTAAATAATTTAAAGATTATTTAATTAATAGAGGAAAATATGGTTTTTGATTAAAATGAAGTGAAATGCAATGGTATTAAGTGTTAATGATGCCGATGATGAGAAAATGTCATTTAGGATGTGTGATAAGTGTTAGGTCATTTTTCAATGTCTACATTTTGCCCCTCTTTGAGATAAAGTACTGGTTGCTTTGTTTTAAAGAATTCAATGTTAAGACCAAGATTTAAATTGTTTTATATGACCCACTGTGCCTTGATGGTCAGCATAAAGATAATATGACATTGGGATGCCCCCTTGAGAGGTTGGCCGAAAAAATCATTTTTCAGGTCAGGCTCATGACAAGGTTCAATTTCAGTTCATATGCATAGAGGACAAAAATTTAAGCTTATAAGACCCTCGTTTATAGTTCAAATGTTCCTAGGAGCTCCTAATTTCAGCCTAAGAGGGTTTCCTAGGTAAAAAAATTAGGGTTTGGGGTGTAAAAATAGGTAATTAGGGTTCAATTTACCTCATGTTTGCATGCTTAGTCTTTAGTAAATTCTTATCTCTGGATTTCTCGATTTGGCGATTGTCGATTCACGATGATAAGGATTGGAGGAGTCCCACATCATGCAAAGGTGGTCCATGAGTTTGGGAGGCCTATTGGCATAGGTGCCACAGTATGTTCCTTCTCCTTTCCTGTTTTCATCTTTTCATTTTTGAGTAATTAATGCATGAACTTTTTTTAGGCAATGGCGGTAATTTCATGAAATTTATGCTATTGCATCATTCTTACTGCTTTTGAAGTTTTTATCTTCATCGCTTTTACTTTTCATGGCTGCTTTCACTTAAAATATTCACATTTTCTTAGGATGTTTGCTTTGTTTTTCACAATTGATTAAAATGTTCGCTTTTACATTTATTTGAATGAAATAGTTGCTATTGTGAATATTGTGAGCTTTTGAGAAACTTGTTCACTTTTTCCCTTTGTACTGCTATTGCTCAAGATTACCGTTATTGACAAAATTAGGTCCGCTATTGAATTTTTGAACCTCTATTGCCAAAAAAGTAATCGCTATTGTCAATTTAGAAAGTTTTAGCCATTTTGTTCATAGTTTGAGGTTCCTATTATGTTTTCATAGCAACTTGTTAACATTGTGGGTTGAATGTTTGAAAGTAGTTCTCTAATCGATTTACTTGAGAGAGTGACAACTGCATCAGCTGTTTGACCTGATTATTGGTTTTCATGAGCTTGAGCGAGATTTCCTAGACATTGTTGGACTTCGATACATATGCTACATGTCGTCGATTAGATGCCATAGGGTGATGATGACTGCCCTCATTGAGAGATGGCACTTTGAGTCATCATCCTTTCATCTGCTAATCGGCGAGGCCACCATCACCTTGGAGGATGTATGGAGTATTCTCTGTATTCTGATTCATGGGGAGCGCATGATCTATGGTGTTAGATAGGGTACCCGTGCTATGTGATGAGTCCTCGATGTTAGGAATCTTTGGGTTGTCGAGTCAGAGATAGACCTGTCTCTGTTCATTGATAGTGCAAATCTTGTATCTTTGGTTTTATGTGCTTTGGTCTTGGGGTTCGTCATTCCTAATCGGTGAGGTAGACAATTTCCAATTGGTTGGGGTATCTCCATTAAGCAGATGTTTGAGCATGATACAAGGTACACATGGGGCTCGTGTCTCCTTGCACATCTATATAAAGATATGTACGAGGTTGCTTATTGGGGAGGCAGTTCCATTTCTGCTAGTAACCATTGTTGCATGTATGGGCCTAGGAGCACATCCCAGTTATTAAACCTGATGGTGTCATGGATAAAGTTTCAGAGGATCCATATTCTTATAGATATTCTGATTTTCTACACTACACATGGCTTGGTCAACTATCTTATTGGCATTGTGTCATCAATGATATGCCTAGTGTTGTTTGGAGACCATGGTTGATGTGAGGCATGACACGATGATCAGGAGCATCTTTAGTTCTGTAGGAAGACATGTTGGTTGATCGACCATGTTGATTCTTTGCTCAAGTGTTATCTACTAGATTGGGTCCTTTGCTAGTTTGGTAAGCGATAGACACGACTTCCTAGCGTTTATCATGATCGTTTCAGGAGGACCACCCAAGAGGTTAGGGTGTGGGGGCTCCAAGATTCTGCTACAACTTTTGTTTTCGAGTTTCATCATCTTACCCCATTTGGATGGGGATGGCCTATAAGACTAGTAGATTTAGGTACTACACATGATTATGATTAGTGGTGGGCTCGTCGGGTTCCTCTCTATTTTACAGATCCTATTAACGATGGGCCAACTATTGGGAGAGCATGTGTCACTAGTCATAGGGGTGAGAGACAACGACTCAGGATTTCTACTGGGTAAAAGCACAAAGTTGTGTCACACTTTCAGCCAACTTATCAGCACAACTGAATTTAAGTATTTCTAACTAAAAATCAATTTTGGTCAAACATATGATCTCGTAAGATTCATTCTAGCTAAGTTAGATGCTTCCACAACTTTTCCAACTAAAATTGTTGGCTAAAAATGTATGGAGCATCACTTTGAGTCCAATTTACCAAAAAAATTAAATTATTTGAAAATCTTGAAGTTTCAATAACTCTTGTTAATGTAAACAACATTTTTAAAAAAATATAAAAATACCCTTTTGTAGATCCATAAGTTTAGTTTTCAAAAATATATTTATTTTAATACTTCAATTATTTTTTATTTTTACTAAAAGTAGGTTTTCAACACAAAATATAAGGTTGATTACTATGCCAAGGAAAAATACCAAAACTTATTAAAAAAAATTGAAAAAAATATGATGCACTAGATAAAAGAATCTATTTTAAGATGGTATAGTTTTGTTTCCATTTTAGATAAATAGTTAATATGAAAGTTGACATCCAAGGAAAACAGTTATTTTTTTATTCACGCACATTTTAATATTTATTTAAAAAAATATATTTGTCAAAATTGGAAAAAAAAATATCCATGCACTAAAATTTCAAGTTATAAATACACAAAAAAAAATTGGAAGAAAAAAAATAAAATTTACTATAAAAAGTTTGACGTCCCATGCAACTTCATTTTTCAGCATTTTATCAGCAACTAAATTATAGTTTTAATTTATTAAAAACTAGTTTAAAATAATTTTTTATATTTAAAAAAAAAATACAAACATAAAATATACTAAAATATACATATTTTACTAGTTTACATCATTTCAAAATTCAAAACATATATGCCACTTTTTAGTGATTCAAGTTTAAAAATTGGATCAGCGTTGGCCGTTTCCTTTATAAAGTGTGACACAGCTTTGTGCTTTTACCCTGCAGAGTAGATGTGTAGAGCAGTATATGATGGACAACAAGATCAACAGGATGATCTTATGTAATAGGATCAACTAGTGGCACATGGTGGACTCCTCCTCAACCCGAGGATGCAATAGCAGTAGCATAGATTGCCTAGTTGACAATGGCTATAGATGCATATATCATTTGGAGGTAGGCCATCGAGGCACATGTTGTCATACTGATTGTCGAGTGAGATGTTGCTAGGCAGGAGAGAGATGGGTATAGACAAGAGAGAGATGTTGCTAGATAAGAGCTTGCCACTGAGCTGCAATAGAGACTAATGGTGGATATTTCATTGGCTTCATCCATTCCTATGACTCAACATTAGGTTAAGCGAGAGAAGATGGTACAAAGGGTTACATATTACACAATGCTCTACGAGGCCTTTGTCCTAGAGCTCAACGACAACCTCATTTTGGAGAGCCTAACACTCAAATAGGGGTAGAGTCAGGTCGTCACTCTATTAGGCAACCTAATCAACCCCTAGTTATGCCGCAACCTTCCCCTCATCAGAGCTAGGAGCAACCGAGGTCTCCACCTCAAGGTGGCTAGTAGGGCTGATTTTACTTGATCATTGTGATGTATATTGTATTAGAGACTTTGTAGAAATAATTTTGTATATACATTCATCAGCCCAGCTGAAGCCTCGTATATATGTATATTTTTTTGCATATAATATCACACATGTTATTTGATGATGTCTATGACAGTCTCAATTTTGATGATATATGCGATATACCATGGTTTGATTCAACTTTTGTTATGTGTTATGAGATGATTAGGGATATTGATGTATACATGTTCATGTTTTGTACTTTTTTGATGTATACATATGATGTGGATGGATGGATGATTTATATATCTATATGATAAATGATGATATATGATGGATGATTCTACATGATGTATGATGTTTTATTGCTTTATTATGATCATGATATGTATTGATGAAATTGTGGATGCAGGATGGATGTGGTACTAATGATATTGTGATGCAATGGATGTTGTTAGTTATAAAAAGTGTTGGATGATTTTGAGATAGATAGAAATTTGATGTTGTTAGTTATTGATGAGTTTCACTTTTTCTTGCATAGAGGATTTGTATCTTTTAACAATCATTTTGATGTAGAAAACATATACGATGCACCAAGGTATTAATAACCAAGGTGGCTTTGTATCCATTGCATGGACTTTGACTAAACACACAAAGAATATTCTTGCTCATACCAGACATACAAAAACCTTATTAAAGTATATGGTTGAGTTGTGTTAAAACTTTTCAGACCAGTTACATGGATAGGTATGAAGTACCTATCATGCAACTGTTGCACAAATTGTCTCAAAACAACTTCCATACATAAAACAAAGCAACTATTCGTCGTGGTAGTATCACAAAAACATCTTACAAACAAAACAAACATAAATTGATAGTTAATGCCACCATTCCTTCTTCTCTAAATCCTTATGGACATCCTTAAGAGATCCTGGGAATGTGGTATTAAGATAAATAAAAAAGATAAGACTATAGAAAAGATAAACAATATTGCAATATCACTTTCCATAGTTGTTTTGATGTTTCATGATGAAATCTAGTGATGATGTATATTATAGGAATGTTGTATCCGTTAAGACTCATGTTTTAAGATTGTTGATAATGATTTTCAATTAGGTATGGTAGTCTATACTTAGGCATTGTTTTCAACTTGATAGTAATCCAATCATTTTTATTTTTACTTTGGAATTTTTGATTTTGATGTTTATTTTGTTTGTTGATTGCATTGTGTAAGGCCCGCCATTTTTATTAAATAGTAGCAAATACTTTAACTATATCAAGGGTATATTTATTAAGTGATAATTAAGTAGATGTATTCAGTAATGATTTGGTAGTGATAGCTATTCTTCTCATGAGAAAGGCTAACAAATTCTACTTCTTGAAGAATTTCTTATGTTGCACATCTCTCTTTCATATGCATATGTAATCCAATTAGTGGTAGTTAATATGTATAATTACTTATTAAAAGAAAACTACTCTTCTTAACCTACCATCTTGTTTACAATAGTGATGTTATGATGGTGAGTATAAATTTATGATAGTTAGTCAATAGATATAAACAATGAAAGGTGTATTTTTTCTATTTCATATACCCTCTCATGACTTGGCATGTACCATTAAGGGTTATTTACTATTGATCCTAAATTGTATTTAATGTTGTAAATGGCATGTGGAATATGATTAAGTTCATTTTGCTTTGACTGTGTAACTATGATCTACTAATGATAGTGATTGAGTGCACATGAGAATGCTACCAAGTCCTCCTTTTCTTTCAAGCAATAATCTTTGATAATTGAAAGGTAATATTTGAGAGTTTGTAAGAGGAAGATTGGAGTGTTGACAATGTAGTCAGAATTTTTGGAGGTTTCCTTGAGAACATGAGTATAATTTAAGGCTTAACATAAGGGAATCAAGAGGGCAGGATCAAGCTTCGTATTGATGAGGTAAGTGATAACCTTATCTTGTTTTGCTTCATAAAAATAAAATTATGTTTTTCATATTTGTTTATCAACTATAATCCAAATCATTGTGATAGTATTTTATAATATGCATACAATATCCAATTACAATATAGTAAGCTATTAGTTGACATAAATATATCAATGTTTGAAAATTATATAATGGTATAAGTCATGTTGAATAGCATATGTTGCATTTGACATATGAATATGTAGTTTTCATTCCCAACAATTATTATATCTAAATATAGTGTACATGAGTCTGACAATAAAATTTGATGTATATTAATAGAACTTTGATGCCAAATTTATAAAAGTTAAGTATTTAAACTTAATAGGATGATTTATTTCAATTTAGTGTTAAAATATTTGATAAAAGTACTTTAAAATATTTATAGAGTATTATATTATATATATATGAAACTTATAGAGTTTAGACATATCTAAACAGTATGGAGTTTCAATTTATTAATGTGCACAGGTCTTTAGATTTTGAATAAAGAATTTAATTTATTGTATGATGAAAAATTCAATTGTCTTTATCAAGGTCTTTTGGAAGAATTAATTTTTTTAAAATTTAAGTGCCCATACTTTCTCCTAATATCTATTTGGGTAGTTGTAACCATCATTAAATAATATTAATATGATCATGAATTGTCTATTCAGCTATTATGGAAAAATGTGGAATTCATTTATTATGAAGATTCTATTGTATAATTGTCTGAAACTAGCAAGTTAAAAGAAATCTACTTAATGCTTCTCAGCTAGTAACTTTTGAGAAATTTTTTTTATCAATAACAAATGAAGCATTAAGAAAATAAAGCATTAAGAAAATAAAAAAAATATTTTTCATTATTTAATATTTACACCCTGCATGCAGCATGGGCAAGAAGCCACCAAAATCTAAACGGTGGATCTTTTTCTCCTTGACATTATTATGTTGAAGCCATTTTATTTTACCTTTATTAATAGCACCATAATAACGTCTCCTCATATATTAATATGGGTGGCACAGTACTTGTTCTATTTATTAATTTTGCAACACTGTTTACAAAGGTATCACATGAGAAGTACTTGTCTGCACCTTGCTCTGAGGTAAGCCTTGCTTGTTTTCAGTACTTTATCCAGGGTGATGATATGGTTTCTACAAAGGTTTTTGAGTAAGTTATTTAAAATAAAAATTACTGTCAAGATCCTAATAATGAGCATATTTAGGTTTTTAACATTACAGAATCCTTCACCCCGTGTAGTTAAGTATATAACAACATCAAGTTAATGTTTTAAATCTGTAAAATAAATTGGCTTTTATGATCTCGTATTATTACATTGTGGGGTTCACCTGTGGCTGCTGCATTTAAATGAATGTTATTAAAAAGAGTATAATCCAGTTGGCATGCACCTTCATTTCACTCCAAAGAACCACATTTCCTTGCTGCATTTTATCATATAGACTATGCAAATTCTAATTTCCTTGAGGCGCCATGTAAAACAGTTCTAGAGAGATCACATTTCTTGTAGGTAGCACCCTCCAATCTTTCATAGAAGATATATATATATATATATATATATATATATATTAAAACATTAGATTCGTTTTAAACGTAAAAATCTACAGGCTGTAAATAAAAGTAAAACCCTGGCTCTCCATAACCACCATTACTGCAAGAAAAAAAATAAAAAAAATAAAATGAATAGTAATGAAGTTTGTCTTCTGTGCAGCTCCCAACATAAAGAGAACAAGAAATGAAGATTAAGAAATACATACAATAGGGTTAGGACGGCCAGGCTTAACCGACACACTCTAAGCATTGACTGCTTAGGTGGTCGGGCCCACTCTTAACCTCACCTTTCTTTTCTCGTACCATTTCTAACCCACTCTTCAGCAAGAGAAAATAGGGCAATCTAAAGGAAAAGAAAATGTGAGCTCAATATCTCACATAGTCTCAAGAAAGAAGCAAAATGAAGATGAAAGCATTCATGTAGACAAGGCGTTGGGGGAGGAAGTTAACTCTGACATGTACAACCCCACCACAATGCCGCTTATGTGGTCCTCTGAGTTATATGTCAATGAACTAATGGACATGAAGAAGAGACTCCAATCCTTGGAAGCAAGAGATCTCTATGAAAGCACCAAAGTGAAAGAGGTCATAGAAGCCAATTGGCAGTTAACAAGGGAGAACAATTTTCTCAAAGAATAGATAAACAAACTGCAAATCTCCATGGCAAAAGGAGAACGAGAATTATTATTGATAAGACAAGTTTTAGTTCAAATGGATGCAACACGCACAAGTAAGCCAAAAGAGGTAGTTGAAAGCAATAATTCACAGTTAAAGGAAATGCAATCAATAATGAACAACATCAAATTAAAAGAAGAGTAACTAAGGGATCAATTAGAAGAGGCCAAATCTTGGGCTCATGTAGTAAGAGAACCATCAGATTCACAAAGAGACATTATAGAAAAACAAGTTAGGAGGTAGATAAGAGAGGAAAAGGACAAAAATGATAGGACTATGAATGTCATTGTCAAAGGGCTAAAAGACTACGGTGAGAAAGAAACTACAAAAGAGTTGGCAAGGGATTTCTTTCAAGACGAACTTCAATGGTCAGGGATTATTCAGCAGGAAAATAGGATTGGAAAATGGATGGAAGGTGGCAAGAATAGGCATGTAAGAGTTACCTTGGGGAAACTTGAGGACAAAAATGTGCTATTAAGGAACAAGAGGTTCCTTAAAGGTACACAAATCTACCTTGATGAGGACCTAACCATAACACAGCAAGAAGAAAAGTGAAAAGAGTGGGAAAAGGTAAAAAATAGCAAGAAGTGAAGGTAAATGGGCTTGGTTGCAAAATGGTAAAGCCCAAGTTAGTGACAGAGTCACACATAAAAAATAGGAACTCAGGCCCCCTAGGAATATTTGTTTATGGTAAGTTGGAATTTAGGGCCCATAGTAGCTGGAAAAGACATTATTATCTTACTGAGACTCATGAACATGAAGGGTGTAAAATTCTAGATTTTGAAGGATATAAAAAGATCTCAATTTGGAATGAGAGAACGAAAAATGGCAAAGGTCATGGTGGAGTTGCAGTCCTAATCAAAGAATCATGGTACAAAAATATAAAAGTAGAGAAAGAAGATCCAAACAAACAGTACATATGGTTAAAAATAACAGAAAATCAGACTACAATTAGATTGGCTGCTTGCTACTTCGCCCCAAAAGGCTCCAAATTTTATAAGAAAAGGAGTCTTGACCGTGAAGATCCCTTTACCTCTCTCAAAAAAGACATTTTGGTGTTTAACACTATGGGGGAAGTTATATTAATAGGTGACTTTAATGCTAGGACAGCTAACACTCAAGCTCTTAACTTGAAAAGCAAAGATAAAGAGAAAGATGATCTGTTATGGCTGGAAGAAGAGAACCATGAACTTTGGGAATGAACCTCTCAAGATAATAAATGTAATGTCACGCACTTTGGGGCAGAATTGTTGGGCGTATGCAGTTTATTCAACTTGGTAATATGCAATGGTATGAGATCATGGCCAAGATCGGGCAACATCACTTGTAAGACCTCAAATGGGCAAAGTGTGGTGGATTATGTCATTCTATCTCGTAACTATACAACAAGGATAATGGAGCTAGTGATTGGTAAATGTCCAATAGAGTTGAAATCAGATCACAATCCAATATATGTAAAACTTGACATCCACATAATCAAGCAGCAAGGGGAGCAAAATCTTATTAGCAAGAAGAAAACACCCCCACAGGGAAGGATTCTCATGACTCAGGAAAATCAGAAAATTTTCAAAGATGCCCTCAAAAATCTCTTTCAGGAATCTGGAAAAAAATCAGATTACATAAAGCAGCACTCAATAAACAAGAACACATTGATTCCTTAGTACACAAAGCTTTGGATGAGTGTAAGAGGAGTAAACCCAAGAGAGGAAATGCAAATACTTTCCCAGCAAACCCATGGTTCGATGAAGAGTGCAAGTTAACAAAAAGGAAGCTCCGTGAGGAGGGAATGACAATAGAAAACAAGAAAGAGTATGAAAGGGTGATACGAAGTAAAAAAGAAAAATATGTAAGTACAAGAAGATTGGAGCTGATCACCCTTGGAAAGAACAACCCCAAAAAATTTTGGAAGGAGCTACAGCAGAAAAGAAAACAAATGGAAAATAATATTACAAGCTCGCAATGGCTAGACTATGCAAAACTTCTCTATGAGCGTGAGCAGGATAAACATAGACCTCCAATAATCAACGCAGCCATCGAATTGTTCACCGTAGAAGATATTAGTCAAGGCATAAGAAGGTTGGCAGGAGGGAAAGCACAAGATATTGATGGGCTGCAAGCAGAGCATTTAAAGTGGGGTATCGAGGTCCTTGCACCTTGTATCAGGGGTATTTTCAATAGGGTTATTCAAGAAGGCTTTCCGGAAGGATGGACCACTAGTGTTGTTATTCCCTTGCACAAAAGTGGTGACATAAATAACCCATCAAACTACCGCACTATTATGATTAATCCTCTTCTAGGAAAACTTTTTGGAAGCATGATTGAGCGTAGGATTAGCAGTTGGGCTGAACAAGAGGGAAAAAGGGCTGAGGGACAAGCTGGTTTTAGGCCCAAACATTCCACTATTGACCATGGGGTTACCCTTAGATTCTTGATTGAGAAAATTTGGGATGTTCAAGGCGATGAAGCTTATTGCTGCTTTGTTGACTTTAAAAAAGCCTTTGACACGGTGCCGCGGGGTAAGTTATGGAAGAGAATGGAGGATTTGGGAGTTCCGCATGAGCTTAGGGCGGCTGTTCATAGGCTATACGAGCAGGTCAGAGCTAAAATCAGAACCAATGATGGTATGTCAGAATCCTTTGGCAGCGATGTTGGTGTCAAGCAAGGTTGCCCGCTTTCCCCAACGTTATTTGGGCTTTACATTGATAAGTTGGAAGAATGGTTAGACAAGGTTGGTGGGAAAGGCATTCATTTGGCCAACTTTGTAATAAAATTGCTCTTATATGCTGATGATCTCATTTTAATTGCTAAAACTGCGCTTGATTTGAGAAAGCATTTGAAGGCTCTTGAAACGTTTTGTCAAGAGGTCGGGATGCAAGTGAACACTAGCAAAACCAAAATAATGATCTTCTCGCTGCGGAGGAAAAAACAGCAAATTGAATTTCTCTTTGAAAGTAGACCGTTGGAAATAGTGGACGAGTACAAGTACCTTGGGCTTGATTTTCACAACAAACTTAGTTGGGAAACATGTAGAGCAAAAAGAATTCAGGGAGGTTGGAAAGCGCTATACTCTCTCCAAAATAGATGTAGAAATGCTGAATTATGGGATTGGAAAACTAAAAGAACGCTTTTTGGGCTTCTTGTCACTCCGGTGATTCTATATGGGTGTGAAATTTGGGGCAGCAATATGTCAGACCAGAAATGGAGACAAGTGGAAAGAATACAAAAACATCTAATTATAAGCAGCCTCAAGCTTAAGACTACAGTGCCTTATGAGATTTTATTGGCAGAGACCGGTACTTTTCCCTTGGAGGCCTCGGCGATGATTCGGTTATTAAGCTACCTAAAGAAGGTCCAGAATATGGAGAGTCATCGTTGGCCTAAGTTAATTGTGAAAGAAGAGCTAACTAGAAGAAAGAACACCTGGATGAAACAAAATATCAAATGGATGAAAAAGTGGGATGTTGAGATGCATGAATGCCCAAACACAAATGAAGAAATAAAAAAATATGTGAGAGAAAAATTTAAATATGCTATATGGATGAAAAAAGTAGGACGTAAAAAGGATTATTATATCAAAGAATTCAATCCCACGAGGGACCATGAAGAAAAGGCCTATATAGGTGCGAATATCAAATGGAAAGCAAAAATGTTGATTGCTCAATTGCGTACTAGTTCACATCATCTTAGGTGTGAAACGGGCAGGTGGGTGGTTCCTAAAGAGGAGTGGGAAAATAGAAAATGTCATTTTGTAACATGGGTATGGTGGAGACGGAATGGCATTTCACCATGGAGTGCTCAGCGTATAAAGACATCCAGGGCTAGCTATGGGGACATCGTGCAGGTCGATAATTTAAATACCCTGTTTGAAGAATCAAGGTTAGACAAAACTGCAAACTTCATCATCAAAATTCACTGCAGAAGGGCTGATCTCGAATGGAGTTTGCAATCTATTTAGGGCCTTTTGTGGGAGGCTCTTGTGCTGCTCTTGGGTCCCATAGGCTTCTTTGGCCTCGTGGATGTCATTAAAATTTTTCATTTCATTTCAACCTCACCTTTCCCTTCAGAGCTTGATTTTCGTTTTCTGTTGCAACTTCGGATTCTCATCTCGCTTTTCATACTTGCGTTTCATTGACGTGACAGCTTCGTTTGGACGCGCTATTCTACCGAAAAAAACATAGAAAATACCTAGCATGTCAACATGCATATGGGCATAGATAACATCATACAAAACCCATATAATTGGACCCACCAAGACAGAGCAGAAGTGACAGAAATTCCAGCTTTGTTACTTAGTTTTGCCGCCCAGTATTGCTTTCGATAATTCAAACTTAAATGCAGTCCCAATTTATTATATTATAGTATTATATATAATATTATTTTATTTTATTATATTGTTATATATTTATTATTGTACTAACTATTATTATATTTAAAAATAAATAAATTAAATTTGTATTATTATTTTATAATTATTATTATAATAATAATATTGTTTTAT
Organism: Sequoia sempervirens; assembly: GCA_007258455.2. NCBI lineage: Eukaryota > Viridiplantae > Streptophyta > Pinopsida > Cupressales > Cupressaceae > Sequoia > Sequoia sempervirens. The sequence continues at coordinate 122,577,845 of VDFB02000003.1, read as the reverse complement.
GATTAATATTATATTAAATTATATATTATATATTAGTTTTAGAATATTATAATTACTAAATTATTTTATTATTTTTAAATTATATTATTATACTATAATTATTATTATATTAAATTAAATTATATTATATTTATTATTATTATATATTTATTATTATGTAAATGAATTTATGTGATTATTTTATAATTAATATATTATTATAGAAGTATTTTACTAGCAATCACATCTTTTTGTATGTTTACACACATGCCTCGCGCACGAGGGACCCACTTTTTTTGCTCCTGGGATGTTTTTCTCTTGTCTTGTTTTGCATGCCCCATTTTCCAAGCCCAAATTGGTCATGTGCCATCAAACGATCAAATTCCCCTTACCAAATCCACACCTTTAGGGTATTCAAATCCGCGGAGAAATAAAGGCCCCGTCCTCTTTCGCCTTTTGTCTTTTCTATTTTTTGAAACATCTCGGACCATCGGTCCGGTTTCCACATTTTTAACATTTTTGGATTTGGGATGTGTTTGATGTGCTTAAATGAACCGCCAAGGTTTCATCAACATTCGTTAAGTTTCGGTGGTTTCAAGCTTCTCCCCCTTTGGCTATTTTGGAACATCCGCGGAGCTCCCCGGCCCGGCCTTCGGAGCCCGCCTCCGTGGCCGCTTTGTGACTCGCCCTCTTTGGCCGCTTTGAATCATCCCCGGGCCCGGAGCCTCAACATCCTCCGGTTTCCACATTTTTACTTTGGGGCCAACCTTTTTGGATCTTGGATGTGTTTGATGTGCTTAAATGAACTGCCAAGGTTTCGTCAACATTCCGGTTTCCTTCGTCCCCCTTTGGTTGTTTGGAACATCGGAGCGGACCTCCGCGGCTCCTTGGCCTTTCGGACTCCATCCTCTTGGCATTTTTGAACATCCGCGCCAAAGGAGCCTCTGGGCTTTCGGACTCCCTCGCCATTTTGAAACATCCGTGGACCCCTGCCTCGTTCCACATTTTTACTTTGGGGCCAACCTTTTTGGATCGGGATGTGTTTGATGTGCTTAAATGAACTGCTAAGGTTTCGTCAACATTCGGTTAAGTTTCGGTGGTTCCAGAGCTCCGTCCCCCTTTGGCTATTTTAGAATGTTTGTGGAGCCCCAGCAGCCCAGCCTCTGGAGCCCGGCCCCTCCGTGGCCATTACTGGGATTCCGTCTCTTTGTGGCCGTTTCCAGGACTCCGTCCCTTCGAGGCCGTTTGAACATCCGTCGGCCCCCGGCGACCCGGCCTCCAGAGCCCGGCCCCTCCATGGCCGTTTCCGGGACTCCGTCTCTCCGTGGCCGTTTTGAGCTTCCAATTTTTGTAAAATGAGTCCAATTTTAGGGAAGTTTTCTGGGCATTCTTCCTTCCCCTTTTCCCATGTGCTATAATTCAAAAATCTTAGTTTTGCTATGTTTTGTGAGGTCTGGGAACTTCCCTTCCGGTTTGCTGTCCCTTGTTCGCTGCCCACCCCCTTGGGCCTGCATTGATGTTTTCGATCCGAATAAGCCCCAAATATGAATATTATGATCTTTTGATGATGCATGGATGGATCTAACAAATATTTTGCAAGATTTGACTAACGTTTTCCTTAATTTGTGTATGAAAGCACTTACGACACTTCATGTATGCAGGATTCAAGAAGCCTACTGCAGGTCCGTCAGGAGACCCATCGAGAAAGTTGAACAAGGAATATGCATAGCTCTTCTCACCATTCATTTTATGATCGCCTCTCCCGCTAGCACCCACCAACATGGTCAACGTTAGAAGAAGGCTTGTGCTAAGAAAGTGAAGGACAAAAATGCAAGGGGGTGGCCTTGAAGAAAGCATAAGGGAGTTGTCCGCCCGAATTAGGGGAAACCAATCTATTGATGCCAATTGTCGACGAGCTCGTTTGATCCAAGCAAGAGCATTGCAAACACATCAAGTAAGAGGTCAACTTTCAAGCAATTCTAGCTACAGTAAAAGGGGCAATTAGCTAAATGACGAAACTGCTACAACACCTGGGCACTAGATGACAAAACAGGGAAAAGACAATGATGTATTTTAAAATTACTGAATATTGTGGGGTAGGTGAAACCCTAATGTAATCAAATATGAGCTACTCATTGTGATTCAATCCTAGCCATTCATTTGGGCTTTGGAAAACTATAAATAGGGGCTTGCCTCTCATTTGTAAGGGTTGGAGAGCTGTTGTAAAAAAAATATTTTACAACAATAGAAGACAGCGTTGCATGATTTTATAGATGTTCTCTTTGATTTTGCTCATCTTGCATGCATGGTTCTACTTCCATGTTAGTTTTAGTATTAGTTTTCTTGAATGGCTATCAAGATGGTGTTGTTGTTATAGTATTTGATGAGCTTCCAGCCCATACTTTTAGCACTTGTTGATGACAAGCTATTGTGCAAAGTTAGCCTGGGCTTCTTTTTGTCATTGTTGCAATCTAGTTCAATTGCATATTCAAGATGTGTGTGTAATTTGAAAATCAACAGACCTTAGAAGATTGCACTGGTTTTGTGTAGCTGTAGGTTTCTCTTGGTCAAGCAAAACTTAGTTTAAGAAACCTGTCTACTTTAGTAGCCACCATTGTTACTGTTCATTCGTAGCTTAGGATTAGAATAGCTTTCTTAACCCTTCTACTTTTGTTGTTTATTTTAATCCTTGGTTAGAGTAGGATCCAAAGCATCACCATGAAGCCAAATCAGATGAACTTGATGAGTTTCAACTTACTGTTTTGAGTGGACAGCCACTGTTCATTCACTTCCAGCACTTTGAAACTGCATTTACAAACCCAACTTTCCACACTTTGTAACTCATCCGTAAGACCGCCTTGTGATTCCAACAAATCACATCAAACAATTGAGATATTCCAAGCACTATCAAGACCTGACATTAGAGACCTTGAGATAGTGTTATGCAATTTGATTGTGGAAGATTGTCTTTCAAGAGAGGTAGTACACCTACGCATTGCATGTGTTGAGAAGTGCATAAAAAACACATCAACATAACTGGCGCTAGAAGGAGGGCTTGACATGTTGAGACTACAAAGCTAAAAGTTGGAAATCGAAGAGAGCACTTTCAAGAAGAAATCTAAGATAGGGAGATCTCTTCCAATGCTAAAAATTAGAAAATTCTGAAGGCAAGTAGAAGCTAAGTCAAAATGGAGCGACATGCACAAATTGACATCACTCAGCTGCATGCAGATTTGAACAAGAGACTGAAGAAGCTATTGCAGCACTTCACATTGGTAAATAGATGTCAGATCGATTGCACTTGTAGGCACAACGAGTTCGGGTGTCTACTTTCTTGAGTAGAATTGAAAAGGTTTTGCATGGAGAAATTCCCTTTTGGGAAATATACCAATCCTTGGCTCTCGAAGACCCAAAGGAAGAGTTGACAACCATGGCAGCCAAAGCATTCAAGGAGCTGATCCAAGAACATTTGACCAGCAAGGATGGACCAAGATTGGAGGAAGTACTAATGGAAAGTTGGTGTAGATTTCACAATGCACCACATTCAAAATTTACGTGCCCATCATGTGACAACATCATCGCTCAAGCCAAGGGTTGTTTGAATAAGTTGGAGCAGCCAACTCTCAATGAGGAGAATTAATCCCATGAGGTAGAAGAGCTATCAACATCTGTAGGACAACACCTTGAAGATGAACCAACTAGTTGGACACAAGTTGGTGTTGGGACAAGAGACATAGAAAATGAAAACCAAGAGGGAGGAGCTGAAAGTCTTGGGACAACAAAGTGCATTGATGAAAATCTGATTGAAACTAATTTAAAAGGTCTTCCCTCCACCAATCGAAGGCAGTCCTCCACTCCAGAAGAAGAGCAATTGGTAGGTGACGATGAACCAATGAAGTCTGCAGCTGTGCATGTTGGGACAACCAATGGAGATGCTGAAGAACAGGAAGAAGAAAAGGTTGACAACATTGGAGCAGCAGAAAATGATGACGAAGGTATATGTGAAATCAAATTAGAAGATCTCTCCTTCATCAATAACAGTGATCGAGGATATGAAAATATAGATTTGGAGGAGTGTGAGCAACCACTCACCATGGCTGTCTACCATCAAGCTTCTTCTTCAAGTGATGATGAGGACCCAATAGCGGAAAGATATGACCAACTCGTCTCCAGATTAGCAAAGGATTGGTCCAAACTAACATGTCAAGTGGATTTGGAGGTACTGCTACTGCCAAATTGGTGCAGACTTCATAATTCATCACACTCGGAGTTTGCATGCGAACTGTGCTAGGAAGCCATCAAGCAAGTCAAAGAACAAGCAAGGCAGCCAAGTACCCGACCTCCTCTACTTGCTGCCCATATCGAAGAAGAAGACCAAAAGCTTGAATCAAGTGATGGATCAATTAAAGGTAGGCCTCAAGAGGATGTTAGGGCAGCAATAGAAGGACACCAATACAGTTTCAGACTTTCGAGTGATAAAGTAGATCAAGTGGGAATGCTGTTCACCAGTCATCAAGAAGTTCTTCCTCTTGAAGAGTAGTTATGTGCCATAGATAATGGGATTTTTGGCGAGTCTTTGGAGGGAGATTGCGTAGTGAATTTTGGTCCCCTTGATGAAGTGCCATCAATTGATGACTTCTTTTTATTGGGAACTGTACTATGAAGGTATGCTCATGTCGAGGAAGAGCACATCCCAGAAGATGGTAGCGATGAATACATACTCCATGAGCCCCTGAATAGTGATGCACTAGAGTTTCCAGATTGGGAGAGGAGCTCCTTCTCCATTTACAATGATAGTGAGCAAGAGGAAACAAGTGAACGTCATAATGAGATGCATGAACAACAAAGGGAAGAAGACAAAGGTGGAGGTGCTGAGATAACTGCTAACAGAGATGAAGCACCTGACCGACTACAAGATGCAACTTGGAGTCCTTCCGCCATGATCATTATTGATCCTCCCTCATATTCTGATGGCTGCAATAGGATAGATTCATGTATTTCATCGTCCCATGACACTGAACATCACAAAAATAAGGCTGACACCTGGGAAAGGAGACGAGACAACATACTGTCGTCTGACGATAGCAACCAAGTGGATCCCAAGTTTGCAGATATTCAATGTGGAGAAGTATTTCTTTTTGAAGAATTGCCAACCGGGGTTTTAGATCCCATTGGTGGATTGGAAGAGTTGTTTGCTGCCCCATCCTCCCACCCTTATGCAAGCTTAATGTCCAAAGTGTTGCACCCTCCATCGCGCCCACTTGAGGCTACTGATGCAACGATCAATGATGTTGTGCTTGCTCTCGACTGTCAACTGCTGCCACCTCCATGTGATGACGTCCAGGTTCTATCCTTCCTTGCCCCTATTATTTCTCATAAGTGCACTTATTATTTTGATTATGGGAATGAGGGAAAAAAAACATGTTTATGGATTAACCATGGGTTCGGCGAGCCTCCTCAATTGCTGATTTTTCATTATGACGTGATTGAACTTGAGTGCTGCAACATTGAATTTCTTTTTTCAGAATTTAAAGACAAGTTTGCATGGTTAAGAACAATAAAAATCGCTCGTTTACTTGTGCATTCACTGCGAAAGCCAATGAAAGTTAATGTTAGCTCGCCTTGCCTGAACATAGTGCTTTGTAAATATCTTTGTACATAGCCTATTTCGAGTAGTATAGGTTTCCTGTAAATACTTCACTCTCCTGCTTTCCCATAGGTTGCTCGCTTTGTAGGTTGTTTATTTTTTGTTTGCTTTCACTTTGCTACTGCTTTGTTCGAGGTCCATCTGCTTTTAGCTGGGCACATCTATGCGCACAACAACCATACTAATCACCTGGGGTTGTTCTACGTATTTCTTTGTGAAACTCTAATCAAGTCTTCAGAGTGGATGGTGAAGGTCTTCCATTAGTGTCAAGTGATCTGGGTGTTTGATTCAAAGAGGATAAGTTGTTGGTTTAGTCTGACTCTGACGTATTCTGAAATCTTACAGCTCTTACACATCTTAAGAATTCAACGGTCACTGTAGGGCCTTTTGTGAAGTCTAGTTAAGTGAAAAATGTAAAATTCTGCTTCAGCACCACTGTGATTCTTAGCGCTGAGTGCGAACTTCAATGCTTGCAGGTTGAAATAAGAGAGCTGAAAAGAGAAAATAAAGAAAGAAAGAAAACATTGAAAATTGAAAGAAAGAAAATTCAACTTTTTAGGGGTATCCGAGCAACTCTACCGGGGCTATGGACACCCGGCTGGCAGTAGAGCAATGTTCAAGAGAATCAAGCGACAACCTCATCGGGGTTATAGACGCCTGACTGGCAGCGAGGCAATGTACTAGATGCTTTTGGAGTTAGAATAAATTACATAGCTTAACTTGACGGAGCTTGGGTTCCTATAGCAACTGAAGGATGGGAATTAACGCAACTGCACACACTTGGATTTTCAGCATCTGAAGGTTGGGTTGGCTAGTGGTTTTGATCCTTTCGTTGGGTGTCTGGCTTGTTTGCCCTAGCGTGAAGGTCGCATCCAGACATTCTGGGTTCGTGATTCCAATTTGTCATCAAAATTTTCTGGAGCATTTCCCCAGCGAGTCGCCATTTGTTGTGCATGTTTTGCACACGTGCCCCGCCGTAGGAAGGGACCCCCTTTTTTTTTTGCTCTTGACAGGATGCTTTGCTCATGTCTTGTTTTGCGTGCCCCATTTCCAATCACAAATTGGTCATGTGCCATCAAACAATCAAATCCCCTTACCAAATCCACCTACTTAGGGTATTCAAATCCAAAAAAAATAAAAGCGTCCCTTTTTTGCCTTTTGTCTTGTTCTGTTGTTTTGGAATCGTGGACCCCTGTCATCTGGTTTTACATTTTTGACTTTGGGGCCAACCTTTTTTGGATCTGGGATGTGTTTGATGTGCTCAAATGAATTGTCAAGGTTTCGTCAACATTCAGTTAAGTTTCGGTGGTTCCGAAGCTTCGTCCCCCTTTGGCTGTTTTGGAACATCTGTGGAGCCCCGACGACCCGGCCTCTAGAGCTTGGCCCCTCCGTGGCCGTTTCTGGGACTTCGTCCCTCCATGACCATTTTGGAAACATCCGTGGACCCCTGTCGCTCCGGTTTCCACATTATTACTTTGGGGCCAACCTTTTTTTAATTTGGGATGTGTTTGATGTGCTTAAATGAACTGCCAAGGTTTCGTCAACATTCGGTTAAGTTCTGGTGGTTCCGGAGCTTCATCCCCCTTTGGCTGTTTTGGAACGTCCGTGGAGCCCCGGTGGCCCGGCCTCCAGAGCCCAGCCCCTCCATGGCCGTTTCCGGGATTTCGTCTCTCCATAGCCGTTTCCGGGACTCCATCCCTTCGCAGCCATTTTGAACATCCGTCGGCCCCTGGCGACCCGGCCTCCGGAGCCCGGCCTGTCCATGGCCGTTTTCGGGACTCCGTATCTCCGTGGCCGTTTTGAGCTTTCAATTTTTGTAAAATGAGTCCAATTTTAAGGAAGTTTTCTAGGCACTCTTCCTTCCCCTTTTCCCATGTGCTATAATTCAAAAATCTTAGTTTTGCTATGTTTTGTGAGGTCCAGGAACTTCCCTTCCAGTTTGTTGTTTCTTGTTCGCTGCCCGCCCCCTTGGGCCTGCATTTATGTTTTCGATCCAAATGAGCCCCAAATATGAATATTATGATCTTTTAATGATGCATGGATGGATCTAACAAATATTTTGCAAGATTTGACTAACGTTTTCCTTAATTTGTGTATGAAAGCACTTACGACACTTCATGTATGCAGGATTCAAGGAGCCTACTGTAGGTCCGTCAGGAGACCCATCAAGAAAGTTGAACAAGGAATACGCATAGCTCCTCTCACCATTCATTTCATGATCGCCTCTCCCGCTAGCACCCACCAACAGGGTTGGCGTTAGAAGAAGGCTTGTGCTAAGAAAGTCAAGAACAAAAATGCAAGGGGGTGGCCTTGAAGAAAGCATAATGGAGTTGTCCGCCCGAATCAAGGGAAACCAATCTATTGATGCCAATTGTCGACAGACTCGTTTGATCCAAGGAAGAGCACTGCAAACACATCAAGTATGAGGGCATATTTCAAGCAATTCTAGCTACTGTAAAAGGGGCAATCAGCTAAATGATGAAACTGCTACAACACCTGGGCACTAGATGACAAAACAGGGAAAAGACAATGATGTATTTTAAAATTAATGAATATTGTGGGGTAGGTGAAACCCTAATGTAATCAAATATGAGCCAATCATTGTGATTCAATCCTAGCCATTCATTTGGGCTTTGGAAAACTATAAATAGGGGCTTGCCCCTCATTTGTAAGGGTTGGAGAGCTGTTGTAAAAAAAATATTTTGCAGCAATAGAAGATATCATTGCATGATTTTATGGATGTTCTCTTTGATTTTGCTCATCTTGCATGCATGATTCTACTTCCATGTTAGTTCTAGTATTAGTTTTTTTGAATGGCTGTCAAGATGGTGTTGTTGTTATAGTATTTGATGAGCTTCTAGCCCATACTTTTAGCACTTGTTGATGACAAGCTGCTGTGCAAAGTTAGAATGGGCTTCTTTTTGTCATTGCTGCAACCTAGTTCAATTGCATGTTCATGATGTGTATGTGTAATTTGAAAATCAGCAGACCTTAGAAGATTGCACTGGTTTTGTGTAGCTGTAGGTTTCTCTCTTGGTCAAGCAAAACTTAGTTTAGGAAGCCTGTCTACTTTGGCAGCCACCATTGTTACTGTTTATTCGTAGCTTAGGATTAGAATAGCTTTCTTAACCCTTCTCCTTTTGTTGTTTATTTTAATCCTTGGCTAGAGTAGGATCCAAAGCATCACCATAAAGCCAAATCAGATGAACTTGATGAGTTTCAACTTGCTGTTTTGAGTGGACAACCATTGTTCATTCACTTCTAGCACTTTGAAACTGCATTTGCAAACCCAACTTCCCACACTTTGTAACTCATCCCTAAGACCGCCTTATGATTCCAGCAAATCACATGAAACAACTGAGATATTCCAAGCACTATCAAGACCTGACATTAGAGACCTTGGGATAGTGTTATGCAATTTGATTGTGGAAGATTGTCTTTCAAGAGAGGTAGTGCACCTACACACTGCCTGTGTTGAGAAGTGCATAAAAAACACATCAACAAAATTGGCGCTAGAAGGAGGGCTTGACATGTTGAGACTACAAAGCTGAAAGTTGGAAATCATAGAGAGCACTTTCAAGAAGAAATCTAAGATAGGGAGATCTCTTTCAATGCTAAAAATATGAAAATTCTGAAGGCAAGTAGAAGTTGAGTCAAAATGGAGCGACATGCACAAATTGACATCACTCAGCTGCATGCAGATTTGAACAAGAGACTGAAGAAGCCATTGCAACACTTCACATTGGTGGATAGATGTCGGATCCATTGCACTCGTAGGCACAACGAGTTCGGGTGTTTGAATTTCTTGAGCAGAATTGAAAAGGTTTTGCAAGGAGAAATTCCCTTTTGGGAAATATACCAGTCCTTGGCTCTCAAAGACCCAAAGGAAGAGTTGACAACCATGGCAGCCAAAGCATTCAAGGAGCTGATCCAAGAACATTTGAGCAGCAAGGATGGACCAAGATTGGAGGAAGTACTAATGGAAAGTTGGTGTAGATTTCACAATGCACCGCATTCAAAATTTACGTGCCCATCATGTGACAACATCATCGCTCAAGCCAAGGGTTGTTCGAATAAGTTGGAGTAGCCAACTCTCAATGAGGAGAATTCATCCCATGAGGCAGAAGAGCTATCAACATCTGTAGGAAAACACCTTGAAGATGAACCAACTAATTGGACACAAGTTGGTGTTGGGACAACAGATATAGAAAATGAAAACCAAGATGGAGGAGCTGAAAGTCTTGGGACAGCAAAGTGCATTGATGAAAATCTGATTGAAACTAATTTAGAAGGTCTTCCCTCCACCAATCGAAGGCAGTCCTCCACTCCAGAAGAAGAGCAATTGGTAGGTGATGATGAACCAATGAAGTCTGCAGTCGTGCATGTTGGGACAACCAATGAAGATGTTGAAGAACAAGAAGAAGAAAAGGTTGAAAACATTGGAGCAGCAGAAAATGATGATGAAGGTATATGTGAAATCAAATTAGAAGATCTCTCCTTCGTCAATAATAGTGATCGAGGATCTGAAAATACAGATTTGGAGGAGTGGGAGCAACCACTCGCCACGGTTGTCTACCATCAAGCTTCTTCTTCAAGTGATGATGAGGACCCAATAGCAGAAAGATATGACCAACTCATCTCCAGATTAGCAAAGGATTGGTCCAAACTAACATGTCAAGTGGATTTGGAGGTACTGCTACTGCCAAATTGGTGCAGACTTCATGATTCATCACACTCGGAGTTTGCATGCGAACTGTGCCAAGAAGCCATCAAGCAAGTCTAAGAACAACCAAGGCAGCCAAATACCCGACCTCCTCTACTTGCTGCACATATCGAAGAAGAAGACCAAAAGCTTGAATTAAGTGATGGCTCAATTAAAGGTAGGCCTCAAGAGGATGTTAGGGCAGCAATAGAAGAAGGACACCAATACAGTTTCAGAATTTAGAGTGATGAAGTAGATCAAGTGGGAATGCTGTCCACCAGTCATCAAGAAGTTCTTCCTCTTGCAGAGCAGTTATGTGCCATGGATGATGGGTTTTTTGGCGAGTCTTTGGAGGGAGATTGCGTAGTGAATTTTGGTCCCCTTGATGAGGTGCCATTAATTGATGATTTCTTTCCATTGGAAATTGTACTACGAAAGTATGCTCATGTCGAGGAAGAGCACATCCCAGAAGACGATAGCGATGAATACATACTCCTTGAGCCCCCAAATAGTGATGCACTAGAGTTTCTAGATTGGGAGAGGAGCTCCTTCTCCATTTACAATGATAGTGAGCAAGAGGAAATGAGTGAACATCATAATGAGATGCATGAACAACAGAGGGAAGAAGACAAAGGCGGAGGTGCTGAGATAGCTGCTAACAGAGATGAAGCACCCGACTGACTACAAGATGCAACTTGGAGTCCTTCCGCCATGATCATTATTGATCCTCCCTCATATTCTGATGGCTGCAATAGGATAGATTTGCGTATGTCATCATCCCATGACACTGAACATCACAAAAATAAGGTTGACACCTGGGAAAGGAGACGAGATAACATACTATTGTCTTAGGACAGCAACCAAGTGGATCCCAAGTTTGCAGATGATCAATGTGGAGAAGTATTTCTTTTTGAAGAACTGCCAACCGTGGTTGTAGATCCCATTGGTGGATTGGAAGAGTTGTTTGCTGCCCCATCCTCCCACCCTTATGCAAGCTTAATGTCTGAAGTGTTGCACCCTCCATCATGCCCGCTCGAGGCTACTGATGCAACGATCAACGATGTTGTGCTTGTTCTCGACTGTCCAATGCTGCCACCTCCATGTGATGACATCCAGGTTCTATCCTTCCTTGCCCCTATTATTTCTCATAATTGCACTTATTATTTTGATTATGGGAACGAGGGAAAATGAACATGTTTATGGATTAACCATGGGTTTGGCGAGCCTCCTCAATTGCTGATTTTTCATGATGACGTGATTGAACTTGAGTGCTGCAACATTGAATTTCTTTTTTCAGAATTTAAAGACAAGTTTGCATGGTTAAGAACAATAAAAATCGCCCGTTTGCTTGTGCATGCACTGCAAAATCCAATGAACGTTAATGTCAACTCGCCTTGCCTAAACATAGTGCTTTGTAGATATCTTTGTACATAGCCTGTTTCGAGTAGTATAGGTTTCCTGTAAATACTTCGCTCTGCTGCTTTCCTATAGGTTGCTCGCTTTGTAGGTTGTTTGATTTTTGTTTTCTTTCGCTTTGTTGCTGCTTTGCTCGGGGTCCATCTGCTTTTAGCTGGGCACATCTATGCGTACAACAACCATACTTATCGCCTGGGGTTGTTCTACGTATTTCTTTGTGAAACTCTAATCAAGTCTTCAGAGTGGATGGTGAAGGTCTTCCGTTAGTGTCAAGTGATCTGGGTGTTTGATTCAAAGAGGATAAGTTGTTGGTTTAGTCTGACTCTGACGTATTCTAAAATCTTACAGCTCTTACACATCTTAAGAATTTGACGGTCTCTATAGGGCCTTTTGTGAAGTCTAGTTAAGTGAAAAATCAAAAATTTTGCTTCAGCGCCACTGCGATTCTCAGCCCAGAGCGCAAGCTTCAATGGTTGCAGGTTTAAATAAAAGAGTTGAAAAGAGAAAAGAAATAAAGAAAGAAAACATTGAAAATTGAAAGAAAGAGAAAATTCAACTTTTCAGGGGTATCCGAGCAACTCTACCGGGGCTATGGACGCCCGACTGGCAGTAGAGCAATGTTCAGGAGAATCACAACGACAACCTCATCGGGGCTATGGACACCTGACTGGCAGTGAGGCAATGTACTAAATGCTTTTATAATTAGAATAAACTACGTAGCTTAACTTGATGGAGCTTGGGTTCCTATAGCAACTGAAGGATGGGAATTAACGCAACTGCACACACTTGGATTTTCAGCATACTGAAGGTTGGGTTGGCTAGTGGTTTTGATCCTTTGGTTGGGCATCTTGTTTGCTTGTCCTAGTGTGAAGGTCAGAACTAGAGATTCTGGGTTCGTGATTCTAGTTTGTCATCAAAATGCTCTGGAGCATTTCCCCAGCGAGTCACCATTTGTTGTGCATGTTTTGCACACACGCCCCGCCATAGGCAGGGACCCTTTTTTTTTTTTGCTCTTGACAGGATGCTTTGCTCTTGTCTTGTTTTGCGTGCCCCATTTTCCTAGCTCAAATTGGTCATATGCCATCAAATGATCAAATTCCCCTTACCAAATCCACCTACTTAGGGTATTCAAATCTGCAGAGAAATAAAGTCACCCGTCCCTTTTTTTCCTTTTGTCTTGTTCCTGCTGTTTTGGAAACATCTGTGGACCCCTGTCGGTTCGGTTTCCACATTTTTGACTTTGGGGCCAACCTTTTTTGGATCTGGGATGTGTTTGATGTGCTTAAATGAACTGCCAAGGTTTCATCAACATTCGGTTAAGTTTCGGTGGTTTCGAAGCTTCGTCCCCCTTTGGCTGTTTTGGAACATCCATGGAGCCCTGGTGACCCAGCCTCCGGAGCCCGGACCTTCCATGGCCGTTTCCGGGACTCTGTCCCTCTTTGGCTGTTTTGAACATTTGAGGAGCCTTGGCGGCCCGGCCTCCGGAGCCCGGCCCCCGGAGCCCGGCCCCTCCGTGGCCATTTCCTGGACTCCGTCCCTCCGTGACCGTTTTGGAAACATCCGTGGACCCCCGACGCTCCGGTTTCCACAATTTTTACTTTGGGGCCAACCTTTTGATCTCGATGTGTTTGATATGCTTAAATGAACGCCAAGGTTTCCAACATTCGTTAAGTTTCGGTTCCAGGCTTCGCCCCTTTTGGCTATTTTGAACATCCATGGAGCCCCGGGACGACAAATTCTCCTGAGTTCGGCTCCTCCATGGCGCTTCCTGTGACTCCATCCCTCTTTGGCCATTTTGAACATCCTGTGGAGCCCCACCATTTCGTTCGCCCCTCCTGGCTATTTTCGGGCCCCCCCCATTTTTTGGATTCCGTGATCCCCGTCGCTCCCTGGTTTCCACATTTTTTACTTTGGGGCCAACCTTTGGATCTGGGATGTTTGATGGTTTAATGAACCGCTAAGGTTCATTAACATTCGCGAAAACTGGTTCGAGTTCGCCCCTTTGGTCAAGGAACGCCCATGAGTTCCCCGGCGTCTGGGCCGAGCCTGGAAATTCTCTCAGGGCTATTTCCCCGGATTCATCTTCTCCGTATATTTTCGACTCCGCCTTCGTGGTCAAGCGAACATCCGTCGGCCCCTGGCGACCCGACCTCCGGAGCCCGGCCCCTCCGTGGCCGTTTCCGGGACTCCATCTCTCCGTGGCCGTTTTGAGCTTCCAGTTTTTGTAAAATGAGTCCAATTTTAAGGAAGTTTTCTAGGCACTCTTCCTTCCCCTTTTCCCATGTGCTATAATTGAAAAATCTTAGTTTTGCTATGTTTTGTGAGGTCTGAGAACTTCCCTTCCGGTTTGTTGTCCCTTGTTCGCTGCCCGCCCCTTTGGGCTTGCATTGATGTTTTCGATCCGAATGATCCCCAAATATGAATATTATGATATTTTGATGATGCATGGATGGATCTAACAAAATTTTGCAAGATTTGACTAACGTTTTCCTTAATTTGTGTATGAAAGCACTTACGACACTTCATGTATGCAGGATTCAAGGAGCCTACTATAGGTTCGTCAGGAGACCCATCAAGAAAGTTGAACGAGGAATACACATAGCTCCTCTCACCATTCATTTCATGATCGCCTCTCTCGCTAGCACCCACCAACAAGGTCGGCATTATAAGAAGGCTTGTGCTAAGAAAGTCAAGGACAAAAATGCAAGGGGGTGGCCTTGAAGAAAGCATAAGGGAGTTGTCCGCCCAAATCAGGGGAAACCAATCTATTGATTCCAATCGTCGACAGGCTCGTTTGATCCAAGGAAGAGCACTGTAAACACATCAAGTAAGAGGGAAAATTTCAAGCAATTCTAGCTACAATAAAAGGGGCAATCAGCTAAATGACGAAACTGCTACAACACCTAGGCACTAGATGACAAAACAGGGAAAAGACAATGATGTATTTTAAAATTGCTAAATATTGTGGGGTAGGTGAAACCCTAATGTAATCATATATGATCCACTCATTATGATTCAATCCTAGCCATTTATTTTGGCTTTGGAAAACTATAAATAGGGGCTTGCCCCTCATTTGTAAGGGTTTGAGAGCTGTTGTAAAAAAAATATTTTGCAGCAATAGAAGACAACATTGCATGATTTTATGGATGTTCTCTTTGATTTTGCTTATCTTGCATGCATGGTTCTACTTCCATGTTAGTTTTAGTATTAGTTTCTTGAATGGCTGTCAAGATGGTGTTGTTGTTATAGTATTTGATGAGCTTTCAGCCCATACTTTTAGCACTTGTTGATGACAAGTTGCTGTGCAAAGTTAGCCTGGGCTTCTTTTTGTCATTGCTGCAACCTAGTTCAATTGCATGTTCATGATGTGTATGTGTAATTTGAAAATCAGTAGACCTTAGAAGATTGCACTGGTTTTGTGTAGCTGTAAGTTTCTCCTGGTCAAGCAATACTCAGTTTAGGAAGCCTATCTACTTTAGGAGCCACCATTGTTACTATTCATTCGTAGCTTAGGATTAGAATAGCTTTCTTCACCCTTCTCCTTTTGCTGTTTATTTTAATCCTTGGTTAGAGTAGGATCCAAAGCATCACCATGAAGCCAAATCAGATGAACTTGATGAGTTTCAACTTGTTGTTTTGAGTGGACAACCACTGTTCATTCACTTCTAGCACTTTGAAACTGCATTTGCAAACCCAACTTCCCACACTTTGTAACTCATCCGTAAGACCGCTTTGTGATTCTAGCAAATCACATCAAACAACTGAGATATTCCAAGCACTGTCAAGACCTGACATTAGAGACCTTGGGATAGTGTTATGCAATTTGATTTTGGAATATTGTCTTTCAAGAGAGGTAGTGCACCTACGCACTGCCTGTGTTGAGAAGTGCATAAAAAACACATCAACAGGTATGTCGAAGAGGTGTGGAAGGTCAATAAGGAAAAATTTGGACTATTTTTTGTATACATTTGTGTAGTACATGAGTTAAATTGGTAGAAAATTTAAAAAATGATTGTGTGTGTAACAAAGGTCTCAATGGAGAAGTGGTAGCTTCAAATCAACTATGCATCCACTCACAAGGATCCAAACACAATTGAAAACCCTTCAAATCATGAAGATAATTATAATCCATTAGCAATAGGCTCATCTTATGTTTGCAATAGGGTGAGAGGGATAGAAAGAGGGAGAGATAGAGGGGGGAAAAGTGAGAGAGAGAGAGAAAGAGGGGAAAGGAGATAGAGGCAAAGGCAAAGATGGAGATGGAGATGGAGAAGGAGAGGGAGATGGATATAAAGTAGAGAGAGATAGAGATAGAGACAAAAATGGAGATGGAGAAGGAGGAGAGGGATATGGAGGAGAGGAAGATATAAAGAGAGATGGGAGAGAGGGATAAACAAATATGGAAGAGATAAATATATAGAGAGGGAGAGAATGTGAGACAAAGGTGTGTGTGTGTGTGTGTGTGTGTGTGTGTGTGTGTGTGTGTGTGTGTGTGTGTGTGTGTGTGTGTGTGTACATGTATGTATGTATGTATAAAAAGTGAGATAAAGAGAGGGAGAGCTATAGGGGTAGAGAGATTGAGAAATAACTAGATAGAGACAGAGTGAAAGATGGAAGAATAAATATGGAGAGATGGAGAGAGATGCAAAGAGATATAGATATAGAGGTATAGGAAGAGGGAGAGGGAGAGAGAGGGAGACATGTCTAAAAATAGAGAGGGAGAGAGGAAGATAAAGGTAAAGATGGAGATAGATCAAGAGAGAAAAAGGGGGACAAGTAGATAGAGATAGATGTAGAGGGAAATATAAAGACAGAGAGAGATAGGAAAATATTGATGAAGAGATATAAATTTATATAAAGGAGGAAGAAGAGGGAGATAAAGAAGAAGAGATAGAGATATATAGAGGAAGAAGGAGAGGAAGATGGAGATTTAGAGGAAGAGGGAGAGGGAGAGATGGAGATATAGATGGTGAGATATAGTGATAGAGAGATATAGGTATAAGAATAAATAGAGATACGAGGAGAGGGAGATAGAGATTGAGAGATAGACAAACAAAGAGAAGTACAAGTATAGACAAATAGAGGAGAGAGGGAGAGAGAAATATGGGTGATAGAGGGAGAGAGAACAAGGAAGATAGATCGATATATGGGAAGATATTGAAGGGAGAGAGATATGGGATGAGAAAGGGAGAGAGGTAGAGATAGAGACAAGTAATAGAGAGGGAGAGAGATAGAGAAAGGGAGGAGAGATAGATATAGAGATAGGTAGGGAGAAACAAGGATTGTGTGTGAGTGAGAGATATAGAGATAGAGATAGAGATGGAGAAATATGGAGTGTGTGTGTGTGATGAGAGAGATAGAGAGGGGGAGATATATAAATAAAAAATGGAGGGAGAGAGGGAGAGATAGGGATAGAAAGAGGGAGAGATAAAGAGATAGATATATAGTAGAAAAAATAGAGGGGGGAGAGAGAGAGAGAGATGTAGGGAGAGATAAGGAGTTACATATGGGGGAGATACATAGAGAGGAAGATAGATATAGTAATGGATATGAAGATGGAGATGGATCAAATCTTTCACATATTTTGTATACACATTTCCTAGTGAACATGTCTTCTAGGGGGGCATTGCAATATCTTCCAATAAATGTATAAATAGAGAAGTGATAGCTTCAAATAAACTATGCATCCAATTATATGGATCCAATCATGACCAAAATAAAAAATTTGAATCAAGAAGATAATTAGGCTCCATTATAAATAGGTTCATGTTATGTTTGTAATAGGGAGAGAGGGAGAAGGAGGGAGAGGTAGGGGTAGAAAGAGGGAGATATAGAGGAGGGAAGAGCAAGAGAGAGAGTGTGTGTGTGGGATAATGAGATAAATATAGAGGGGAAGATAGAGATGGAGATGGAGAGGAACATTTATTTTAAAAGAAAAATTATCCTCAGAGCCCATTGCAAATTAATTAATAAAAATAGATTGTTGAGCATAAGGATTTATTGCATGAAGTAGCACTCAATGATCTTTGAAAGGCCAATAAACCCTATTTGTATGTAATCATTTTTCCCATCTTTTTTCATAAAGAAAACCTTTGAAAAATTATCTTGACTCCACTTTTATATGGTAGGGTGTTGGAGTTATCTTTTCAAGTGGGCTTAGTCTATCTTTAGACCCATGAATAATTTATGTCTATCTTTTAGAAAATTAGTTGTATTTAAATAGTGAGAATGATGATTTGTTTTGTATTATATCATTTATCAAAGTTTAATTTTTGGTATGATTGACATTTATTCGATCTTTTAATATTTTTTATGGGTTGGATCATTTAATTGTGATAGCTTAACCAAATGATAAGTTCTAATTTAGATATATGTTACATCTGATTATATTAATTATCTAACATTCAAAATATATTTCATGAGTTAAAAATTTATGTTTGATAGTTCCAGTTCAAAATTGAAATGGTGCGGTACCCCTACTTCTAAACCTTGTTCAATGAGAACTATTGCTTGCAAAACCTGTATCCAATGACTCCTTATATTTATCATATTCTTTTATCTAATTTTCTAATTTGATTGAATTTTGTTTTTCTCTTTTAATATGGATAATTATTCTTTTAGATATTTCATTGTTATCAAACATCACAATAAATATTGATTCCTTTATTGGTGGATACTCATCACTTTCAACAAAAATCCTCTTGGTGCACTCAATCGAGGCTTCTTTAGCCTTTTTCATCCTTTTTTGGAATCTTCTTTATCTTATTTGGTTTTGTTTCACTATTCTTTCTTCTTCCATGTGCAGATCTCATGAGCTATCTTAATTTCTTCAAAAAATTATCTTAATTTCTTGTTATCTCCTTTTGGAATGGGTGTTTTTTTGGAATTTTATTAATCCTTTTATTCATCCCTAACGGTTTTGTTAGACCTACTTTAGTGCTATCATCTTCTTAGGATCCCCCTTCATTCCTTGTTAGACCTACTTTAGTGGTAAATTCTTTAGGTTGAACAATATAGATTTTCTCATCTAAATCTCCATATGATAATGTTATATCAAAAATTATTTTGTCCATTTCATAAAAAAAGATGTAGCTATAGACAATAACATCCTAATGAAATTAAACATAGATATAAGAGGAAAGATCTCACTAAATTATATTCCTTCTACCTTAGAATAATCCATTGCACCAACTATCCTTGTACATTTCTAATATTTTTTCTACTCTAAATTTCTTCTTGTACACCCACTTGAACCAATGGGTTCCTTCAATTAAATCAACGAAGTCCAAAATCCTTTTTTGTGGTTTCACCATCTCATCTTTCATGGATTTTATTTAAGATTTATTCTCCTACTAATATTAAAAATTTATAGTTTAATTGAAAAAACATAAGATATTCATAACTATATTATCTATCCCTTATTTACATATTCATTTCAAATAACAAACATCATTTGAACAAAGTGGATTTGGGTATGACAAGGAGAATGCTATAAAATACAGTATATTTTGGAACATGCAATTTATTATAGTAGGTATTTTGTGCAATTTGAAGTGTGTATTATGAAGGTTAGACCCCCTATGCCATAACATGTAGGTTAAAAACAAAGAATGTTTTGACACCTAAAATTTCTTATATGATATTCATAACTATACTTATCTACATATATATTTGAAATAACATCACCATTTGATGGCAATGTGTTTAGGTATGAGAAATTGCAAGTTTCAAAACCCACTATGTTTTATAACCTATAGTTCATAGAGTACCCAATAACACACATTATTTTTCAACCACTAATGTGGATAAATATATTAAATTTACCTAATTTACCTCTAGTTGTAACTTAACTTTAATAGTAACCCTATATCAAAACCTAATGTTATTCCCTAACCCTTACCCAAATCCTGACCCTAACCCTAGCACTAACTGTAACCCTTATTCCAACCCTCACACTAACCCTAACCCTAATCCTAACCTTTATTTGTATCCTAGCCCTAACACTAACCTGAACCCTTACCCTTCCTACAATATTTTTCCCCTTGAGTGTAGTTGATTTGTATTGGGAAAATTTGTACACATTAATTTGTGGGACATCACAAAGCACTCCACAAGAAGCATAAATTTGGTGGAAACAAAATATGATTGAATACCCTCATATTATTGCACAATACATGCATTTATGCCACTCATTTTTTAGAAAAAGGATACTTCAAAAGGATATGTTCATGTGAAAGACTATTGATATAGGTATGAGTGCAAACATAGGCGATTAACACATGTTTATGGATTCATATGGATGCATGGTGCACCAAATGTAGATAATATTGATTGGACTAATAAATAACAACAAATAAATGATGAAACTTATTTCCACTATATTAATCATGAATGAAATCCTAGACAAGATATCCATCAACGAAACATACATATATGTCTACAATAATTGTTCAAGTATTATAGCCAATTTACACATCAAATATTATATTGATGGCATTCCATAATTTTTCTCAATGGATCCATGTCTTGAAAACACAAGACAACTCATAAAAACAAATTTCAACAATGACTATGAAGAGATACAAAATATCATGGAGATACATATGATGTGTAAAGAAGGTGCATATCTATGAAAGAAACGCGGAAAATTGGTCTACAGATAAATATCTCAATACCTATTACTATTTCAATTTATGTACAAAATTATATTATTGTACAAAATTATTAAATTTAACATAATTTTGTTACTCAAATGATAATAAGGTATAATTCTCCATGGCCATTAAATTTGGAAGGATCAAAATTATATGAAGATATACTAAATGGTGAAAAAAATTGCATCATTATTGGTAGCCCTCCCTTCTTCTTCTTGGTTAATTAAGTGTCTTTTTAGTGAAGAAATATACATCAATAGAAGAAATTAAATGGGTTATTGTCAAGTAAATCTTGACAATATAATTTGTAACAAATAAATTATAAACAAAACTTGACTATATGAAAATGAACTCTCACTAAAATCAAATGAATACATAGATAGTGGTTATATTAT
Organism: Sequoia sempervirens; assembly: GCA_007258455.2. Lineage (NCBI taxonomy): Eukaryota > Viridiplantae > Streptophyta > Pinopsida > Cupressales > Cupressaceae > Sequoia > Sequoia sempervirens. The sequence goes on along the minus strand of VDFB02000003.1, from coordinate 122,557,052 downwards.
TGGTGGTCGCTCTTAGTTTCATTCCTTCTTTTTCTTTTTGGATTAATTAAGAGTTTTTAAGTGAGAATATTAGAAGAAATATATATAGATAGAAATTAAATAGATTATTGTCAAGTAAATTGTGATATGGAATCTTGTCATGTTTTAATAAATTCATATTTGTGACATGAAATCTTATCTTGTTATATTAAATTCATCTATTTGTAATATTCCCAAAAGATCTTGACTTTCCATTTTTTAAATAATCATAAATCATGATGAAACAATAAAATCTTGAGCTTATGTTTAGTTTTTTATTCAATTTAAATATGTTTAAATGAAAATAAGAACTCTATTTAGTCTTCACATAAACACATACATTTTATTTAAATATTTTGTTGCATTTTGTCATCATTAAACAAATATGTGAATTAAGTAATTGCTATTTTTGAATTAACAATGGTGTTGGACCATATTAATGTTTGTACTCTATAGAATGGTATGATAATTTCTGAACTTATTAATGAAAACATGCGTAACAAATACACAACTCTTGTATTTAAGAATTTGGCTCATGGATGTGTTGTTGGGTGAATTCACTGTTCTATATGTATGTCTTAAAGGTGTTTGGATCAAAAGATATTAAATAAACAATGTTTTTGGCATATGTTGTCTTGAAGAAATGTGTAATAGTTATAAACATGTACTATGATATTTTCTTCTATTTTATCATGTGAAGCATGTGTAGAAGCATCCTAAAACTATCATTTCTTCATAAATGTAAGAACAATTAAATTATGTTAATCTTGTAATCTATGCATTCAATCATTATTCAATGAGAAAATTATAGGCAAATAACATATGAAGAAAAATATAAAAAAAAGACCATAGATCATATAATTATTTAACCTTTTCATTCAATCACTACACAATAGAAAAATTACAAAAAGATTGTATAATTATATCAAGAAAATAGCATATACTATTTTCTTTTAATCATATTTTCAATTTGTTTTTTGATTATTTTTTTTTTTGGATAAAAATGGTTTTTTCTGAAACCTTGTATGAGATTTTATATTTGATTCCATAGCAAACCCATCGATCTTTTAAGGGGAAAAGCAATATAACAAACCCATGAAATCTAATCAATGTAGAAATTATGAAATCATATGAATCCAAATGCAAAAAATTGTTGACTAGGGAAATTTATAAACTAGTTTGCAAATAAATATAATAGTCTCAATCGTGGCTTAGGTTACAGGATTAAACTATGGGCTTAAAGATACCATTGACTTCAATACTGATTTATCTCATTACATGCTCGTTCCCAAAAGAGTTAGGAGTATAGAGCAAAGTAAAGGGGAAAAAAAATGAATAAAAATTCATGTTTGAGCATATATATATATATATATATATATATATATATATATATATATATATATATATATATATATATATATATATGCACTTTGTCTCCTTTGTCTCCTAATCAGATGGGAATGATAGGCAGATGGTTCAGCTATCTCTTTCCCCTGGTTTAGTGGGGATTATAGTTGCACCGGTCGAGTTTTTAGATCCAGATCCCCCAACTCTATTCCCCACCTCGAAATGATGGGTCATTCCCTTGAGCCTACTGGGTCCATCATTCATTGGTCCCATCTTAACAACTATTGCCGCTGGGGGAAGGGAAATATTGTTGATAGAATTTGCATTGCATTTATTCCACAAACTAAATTATAGAAACGTAATATAACTATTTTTCTTATGTACACAATAAAAAAAATGGATTCAAAATCTCATTAAAGGAAATAGGCAGAGAGGCAGAGTATACATCTAACTGTTTGTTAAAGTTGCAAATAAGAGAGAAATCTCTCACTGCTGGCAACATTTGGTAAATAGTAAGTTCAATCTGGTAGATTGGGCCAAAGCCCTTACTTTGGCAGCTTAGCTGGTAACCCCTGCCTTGATCGGGCCAAATCCCTTACTTTGGACATACTACACATGGCCACGGCTTCTCTAATGTCTGCCACCATTGAGAGCTAGATGGGATCTGTGCTAAGAGCTGGTGAATACCCAGCTTGGCTTCTATCCTCACGAAAGATTCTGGTCAGCCACCTTAATCCTCTTCAGCGCCCTCACCCTCATCCATCATCGAGAAACTCTCTCCTTCTCCATTTCCCTGCACAACAAAAAAAGCATTTAGGGATGAACTCGACTATCGACATATCCATCGTTTTAAAATTCCCACTTCTAAAACATTTAATGTATGCTGTGTGCGCGGGATTTTGATGCGGAAACGGGGCAGTTAATTCACACGGGAACAAAATCCCTCATAACGGAAAATCTGGAAAGCTACTGGAGAGGTGGGGTTAAAAGTGAGCGAATAGGAAGGGTGTGGTTAAGAGTGGGCCCGACCACCTAAGCAGTCAACGCTTAGAGTGTGACGATTAAGCTGTCCCGGTTAGGACATCCCTTTGAAACTGCGTTTTAAAAAAAAATTAAATGCTTGTCTTAAGTCACTCTAAAAATATGGAATGTTAAAAAGGAAATATGTCAAAAAAAAAAGTCAAGGGAATGGATAGAGAGAACAGTTCACGGATTAAAGCTGAGACTTATTAAAAGAAACAAATAAAAAAAACTAACCGAATGCTATGTGAATGGGCGATGGAATTTTATCTTTCTTTTAGAAGTCACTTTACCCATTATAAGACTTCGATTTAGGTCTAAGTCTCATATTAAAAAAAAACATTCCTTAAATTAAGGAAAGGGGAATATATTCCCCCATTTCCCTTATAAAGAGATCCATGTTATTTTAAAATAAGATTAAATGTAGGATGAATATTAGGTAACATTAGAATTTTAGAAAGAAAAAAATAAGCTTTTCTTTTCTTCTTGTTATTTTAAAAGTTCTTTTAGAAAGTAAAATAATATATATGAAGGAAATGATATTTTTATTTGTATATGACAATTGTTATTAATTTTGATTTTTTTAAAAAATAAATAAATTATATATAAGATAATTATCATTTACATATATATGAAAATAAATGTTAGTTAAATATAAATAAATATGTATATGATAATATTTATTGATAATAACAAATAAATCTTAATGGTTTTGCAAACATTGCAACTAGTGCGAATGAGCGTGGGTGAGGAAATTTGAATTCCTCTGATCTGGGTGACGATGGGGAGGATGATTCAGACGAGGATGGGTTTGTGCTGGTTGCTCCTGCGTGCTGTGTGAACGACGTTTGCTATGATGCGTGTGTTGGGGAGGGTGCTGGCTTTGAAGGGCTTTGGCTGTGGCAGGCTTATTCTTCCCTTTTTCCTGCCTTGGCGTCTGCTTTTGGATACTCCTACTGCCGGGGGTGTCTTGAATCTTTTGAATTTGGTGTCGATGGTGATGTTGGTGGTGGTGTCGATGGCACTGAGCTGGTTGTTGCTCATGCTTGGACTCGTTCTCTACTTCTTCCGACTTTGGTGTCTGTTGGGTTGCGGAGTAGTGCAGGTATCTCATTTTCCTTTGTCAGTGGTGGGGATGGTGAATCTGTTCGCTACCTCCTTGCTCTCTGAGGGATTGCTCCCCTTGTGTGGGTTGTGTGGAGACTATCACACATCTTTTTTTTCTGTTCTGGCGGTTGTTGTGCTCCTTTCTGGCTGGTTGCGGTGGACTCTTGTTGCTGCTAGGTAGTTTATGGGTGAATCCACTGGGTTTGGCTCTTGGTTTGGCACAGTGAGCATGGAGTGTAAGAGAAGTGTGAGGGAGCCTTTGTAGCTTGGTTGTGTGGGCTTCCTTTGTGCTTTGGAGCAGGGGGTGCTCGGTTGGGCCCCTCCCTTGGCTTTACTTGGGGTCTTTTCTAACCTTGGTGCTGCTGATTGGTGTGATGATGATGTGGAGGCTATGACTTATGTGGTTGGTGGGTCTTTTTTGGCCCGTTGCTTTCTGAGTGCCAATATTGAGTATGTTGTCCTCGACACTGGTTTGGAGACTTCTCTACTTTGGGGTCTCTCTATCTGCTGGTGGAAGCTGATTCTATTGTTCTATTGGGATTCTTTTCCTAAAGTGAGAATTGCTTTGGTGGTGGTCGGTCTTGGTGAGGATACTCCTTGGTGGAGTTGGCTCTCTGAGGTTGGGTTGCTGCAGGTTGTTAGCTTCCCTCTGTAGTGGTGTTATGTGGGTTCTTTGCTATTGGTCTTGTGGTGGCTGTGGAGACCTTGCTTTGTTTTGTGGGGGTGGGGTTTGTGCTTATGGAAGGTTTGAAGGTTGGTGGAAATGGTTGTGGAGGTGCTTATGCTTGGTTGTAGGAGTGGGCCCTATCCCCTGGTTTTTGGGGTGCCCCTTGAGATGGAAGGTGCTTCAGCTGTGGTTGGAGTTGATGGTTTTATGGTGTTCTGGGTTGGTTTTGTTGTTGGTTGGGAGGCTTTTTTTGTCCCTCCTCCTTTTTCTTCCAACTGGATGCCTTTGGAGGAGTTGTGGTTCTGTACTACTGATGTTCTTGCTTGCTTCTTGTTCATACAATCGCGGTGTTCTATTGAGGTGAATATCGCTCCTATTGAGGTGGAGTTGGTGATTGTAGGTGTGGTGCATTGTGCATCTATCCTTTGTTGGTTCCTATTGAGGTGGAATGTTCTTGCTCAGGAGGGAGGTTTTGCTGGTAGTTTTGGTCCCCTTTTCTTCCTCTCCTATAGAGGGGAGCCCCACCCTATTGAGGTGGTCTTGGGGTTGGTGTCGGGTTGGTCGATGCCTCTTGATGAATGTTTCTCTACTGCAAGTGGTGGTTCTTACCCCTTTGCATTTGTGAGCACGTTAGGCTTTGGTTTGTTTACTTCAAGCAGAAGATCTACTGCAGGTCTGTTGTTGCAGTTGGATTGTAGCCTTATGAGTGGAAGGTTGGTTACTGGCCTGCTATTACAGGGTCTTGGTTCTATGTGTTTAGTTGCTCCTGGTTTTAGTGCCAGGAAGGGATTGTAAGTTTGTTACTAGCTTGGATTGCTCTTGGTCCTTAGTGTCCTGTCCCTCTTGGTCATCTGTGATCAGGTGTTGGTTGTTCTCTGTTGTCATTGTGTTGATTTCTTGCTGTTGATGGCCTGTTGGGCCTTGTTCTAAAGGGTCTGCACCCTTGTTTTGTTGCTCTTCTCATTTTCTTGGTTGTTGGCCCGCAGGGCCTTGTTCTAAAGGGATGACACCCTTTATTTGCCGCTTTTAATTTCAAAAACAAATAAATCTTAATTTTTTTTATTTTGTTCATGAATTCGGGATTAATTATTAAATATGCATATGTGTATTATACATTAAAATGGTCTTTTACTCTCCTACATCTATTAACCTTTAGACATATATTAGTGATCTTCTTTTCTTTTATGCGATCATATCAATTTAATTCTTGGATCTTTGGTTTCTGTGAAAATTCTTAAATGATTTCACTTGTGAATTTTAGAAATACTTAGCTAAGAAATATCTTGATAGAATAAAGTTCATTTTAGATTCTTCCTTATGTGGACTTAGTAGGTATTGTTTATAAAATTAAAATCATTATATTATTTGTTATTTGTTTTTATAATAGGCCTGAGTGATTCATTTATTTTTGGGTTATGATGCGATAAACCTAGCTTATTATCCATTAACATTACTTGATATACTTATACCTATTAGACTATCTATGAATTCATATTTATTCATTGCAATTTTTAATGTTGAAACAATAATTGATGGACTTTCATTTTAGATAGCTTTAAGACTCAACTTTATTAATTACATATATTATGATAGTTCAATTTATTATCTACACATGGGTTCTAAAGATGATTGGTTTGATAGGTTTAAGGGAATATTAGTGAATAGGGGTTAAGAAATAGTAAAGGATAACATAGTTCAATTCGTCAACTAAATGATATCTCAGTAATAATAAGGGAAAATAGATTATTGTCTTGATTATAATTGCAAATGGTTCTATCACATAATTCAAATGTTGATATTATATTGTCAATTCTCATTGTGAATGACCCTTGAAATATTTTCATACATTAATAATCAATTTGTATATTATAATTTGATATCGTTGGATGGTTAAGTTTTAACTATGAGTTTATTGAGTAGTATTTGACTAGTGACAAGGATTTGATATCTATTGTAAGTTTACTTGTACTAACAGTTTGTTTGTTAACCAAGGAATGACGTGAAATCACTATTTTCTTTCATGGTTGATAGCTATAATAAATATAAGTATATGTTTTATCATGAGCTATCTGTCTACAAGGGGATGCTGTTATGCCTTATGACCTTTCTTGTGCAAATATGAATAAATATTTAAGTAGGCTATATTTCTTTTTTTTTTGCAAGCATATACTTACCTAGGTCGTCAATCCTCGACTTCACCTAAGTGGGTGGCAGCCGCTTGAGAAACTGTCTGGGGTGATGGACCCTAGAAAGGGTTGCACACCCAGTCCTCTAGAATGTGTTATTATGGGTCATGTGATGTGCATGAGTAAAGAATCGAGCGTAACATACAATAGTATTATTGTGTTATTTTTGGTCAATAAAATGAGCTGGGAGAACTCAAGTTGTCAAACTATGATGCCTCTACGAAATATATACGTAGGCAAGGCCATCAAGTGATGAGCCCCTGAGGCATTAGGTCAGGCCCCTAGGACTATTCTTTTGAGTCTAGTATGTGACTTGTTATTTTCTCCTAATATTGTAAACTACCACTGATTTATATAGCTTGTCTTAGTAATCATGTGCTAACTATCTTTAATCTTATGTGCATGCCAAGTCATGTAGTCCTTGCAGGTATAGGTATTGGGAGCGAGGTATTTTTGACACAATGGAATGTAAGAGGTATGTTAAGTTGACCCAAAGTAATTAGAATCTATTTCTAAAAATTGTAAATCATTTCTATCTCTGCTTGTAACTAGTGTGTTTATTGACTATAGGTGTAAGTAGAGAATTGTGTTGTTATTGTCTTTCAAGTAAACAAAGAAAATAAATTATTTGCAAAAATTAGTAAAGTTGTGTAATTCATTAGGTTGTTTTAGAGTATAAAATGTGGGCATGACACATTGTCAAAGGGTGAATGAAGGTGACGATTGCTTATTGTGAATGGAAAGTTTATTGCGGATAAGTGATAATGGAGATAGGACATTTTTTATTTTCTTGAGTTTATCTAATGTTGTTTTTGTTGTTTTTGGGAATTTTGGAAACAAATAGGGGGATCTAAAGGGTTTGAACTAGTGCCTCGGGGGCTGATCAAAGATTAGCCTTGCCTATGTGACGAATGCAAATACATTGTAGTTCGACAATATTGATTGACGTTGTTTTGTTTTATTTTTATTTTTTGTTTTGGAGCTCTTTTATATTTTATGAATGTTTTGGATTTTTGATAAGATATTTGAATTTTCTCTTTTTGTTTTGGGGGAATAACCCAGGGACTTAGGGGCTCATCCATTATGATGGCCTTACCTATGTTATCCACGAAGAGGCTCATAGTTTGCTTGTTTGATAAGACCATGTTTTTTAACTTTTTTGGTTTTTTATTGTTTTTGAATTTTGTATTTTTGACTAAGTTAAAAGACCATTATGGACACCTAAGGGGACTGACCCTAAGGCCTCAGGGGTTAACCCAAGATAAGAATTTCCTATGTTATACACACAGAGACCACATAGTTTGACTATGTTAACTCAAAGCATAACATGTTTTTGGGATTTTTGATGTTTTGAGTTTGTTTGATTTTGTTTGTTTATTGGATGTTTTTGATTTTGATATTTTCTGACCATGATGGGATTTATAAGGATCCAATCCACTACCAATTTCAGGAAGTTTCCCCCAGTTTGAGACAAGATTACCTTCATTAAGGGAGACAGATGTTGATGGTGCAACAAGGTTCAACACTTGATTAGTCATCAAGCCATTGTTGGTTTGTATGTTTTATTATGGAATGAATGGGTGGACGCTTCACATAGTGCTGATAGATAAAGATGTAGGTCTTATTTAAATTTAGTGCCTGTTTGCTAGGTTTTTACAAAGGTACCTATCCTAGAAGTTCCACAAAGTGGTTTTCACTTATACAACATTTTATTTCTCTTTACTATTTTTCTTGATTTTTTATTTTGTTTTGTTTTGTTTTTTTAGATTTTTTGCTAGGATACTTTGATGTGCTTAAGTATAAAACCTTTTAAGATGGTTGTTTTTTAGTGGTTCGGCTAAAGGTTCTCCTTCAGGAGTATCCAATTGATAAGATCCAGAGCCAAGGCTTGCTGTGATGACAAATGAACCTAATTAGTTTGGTTCAAACTTCCCCTTCCCATCTTGATTCAGTTGGATCTTTTGATTCTCTTTTAGTACTAGGTCACTAACTTGAAAGTTTCTTATTTTGATCTTCTTGTTGTAGCTTCGTTTGAGTCGATTCTAATAAACCTGGAGATGATTTAACATGCTCAAATTCCTTTCATCTAAGAGTTCCAACTCATTTAATCTAGACAATCGATATTCCTCATTGCTGACCATGCCTTTCAGTGATATTCACAGTGAGGGGATTTCAACTTCAATAAGTAAGATTGCCTCAGATCCGTAGACCAAGGAATAAGGTGTGGCACTTGTAGGTGTACAAAAACTAGGTCGGTAAGCCCATAGGGCTGGGTTCAGTTATAAATTCCAATCACGATCAACATCATTAACGATCTTTTTCAATATTTTTAGGATGGTTTTATTGGACACTTCAACTTGACTATTTCCTTGGGGGTAGTAGGGCATGGAGAATCGATGTTGGCTAGAAAAATTTGAACATGTAACGCTCGTGAGATGATGTTCATAAAACCACATAATTTTCCAAACTTATTACATTCCAAGTATATTGAAAGCAAAGGATGCATAGATCAAGATCTTTCCATAAATGCTCAAAAGGAAAATTCAGTAATAAATTTCATTCCATGTATGCAAAAGAAGTAAATTTCATTAACAACAAAGATCATTGCAATGATACATATTTAAATGCCATTTTCATATCAATGAGTTTCCATAAATTCATTCAAGTTTCAATTACATCATTAACTTTCAATCAATACATCTATTTCAATGTTACATCAAAACTTTCATTCCAATACATCTATTTCAATATTACAATACTGAATTTCAAATAGAGTTACATTTACAAGTGGGATTTACAAGCCATCCACAATAATACATGAATACATTTATAGCATATAAACCTCTAAACCTCAACCGCCGTGACAACACTGGTCTTCTTGCAAGCTGGGGCCAATAGTGTGATTAAGGCGCCTTTTCCGCCCAACCACAAAGTATAAGACTTCCCCAGGTTTCTCCCTAACTCGAAGAAATCCCCGACCCTGCATGAGGAGCCTAGCAACCTGAAACAACAACGTAGGAGGGAACTCTCGATGCAATCCTGATGCCTATATACATTCCTAACATGAGAATCACATATTTCTTGCAAACAGGAGGTGTCAGAGACCTATATTCATTTATTTCTAAGATTTTAATTCCATTTATTTCAATGGTGCATGTACTTGGTCAAGCATAAATAAAAAAAATAATAGTTTTAGAAAAGGTAAAACTACCATCTCTGTGGGTCCACCTTCGGCATCCTATCCCAGAAGTTCCTCAAAATACAGTAAATAATACATTTTCCATCTAAGTTCACATTCAATTTTACACATTTCTAATTCCAAGGAAATTTCATCATTTTCCAATGTTCACACAAAGATTGTCAAAATAGCTTTTTGTGCATACAATCAGTATGAGAAATTTTTCTATATGCATTTCTATTTAAAGTTACTAATTTAAAAACAATCCAAGTTTTGTTTTCTAAAATAGCTTGATCAAAGTAAATAGACTTAATAGATTCAGAAAAAGAAATCTACTCTTTTCAGAAAATTCACTAGTTTTAAATGTGTTTTCGATAGTCTACATTTGCTATAAAGTTTCATCTTCAGCTTTTAACATAGCCTTATGTGTATTTCACTAAGTTCAAAAAAAGATATATGGTGACTCATACAATGCATCGATATTCAGAAATATAACAGTTTTAGAAAAGAAAAACAATATAAATAACCAGATTTGCATATAAATTCAAGTTTGCTACTGTACACAAAGTTATTTATGTGAATTTACTCTGCTTCTTTTCTGAGTTTTAACTTTTAGATATTAAAGTTCACCGTACAGATCTGTATATATATTTATAATATATATATATATATAAATACATAGTAGACTTATAGCTGAATGTATTTATTGAGCTGTGTTTTTCTGTTTAATACCAATGACAAAAAGTAATGTTTTCTGTAGATAACAATGATATTTATGCCAGAGTATATATATATATTTATATATATATATATATCTGTGTGTATATATATATATTTATATAAAAATATGTATTTATTCATATATCAGAAGGATTTCATACAGATTTACAAGATGTATATACCATAATGCTGCATTTTCTGTTGAAACAGAGATACATATGTCAGTATGTATATATATATACATATATATATGTGTGTGTTTATATATATATATATACAAGTTTTAAGAGATAGCGTTGCGCCCATACTATTTCCATTGCAGAGTTTATAAAAAAAAAAAAATAGCAAATATAGTTCATGTGTAATGGTTGAGGCTGACACCTCTCCCAAAGGGGAAGGCGCTACCTGTGAGGGGGCAACGCCTCCTCCACAGGCTGCGGCCTATGGAGGGCGCTGTCCCTCCAAAACACAACCCCTTTCTCTATGGGAGGGGGCAAGGGTTAATCCCCATTTCATTATAATTTGTTTTCAAATACAAAATAACTTCAATGATTTCCTACTGTCGCCTATTCCAGAAACTTTATAAAGGAAAAATGTGTATATGTTTATTATATATATATATATATGCACAAAGAAATTATGTGTGTATATATATATATATGTATATATTTATATATATTTTCTGAATTTTAGTGAAAATGAATGAGCAATCTAGGACAAAATTATAAACCACAGTTTGCAAAGGAGAAAAGCCCCAATCTGAAAGGGGTAAAATTATGCAATTTCTTTCAATGCACACAAAAGAATAGAAGATTTTCTCAAATTTTCATAGTCTTGCATACAATTCAAACACTTGGCATCCAAATTCTTCAGTAGTATTTTCATATTTCAAACAAGATTTGTGGAAAAAGAATGGAAAACCTGGATATTTCGCTCCCAATTGGAGATGCTCTTCAGACAACTTCTTCTCTTTGCCCCTTTTCAATCTGGTTTTTTTGAGAAAGCTTCTTCTCTTTCCTCCTTTCTAGTTGCTTTACCAACTCTTTAATTTCCTACTATCTCCCAAAGAATAATTCTCAAACTCACTATTCTGAAGGATTCATCATTTTCTTGGTAGCCAATAAAGAAAAATTTGCAGAGCTTAATTTCAAGAATGATTTCAAGAACGGTTGTCTTCTCGAGAACTCTTTTTCCCTTTTTAATAATGTTTTACCTTTCCATTTCCTACCCTAATCTTGAAAATGGATTTTAAAAATAAAAATAAAATATAAATATAACTTTTTGTTTTAACATTCCATATTCATAAATAAGAGATATGTAAAAATAATCCATAATTACTCTTGCACAAAGGAAAACCTTACGAAAATACTCACCCAAGACTAAGTTCAAAATAAGTATTTGTCTAACATTTGAATAAATATCAATTAATTCAAAATAATTATTTATCTAACATTTAAATAAATGTCAATTAATTATTATTTAATTTTATTATCACAAAAACACAAGTTAAAGAAAGTAGGATTCTCACTTAAATTTATATCATGATAATCATTTAAAACCCAAGTTAAATTATAATTAAAATTAATTCCTTTACTTTATCATGCTTTCATTGAATCATCATTTATTTAATTTACTAATTGTTATTTAATTTGTAAATAATTGAAAACTAACACACTAAAATTGACATTCCTAAATGCAATCTACATGAATCTAAGTGCTCGTGTGTGTGATCGAGAGGACATCCTACTTTGTTCTGTCAAGAAGCTAACCTCCTCTCCTTAATCACACCCTTGGTCTTCGACCTCCTACAACTCAAGTGCACTCAAGAACATAACAACAACTGAATTAGTATCACATAAAGATATAAATCAAGCAATATAATATATGAATTCAAATATTTCTACTCTATTTTGCTTCATCTTCGAAGTAAAACACATTTGATACTATTCAAATTTTCATAATTTAAGTAAACACTTTTCATATATAACCACACTAAAACACCATAATATTCATTATTACTCTACCAGACACATCAAGTCATATAAAAAATCCACACAAAACCAAAAGTAACCTGCATCAGGGCTGAAACGTGACCGAACAAAGCTCTTTGACATATTACTTTTTGAATTGGGTTTCATTTTCCGTTATGATGGGTTGGGGAATTCCAAATTGACAAATCAGATAATTCAAGATGAACTTGGATATTTGTTTCCTTGTGATGTATGTTAATGGAATTGCTTCTATCTATTTTGTGAAATATTCAATTGTAGTGATAATGAACTTGTGCCCATTTGATGAAGCAGGGGATATCTTACCTATCAAGTCTAATCCCCACTGTGAGAAATTCCATGGTGTTGTTATAGGTCTCAGTTCCTATGTTGATACATGAACAAGGTCACTATGCTGTTGGAATTAGAAGCATATCCTTAAGTACTGAATTCATTCTTGTTCCATTGAGGGCCAATAGTATCCTATTCTCATAAATTTTTGCACTAGATTAGGTCCACTTGCATGAGACCCACAAATACCTTCGTGCACTTTCTGTAAAGTGGTTTGTGCTTCTTCCACATTGAGACATCAAAGTAATGTTCCATCTAGACTTCGTCTGTATAGGGTATCTCCTAGGATAATGAATCAGGAGGTTCTATGGATAAAGGTGTTATTTTTTCTTGTTGTTAACTCAGGAGGTATGATACCGTGCTGGATATAGTTGAATGTATCTTGGTACCATGGTGAGTTAGGATAAACAACATCAAAAATTGGTTTTGATTCTAGGATATCGAATGCTGGTATGAGGAGTTTCTCCACAAGGAATTCATATTTTGCAATGTTTTGTAGAATGTCCAAGAGTGAACCTATTGTTTCCATAGTGTTTGTTGCTCTGTTGTTGATCCGGGGAACTTGTTCGAAGGTGATGCTGAAAAAATATCATTTGAAACTATCCACCATTATTTTATATGGCATGAGATTTCCATCCTTTTTTTGATACTCGTCATTTACTTACGTGATTACCAGTTGAGAGTCTGCATAAACCTGTAGTTCCTTTATCCCCCATTCAATGGCCATCTTCAGTCCTATGATTAACGCTTCATATTTTGAGATGTTATTGGTACATGGGAAAGAAATTCTGTAAGCCTTAGGTATACTATCTCCCTATGGTGTGAGAAATAAGATAGTGCTCCTGAGTTGTGTTGAGTGTGGGACCTGTCAAAGTATAAGGTCCAACAACTTGTATGTTCTGTTAGCAGTATGCTTTCATCTGGGAATTTTGTTGTGAGAGGCTGATGATTGTCCATTCGTGCTTCTTCTAGTTGATCTACTATTATTTTTCCTTTGATAGCTTTGTTATCTATGTACTATATGTCAAACTCGCTTAGTATCATTACCCATTTAGCAATCATGCTTGTTAGAGTTGCTTTTTCCAATAGGTACTTTAGTGGATATAGTTTTGAGATCAACTTTATTTGTCTATTTAAGATGTAGTGTCTCATATTCTATGCCAAAAAGATGATAGATAGACATGCTCTTTTTATGGTCGAATAGTTCTATTCATAGCCCACCAGTGTTCAAGTGATATAATAAACCGTTCTTTCCTTGTTATTGTCATCTAGTTGTGCTAAGAGAGCTCCTAATGCTGCTTGTGTTGTAGATACATAGAGGATTATTGTTTTATCTAGAATAGGTGACATTAATACTAGAGGAGTGAGTAGATACTCCTTGACTTGTTGGAATGCTTGATCACATCTTCCATCCCACTTGTATGTTATGTCTTTGTGTAACATATGGGTGAAAGGATGGCACTTATGTTTCCAACTACATGATGAATCTCCTGATGGATTGTAGTAGTTTTCCTTGTAGACTTCTCAACTGCTTCAATGTCCTTGGAGGAGACATGTCTAATATAGCCTTCACCTTGGTAGGATCTACCTCAATTCATCTTCTTGATACTATGTACCCTAGTAGTTTTCCATATGTTACTCTGAATACACACTTCTTTGGATTGAGCCTCAAGTTGTATTGTTCAAGCCTATCAAATACTTTTGCTAGGTTGGTCAAATGGTATTCTATTTTGAAGGACTTTGCTAGTATGCCATCCACATAATCCTCCATAATTGTATGCAACATATCGTGAAAGATGGTAGTCATTACTTTCTAATAGGTTTTTCATGCATTCTTTAGATCAAAAGGTGTGATGTTCTAGCAGAAGGTCCTCCATGCACAAGTGAATGCTATTTTATGTTGATCCTTGGGGGATATTTTTGATTTGATTATATTTGGAGAAGCCTTCCATCAATGATAGCATTTCATGCCCTACAATCAGATCTACAATCATGCCTATGCTAGGAAGAGGGAAGTCATCTTTCAGGAAAGCCTTTTGACACCAATTCAGGATAATCAATTGCTCTGATGAAGCCCACATCTAATAGTTTATATAGTTCTACTTTGATCAAAAGTTCTATCTATGGATGCATCTTTTGTAGCTTTTGCTTGATGGTTTTAGCTCCAAGAAATACTACTAGGTGGTGTACGACCAATGTTGTATCTAGCCCTAGCATGTCTACATATGTCCATGCAAAATTGATTTTCCTTTCATTGATAAATGCTAATAAGTTCACATTTTCTTCAGGATCAAGTGATGCTGCATGATATGTTATTTTAAGTGTTTTTTATATACCAACATTGATAGGTTCGACGTCTTCAACTAGAAGTGCTGATTTCTCTTGATATTCTATGGTGGGGAGATTGAATGTTCCATCTTTAGGTGCCTCAAAGAGGTTTTCACCTTTAGACGTGTCCTTTGTTTTTCTATTTTTTGGATCCAATAAAGCCATGTTGTGGTTTTCTTTAGGGGACCTCTTTTTTATTTTTAAATTTTGTAGTTTATTTTTGTGACTGGAATACACAATCTCCCCTCCAAAATACGCTCCTTGATCTAGTTCCATTACAAACCTTGCTTTGTGATCTCCTTGTAGTATATTGGTTTGAAGTATCATGAACTCCACACTAGCCTCATCATTTTGGAATGTGTCCAAAATCGGAGTATGATGTTATTGGTCCTAATCTATCAGCTATGGACAATGCATGGATATCTTGTCATTGGTATTGATGAAGCTTATGGATGTTGTAGCTAGGTTAGGGACATTGGTTTTCTCAAAGCTCCATAAGGTATCTAAGTTGTATCACTAGAGTCACAAGAATCCCATTCATACTCATTGGAATTTGTCTCGATATGGTCATCATCATATGTGGTTTCAAATGTAGGTTCAGTGATGATAGTATTTATGTTGAGGTTGTCAAACATGTTTTGGATATAAAAATAGTCTTCTAGACATTGACATGTATCCGATGTCTCAACAGTGGTAGAAGTAACTTCTTCATCATATGAGGTGTTTTCAGTATTTGGGGTTATCACGTTACATGAACCATAACCCAATCCCAAATTCTTCGGGAATTTTTCCATAGTGATTAGTTCTCTTCTTCCTTGTCCATGTAGACCAAGGCTACCTTGTCCAGTGAATCCCATGTTCTTTGCTAGTTGATACCCTTTTCTCTTTTCATCAATAGGAAGGGGAGGTAGTGGATGTTCCCGTCCTTCTTTGTAAATCCATCAAGATAAATCTTCTTCACATACTTTGTCATCTTGCATGTCACCCATCTTGGTGAAGATGGTGGGTTTGACTATCATCGCTATAGTTTGAACATGTCTGATCTCTTTCGGTCCTCCATATATTTTCAGTGTAGGGAGAAGCATCCCAATACAAAAACACTGGTTGAAGTGGTATTCCCCACAACCCTTGCCAAGTACGTGGATCTTGGTATCAGATTTAGGTGCTTCAGTTGATGGTGGTATAGTGGAGGATGAAGCTAGTGATGCTGGATCAATGTATGAGAAGGAGTGAAAATATATATCATTGTTGGGTATTTGCTGAATCTTTTTATACTTTTCCTCCAATTTAGCACAGTAATGGAAAGGTTGGGGGTCAAAATTTATGGAAATTTCCTTATTGTCATAAGGAAACTTTAGGCATTGATGGAATGTAGATGGTATTGCTTTCAAAGCATGAATCCATGGTCAACCCAAAAGAAGGTTGTATGGAAGCTCGAGATCCAGTACTTGACAAGTAGTTTCTATTATTGCCAGTCCTATCTAAATAGGTAGCCTGATTATCCTTTTTAAATTGCACTCCATGTCATCATAAGCTTTGATGATGATGTTCTTGCTTTTCTCTATGACATCACTAGAGTATCCCAGTTTTTTTACAAATTTTAAGTTACAAATGTTCAGACCTACACCATTATCTATGAGTACCCTCTTAACTTTTTGTTTATGGACACCTAGCTCTAAATAAAGAGCTTGATTGTGAAAATATTTTTGGGAAAGGTCATTCTTAGAAAAGACTAAATGATGGGTGGACGTGATATTTCCAACCATGGCTTGAAACTGATTTGCATCAAGGTTGTTTGGGACTCATATTTCAACTAGCGTTTTCTCCAATAGCTACTTATGTGCTGGCAATAGTTTAGGAGCTCAAGTATGGAGATTAAGACCAAAGTTTCTCTTGAGTTGTTCCACAATGCTATAGTCACTTGATAGCTTACTTGTGGTTTTAACTGGGGGTGGTGCTCCTTGGATTGTTACTCTTCCCCTTCGGGTAGTTACATTACATTCGAGATTGGTGCCTAGTATGGTTACCACACGGATGGTATGATCATCACAAGAGACACACCCTAGAATGGTATCCTCACCATAAGAGAAGGCGGCCTTACGGTAATCTTGTTCTTTCCCTTTGTTGTTTCTCCTAGAATGGTCGGGGATTGGATCCTTGTAAATATTTAGGTCTTTATTTCCAAGTTGATGTTCTATATTTCTCTCTCCCTTTTCGATTAGATCTTGCACAATATTTTTAAGTCTCATGTAGTTGTTGGTAGTATGCCCCTTGATTTTATGAAATTCACATTGGTTATTCTCGTTATACCAAGGGGGCTTAAAGTTAAGTTCTTCATAGTTTTCTTTGTCATTGATTTTGATGAGGTTCTTGTTGACTAGTTTTTGCATAATCACTTCAAGGGATTCTCCCAATGGGGTAAATTTCCTTCGTGTTTGGTCATATTGTCAAGGTCATCTCCTTTCGTTATCCTATCCTTGATTTTGTTGTTGGTTGTTGGGTTGATTGTTTTGTTGATAGTTGGGTTGGTTATTCTATAAATAACCTTATTGTGCTATTTGGACCTGATTTTGTGGCATATTGGGTGTTTGCACATTGTGTACAACCTTAGCATCAACTACTCCATCATTTTTTACATTCTTATTTTTCACCCATATTTTGGGTTTGTCATTTGAAGTAGAGGGTTGATCTCTTGGGTTCTAAAGTTTGAGTGTTCCTCTTGCAACAAGGTCTCTTTTGATAAATATACCTATTGATGGGTGTTTTTGCGATTCTCAACACAGAAAAAACACAAGTGTCCTATCTCTCTTGAAAGGTAATTATCTACAAACAAGTTTAAGAAAACTACCCCAAGGTATCTCGAGTGTCAGGTCTTGACGGTGCATAAACAACTTAGTTTTGATGTGTGATTTGATGGTAATCACAAGGGGCCTCTATGGTTCACAAAGCTATAATTTATAGGTCTGTAATGAAGTTTCATAAATATAGAATAGGTGTACTGTAGCAGAAAATTTAAAACAACAGTTTGAAACTTACTTTGTTCACCAGATATAACATTACTATGATGCTGTAATCTTAAGTTTAAGTCATATTTAAAAGAAATATCAAAATATTTAAGGTTTGGAGAGTTATTCTAATTCTAGTAACTATGAACAACAACAATGGAAAGCATTACAATAGAAAGACTCCCAAAAACCAAGTTTTACTTAACCAAGAATGCTCTATAGTATCACAAAACTAGTGCCATCTTCTAGGGTTAACTTCAAATTTTCAGAATGTAGCATGAATACATAAAGGATGCACATACACAGTTTAACCTAAGTACAATAAATAAATGAGCTCAAACTAGCTTTACACAATAATATATCATCAATAGAATACCAAATGCATGAGTTGGAAGTGCATGAAATATTATAACACACAACCACCATTAAAGCTATTCAAAAACTAACTAGCTAGAAATATAACTAAACTGAAATAAATTGAACTAAAATAAACTATGGAGACTGAATCATACACACATTGAGAGAAAAATCAAAGAGACCACCAACTTCAATGTTCTCTTATATATTGCTTCAAAATGTCTTTATACAACAATTCATATCCTTTTTGAAAATGAGAGGATGCCCCTATTTATTGTTTCACAAAACTCAAATGAATGGAAAAGATTGATTTACAATGAATGGCCCAGATTTACAACTTAGGGTTTGCAAAATTCCCAATACAAATACAATATTTCTCAATATAAAATTGGTAGCTATTTTGTCTACAGTCTATTTTTTCTTCTAGCCAATTTTGTCTTGTAGCTTATTTTGTCTTTTAGCTACTTTTGTCCTGTAGCTGGGAACTATAAATATTTTTCTTCTATTATATCATTTCCAACATCCTTTTGCCTAATAGTGCATTGAACAATTTTTTTCATAACTGCCAAGAGCTTGGCATGCTCTAGGAAGTCAAACTTGCTGATATTGTAGGTGATCATCCTAAATTCTTCTATTAACTTCGTGTGCTACTTCACACACTGATCCCCTACTTGAATGATTTGTTCTAAATGAGTGAAGGCCCTTGCAACAAAGTCCATGAAGCTTCTAGATAAAGTGTCACTGGTTCCCTGGTTCATTTTCTTTTGGAATTCACATTTTACCACCTCGCCGTCCAATTCCCGAGCTAAAATTTTAGCTCCAACTAGCAATTCCAGGATCTCATCACATTCAAACAAATTATCAATGACATGGGTGAAAACAATATCCAACTCACTTATTGACTTTTCCAAAAATCCTTTTCTGAACTCAGAATTGAATAACCAAGCCTCAAGCAACCAATGATCCTCTTTAGGCAGAGCCAATTCCTACTCCCAAACCTCTACAGGTAATTTCAGGATGCACTTTAACATGGGGCATGCCATATTGTACAAATTAGGAAAGTCTTTCTTGGCCTCCGCCTCCTTTTCAATTTCATTTTTTAAAATCAAGAAATGTTTATGCATTTTAACCCCATAATGAATGGCCTTGTTTCCCATGTCAGTCACCCTCTTGAGCCTATCTGAGGTAGACTTGGTCCAAGCTCTCATATTTTCCATTTTACTAATTTCCTCTCTGGACAATATTGTGGGTGCAGGTGATTCAGTTGGGATTTCTTCTCCCAAGGTGGGTGGGCCATTGTTGTATGAAAGTGGTCAATTCTACCACTTGTGCCTTTAGCTCCACCTTGGTGGCCTGATCCTTATCCATTTGACTCAAGATGGTGGTAATTGAGCCTTGGAATTCATCTATTTTCTATGCTCTAGAAGTGGGGCCAAGATTGATAGAAGTTATTTGATAATCTTTGGCTTGAATGGTCCCCGCATCCTTGTCTGCTACTAGAGTCACCACCTGGAGGATACGGGAGCTCGACACATCTATGGTGATGTGGGACTTGACCTTGGGTTTCTTCTTTTCTAGCATCTTGATTTGGGAACATGCTAGTATGGCCTCTAGGTGAGCCTTTGGGTCTTGCAACATTGAGGCTTTGCTTTTTAGTTGTTGCTCCAGCCATGAGGGGATTTCTATTTGTTGATCAAGAGATGTAGTGCTGAATTCATTCTCTGTATCTTCTTGATCCATTAAAATCCCTTCCTCCCCATGCCTAGGAGCATCTTCAGTGTTCTTTTCTTCTTCATCTTGTCCTTCTTCTTGCATTATGACCTTTCCTTTATCAATCTCAAATTCTACTCTTTGGGAAAACTCCACAGTTCTCTGTTCAACATTTTCTTGTTGTGCTAGCTCCTTATCAACTTCCTGAGCAAGCTCAACTTTCTTCTCACTAGTACTCTTCTTTTCTTTCTTTATCTTCTTCTAGATGCATTTCTTCATCTTGTTGGCCTTCATCCTGTTTGACTTCCCGAAGTTCATCATCTTTTTTAGCATTTTCTTCCCGCATTATGTTGATCTCTAGATCATCCCTTTCCTCTTTGGAGTAGTGTTCTTCTGGACTTTCCTTTTTGTCATTATGCTCCTTATTTTTTTCATCTTCCTGATCCTTTTCAAATGTCTCTACATCATCATACTTGTCAAATCCACTTAAATCCCCATCTTTGGGTGTTTGCTACCTTTCCTCATTTGAGACAACTTCATCTAGATCAACAATTTTTAGGTCGTCATCAAAATGCTCATAGTAGTCATCATGGTCTAAGTTTGTAGGTTATTCAGTTATATTGACTTTCTCCTTGAGCTTCTCCTCGCCTCTCCTTTCCATTTCCTCACATATTTGCATTGTTGCCTCCATTTTTGGTGGCTCAGTAGAAGGAGGAGGGATAGGTAATGATGCAACTATTTGGGTCATGAGGAATTTTGCCTCAAGGGCTAATATAGCCTCTAAAAATTGATGACACACATTTTGAAAATATGCAACAAAGGAAAATGGTAATGTAATTGGTGCCATTGATGTGGTGGAAATGGAGGGTGGTAGAGAGGAGAAAGTTGGCTACAAAGGAGAAGAGGTTGATGAGGAAGAGTTGACCATGACTACGGAAGTAGTCGAAGAGGCAAAGGTAAGGTGAAATTAGACGTTCACCGATGGCAAAGATGATACAGGTAGTGGTGGTGGAGTGGAAGGAGATGGTGCAACGGTAGTAGATGGAAGTGGGGAAGTGGTAGGTGGAGGTGATTGCAGTTGATTGTCCTCCTCTGGGGGCGAGGATTCCTCTTGTATGGTGGGCATATCAAGAACAAAGATTCCTATCTTTTTAGATTTCTTGGGTGGTCTTTGCCCTTCCATATCCTTCCTAGAGTACACCTTTTGCTTGGACTTTCATTCTGGTGAATCCTTTCTCTTCCTTGACTGGGTGGTTGGCAGAGTTTTTGGGGCTTCTCCCCAGGAACCAGTGTTGACACCGCTTTCTGTTTCAATTTCAAGTTCATCCTCCAATTCCCTGTATGTCAGTTCAACACCTTGACATTATAACTGAGCCACTTGATTATCTAATTGCCTTTTAGTTTGTTGTTCAATTAGGTACATAACTGTGTCTATATTTGTAACCTCCGACTCAATCAAATCAATTACTGATAGGGGCACCTTAGCAATAGCATTGTATGCCTCATCAAGAGTGTCATTGTCCTCGACCACTTGGTTAGGAACTGGAAACAAATCAATATATTTTATGAATTTCATGGTCATTCGCATATAATGTCATTTCCGGACTTCATGATCGTCATCGCAATTTTCCCAAAAGTCTTCAATGTGGGCCTTATGAGCATGTTGCCTCCCAACCTGTTTCTTTAGTTTTCCCCAATGGTAGGCCCCCTCACTCATATGTAACTCGAGGTTGTACTTTGCAATTTCTTTTTCTGAATATCTTGCACAAGGGGCAACAGGACACAAATCCATTCCTTGCCCAAAAATAATGGGATATGGGACCCCTGTGTGATGCTTTTCTTGCAGTAATGAATGGGAAGTCTACAATTGCTAAGTAAGTTCTAACAAGATTATTCTATCAATGGGGTACCTTGGAAGACAATACAGGAACCCCGAGAATCCTTCAACCCTTATGTAAGTGAATTTGGGGAATTGGATAAACCAACACCCAAAATTATTAATCACTGCCTTCACATAGTGGGACAACCTTTTACTGTAGTCATTTGGGAGGGTCTGCAGAATATGTATGATGAAAGCATCATTTACCCACTTGTAATCCTTCTTGTAATTCTTGTATTTCAACTATGGGTAACAATCATAGACATGGGTTTGTCCTTTCTTCGTTCCAAGCTCACCAACACAATTCAACCCCTTGTAAGGAAAATTGACTACCAAGAGGTACACAATGTAAGAAGTCATGTAAAACTCCCTAGTTTTCTTTACCACAACAAGCTGATTGTGGATATTGTCAATAATCATTTTGGTCCAATGAAAATTTATGTGACCCTTGAGGATCTCCTCTATGAAGTACCACATCCATTCTTTAAAGATAAAGGAGGTTGAGAGTCCCATCACCCTAATCAGAAGTGTTACAAGGTCGTTGACTTCCTCCACGAAGTCACTTCGGTAGAGCTTTTGAGGTAATTTATTTGCACTTGGATGATGCTCGATCATCCATGTCTAATTTATGGTTTTCTTACAACCTACAAGATCTTCTTTCCATACATTATGTGCATATTCATTCTCAACATCTTCCATTTTTTCAAACAAAGGGATCCCAAATGTTTTCCCAATTGACATGGGATTCCAGTGGGCCAATTTTCTCCTATCCACAGTGACTATCATCCTTGTTTGTTGATGGTAGCATTCTCTACATCCAAAGATCAATTCTGGGCTAACCAAAGATGGAGGGAAGCCTGCTACCTTAGCAATTCCACTTTTCTTCAATTTCCACGCTTCTTCGGTCTTTGGGATGACTAGGACACGTCTGAATTCATCAATGTTTTTGAGACCCAAATCGGTGTGTCACTTTGTCCCATTGTGAGATGATCCTCGAAGTGCACTTGACTCCGTGGAATTCATATTTCATTTTTTCTTTCTCCTTTTCACTTTTTGCATCCCTTGTGCTCTTCTTAGCCTTGTTGGTCTTTTTAACTTGTTCCATAAATTCTACACAAAGAACACATAATAAATGTCCTGAAAAATTAAGGAGGGATAAAAAATTGATAAAATGTCCATAAATACAAGAAGAATCAATAAATCTATTAATTCCTGGCATTTCCTAACCATTTGAGGGTTTTGTAGTTTTGTGGGCCAGGAAATGCGGGTTTCTGTCCTGCGGATGTCATCAACGTGGAAGCCGTTGGTAGTGGCGCTGGTGCAATGGTATTTCGTAGACGAAATCCTGCAGTGATATTTACACAATGACACAACATCAAGTTATTTTGGCATGAATTCATCAAGTCATGTGGAAAATGCAAATTGAAGCATTCAGGATCATTATACTTAGTCAAATTTTCCCTCTCGAGTTTTGCAGAAAAAATGGGTCAAATTTGGCCTCTTGAGTTTTGTAGAAAAGCCCACTATAGAAGCCGCCAGTGCGGAAGTCGTTAAGGATTATGCCAAAAAGAATGGCTTGCAGATGATGACATCCTGCGAGCAACTTCTCACATTGCAATCCCCACAATGGTTTTAAACTTGGGAAATTTTGGACTCAATTTAGCACGTGGGAAATGAAATTGGAGTCATGTTAGGTCGTCATACTTTAGAGATTTTGTCATTTTTCAGAGTGCAGGAAGTAGGCATGTAGATGCCACGTATGCAAATGTCATCAAAGTTGATACTAATGAAGATGGCTTGAAGGTTATGGCGATTCGCAAGTAGCATCCCGCATGGGGAAACTTGCAAGGATTTTAGACTGCAATGTTTTCAGTTTGATTTGCCAAAGAGTTTATTTGGAACGTGGGGAAGTTGACTTTATGATTTGAGCAACTGTTCAGGCGATGCGGAAAAGGATGATGCGAAAGCCATTTAGATGCTATCAAGGTTGATGTCGTTAAAAAATGGCTTGGGGCGAATGACAACCCACAAACAATATTCTACATGGAAAAACATGCATTGAATTCCATACTTAGAGTTTTCATTTCACCTTCAAAGGGTCCATGCAAAGGAACTGAAATCGAGGCTTACATCATCAAGGCTTCATATTGAATATTTATGAGAATGGATCACTTAGAAGCCTTGTGAAAAATATGAATGCAGAAGCCGTCCTTCAGAAAGCCATCTAAGTTTCACCATTGACAACGACTTGTATCCAATGGCTTTCCGCCCATTGCATCCCGTGTAAAAGAATTTACAAAGGAATTGGGACTTAGCTATCTGAAGGCTTGCGGAAATTGTTGATGCAGAAGTCGTTGATTAGTAAGCCAATCAAGTTTTGCAGTCAAGAATGACTTAGGTTCCATGGCTCTCCACCAACAACATCCCGCAAGGGAACTTCTGCAAAGGTTTTACTATTAGGCATTTTTTGAGTTTTGATGTTTTTGATGGTCTAGGGTTTACTTTTGGGAGTGGGGGAAGCGAATGCCGTTATCATTAATGTCATTGAAAATGGTGTTTCAAAGATGGTCACCCATGAAGGAAAATCCACATTCAATCACACACTTAGAAATCCTTTTGGGGTCTAGGGTTTTACTAATTGTTGGTTAATTAGGTCTTCGTACTTAGATTATGATAGTGTTCATTTTAGTCATGAATCCCTTCAAAATATAATCAAAGTGTTACAAAATTCAGTTTGGAGTGCTTAGTTAAAACCCTACAATGAATTTAGCTACCCAAAACAATCCCTAAACACACTAACTCTGAAAACCTAGGCATACATGGATCTCAACAAATTCAAAATAGAATAGTGATGAAAAGGATAAAGATCCACACCTGCTTCTGCATGAATGGAAGAGGAGAATACTACTTCAATCATCAAATTCACTTGGACAGGTAGCAGCTTGAAAATCTCTTCAATCTTCCAAATTCACAAAGGTGAGAAATGAATCGTCAAGCTCACTATTTATAACCCTCGGTGCTATTAATGCGAGGCATTTAATGTAGGTTTTTTAAAATGCACATGAACACGAATGCTAAAAAATGCAGTGCAAGTGTCGTTAAATTGAAGGCCATTTGAAAAAATGGAGGGAAAATGCCAATGATAACGGTGCCGTGAGGACGACATCCCATGTACGACGACTTGCAAAAAGATTCCCGCAAACAACAAAGGGAGGCGCGGCTTCTGCATCACAGAAACCCACAAATAATCTTCCCCAATTTCCTCAAACTTCATGAAACTTTAAAAAATGGCTAGGAATGGTAAGATTTAGAAATTTTGAAGGCATTTTGATTAATTAGGTCCAAAGTAGAAGCAAAAAAGTGAAGCAAGCACAAACCAACTCGACAAAAGCAACGTGAAAAGAGGGGGTCCTTGGTCCAAGCGGGGCATGTGTGTGAAATGCACAACAAATGGTGACTCTACTGGGGAACGCTCCTAAGCATTCCAGGGATAAGGATTCATCCGGAACCCAAAATCTCTAGCTTCATAGACTGTAAACAAGGCATCATTAGGTAAACTCAAAGCTCAAAGATGTGTGTTTCATGAGTACTAAGGTGGAAGTGAAATGATTTAGACAAGGATTTCCTTCTAGGTCTAGCAAGAGTTTGACTGATGAAACCTGTGTATGGAAGCAAACAAAAAATTCTTGATAACTTATGAATGCTTATCCGTGGGATAAACGTGAACGTGCAAAAAAGCCAACATTTTGACTATACCCCATACAACGACCACATTAAGATCAAGCAACACCCATAGAAAAAACAAAGCCAACAAAACAAACAAAAGCAAGCAAAACATAAAGAAAAACACCTAATCTAACTATGTACAAAGGGGTTGAGCTATAGCAACTCAGGAAAGTAAATAATGCTTTAGGTACTGCCTGTTAACAGGTAACGCGACATCTTCTCTAGTGAGTGTTTTCAAGCGAAAGGCATTATGTCCCAAGATTTCAGAAATCTGAAAGGGGCCAAGCCAAAGCTTGTCGAATTTATCATGTCCCTCTTTATTCTCATGGGGCTTGTCCCAATATAGCACTAGATTGACAACTCTAAAGGCCTTAACCTTGGCTCTACAATTGAACCATTTTTTGACTATACCCTAGTGTTTGGAAAAATTCTCTATGGCTTCAACTCATTTTTTTCCAAGTGGAGCACCTCAGCCATACGAGATTCAAGACATTCCCCTTCCTCATAATATTGATTAATAAATTATAGTGTGGAGATTTTAAGGTGGATTGAGAAAATAGGTTCCAAACCATAAACCAGGTGGTATGAGGAGTTTCCTAAAGTTTCCTTATGTCAGGTACGATATTCCCATAGAGAAAACTGTAATTGGGGTGCCAATCCTTTGGGTTTTTATATAGTAGCTTACAAATGACTATTAATAAATTCTTATTAGTGGACTCGACTAACCTGTTACCCTAGGGGTAGTAATTCGGTGCAAATTTTAGCACAATCCCATAATCAAAAGCCCAACCTATGAATTTTATTGAGGCAAAGGTCAAACCATTATCACATACCAAGGCAAAAGGACATCCAAAGCGATTGACAATATAGCTCTCAAGAAAATTAATTACTACTTATGTTGTACATTGCCTACTAGAAATAGATTTCGTCCATCTAGTACAATAATCAATAGTGGTTAGAATGTACCTATGTCCTATAGAGGATGGTGGGTTGACCAGGCTAATGAAGTCTAGTACCCACTAAGTGAAGGGTCTTACCTCGGCAATCGATTGCAATGGAACAACATACTTCGCCCGAGTAGCGACAGTTTCACAAACATGGTAGGCCCGAACATGGTTGTGAGCATATTTAAACAATGTAGGCTAGTAATATCCAACACTCAGGATTTGGTGAGCTATCGAAGGACCTGATCCATGCCCCGTTCCGTATTTGTCATGAAACTCTTTGAGCAATGTTATCAACAGGAGTGCACCCGAATGCGAAAGAAAAGATGTTTTGCAATCCTGTGTAACATAGGTTAACTTCTAAACAAATTTTGAAATACATATATAGTCTTTAAGATGCTCAAAGAGAAATAGGTCTACATCATACAAACAAAGTACCATCATCAAAAAGGCAGCTATGAATGAAGCTATAGATGCATGCTATTAAGCTACAAATGAGCATCATAAACACTGATTGAATCAATAAATCCAACTTAACAAGGATTCATCATGTAAAAAGAGGTGAAGAGAAGCATTATAAATGTGCACCATAGTTGAATAATGCAATGAAAGGAGCCATGCAATGAAAGGAGAATAGTCAATGCATCATGTTTTCTATGCTAGCTAAGTATGTAGAAATTTTTTAAATGAGACATAAGAATATGTTGCCTTATCTTGTGAGGATAAAGTACATGAAAAATACAATCACATTTTTCAAAGTAGTATGAATCAAATGATAAAATGCATAGAACTCTAGCTCGAATCTTGTACCAAGGTTCTTTACAGCAAAGTTAAGACATTATCTGTATGCAATGAATTCAATGAGGACTCTCAAACAAGAAAAGTAGAAAAATCATTTTTCTGTACATTTCATCATGAAATAAGAAGGATGTGAGGGTTTTCTGTAATACCCATATTGTGCAATGGTATTGAGTCATTTTAAATAGTTTTTGAAGCAAATTTTTTCTATGATAGCTGACCGAGGTGGCTCTTATTTCAAAATCAAATAAGGCTAGGGTTTTGAACCCTTATATTCATTCAAAACCATTGGAACACAGTAGGAATCTTAATAGTACATAAATAAAGAAAACCCAGATGGAGGAATCATGGTGAATTCAAATGCATGAAATACTCTAAATGATTATAGCTGTGACCTTCTATGATGAGATATTTTTTGTTTGTATCTTTCAAGAAGAGAGAGTTTCTCAAAATAACAAAACCCAGAATACAATGAAGGAAGAATGTATGGTGGTCTACAGTCAAAGATTTTTTGTAAAGAAAATAGAAAACCTCATTGTTTCTTTACAACATAGTAGAAGCCATGGAAGTCATGCTGTGCTAAATAGAGAACTCTATTCGAGCTCATACAAAAAAGGAGAGGCATCAACAAGTGGAGGATAAAGAGAAAACTAATAGAAATAAAGCATTTTTGCTTCTTTCCTTTTGTAATGAAACAAGTTTATTTCATAATTAATTTCTGTTTTCGCTAATCAAAGGAAAGATCAATAATTTTACAGACTTTGAGCTTACCTTTCTTAGTCTCAAACTTCAGAGAACTCAACCATCGCAACCTCAAAATGGGGAATCAACAAAAGATGAGAAGTCGACATGAAAAGCCATGCACAGAGAAATATATTAGGAGAAAGCTACCACAACCGCGACTATAAGCCTGAAAATGTCCTTTGAAATAGAGGAAAAGTCTAGATATGTAACCAAGGAGACACTCACCTTGTTTTTCTTGTTAGGAATCTTCAGAAATCAACAGAAATAGCATGAATGTTACAAATTTGATCTCGAACCCTCAACCATGGCAGCCAACAAGCTTCTCCTTGAAGCTTCTTCTCTCAAGCGCCGACAGTCAAATGACCAAATGATTAGGGTTCCTTATCCCTAATCCTTTTTGCATGAAGGTTTGATGGGAATTTTTGACTTTTTTTTTAACATAATCATTATGTCTATTCCCTGTGACCTTGGCAATCACATTGATGCCTAATAAAACAATAAGTGGTTGGCTAATATACATAAGGATGGAATAATGCTAAGTGTGTGGCGCATATTATGAAGAGGAGATATAAGGGGTAGACTTTATTTAATGAAAACACTTGATTATTTTTCCCCCTTGTTTAATATATGCTTTGTAAAGTTGATTTTCAAATATTATTAAAACCATATTATTTGTTTTTAATAATTTTTTGAAACAACTATTATCAAAAAGGGGTTTATATAAAAAATTTCACTCATGCGCATGTGAAATGAAGTAAACAAAATGAATTTGAGACTCTCCCATGCATGAGGCATTTTTGAGTTACATCTTCAGTTGGAGGAGTAAATTTTGGAGCCTTTTTTGGTCAACTTGCATGCATGACTATTTTGGGATGGTGAGAGTTCAGTTAGCTCCAGTTTTGAGCCCTTTTTTTAGAGGCTTTCATCTTTGCTCATGAGGAGATAATTTCGAGATTCAAATAACTTTCAGTGCCACCTCCATGCAAATTCAAGCCAGTTTGAGTTACACTTCTGTGACATGCAGTATGAGGTAGAGTTTTTTGTTGTTGAGCTCAATTCATAGTATCAGAGGGCCTCTTTTTTAGGCATTTTTATCTTTTCTCGTGAGAAGCATGATGCTTTTTATCACTTTCAGTTCACATGGAATTTCACCTCTTGGATGCTTTATGCATGCCTTTTTTTGTATATATTGAGGAAAAAACTTAGTTTTTCCTTGGTTTTTGACTTTTACTCTCTTGAATTTTGAGAGAGAAGAGATTTTGTAACTTAGTTTTATGATAGTTTAATATACAACAACAGGTTTTACAGGTTCTATTTTGGCCATTTTATGCAAGAGTTCCTTTAATTTCATTTGAATCAAGTATCTACCTTATCATTGTGTTGTTTTTATGAATGATTAGATGAGATTTTACTGTGTTTTAACATCAAAACCTTTAAAATAATTGTCTCATTTATACTTGCATGCATTTAAAAAGTAGTGAAAATCACAGGTCTTAGGTTGTGTATTGAAATAATCCTTTCTTTTCATGCTATGAGAACCCAATTTTCCTTCAAAGAAGAAGTTTATTCAAGCCTTCCTTAGAATCATTTTTGTGATCAAATTGCTAAAGTGGTTTGTGTGGATAGATTTTCTGAAAGTTATTGTGAGTTAGAGTTGAATGTTTCTATCAATTAGGTGCATCACCCACAGTTTTAAGTTCAGTTTATGCATTCAATTCATGCCTTCTTCCATTTTCCATCAAAATTACAGTCAATCATTAGAAGATCATAAAGGAAGTCAACCTATAATTCAGTGGTTAACTTTCAACATAGGGTACGCACAACCTGGAATTTTTTCCATTTTACACAGGATTGCAAAGCATCTTTTCTTTCACATTTAGGTGCACTCATGTTGATAACAGACTATTATCAATATGAGTGCACCTGTGTGCGAAAGCAAAGATAGTTTGCAATCCTGTGTAACATGGGAATACCTTCAGGTTGTGGGTACCCTATGTTGAAAGTTAACCTTTGGATTATAGGCCGACTTCCTTTATGATTTTCTAATGATTGACTATAATTTTGAAGGAAAAGGGAAGAAGACTTGAATTAAATTCATAAATTAAACTTTAAACTACAGTGATGCACCTAAATGATGATAAAACTTACATAACGATTCACAATTATTCTTGAAAATTTGTTTACACAATTCAAAAATGGCTTCACAAAAGTGTTTCTTAAAATGGCCAAACAGTTTGATACTTCAAAAAGGAAAATAAATTCTCACAATTTGAAGTTCAAAATGAAAAGAACGCACTACCTAAGACCTGTGAAGGATGTATGATAACGAATCAGACAAACTTAAAGGTTTGGATAATTAAAACACAATAACTTCATCAGATTATTCATAGAGATATTTTTCATTTTTTCTGAAGAGGTAAAATTATGGATTCTAAAAGAGAATAACATGGAAACACTACATAAAAAATCCAAAATTAACTTGTAGAAACTGCTGCATAATATTAACTGTGTAAAAATTTGAGTTACAAGATTTTTCTCTGCAAAGTGCGAAGACAAATAAAATCAAGAACTAAGGAAAAAAGACCAAGTCTTTTTCCTATATACAATAAAGGGCTTCAAAAATCCAAGAGGAGATAACTGGAGTCAAAATATCTGAACTGCAAAGTTGATGTGAAATTGCAGTTATGTCTCACCATTTGCTCCATTTTTTCTTTGCATGATTTTGGGAAAAAAGACTATTTGATTAAATATTAAAGATAATCAATATGATTATTTTAATATTTATCATGTGAGCTCTTTTTTTTTGACATTGTATGGTAAATATTAAGGTAATAAAATATTACCTTTAATATTTAATTACATATTTTGTCTTATTTAAAATCATGCAAAAGATACAAGCTAAGTGTTTTTCACTTTAAAATTAAATGATAATATTGAGACTTAACTCTCAACTCCACCAATATGCATGATGAATAATCTTTGGTCGTGCAAATTTGAAAAGCATGCAAAAAAGGCCTCAAAACTAGAACAAACTGAGTGATTAAGTGTCCAAAACTCCCCTTGAGCGATGGTCAACCCATGTGGGACCTCAAAACTAATGTAGAACTTCCCTTTGAGCCTTACAATCCTCCTAAAAAGGTGGATTTGTCTTTTTCTTTAGAAGCAGTGAAGATTTTTTAAGAAATACGAACTGGGTCAGTGAGAAATTTAAAGGGTTTTTTTGCCTCATTTTTTAATAATTTATATCCAAAAATCACAAAAACTCAGATCATAGTTTTTAAGATATGATTGAAACACGCGACAACTATTCGTTGCATCTTTTGAATCTAAGAAGGGAACATACTGAGCTCAACCCTTGTGGGAGCCCATTTTACACCACATGCTAAAATGTTGAACATGATGAACTAGCCATGAAACATGTACCTATACCTAATAAATATTTGAATGTCTGTTTTTCTTATCTAATTTGCTCAAATGTCAAATTTTTTTTCTCACCCCAATTTAATAAGTGCCTAATAAAACTTTACCTTTTTAGTTGGTAGCTAAAAATTAGTAACATTTCTGGCGACCTTTTTGGGGTGTTTGCCTGCTAAACAAATAAGATCAGTTTCCTTGCTTATCCATTGGGCATGGATTCCATCTTTTTGTCTTGTTATGACTCAAAAACCTCTGTAACTTAGTTGTAGAAACCATTCACCAGCAAAAAATTGAAAGAAATAAGCATAACTCTGTTTAAGACAGAGCCAAAAAACTGTGCAACATCTGCACTTTATTGAAAAATAAAACAATACTGAAATGAAGTGTGCTCAAAGCACTTATTAGCTTGAAAAATACTCTACCCTACACTACTCAAACAACTTTGAAAGCCTCAAACAAATCCATTTACTATTTGGTTAAAGTAGCTTCCCCTTCTCAACAAAAAACACTGATTTACATGTTTATGAATAGCTGAAACTAGATGAAGAAAAAGAAGATATTCAATAAATTTTTGTGATTCTTCATGAAGAATGTAAAAAAACTCACTCACCCTCTGATTTTGATCAACCAAACTGTTGGTTTGGAGTGAATGCGCAAGTTGGCCCTGTTGTCCTTTAATCTCAATCTCATGCTTGGACTCTGTTATGGAGAGATGCCTGATTGGGCATCCTATTGAGATGCTAAAGCAAAGACTCTTTTTGCCAGCTTCTTTCTTATGTGTTATCTCTTCAATCACAACCTCTTTGGTCACTTGATTATGTTGATCACAATCCTTTGTCTTGAAAGGTGCTAAGTTGTCAACAATGTTAGAGGAAAAAAATTCAATGATGCTTGAGAATAAGTCCTCTTCATGAATAATTTCATTCTGTAGTGTATGCTCTAACTTATTCTCATGATAATTTTCAAAGCTCATACCTTCAAAATCTGTGATTTGCTGCTTTTCTTGCTCTACATGACTGATTTCATTTGTCTCTTCTTGGATCTGCACCTTGTCAAATTGATTTCCTTCATCCTGTTGTCCCACATTTTGCTCTTCAAAAGATGATTGTCTAGAGTCTAAACTTAAAACAAATACCTCAAGATCATCCCAAAATGAGTCCTCTTCATTCTAATTTTTGTTTTGTTGTGGAAGAGGATTGTTTATTACCTTATTGCAACCTTGGTGAGGGGTTAGAACATCACCTTTTTTATCTTCTTCTTGCTGATATGAGGCTAATACTGCTATGAGATGAGACTCATCTTGGTCATCATCAATGAAGCATGGAAGTTTGTTAATCATACGAGTTAGATCATAAGAAACATTAGCCTTTTCTTGATCTAAAACTTGCTGATTTTCAACTACAACCTCCTCAATTTCTTGATCTACAACCTGATTATCTTGAGAAATCAAGATATCAATGGACTCTTCTATGGATAGAATGATTATGTCTAAACAAGAAGTTTGATTTTGTTTAGGTTCTTGAGATTGCACAAGTTTGGGGAAAGGCTGCTCCTAAAGGATTGTGGGTTGAACTTGCTCAAGAATAAATTCCTCTTGTATGAAGCATAGTGTTTTGAACGTTGGAATACCTTCTCCAAAAAGGATTGATACCCTGCTCTCCCTTCAATATAAAAGAGCTCAATACCTCACTAAAATGCAAAAGAATGTAAGGTAGAGCTGAAACAAGATAACAATGAAATTGATGATCTCTTAACATGTTTTGATCATTCTTTTAGTATGATGAGAAATGGAATGCTTTGCTCAATCTATTTTCATCATGTTGAATTAAAGGATGCTCTTTAAAACACTATGCTTGTTGTCCCATGTCATTGTTTATGAGCTGGACTCAACCCCTATGGGAGCCACATTTCTCACCACTCATAACAATATTTGTTGGTTGAAATGATCTAATTATACCCGTACCTGCACACTAAACAAAAAAATTAGCAAAATAATTGAAGCTGAAAGCTTCCATTAAACTTTGTGCTCTCTGAACATCTGCCTTTTTGATGACTTAATCATTTGATGAATGTATGATAGGATGTAGGTTACATTTCTATTGGTAATATAGGCATGAGGAAGGATGTGATTTATCATTGCTCTAACACCACCTTTCAACACTCTTGTAGGAAACCATGGATTTTGGAGCCAAAACAACCTGGAGACACTCAAACATAACAACTTGAAGACATAAAGTATAAAATGATCCGTCATTACAGGCAATGATGAATCACTCCCTTTTTCATGTTTACATTATCTTCAGTTGTGTAGTTTACAACTTACTTTGTATTCATTATTTGATTATGAAAATCAAATTAAGCTACTCCCACAGCTTGTGTGGGACTTGTTTTTTACAATATGAATAAAGCAACAATCACTATGCAATTTTATGATTTTTCTGTTACAATTACTTGCATAATAATACTAAAAATTCAAAAGTAATTAGATTTGTTTAAGATCAACGAATACTTAGTAGGAAAATTTTGATATCACTTGTGTACCTTTCAACGATAAATGCAATTCAACTTTACCTATTTTGAGCTGTAGCCAAAAAATAGGTAACAATTTGGCGACCTCTGCAAAATGTTTGCCTACTAAACACCATAGACCAGTTATGTAGCCTATCCATTGGGAATGGAGTCCATTTTTTGTCCTCTTTTGACTCATAAATCTTGTAACTCAGCTGTTGGGAAACAAATAGTAGCAACGAACAAAACTGAAAGAATCTAATCATGACTTTGTTTAAGACAAAGTCAGAAAGTAGGTGCAGCATTGCACTTATTGAAAGGAAACAATACTAAAATGAAACGTTCCATGGGACACTTTACTAAAAGAAAAATTGAAACTGAAACTAATCTACTATGTACATCTGCAAACTTTGTTCTTTAATAGCACTTCTTGAGGTGAATCCCGTTGACAGGGATTGGCAACACCTCGCCATCTAGCTTTGAGAGCTGAAATGCATTATGTTGTTTGCATTCTGTTATGATGTATGGGCCATCCCACATGGAATCAAATTTAATGTGTTTACCAGGCCTACTTTTGAGCTCATCCCACTTGAACACTAAATCACCTTTACTGAAAATTCCTGCTATTGCTTTTTTGTCAAAGGTCTTCTTCATCTATGCATGGTGGATTTCAAGCTTCCTGAAAGCTTCTTTTCTAGTTTCCTTCAACTCCATTAATTGAGCAAGCCTGATTTGCATTGGCTGCTCCTCAAGCAACTCAAGCTCTTTTATGTATTTCAAAGTTGGTAACTCTATGGAAATAGCAAATTTGGCCTCTTTGCCATAAACCAAAACATAAGGTGAAAAACTTGTTGATCATTTTGGTGTAACTCTATAACTTCAGCTTATCATGCCATGATCTTTGATTATCTTCAATAGTTTTTTTAATGAGCTTAATCAGATTTTTATTTGTTGATTCAGCTTGTCCATTACCCTAAGGGTAATAATTTGAAGAAGTATTCAGATAAATATTATGCTTTACTGACCAATTTGAAACTTTCAAGCCTATGAATGCTAAAGAATTATCATAAATAATTGATTCCGGTGTACCAAACCTGGAAACCAAGTCTTGATAGAAATTCAAGACAAATGTCTCATTTGCCTCCTTCAGTGTAACTGCTTCAGTCCACTTTGTGAAGTAGTTTGTAGTTTTTAATATCCACTTATGTGCAACACTCGAAGGTGGATTGATGGAACCAATAAAATCAAGTCCCCACTTCCCAAATGGTTGTTCAACTTGAATTGGATGTAGGGGAAAAGCTGCAAGTTTCTGTTTTCCTGCAAACAATGAACATTTACTGCACTTTCTTACATAAGCATAAGCATCTTTAAATAGATTTGGAAAATAGTATCCAACTCTCATAATTTTAAGAGCTGTAGTTCTTGGTGAAAAATGGCCTCCAACAGGTTCATCATGGAATTCCTCAAGAATTCTCTCAATCTGATCTGGGTAAACACACCTGAGAAATACACCATTAAAATCCTTTTTGTAAAGAATGCCATCAATTTCTGCATATGGAATGGCTTGTAACCTATAATATCTTCATTTTGATTTGTCCATACCTTCCGGAAAATCTCTAGTATGAAAATAATGAATCATTTGATGAATCCAATCTGTTGAAGGGGTTGTAACATCAAGTTCCTCTTCATTGTTTAGTACTGTAGTGACTTGTTCACTACTATTTTCTTCATTCTCTGCAAGTTTTTCGCATAGGCCTTTGCCTCTAACAAGCTTGGGAACCTTTATATTGATGTCATATTCCATAACTTTGGTTATCCAACATGCTCTTCTATCATTAATATCCTCACTTAGCAGAAACTCTATGACTGTTGGATGAGCTACCAACAAATGTGTCTTATTATTAGACAACATATGTCTAAACTTCTTGAGATTTCTCACTACAGCAAGCACATTCTTTTCAATGAATGAATACCTTACTTCATAGTCATGCAAGACTTGACTAAAAAATGCAATGGGTTGTTGAAGTCCTTCACCATTCTGCTGGCATAACATGACAAAAATTGTATCAACACTATCAAATGCATACAACATAAAATATCTATCAAAGTTTGGGTTGATCAGTGTTGGGGCTACTGCAAGTGCCTCTTTGATTTGCTCAAAGCTATTCTTACCCTCTTTTGTCCAACTGAAAAATAATGTTCTTCTTTAACATAGCTGTAAGAGGCTGCAATAAAACTACAATGTTAGGAATACATCTCCTAACAAAGTTAATTCTACCTAGAAAACTCTGTAAACCTTTCTTGTGAGCAAGAAGCGACAATGCCAAAATGGCTGTAATACGTTCTGGATCTATAGAAATTCCATCTTTAGAAAAAATGTAACCCAAAAGTTTACCTTCGTGAACAACAAAAATACTCTTTTTTGGATTCAAGGAAACTCCATACTCTGCATCTTTCAAAAATATGTCTAAGATGATCAAAGTGTTCATGAGTATTTCGTGAGAAAATAGTGATATCATCTAAATAAACAAGAAAAAACTTCTTTATCAAACCTTGGAGAGCCATATCCATTGCTCTCTGAAAGTTTTCTCGCGCATTTGACAATCCAAATGGCATTTTTTTGTAAGCCATAGTACCCCACTTGGTGGTAAAGGCTATTTTGTACTGATCTTCCTCCTTAACCAGAATCTGGTTATACCCTAAATAACCATCCAACAAAGAAAATCTTTGTGAACTTGAAAAAACCTACAATATCTGCTCCGTCGAAGGCAGTGGATAGTGATATTTGAGTGAAGCTCTATTTAACAGAAATCCACACACAACCTTATCTCTCCGCTCTTCTTCTTGATAGGCACCAAGTTGGAAGCCTAAGAGGTATGCTTTATTGGAAAGATAATACTACCTTCAACCAACTTGTTTAACTCTATTTTCATAAGGTGTTCTAGCTTGGGATTCAGTGGCATTTGCTTTTGTCTCATTGGTTTTGTGTTGGGCTCTAACTCAATTGTATGTTGAG
Organism: Sequoia sempervirens; assembly: GCA_007258455.2. Lineage (NCBI taxonomy): Eukaryota > Viridiplantae > Streptophyta > Pinopsida > Cupressales > Cupressaceae > Sequoia > Sequoia sempervirens. The sequence continues at coordinate 122,520,038 of VDFB02000003.1, read as the reverse complement.
CTAACTCAGGGTTAAAAATATTTAGATCTCCATATTTCCAAGAAAATATGTCATTGAATTCTTGGAAAAGAAAGACAAATGCTTGTTGTTCTTCCTTGGTACAAAATTTTCCAAGCTTAAGAAGCTTGTCCTTGAATATTTCAATTGGTTCATACTGATCGTCTTTAACTGTGATGCTGGATTTATCTTTTCTAACCTGATCATCAATGTTGAAAATTGATTCAAGGATCACCAATCCCTTGGGCAGCTTATTAGACTTCAGCTACAAGATCTGATTCTCATATTGTTGCTCAAGCTTTTGCTGGTTTCTAGCAGAAAACTCTGCTTCTTCTATCAGAAAACTGATTATTTGCTCATCGCTGTCAAACACCTGCCAACTAATATTATTATCAGGTACAGATGGTCTTACTACCACCTTGACATATTGTTGTACCTCAACATTGTGTATATCAGTTAGTATGACATATTGTGAACCTATGGAAGCAAGTCTATCTGCCTCTTTATTCAAATTTCTAGGAATAGACAAGTTAAAAGCATCAAATTCCTCTATTAAATCCCAAGTTTTGTGCTTGTATAGCTTCAACAAAACATTTTTAGTTATGTTCAGGTTTCTTACCTGATTTGCTATCAACTCTGAATCACCGAATGCTTGGAGACATTTGATACCTCTCTTTCTAGCCCATTCTAGGCCATGAATTAATGCCTCATACTCAATTGTATTGTTAAAACAGTTGAAAGCAAAGTGAAGTTCTAAAAAATACCTTTCTCCATCAGGTGAAATAAGCATAGCTCCTCCACCGACACCTACTTTACTCCTTGAATCATCCTAATACAGCTTCCAAAGCTGCTCAATCTACTATTCTGGTTGTATTTCCTCTTTGACCAGATTTGGAATAATCACATTAGGCTCCTGAATCATGTAAATGCCCAAACCTACCTCGTGCATGTGGCTGAATGGATCAACCTCATGATTCTTGGCTATCCACTCATCTAAATTTATGTCGGGTATGCCCTCTATGGGTACACTGGGGTCAAGGGTCATGGATTGATCATCATACTCATGGATGGCTAGGCTTGCATTTATAGGATTTGCAACATAAGGCTCAATATGGTCTTTAGCCTGTGGCTCTGATTTTACAGTCACTCTAGTACCATATCTAGTCCTGAAACAAATATGAGACCAATCTGATGAAAAATAACCACCTAAATTTGCTGTAAAATCTCTAGAAAGGAAAATGGCAAAAAATGGTGGGAGATCAATGACGTATATCTTGTGGTATTGAAAAGTTGGGACAAGCGTGCAAGGTAAGAGGCAGAATTTTGATAACTCCAACATACATAACAACTGTACCGTCTAATTGAACTACCCCTTTTGACAATGGTTCATATTCTAGTCCTAACTTATCTACCAGCTGCTTGGGCATAATGGAGTTGCTTGCACCTGAATCTTACATACAGTTATGCACTATTCTATCACCAATAATCAAACTGACATAAAATGGTGGTGGTTTTACCTCTTGTACTAGTTGTTCTTTCTTGCTTTCAGAACTATTTGCAAGGACATGAGGCTACTCCTTAACATATTCATCAAAAATTGAAATATTAGCCAATGCTTCCTAAAGTAAGTCATTTTGTCTAGGTATGTGCAATGCATCAAGAATAGTCGTGCTAACTGTATATTTTCTCACATGCTTAACAATATTAAAAGCAATACCACTAACCTTTGGCTACACTTTTGGAACAACAACCTCTATTTGTGTTTGAGGTTGAGATTGAACTTTTGGCTATTCCTTTGCTGGCATAGCTTGCTGTCTTGGAAAAATTTGAACATTCTAAGCTATAGAAGATTGAATTCACTACTGGATTTGACACCATTTTCCGACGGGTGTTCGTCGGTCGTTCGACAAATCTCTGTCAGAAGAGCGACACAATGGCAAAAATCTTTCCGTCGCTATTTTTTCGTCACAAGGCTGATGACAAATTAAACGTTGAAGTAACGGCGAAGAATTGTCGGTCGACGACATCATGAAATACCTCAGGATTTTGTCAGAATATCGATGAAAAATTTGTTTATCCACTGACAAATTACACCAGAAGTTCATCATCAGTTCGAAAAAATGGGCAAGCAGTAGCATGGAAACAATAGAGGACGTTTGTCAAAATTACGATGAAATACTCAAGTAGTAGCGTCGAAAGAACACCAAAAGTTCGTCGAATGTGCAACGAAATAGGCAAGTAGTAGCGTCAGAACAACACCAAAAGTTTGTCGACTTTGCGACGAAATTAGCAAGGAGTAGCATCGAAAGAACACCAAAAGTTCATCTAAAGTGCGATGAAATGGGCAAGTAGTAGCATCGAAACAACGCCAAAAGTTCATCGACTTTGCGACGAAATTAGCAAGGAGTAGCGTCTGAAGAACACCAAAAGTTCATCGAAAGTGCGATGAAATGGGAAGGGAGTAGCGTGGTAGCAACGCCGAAATATCATCGAAAGGGCGACGAAATGGGTAGGGAGTTACGACGAAATCGTCATTGCAGCTATAGCAACTTCGTCGAGCCTTTCTGTTGATTTGTCGGTGGTTGTCGTCCAGGAAGTAAACCGAGCAAAATTTTAAA
>VDFB02000003.1:122444519-122508457 GCA_007258455.2 Sequoia sempervirens | reverse complement strand
TGTGGAGCTAGTTTAAGAGGTGAGATATGAACATCAAAATTCACAGCTCTATTCCCATTCTAAAAAAAAATCTTGTCTAGCTTAGAGAATTTGTCAATGAGATGTCCAAACTTTCAGTAGTTCTGATAGTAGTGACCCAAATTTTTATAAAAATCTCTTGGGCCCACTTCCCAAAATTTGAATCTAGTAATAAGTAGGAAGAGATTTGTGGATTTGCACATTAACATAAGAATAGGCAAGGGTAAAAGTACAAAGTTGTGTCACACTTTTGACCAACTAAATAGTTTTGAGTGAAATTATTTCGACCTAAATAGTTTCAGTCAAACTCGTTTCGCCCGAAACCATGTGGCTTATACGTGGCATAGAGAGTTCTAGGCGAAACCCTTTCGCCGAAAACCAAAAAAAATGATTTTTTCCCTTCGTCGCTTTGAAATGTGGCTCATTTTATGTGCGGGATTTTGGTCGAAAGGGTTTTAGTCAAAATCCTTTCTACCAAAACCCTTTCTACTAAAATTGTCTATGTGGCATCCTAGTTGGCAACCAACTCAACTTTTTTTTAGAATTTTCTAAAAATTTCAACTTCAATTGAGTATTTATTTAGTCAAAATATTAAAAAAAATAAAAATACCCCTTTGTAGAGCTCAGAGTGGTGAATCCAAATATGTAATTTTTAAAAATATTTTGATTAGTTTTAATAAATGTTTTTTTTAAAATAATGCAACTAGGTTGTTAAAGTTAAAAAAGAGGTTGATTAGAAATTTAAAAATATAGTAAAACATATTAATTTTTTTTGAAAAATATATGGTGCACTTGAGGAGAGAATCATCTTCAAAATGGTATACTTTATTTTTTGAAAATGATTAAAAAAGTAGACAATAGTTTTTTTTTTTGGTAAAAATCCATAGCCAATATATGTATTATATTATAAATAGTAATTACAATGAACACCAAAATTATAGTACTGGCCAAAAACCATATCCACATACTTCAAGTGTCTAGGTTCGGAGTTTACCCATACTTCATACCGTGTTCCTCCAATACCTTGCTCTTCCAAACCTTGTCAGGTGTTGATGATCGGCCTTCCCCGATACTTTTTACCACCCTTCACACCATTTCAAACCATCACACATACTTCTAAAAAAATGAAGTATGGAGACAATAACCTTCTTTGAATTTATTAGATGTCAGTGTTCACCATTCCCTCATACTACTTGCCTACCTTTCGATAAGGAGTAGTCTGACTCGTGAAACCTAAAGTGTTCTTGTCAACATGAACCTTTTTCAAGTGTTGGGGTTTAGAGTTTATCCATACATCATACATCACTCTAGCATCCAAGTTAAGGCACAAAAATTAACACCAAAGCCTGATGCCCTCTCTCCTCAGCAACGGGTAAGCAATAAGCCCAAATTTCAAAACTTGAACCTTTTTCAAGTGTCAGGGTTCAAAGTTTATCCATACCTCATACATCACTTTAACATCCAAGTTAAGCTGCAAGCCTTAACACCAAAGTCCAATGCCCACTCTCCTCAACAATGGGTAAGCAATAAGCCCAAAGTTTGAAACCACCTTTAAATTTATCAGATGTCAACGTTCACCATTCCCTCATACTACTTGCCTACCCTTCGGTAAGGAGTAGACCATCCCTCTGACTCCCTAAACCTAAAGTATTTTCATTGTCAACATGACCTTTTTCAAGTGTTGATGTTCATAGTTTATCCATACCTCATACATCACTTTAGCATCCAAGTTAAGGCATAAACCTTAACACCAAAGCCCAATGCCCACTCTCCTCAACAACAGGTAAGCAGTAATCCCAAATTCTGAAACCCGATCAGCCTGATAAAAAAATGACTAATCTTTCTTCAATTCTTCTTTGGAAAGCGATAAGAGATAATCTTGTATCTTCATTGTTAACTAGATTTGTAGATAGAAATATGTGGCACCACCAACAATGCCACTTGACATAATTATCTTTGATAAGGCACCTTTATAAATCTATCCGGGTGTTTGTCTTAAAGGAAATGCATTCACACCCTACAACTCCTTTTGCTCTCTTCAAACCTTGCTTTATTGCATTAATCAATGAACCTTGCTATTGCATGATTTGACTGAAACCCTACCTCCATAATTCATCATTAGCTATCCTTGTAGTTGAGGCATGATTGTATCTTTGAAAATACTAATTCATTGCCCTTATTGCAATGCTATTCATTTTATACATATTTGAGACCCTAGGATTTTGAAGATCTTGTGATTCATAATCACCACTTGAAGATCACATTAGCAAGGTTTGAGGCTTGCAAACTCACTTAACCCTTATTGTTGCTGCTATCTCAACACACATAGAATCAAAACGTAACTTTCCAATATGAACATCCGTATCAATGCACTAGGTGTCAAGCACACTAGAGCATGAACCTTTGAACACTTTGGCTAATTCAAATAGCAGAAAAATGCCACCAATTGACACTATGTTCATACAAACAACACAAAAATGCCCACCCTTATGAAAAAGTAACCCCTTATTAGATTTATTACTCCTCGAAGCCAAAATGATTGAAAACCATAGCCAAGATGAATACTATACCCGCATATAGAATTATCAACCTTTTTGACAACATAAGCATATATGATAAGAATACTTAAAAATTATAAATGCATATTACTTATGCTTTATCTAGGAAACTATCATAACATTAGGAAGTTGCACTTTATTTTTGAATAATATCCCATAGTGGCTTCGTGATGTTATTTGAGGTAGCATCATATAATATTTCATACAATTTGATCACAACCTATATTTTCCAAAAGATTAGCCAAGCAATTTCCCTCCCTATATATATGGTTTATTTGAAAAACTTACAGTCTATCTATTAATTTTCATGCTTGTTCTAGGATATATTTTATTTTCCAATTGTAAAGCTTTATTTCTTTACATGCATTTACAATGAATAATGAATCTCCTTCAATATGCAATCTTTTAACGTTTAAGACCAATTCCAACTCCAAACCATGTAACAAAGCTTGCACTTTAGCTAAGTTATTTGTACCTGATGCCAAATAAATTGACTTTGCTGCCATAAGTGAACCATGCTGATCTCTAATTGCAATACCTGCCCCTAAATTCCCTGGATTACCATATGAAGGACCATCAAAGTTTAATTTTAAAAAGAGTGGCAGTGAGGGAGACCATATCACCTTACTTTTATGCACCTTCTGAAGAAAATCTTGATGCAAACTCCCTTTAAAAGGTAGAACAAGCTTTTTCCACTACTACAATATTTTAGAATCCCATTACGAGAATAGGGAACCAACATGTTTTGTTCTCTGAACATATGCATTTACTATTTTAGACACTGAAGATTCTATTTTGCATATTATTTGCTCCAACTTCATTTTTTCACCCCTGAATATTCGTCTATTTCTCTCCCACCATAAACTCCACATAACCATCGATGGGACCACTCTCCATATACGAGCAAAAAAATATGATTTGTACAATACTGGCCAACTTGTAAACAATTCCCACAAAGACCTTGGCAATGGCGAATTCCAACTTAATTTTCTAGTGATGAATGTCCAACAAGCATATGCAAAACGACAATGAATGAGAAGATGATTTACCTCTTCCATATCCTCATTACATAACACACACCTAAATTGATTTGCAATACCAAGCTTGTCCAATCTATCACTTTTAAGAAATTTTTTTTTATGGCCAGCCATGAAAAGCAACTTTCTTTCGGGAGAACTGAAGGATTCTAAAAAAGAGACAATGCTCTTTGACTATCAACAAAAATACCATTACTCATGATAGCTCTATAACCCAATTTAACTGTGTATTCTCCATATTTGGAAGGCGCTCAAATTACCTTGTCTTCGACATTTGACACATAAAAATGTCTATATTTTAGAGTAGCTTCCAAATTTTCCTTTTGCTCATTTGATAGAGCAGTATTGGAAAAACCTTTCCAAAATACTTTCCCAAAATATGCATCCACAGACGGAAAATAATTTTCAACTTTTTCATCCCAAGCAGTAGTTAGAATGACTTCACATGCTTGAAAGACATGATTTGAATTTAGAGGAGAGTATCCATTCCATGAATCCATCCAAAAATTTGCAATCTTTCCATTATGAATTTCCCAAGAAAGGTAAGGAGTAATTCCCTTTCTACAACGTAAGAGAAAATTCCACATTACATAACCTTGAGGAGGGTTGGGGACTGTGAAGATTTGAATTGGGGATGGAACATCCAGGTACTTTGATTGCATAACCCTGCACCACTTAGCATGAGGTTTAGAATACATATTCCAGACCAACTTGGCCCCTAAAGACATATTTCTAGCTGAAAAAATATGTATTTCAGCCCCACCTTTGAGTTTCTCCACACACATATTTTCCAATGAGATTAGGGGGATCTTATTTTTATTATGTATATTTCCTTTCCAAAAAAATGCCTTGATTAATTTTTCAATCACCACTATTACTAACTTAGGCGCTTTCAATAATGCCATATAATAATTGGGAATTATAGAATGAACTGACTTGACCAACAAAATTCTCCCCGATAAAGACAACCACCTACCTTTCCAACTTGCAATCCTTGATTGAATGCTTTGGAAAACCTTATCCCAATAGGAAACCATAATTGTACCATTGAAAAATGGAATTCCAAGATATTTAGAAGGAAGCTCTGCTGTTTAAAAATCCAACAGCCTTACAATCTATTCGTTCAGACCAACCGATATATTAAAAGTATAAATCTTTGATTTTTCTGCATTTATCTTTTGACCGGACTTATCCAAGATAAATGTAATGTGTTTGGATTCTTGAAGTGATACCCAACCAAACAATAATGTGTCATCCACGAACAAAGAGCATGTAATTGATATATCAATAGTAGGAATAGCTTTACCTCTCCACAAGCCCTTATTATGAGATCTTTGAACAGTTCTACTAAGAGCCTTTGCTAGGATAATAAAAAGAAAAGGTGATAATGGATCACCTTGCCTAACTCCTTGGGTGGAACTAAAAAATCTTGTTGGTGCACCATTAATGAGAACTAAAAACTTTTTCTCCTGACAAGCAGGACAATATCCACTTACACCATTTAACATGAAAACCAAAAAAATTCAAAACGTACATTAAAAATGACCAATCTACTCTATCATATGCTTTTAACATGTCAATCTTTATGACAAAGGATGAAATACTATGCATGGAGATTGAATGCAGAACTTCATGTACTACCAAATCTCCTTTTGTTGTTTCCCTACCAAAAACAAACCCCCTGCTTTTCTGAGATTATACCAGGAATGAGTGGAAGCAACCTCATGTATATGGCCTTTGTAAATATCTTGTAAATCGTATTGAATAGTGATATAGGGAAAAAATCAAAAAATGACTTTGCAATGTTGACTTTTGGAATTAGAGCTCTATGGGTCATATTAAACTGCTTAAGTATGGTACCTGATGTCCTATACTATTTCAAGGCCTTCAAGAGATCATTTCCAATAAAATTCCAACATTTTTGAAAGAAAACACCAGTAAAACCATCAGGGCTAGGGGCCTTATCAGGTGCTAAAGAAAAAGCAACTGATTTCAACTCTTCCAATGTGAAAGGCCTCATAAGATCCTCATTTTGAACTTGGGAAATTAAAGTAGGAATTGCTTGCAACATCTCCATTCTTTCTTGATCAAGACTAGAGGAATGTCCAATTGGTGCTGAAAGTAAATTTGAAAAAAACTTAACACTTTCATTGTGGATTTCATCTTTAGTAGATAACTGATCCCTTGAAACACTATCTTGAATTTTAAATATTGCATTCTTAACTTTCTTAATCTGAGCAGAGACATGTTCAAAAACTTCGTATTTTTATCCCCCTCTTTCAACCACAACTCAAGATTTTTTCCTCCAATAGATTTCCTCACACAACACCAATTCCTCCTATTCAACTTGTAAACTCTTTGCACCTCATATAAATATGAAGTCAGACCATTGGAAATAATTTGATCATTTACAACTGCTAGTTGTTTGGAAAAAACATTTTTTTGATGAAAAATGTTTTTGAAAGTATGCACATTCCAAAATTTGATTTTACCTTTGACAAACAACAATTTCTAACAAAATATGAACATACATGACTCTTGAACATATGGAGCTTGGATCCACCAGATTTACAAAAGAGACATAAATTCAGATCCCTAAACCACATCTACTCAAACTTAAAAGCTGATCGGAATGTAGGGAAAGAGCCTTTAGCTTGATAAATAATGACGTAGGAAAGTGATCAGACCCAAGCTAGGGTAAAATTTCTGACTCTACCATATAACTTCCTACAAACCAATTTGGTGATACCAAAAATATTTCCATTCAAATAGCTATCTGCAAGAAATCTTTCCCCCTATTTGTCCATGTAAATTTCCCTTTCACTGGTTGAACATCTAGAAGAGCATTATTTTGAACAAAGGAATTAAAATCTTCCATTGTTTTATGAGGAGGCATGATTCCTCCATCTTTTTCATGAGATGAGAGAATTGCATTGAAATCTCCAACAATGACCAATTTCTCATCACCTACCTTCCCCAAGAATATTATAATTTCATCCCATAATGCCTTCTTCCTAACAATTGAATTCGAAGCATACACATTTATTAATAGAAAGCCTAAATCAAAATGTGTGATCCTTAACAATTTCCAATGTGCATAATTGGAAATGGACACCATCGACACTGATCTTGATCTCCAAAGTGTTAATAAGCCCCCTAAGGCCCCTTGTGCTTGAGAATGAAAATACTTCCACATAGCCCATTTACTAATGTAAGATTCATAATTTTATTTGACAACTTGGTCTCTTGCAATATAACCACATCGACCCCACAAGCATTTAACTGTTTCATAAACTGGGCCCTCTTTTTAGGGGCATTAATGCCCCTAACATTCTAGGATATAATCTTCATGATGAGAAAGGAGAGTGGCTAGCCCCCCTCAATCTCTTCTTTATACTCCCATCCAAAGTAGTTTGGCGACCTGCCTCAATCTCTTCCTAAATCTTTGTTGCATTAGATTTACGTCCCTTTTTACCTAGATATTTCTTCACAAATGATGCCATAGGAGTATGAGAAATAGACAATTCCTTGGAAAAATCATAATCACTTACTTGTTGCTTGCTAGGAACCATACCCTGTACTACTTCCTCAATAATAACTACCTTACTCTATACTACTTCCTCAATAACAACGACCTTACCTTGTAATGTCGCCTCATTAAAAACTGCCTCCTCCCCACTCTTAATAATATCTAGTAGTGATTCAACTTCAGGAGTTGAGAATGCATCATGCTCACCCAACACCAAACCATCAACCCGCCCTTCTTCCATTCTAAATTCCTCTGTAGTTTCATCAAACATCTTGGAACCTACCATAATGGCAATATGATTTTCCAACTGTTCAAGATTACTATTCTCAACCAACTCCTGATTCTCAAAAATATCCCAATAGGATAGACTATCCTTACTCCCTAGGGGTTCAAAATCCTTAGAAGTGGTAGATTCCAATACAAGTAAGGAAGTCCAATTAACTAGCTATTCCCTTGTTTTGTAACTATGGATGACATTGAATTCTCCCACATTAATGAAAAGACTAACCCATCTAGTTTCTTTTTACTAGACAAAGAAATATGTGGTACGTACAAATGCAAAACCTTGTCGACAAACTTGAGTAGTAACTGCATACTACCCTCTTGATGCCCCTTTTGATTGAATATTGATATATGATTTTGACCCAATGATAGCTTATGGAGCACAACACTATGAGGCCGCTATGGTAGGGTTTTTCTTAATACAAGTCTTTGACCCTTATCCAAAAGATTGGGTCCATTTTGACCCAAGCTTGGGAAGCTTTCTTGTTCTCACTCTTTCTCCGCTTCTAGAGGCACCAATGACACAACCCACTCATGCTTCTTGACGATCCTCTGGAAACTACTTTGGAGCTAGGGGCTTTGTCCATCATATCTCAACCCTAAAAAATATCATGCTCTTTTCTTGTAGAACTAATTCCATTTGTGGTAACATGGTAGGACTTATCAGAATCCTTTTTAGGAGTTGATGGAGTGTTCCTATTGATTCTTTCCTTTTGAGAATTCTCTTTCAAATGACAGGTTATCTTGGAATGCCCTTGACAGTGGCACTTGATGCAAAAATTTTCTAGGCTTTCAATAATTACTTGTTGCTTCTAGACTCCATATTTTGAGTTTATGTGCAATCCGAGGGAATTTTTTTCGTGACATCAAGAAGAACACAAAACCCAACTGGAAGAGATGGGTTACAAAAAAAAGGATATTGATGAAGGTAAATACCCAACTTATTCACCAAGACTTAAATGATTTGGGTTTCTCTATATTCAAGCGGCAATTTGTGCAGTTGAACCCAAAATGGTATAAATTTGATGGTAGTGGATTTTGGGTTAAAATTAGGAATCCAAGGGAAAGTATACAAAACAAACCCCTCAAACTCCCAATATTTTACTCTAATGCATTTATAGCTTCTTTAAAATAAAAAATAATAATAAAGAACCCTTCCTCCTTATGTAGATAAAAGACTTGATTAGCTCCTACCCACTCTTCAAACACCCATTTCTCTAAATAATTTAGATTAGGGGAAAAATTATAGAACTTACAAGTAAGGGATAGACCCTGAAGATCCTTTATTTGTGGTTGAAGCATTTCATCTGGAAAAGACACTAAAATTACTCCTGCCTTCGACCTCCGAAGATCGCGCTGCAATTTTGGAACCTAGATCTTCTTTTGCTGGCCTTTGATATAACTAGATGCATTTAGTTTTGTTGTAAAACATGCCTTCTCTTCCATTGCAGCCCATGAACTATTAACCTTCTATCCCCAAGACTTCCCATGCCAAGAACTATTAACCTTATGTCCCCAAGGTTTTCCATATTTAATAGGAATGGTGTTTGGAAATATCTCTGGTGCCAACCCTGATCTCTCGATCTAGAATATTGCCCAAATTTGAGCGAGATGTCATTAGGGAATGTTGTAGGAGCCTTTGAGCCAGAGTACCTCCCAAACTTGATGTGTATGTCATTGGGGAAAGACATAGGGTTTCTAAAAGAACCATGTAGATTTGGATTGAAGGGTGCTCCATAGAAGATTGGAATAGAGTTAGGGAAAGACACTAGAAAATCTCAATATGCACCAAATCCATGCCTAGAAAGATGATGCCCAATAACAGTTGCGTTCTCTTGAGCCTCTGATTCCGAATCATAGAGATCAAACACTGACTGCTTACTCTTGTCAAGCATTTTCCACCCATGGCGAGGGACCTTTTTGTAGATATCGATGCCTGACGTGGTAGGTGATACACACCTACCAGACCAAACTATCAAATTCTGGCAAGTTTTCCTTTAAAATGTTATTATGAGTAAAATATACATCGAAATTTCAAAAAAAATCCATGCACTAGATATTGAAGTTAACTATTTGGAGAAAAAAATTAGGGGAAAATGAAGATTTTTTCTATTTATTTCTTGATGTCAAGTGAATGTCACTTTTTCATGAAATTTTCAGCATTCCAAAATCTGCTATCGAATTGATAAAAAAATAATCAAAACAATTTTAAAAAAATCTAAAAAATTACATGAATAAAATTCATCAAAATTTCTACATTTCATTAGTTTACATCATTTTGAAATTCAAAATATAAAGACCACTTTTATGTGGTCGAAGTTCATTTTTTTTTGTTGTTTGTCGATTCCTTTATAAAGTGTGACACAAGTTTGTACTTTTACCCGCAAACACGAATCTAGTTTGGTCTTTTGTAACCTTATCCAACATCAAAAAATGAACAAAGGAATTAGGTATTCCTTCTATACTCTCCTCATCCCTATATTATAATGGTAAACCAAGGAGACAAACCCAACATGGAGCAATAGAGAAAAAATCCATTGATTAATCAAACCTTGATTTCCACTTGCAAAGAGAAAGATGATTTCTTACATAATAGAACTAGGACCCTTGGTTAGGATTTTTTTATGATCCTAATATGATATATTCCTAAATATATTTATTTAATCTTTATTATAATAAGGATAAGAAATTGTGGCATGCTTCACCCAAACTTAAATATTATTTAATACACTAATCCCTCTTAATTAGGATGAAGGGGTATGTCCCTATATAGTTAAGCCTATAAACAAGGAAGAAAACTCTCTCCCATATCACCATCTCATCAAATATTGAATTCACATAATATAATATGATTATTGGAGGTAACACCCTTGAAATGGTCTACTATATTTCTTATTTTTACACTTATTCCCAATAAATATCATAACATGTGGTATCAAAGCTACGATTTAGGTCAACATTTTTGTTTCCACCATAACATCCAAACTAGTGCAAATTTGGATATGATTTTTTTTGGGTTTTGAGGTATATATTAGATAAGCTCTCAAAAAAAAATCAAACTTTTAAGGTACATTTTTGAAAAGTTATTAATGTTAATTTTTTCATTAATCTTCTCTATAGGTCACAATTTTTAGATTTTTTAAATTTATATTTTTGAAAATATTAGAAAAATTAGGTAGGATTAGTTATTTGTAATTTACTATGAGAAATAAAAAAAGTTATTTACTTTAGTGGTAAGAGTTTATTCAAAACTTTCATTAATTTTATCTATAGGTTGCAATTTTTGGTTTTTTTTTTAATATTTTTGGAAAGCTTATCAAAAATTAGGTCTAGGTTAGTTATTTGAAGTTTATTTTTAGACACAAAATACATTACTTAAATTAGTGGTCTAAGTTTGGTCCAAACTGAAACATCAAATTCTCTCTCACACCAAGCACTTTCGTACCTTACTAAATCTTAAAATAAAAACATAATTAAAGCCATATCATATTTAGGATTATAGGACCTTTCTACACATGTAAAATCAAAGGACCCATTTTATTTTCCACCACCTAAAATTGAGGAAAAAATTCTTCAAGGACATGAAACAACAATACATTTCATTAAAGATAAAATGTTTGACCCATTTGTCAAATCCTTAAGTGAGGGTTTAGATAGGTTTATGAATGAATTATTATCAAAATTAAAGTCCCCAATAAACCACCAAGGTGGGTACAACCCTAATAAACCAAATCAAGAGATAAGAGAATATTTTTTGAGGTCAATAATTAAACCTACCAAGAATAATCATTCCTAAATTTGATGGTAGAAATGTAATTTCATGGATACGCCTCATAGAACAACAATTTAAACTTTACAATATACCAAATAATTTCATGGTTGACATAGCTTTACTATATTTAGAATTAGGACCTTACCAATGGTACCAATGGAAGATGAGTGACATATGAGGAAAAATGTTCAGTTGGCAAGAATTTGGTAAAGAATTAGCAACCTTCTATGGGAAACCATTCATTGAAAGATATTTTGCCCAACTAAAAAAAAAAAACAATTAAGCTTTTTAATTGAATATAATTTTGAGCATTTGATATTGGCACTTAGAGCTCACAAGGCGACACCTTACCAAAGGCTAAAATTGTACATCAATGGACTTAAAGACCAAATTTAACATGATGTTCATTTTTTGGAACCTTGTATAGTTAGAAAGCTATGCAACACACATTGCATATTGATAAACAAAACACCACCAAAGGTGAAACCATGAGAGTAATTGATAAAAATGTGACTAATCCTACAAGAAAAAACATGGAAAAATTCTTTAAATTAAGAGAAATTAGTAATATCTATCCCCAACAAAAGATAAAGATAGGAGAAAAAGGTTTATGTTGGAATTGTGATAGAAAATGGTCAAGATTCATAAGTATTCTAGTAGTGAGAAAAAGAATAAGGTTGAAGAATAGGGAGAAGTACCTACAAAAGAACTAAACATAAAACTTAAGAATGAGGTTTACAAGGAAAAAGAAATCACTACTATCTCCCTACATGAATTGAATGGAACAAATGAACCACAAACACTCAAAGTAATTGGTAATATAAAAAAGAAAAATGTGAAAGTGTTAGTAGATACTAGTAGTACACATAACTTTATTGATAGAATATTAGCTAATGAGCTCAATTGTTTTGTTTATCCAGTCTCTAATTTTTAAGTCATGATAGTTGATGAGAAAAAACTACCTCGTGGTGGTAAATACCATCATATAAAACTCTCAATGATAAATTATCAACTAGATTATTATTTTTTTGCTTTACCTATTAGGGGAGTGGATGTAGTTTTGGGTGAGCAGTGGCTTAAACAATTAGGAATAATATCTTTCAATTTTCAAGACTTATCCATGTCTTTTAGGATATATGATAAAAAGTATGAACTTTTGGGAATCAAATTACCACCATGTGAAATCATTAGCTCCCATAGGATGGAGAAATTATCCAAGAAAGGTTCTTATAATATAGGGGAACAGTTACATTTTTTAGAAGCACATGATATGATAACTCAAGATCAACCAAAAATTTAAGAGATTCTTCAACACCACCAACAAGTATTTCAAGAATAAAAGTTTGTACCTCTAATTGGAGACCATAATCATGACATTTATTTAATACCAAAAAGCATTATTCATCCCAACAAAAGTTTCCATTTATTCCCTATGCTTATTATTAACAAAAAGGATGATCCATGGAGAATGTTCTCACATTACAAGAAGCTAAATGAGATCACTCATAAAAGACAAGTTTCATATTCATATTGTTAATGAATTAGAATATAATAAAATTCATGCAAAAAAAAACAAATAAGTATTCAGGGTGAAAGAAGTAGAATACTCAGGATATCTGGTGTCACTTAAAGGTGTTAAGATGGACCCTAAGAAAGATGATTTTTGGGTCTAACATAATACTATAGAACATTTGTTCATACCTATCATCTTATAAAGAAAAAATTATTTTGGGAAGGTATTCAAGTGAATGTATAAAAAATTATGGTGGAATGTTTGATATGCCAACAAAATAAAAGAGAAATAATAAATACTCCAAGTCTCTTACAAATATTAGACATTCCAATATTACAATGGGTAGAAATATTAATGAACTTCATTATGAAGTTGCTAAATTCAAACAATATTGATGCAATCTTGCTTGATGTGGATAGACTCATTAATAATAAATATTTTTGTGGAATCTCTCATCTATTTCCTACTAATACTATGGAAAATGTATTCATACAAAATATACCAAAATTTCATGGAATTTCCAAAATCAGATTGCAAAATAGAGCCACTTAAAAATTCTTCATCAAGTGGAATAATTTTCCAATTGAAGATTCAACATGGAATGATGAACAATTCATACAAAATATTTTAGTGTTTCCAAGCATTGAGGGCAACGATTTTCAGAAGGGGAAGGGAATGTTATGATCCTAATATGATATATTCCTAAGTACATATTATATATTCCTTATTTTAAGAAGGATAAGAACTTGTGGCATGCTTAACCCTAACTTAAATATTAGTTAATACACTAATCCCTCTTAATTAGGATGGAGGGGTATGTCCCTACATAGTTAAAAGCCTATAGATAAGGAAGACAACTTTCTCCCATATCATCATATCCTCAAATATTAAATTCATATAATATTATCTGATTATTGGAGGTAACCCCCTCAAAGTGGTATGTTATATTTCTTATTTTTACACTTATTTCTACGAAATATCATAACAAATTTTACAAAGGTCTTTGTGCAAAGAAAAAATAAAAAGAAACAAGTCACCAACCAAAGTAGTAATCAACACATTTCCCTTAACAACCCATTGACCCTTCAACCATTCCCTAACTAAATCAATGTTAGGATAAAATGAAGAAGAATTACCTATTAAGGAATTCTCCATTTTTAAAGCAAAACTTTCAACCAATGAATCTAAGATTTTCAAAGAAGTACCTATTCAAAAAAAGTCAAGAGTAGTTTTTCACTGAACTAGAAATAGACCTAGAGACCACTACCACCCATTTTTGATGATTTTTTTTTATTGAAAATATGGTATTATACATGTGTCCTCACAACAAGAACCAAAGAAATTATTTAATGGAATACACTAGCAAACATTGGAGAGGTGTGTGTATGATAAAATCTTAACTTTTCAAGGTTCGGGGAGGTAGTATGAGTAGGTTGCTATCAAATCCATTAGCTGGCATGGGAATAAGGAGGGCATGGATTTGAGGATCTAAAACAAAGAGGATGTCATATTTGAGCTTGGATACAATGTTGAATATGTTTATGAAAGGTATGGTTCTTGGTGGGAACATATTAATAGTTCTTAGTAGAGGTGATGTCTAGATGAGATCATATTTGATCCACTAACAAATAATTTGAGAGGAAAAAAGGAGATTTGGTTGGATGAGAATAAGGATGTTTTTAATGATCAAAGAATAAATAGAGTTGATAAGGTGGATGTAAACATGGTTATGAATATCTATTGGATACTAATATTGATACCTATTATTTAAATCTAAGAGAAACTAATTAAGTAGGAATGCTATATAGCTAGGGATAATTTGAGTACATGGATCAAATCTAATTGAGAACTAGTTATTAATGTATCTTTTCTTTCTTGGGACATTCTAGAATCTATATAGTAATTTTTGTGATCTTAGATTTATCCTTGGATCTTCTTGATTATTTCCTCATTAACTCCAATATTAGTAGATGGAGATAAACTATTCAAATTGAATATTTGACTTACATTTGTTTCCAATATTTAGAGGCTAGACACATGGGTGGGTTCTTCCCTAATGTCCCTAAGAAGGATAAAAGCATTGTTTGGAGATTTGATGACAAGATTTGAGGAATCCATAATCAAATATAGGAAAGGGGGATTTCTCTTTCAACCAAATTAATGTTTCAATTAGAGAATATGGTGTTGGTTGTCTTGAAGAATTTAGGGTATCTCCTCTAGCTAAGACAATATTTGTGGAATTATATGAGGTGTCTAATAGGGTTATGTCAAATAATGTTGTCATATATGGGGAGTAGGGATTAGGTTTAATTTTAAAATACTTCTTTGATTTGTGTCTCAAGGATAATTGTTAGGATTTATGTGAATCATCCTAGATTAGATGAGGTGGATATCATAAATCAATATCCCCTCTCATCTATAATAGGAGATGTTAAATTCCTATGTAGATGATATTTGAAAGCAAGTTAGGGATACCTTCATTAATGAGGTTTCCAACAAAGTTTTGGAGGAGGATAATGACATGGTTTTCTTAGGTAATTTTTTAATTTTATAAATAGAAGCTCTTAACAAATTTCTAAAAAATATCGAGGGGAAAAGTGTAGGCCCAAAATCCAAAACAAGTTAAATTCCAAGAGGAAATTATGGCTAGGATTCAAATAAATCTAGATCTAATCAAAGATTGAAGAGAGAGAATTTGTATCCTCATGGTCAATGAAGTTACTTTTGTGGAATCTTAGTGGCAATAATGTCCCTATTAAAATTCATTTAGTTGAGCATCAAATTGAGGTATGTAGAGCTAATATTATTTTGTTACAAGAAGCTAAAATTAACGACGATGCTTCTAAAAAATTATTTAGATAGTGGAATAGTTTATCAATTAGTTTGTGCGTGCTTCTGAGGGTCTTGTTTTATGACCCTTAAAAATGCAAAGGTGGATATCAATTTTTTAGATCACAATTATATGTTATAAAAAACCCACAATCCTCACATAAACATGGTCTTCTAGATATTAATTATTTATGGCCCATTAGGGAATGTGTCTGATATATAATTGTGGAATTAGTTGGAAGTTATTTTAAAATAATTCAAGGATGAATTTGTCTAATTGGTGGGTGAAATTCATGCCATCCGATTAGAGGAGGAAAAATTGGGTGATGTTGCTAGAATTATTAAATCTTAATCTAAATTCATAGACTTTATGAATCATTTTGCATTGATTATTACACCTAAGAATGGGAAGTTTGCTTGGTCCAATCACTAGTAGAAAAACAACAATAAATGACTAAAAAAACTACTAAAAATTGCATATAAATGACTAAGCTTGGTGACGTGACCGTTATTAGTTTATTTTTAGTCATTTATAATGCGACCAAATTTATGACTAAACCATTTTTAGTCATTTATTGGTTGTTTTGATTGATCAATTTGGTAGTATATTTAGTCATTAATTTAGTCATTGATTGTTGTTAACTGGTCATTTATTTAGTCATGGTAGTCATTTATTTAGTCATTGTAATCATTAATTTTTGTCAATTGGTAATATATTTAGTCATTTTTATTCACCGATTTCCGTCCATTGGTAGTATATTTAGTCATTTGTATTAACTGATTTTTGTCCATTGGTAGTATATTTACTCATTTTGATCATTATTTTGTCGTCAACTGGTCATATATTTATTCATATTTATTCATTGATTTCTATCAATTGGTAGTATATTTAGTCAATTTAATTATTAATTGATGCCAATTAGTAGTAAATTTAGTCATTTTAATTTTTAATTTTTGTCATTTGGTAGTTTATTTAATTGATTTTCTTCACTGATTTCTGTCAACTGGTAGTATATTGACACATTGTTTATTAATTGCATAATAGCAAGTCAACCTCATGTAGCTAATATCAATTCAACCTCTTCTATTTATTCAAACTAGGATAATTTCATTCTCAATCATTGGAAACACATTAAATTGCCTCTTCAAGGTGCTCCAATATAAGCAAGTTCAATTAGAATGGATAGAAATAAAGTGAAATGGTTACCGCCTAGGTCATCTTTTCTCAAAGTTAACTTTGATGGGGCATCCTGTGGAAACCCTGGGGTTGTAGGTGTTGGCTGTTGTATTCATGATTCTAGGGGTTTTTTGGTTGTAGCTAGAGCAGTTCATTTAAATTATTTCACAAACAACATGGCAGAGGTTCATGCATTATTAGCAGGATTATCTTTGGAAAAAGATCTTAATATTAAACAAGTTCATGTGGAAGGAGATTCACTTATGATAATTAATGCCTGTAAATTGAAGAGAATATGCAATTGGAAACTAAGATATGTTCTTCAAAAAATTTGGATTTTGTTAGAATCCTTTGATGATTATTGTCTCTCCCATACATATAGAGAGGGAAACAAGTTAGCAGATGGTCTTGCCAATTTGTCTTGTGATCAACAAGCCTCTATTAATATACAATCCTTTGAGGATTTAACTGCATTTCCCCATCTCCAAGAGATTATTAAAGTGGAGCAATGCCAATTTCTCTAAGAATAGAATTGGGAAAAGCTTCTTAAGAGCTAGCACGAAAAGTGACAAGGGGCATGGGTGTTGTTGGATTTTTCATTCCATTGTGGCATTCATTCGATTTGGCAGTATTAACCAAATCGGGGTTAGAAGGAGTCTTGGGTAACACAAATACTAATGATGGAATATCTTGGTGAAGATACGATCTTTTCTATCAACTTTCCCATAATAAGAGCCTATCAAAGTAATAATGTCCCTATTAATCTCTTTCAATCCACCTCAAAGGAAATGATGGAGTATCAAACATGTGCTTAATCAACAGTATTTCTAATGATTAGCTCTCTATGCAAATTGGAGTACCGATCAAATGGAAAGGACATCCTCCGTCTACTTTCTGATGCTGTTGTTCATGCGGAGATTTTGAGCTTGTCATCTCATTCTAACATTTTAATTTGCCTAATGTTTTTATTTGTGTTGTAGGTACAAGTTAATTAAAGTTTTAAATGCCATGTTCTATAGTGAATTTTTAAACCATCTACTCACACGAGCTGACATTCATGGAGAGATTGTGCTTAAGTTGTGCCTTATGCCTTTTGGTTCCATCATAAACCATGAGGTCACTTCAGTATGTGGGTTTCCAAGGGCTCTATATATTAAATTATTTCCTCAATTCATTTCACACCAAAGGAATTGTTAAGCTCTTTCAATGCAATTGTGTTAAGCTAGGTTTTCTAGTGGAGAAAAATGTCATTATGTCCATGGAATCTGAGAGTTTGCTTGCCTGTAAAACTGTGGGAGCGTCCATTTAAAAGTTATCTAACTCAAGAAGCAATGAAGGCTATGTTTAAAATTGATGGTGGAAAAGATGAGGATTCTATTCGCACGATGTTGGGAATTGATGTCACATGTATGAGGGCTCGACGAATACTCTTTCCTTCCCAGGTGATTTTGATTTTCTTCTCCAATTCATTGGATTTGGTTTAGTCTTTGACAAAAATTGAGGAATTGGCAAGAAAATATATCAACTTCCAATATATTTTGGATAACTCTATTCTTAAGGCTGTGCAAAGTTATAATATTTTTAGTGGAGAAAGATACATTGGTGGTCTATTTCCTAGGGAATTTCTATAGGAGAAGCAAGGGTTTGAGGATATCTATGAAGCCATCAAGCTGGTGCTATAGTTGCACAATGATACCATTCTCCTAAGAGCTCTGTGGAAGCATCGCCGTTACATTTGTTTAGTAATGGAAGTGGATATAAGGGAAAAGTATTATGCTCTAAATTTTTTAAGGGTTCATACTCCTCCAGTCCCACCTCCAGGTATTCAGTTGGATTTGCAGCTCAAGGTTCCCTCTCTGGTGTAGGATCATCGTTAAGGTGGCCATGTTTGTCATGTTCATGCTCCATATAGTGCTTCTATTTGATCTTCAAACAATGGCTTCAAGCGCTTCTCCTCTACCAATGTTTGAATGCCTCATGTGCAGCTTTTGACCTTCTCTATGGGTCGTCAAAGCTTGTTTCAAAGAGGCCTACAATTGTCTGAGAGGCTAGAGGTTGAAGATGAAAGTTCTGTTCATGGTGATTGTATGGAAGAATAATGTGTTTTTTTAGAAGCCTTTTGATCTATAGTCTGCTTAATTAATATTTGTATATTTGAAGCTGGATTTTCACTTATTTTCAACTTCTATGGGTGATACAAGGGGGGTGTATAGGTGTTTTTCCAGTAGTAGTTCCTTTTCAAAATTGAAGTTGAGTTTTGGCACATTACCAACTTTTTATCAGATGGTCGAAAAACTAAATGTAAAAGCTTTCTTTTTATAATATATATATATATATATATAGGCTATCATGCCTTTTATTTTATTTTTAAATTTTTTATTAAACTTGAATTAAAATATAAAAGAAAATAAAAAATATTACATATGAGAACAAGCTACAACATGGTAGAAGTTAAAATATTGAGTCAACATCATGATAAAAAAAGGTATTTGCAATAAAAAAACATAATGCAATTTTGATGAATAGTAAGATGTTCATATATATATAATAAAAAATGTCAAAGTATAAGAGTTTACAACTCTTGCAAATACACCATGATAAAGATACCTGAACAACACATTCAAACTACTACACAAAGTAGTGGTCCAAGCTGTCAAATAGCTAGTACATGATAAACATCAACTATGTCATTTTTTGCAAATATTTTAGTGTCCACCGTGTGAAGGTTCCTTCTTTCTCTTTCAGAAGAACAACTCCATCTATTTTGTCTTCATAAGCAAGGGGTATGTTACTTGTGACCCTTAAAATATTTACATTTGCATCTCATGTTTCTTTCAATTTGACTCCATGTACAATAGATAGTGAGTGAATCTGCCCAATTCCCACAATAGCACCATCAAATGGATCCAACACCCCAAATTTATCCCCTTCTTGGAGTTTATCAATACATTTCTACAAAACCAAAAAAAAACATTATATTGAGATATAAAACATTCAATAACACACATATAAACATTCGATAAATATTTATAAGAAACTAGAAAATGACAATAGGAAACTTGAAAACATGCACCTAACATATTAAACAAAAATTAACTTCCCACTATTTGATACAAAATGGATATTAGATATAGAAGGTGTCAATATGTTAACAGTCATGTGCCATGAAGATGTGGATGCTACAAGGACAACAAGTAATCACTTGATTGTGGATATAGAATGGATGCTAGATATAGAAGGTCCTTTACTCGAAAATATGTTTTCCAATACATTCTTAATTTGTGTAGAAACAAAGTGGTTGGAGATACAATTCCTTGATGATCTAAAAATGAAGTTGGGTCATGTGATAGTAATGGTACTTCTGGTTGGAATGTTTGAAAAGAGTTAAAAAGTTCTAATTAACTCTGGTTTGGATTTGTTATGCTTCTCAGGGTCAGTGTTATTGTCATCTGGTTGTCTTTTCCTTTTCTCAAAGTGTTGTCTCCTGGAAAAATCAGTTTTTGACATCGGTGGAAAAGTGTTGTCTTTTGTTTTTGACAGTTGTATGTAATGTCCTATGTCTTGGAACAAATTATTTTTTGTATGGGATTTTTTTTATTTTGTTGAATAAGAAAGAAGAAAATTTTTACTCTGAAAAAAAGTAACACATTGTGAGGTACATTAAACAAATCGAGGGAAAGACTACAATAGAGCTAGAATGTACGAGTACTCCAGAAAGAGACATGGATCAATGGATTCCCCCCAACTAAGGACCATGACATCCCCAAACACAATGCACTCATGCATTGTCAAAATCTATGTATGCACTCTATTACAACTAAGCTCTAAGCTTCTATATGCAAGTTATATTTTCTCTCTTATTTCCATAATCTATGTATACTAGCTAATTACATGTCACTACTATTCTAAGCAACTTCTATCACATAGGTAATGATTACCCTTATTTACATAATAAAAAAATCATTACTTACTTGCATGTGGTTTCATAGCACTCACCTCGAGTTCAACACCACTACTACTATGAATATCATGTACATGCTCACCGAGTTCAACATAATCACTCTCAACATTGACATGAAGTTGTGCAACTTTGCAGAGAGCTCTATTGATAGGGCATTTTTCTTTTCATTCTATTTTCATATAATTGCTTTGCATGTGGTTAAATCATCATGCAAAAATTAATGTAAGTCAAGTAAATAATTCAAAAGCTATAAATTTTTGTCCAAAAGAACATTTTAATGAAAAAATATTGGGACAAATTAACTTACAACTTAAAGAATGGAAAAGCTATAAATTTTTGTCCAAAAGAAGAAAGACAAAACATTGGGACATATTAACTTACAACTTAAAGAATGCAAAAGCTATACATTTTTGTCCAAAATAACATTTTAAGCATGAATAATGACAAAAAATTGGGACAGATAACTGACAACAACTATTATATTACCTCAACTTCAACAAAACTATGACTATGTTGCACATTCTTATCTAGTTCATCATGATCACTATCAATATTGGCAGCGTTGTTGACATCAAGAAATTTTTGTTTTAAAGTTGCTTTGATAAAATTTCTCTACATGTGGTTTAACCATCATGCAAAAAAATTACAAAGCATTCAATAGTCAAGTAAAGAAAACAAGCTATAAATTTGTCCAAAAGAACATTTTCTGGATCAATCCAACAATAAAGAAACTAGATTGGATTCTCCTACACCTAGATTTAAATCTACATATTAAGAGGTATTTGTATACAAAATTTCCAAACAAGAAGAAATAAGATCAATAAAGCCTCTTACCTCATCTGAATCCGTGGAATTATGCTCATTCCATGCATAAACTATAGGCTTAACGAAGGAAACCAACTATGAAACTTTCTCAGTGAGACCATATATGCAACTCATTACATGTTGGTACCCTTCATTTGAGTTGACATGATCTAGAGAGGCTCTTATTGGGCATCTAATACATGGCTATGAAATCTTTGTTGATGAACTAGATTTCCACTTCATCCTACTCTTAGATTTACTAGGATCTAGTGCTACCATATAATTGACAATATCTTTTGCACTTGCTTCTCTATTACTGTTTTCCACCTAAAATACAATGTCAATTTCAACATATAGTTAGTTCAATAACAAATCAAAATAACACGACATAAATTGAACCAAAAATCCAGACACTTACTCCAAATTTGTCCATTTTGGCCTATAACCCACCTTGGCCAAACTTATATCCAACCATCACATTATCTCTTGCTCTCTTTCGTTTGTTACTCTTTGTTGGATATTCTTCAGAACACATACTTTATTTCAATGCCTCCCACTATTTGGGATATAGAGTGGAGTCTAACCTCTCTTTTTCCCTCCATGATTATTTTTCTGCAATTATATCTAATTTTTTTTTTATCAAAAGTCTCATCTTTTTCTTGTAATATTTTCTAGAGATTTGTCCACCAGTAGTCTCAAAAGAATTTTCCATTTTTTGTATAACATTTTCTACACTTTGTGGATTTTTCTCTGCAAAATTTGATCTGCAAATATCCAAATGGGCCCTACATCTTACACCCAACTCGAAGGCCCACCTTGTACCATTTGGTCCAATGGGCTCACCATCTCTCGATACCTCAACCAAGAATGAATTCTTTCCTTCTAAATTTATTTATTTTACATTCCTCTCTGTAGATCTGTACAAATCTTGAGTCAATATCTATCTTTTGAAAAAATTAGACACATCTTCTATTAAACCACTACCAATATTTCTGGTTGATCCATTGGTTCCATCAAAAGTTGTAGATGCAATAGGTGTACTCTGAGGCACACCAGATGCAAGCAGTCTCTCTTCATGAATTTCATTAATCAAAACTTCATGCTCCTTGGCCATATCAGGTGTGGCATGATTAGGTAGACTAGTACCGATCTCCACAGATTTCACTTCAAACACATCCTTTAATCTTGAATAAATCATCTACTGACTTACTGTTCCTTTGCTCTCATGTTTTTCAATAACATCTCTTAGAATTTGTGCTAAGAGATCATCATGATGTTGCACATCACCATGTGCTATATCAGGGTGCACATCATCGCAACTATTCTTTTCACCAACTGCATTTGTTGAATCACAAATTCGTTGGCTTCTACGAGTTAGTGACACTGTATCTTTTCTTTCCTTTTGTTTTTTCTTTGCACTATTTTTCTTGCCTATAAAACAACAAAAATATCATATATGTCTTATATACATAAAGATCTTTCCTATAAAATTTCATTAAACACTATTAAACAGATAATATACTACTTAGTAGATTTACAACTTGCCTATTTGTCAAACCAAGAAGCGATAAATATTCATTATTCTTGGCCACATTTTCTCTATGAAAGCACTCATAATCTGTCACTAAAATTTTGGCATTATGATCACTATCATCTAATTTGTGCCTTAAAGTATTTTTCCTCATTTCTTGAATTCCAACAACTTAAATCAGTAGAACAACAGTGGAATATGAGTTTGAATATCAAATTTTGGACATCGAATGGGTTTTTTCTTTTAGAAACCAACAACTTAAATCAGTAGAACAACAGTGGAATATGAGTTTGAATATAAAATTTTGGACATTGAGTGGGCTTTTTATTTTAGAAACTAGTCAAATTAATCACACGAAAACAACAAATGTGCCCTAACAAACCAAACATATACTTGATACACTTGATCTGAATAACAAAGAAAAATTAAATTGGACACAGCCACACAATTGTATTCAATAATATCAACAAACAACTGAAACCAAAAGTTTAGCCACCATATTATAACTTCTTCTCCATTGATCTACTTCAAAATGATTATACAATACGTATCATAAGTCTTTTCTCTTCAAAAAATTATCCTACTACTAATGATTTTTTGATTCGGTCTTGGTTTCCCTTTTATAGATAGATAAGGGAAGTGACAAGCTACATACTGTTTCATTTCAAAAAATGTATTTTCAGTTAACTAAATCAAAAGGTCTTAATTATTGTTATTTACATTTGGTTACATAAAAGTAATGAAAGATAAGAAATGAAGAGAAATCATCATATGTTGAAATCTAGAGCACTCGTAAGACACCAAAGTATGTTAGTCATCGTAAGGTACCCACAATCATTATGATTTGGCAAGGTCCTCTCTCCATGATAGCATCTTCAATGCTTGGTACTTCACAATTTCTAACACTAGATCCATTCTTCTGGGGGAGCTAGATATGTCTGCTCCCATTCGAACATCACGTATAGTCATTAAGCCATTTATATTCCTGGATCTCTGATATGTTGACAAGGTGACTTCTTCATCTATTGTCTAACAATCCTCTAGTCTCTACAATGAACTTTGAGTATCCAAAATCCAGTGCAATCATCCTGTCCAACATCAAATTAAAACTATAGACATTTATATCATGATCTTGTTGTAAACGAGCAATGCAATTTGGGACTACTTGTTTGAACTCACTTTTCCAACTGGTGAAATATTTTAACTAATCATCTTCTCCAAGCATCGTAGGCACAAACCACTGTTTGATTGTATGGAAAGATTCTATTCTTGTAATGATCTTATGGATCTCCCTTGACACATATTGGGACTCATCAATCACCAGTTTCACCATCCTCTTTGTGGGATTTAAAGTTGTAGGTGCGTCCACACTTCTCTATAAGACCTTGCACAATGTGCTCAGTGTATGATGGATGGGTTGCCATTTCTTAAACAAAGGATCCAAAATGAGAGCATGGGATTTCATTTGTTCTACTACTTGGGATGGGGAAGTATAACATTCATGCACATTTTTTTCCTTTTCTATCACCATCTTGATTCTATGTCCCAATACTCTTTCTAATGCACCGTAGATTTGTTCCCTTACTTTCCTTTTGGTTTCCTCATTGCACTTCTTTAAGATTTCTATTTCTTGCTTCAAGGCCTCTATTTGATCAATGGAAACAACATTAATCTTTTGGGTTGAGGGCTTGTACACTACCATTTCAGTACTTTGCGAAGGGCCTACCCCTTTCAATTGTTGCTTTAGCTTCACATTCTCTATAAACAACCTGTTCACTTCATCATTCATATCTATTTGTGATTTTTCATATTCTACAAGTTTATTCTCCAAAATCTTGACATCTTCTTAGATGAACGTAGAAGAATGCATAGTCATGGTAGCTGCTTCTAAGGCCGAGATATCTTTGAGGGTCTTGACCATTGCACTCCCTCTCATTTCTTGCACAATGTCCAATAATTTTGGCTTCTCTATATTTTTCTACTTATCCCAAAAGGCTAAGGTCTCAATTCTTGGATTATATCCTGTCCCACTCATGCCTTCCTCTGAATCAAACTCAGCCATTAACATGGGGTCTTCTTTATTTCTTACCTAATCAAGCAAGAACACCCTTTTCAAATCCATCCTAGGTATAAGCAAGATATTGCTTTTCAACACCATTTTCCTAGCTTCTTGTGGACTAATGTCAACATCATTTATCCTCAATTCATTGAAATTTTGGGCCACAATTTGATCATGTTGAGATTCCTTAACACCCATCTTGTTTATCTCAACTCTATCCTCAAACTCTTTTATTTTTATTTTAATCTAGAATGCTTTGAATTTTGGGGTGTTGATAAATTTATCATGCTCCATGAATTTGAGGGATGCAATCATTCGTTCATCATCATGCATCTCCTACTCACCCTGTGCATACATATCCACCATCACCTCTGGATTGTGTGATTCAATTTCATGCTTTTGGAGTGGTTGATCAACTTCAACATAATCTTTCAAGTGCCTTAGCACACTGGCCACCTCCTATGTATCTCCAACCTCTTCACTTATCTCGTATGATACATGGGGATTTGGCTCCCGTACACTTTATCTCTTGGGCCTTGATTGCTCTGGAGGTGATTCTAGAGAAGCATATTGCATTGAAGTAGTATCTAGAGGGGGCTTAGAGATTACAACTCCACTTGGTCTTTTGGTAGGAAATTTGGTGGGATTCTCCAAATATATTGTTGATTTACCATATAATTTCTCAAAATTGTCAATCATTAGGTTGATCCTCTTGAGGGGATCTATTTCATCTATATGAAATCCCAATAAATCGATGTTTGTCTTCCTCTTTTATTCCTCTGAAATAATTCTTGGAGAGTCAAGCAGTTTCTTATCACATCTATTTGGACTAAACTATGGATGAATGTTGAAGATAAACTATCCTTGTAATTCTATCCAACTAGTAAGTGTATTTAGATCAATCCTCAGGAATTTCGTGGTAGTTTCCTTAGTTTATTCCTTAAGTGTCAATCCAGTGATCGCAAACTTGTGAAAGGTGTTGCAGCAGTTTACCTAAGGGCTAAAACTAGTGAATTAAGTGGGGATGAATCCATTTAGAAATTAAATCAAAGCACACCTCTCAATATGAAAATTTAATCAAGTCATATTCTTGCTTATTACCTTCCTATTTCAAATCAACACACACACTTTTGAATTCTACTTTAAATTGTTAAGATCATTGTTTTAGATTTGCACAATACTTTTAAACATTAATATTAAGAATAGAAAAGATGTAGCACTAAAGTTGGATTAAAACAACTCAGGCGACATGAGCTGTAGTAACCAGGTGACAGGAGCTGTGGTGTCCTAGCAACAAGATCTGATAAGACTGTGCAAATTATTTTAGTGTTCTAAGAACAGTGTGTATTTCGCAAATTCACATATATGCATTCTCCCTACAGTCTGTGCTCATGCCACACATTAACAATATTTTCAAAAGAGAGCTCACTCCACACTTAATAAATAAGATCACGCTGAACTTAACAATTCAACAATACACATACAAAATTACTAAACTTAATTGAATTAATGGCACGCATATGAAATGATTGAACAAATATAAATAATGCCCCGCACACAACAATAGGAAAATAAATCCAAATTTTGGTTAAGGAGTGGGCCCTATCTCCCAACTAGCTGAATGGAGTACGCTTGTAAACACAGTATGCAAATTCAACACTGATAACTTGATAGTCTTATGCTTATATTAAATTTTAACTTGAATATTGTCTTTCATACTTGAGAGAGAGCATATATATATAGATATCTAACTACAAAACAAATTATCAAAAATAGATGTGTCCACAATTTGTAAGTATATGACTAGAAATACTTGATCGGTTTGGCAAGTAGTGAGGTGGCCTTCGACCTACTAGTTTCTAAAATCCCAAAACCGATTACAAAACCTGATTACCAAACCAATGACTAAACATGTACTAAAGACAATAACTAATAGAAATCAAAAGATCATTAAATCCTCCTGGTAATCTTCATCACTCATCCCTTCAACCTCAAAAACCCCTATTTCACATAACCACTGAAATTAGTAATCATAATCAGTTAATTGCTAGGTATTTTGCATCCTTCAATCCATATTAATTAACTTTAATCCTTTACAACTATTATGGAAATTTAAGAGGAAAGAGGCCAAAAGGTAATCTATGATGGACACAAAGCTAGGTAAATCCATGCTAAAATTAATGATAGACATTTAACCCATCATTTTCCCCCTAGCTGAAGAAATTGCATGTCCTCATGCATAACTTATAGACTTAGGCTGAAACATCTATTAACTTCTGCATTGTTGCCATTATCTCATTGCCCCACTAGTCCAACTTTTGGATTATCTATTGATGCTCAACTTTAGAGATGTAGTTAGTTGAAATATTTTGTTCCATTGTAACCTTTAATTCATTGAATTTTTCCTAGTGGTACTCTATAGTCATAAACTCTTCAACAATATTTTCTTCCCATGAGGCTTTCAAACTGTCAATCACCTCTCGGTGTTCTTCTAGGGTTATATAACCTATTGTGGTCGGGTTATGTCTTTGAGTCAATTTCCCTAACTAGCGTCTTAATTCCTTTATTTCCTCAACCTTTTGTTGGCTCCTATCATAAACTTGTTACAATCGAGGATGAAGAATTATCATTTGAGCTTCCAACTGACTTACTTTGTTCCGCAAGACCCTAATTTCCTCTACAAAATATTCTTTTGTCTAGGATATTTCATTGGATTTGTCCTTTGTTTCTTCCTTATGTATGTCATGGCTAGGAGAATTATTCATTATAGTCTCTATATTTGGATCTTGTTCATTAAAACCATAGTCATGGGGAGGAGTATTAGCTTCCTGGGTCATCAAATATTGTTTATCCCTTTGAGAGTTACCACATTGCTCCTGTAAATGTGTCCTAGTAGAAATGTTCTCTTGATTACTTATGTCACCCTCTCCATTTTGGTTGTGAGGACTAGTAGACATCTCCTCTTCTTGGTCATCCAACTCATCTTTCTCTTTAGGAGATTTATGCTCAGTTGTGTTGGAATCAAGGAACACTGAGAGGAGGGTGAATCAATGTTCTAAAAAATTTAACTTTATTAACTTGATCTTTAAACCACTTATAGCATTGAAACAAAAGAAAGATGCAAGAACACAAGGCAATCAACCACCATAACACAAGGATTTTTACGTGAAAACCATGTTAGGGGAAAAACCACAGTGGAGGCTAATCCACAAGATGAGGATACTCAAAATAAGTGTTTACAAATGGGGAATGCACATGCATTTAGGCACACTTCCTAGAGCTCACTGCTCAAATACAAAAGGCTTACTACCCAAAAGAAGACTCGCTGTCTTACAGTCAAATTCGTAGACAACTGGAGTGGATGAACTATGAGATAGCATCTGCTAATGCCTGATTATAGTTCTACTTAAGCACATTGACCGTATTCTTCACATTTTGTCTAATTCTGCTCTTGAAACTTTGTCTGTTTTAATTCAAATCACCAATCTTTGTTCCGCTCAAGTGAAACTACACACAATCAATCTATAATCCTTATAACTCTCACATCATATCACAAAATGATATGAATAATCGATTATATATATCTGCAACTAGAGATTACATCAACTACATGTCGGCTCAACAAAATATGAAACCTGTACAAATTGTCAACCCAATCCATAAACAATTATCAATGCAAACCAAACAATGTCGGCCAAAACATAGTAAGGACCCAAAACAAAATGTCTCAAACATAAAACACCTTAAACAATTATTCCTCAAAGATCTGCAACACGCTACACTCATCTAGTCAGTCTTTCTACACTATTAGACTGAAAATCAATAAACTGGATCTTCTAACTTGCACACATTACTTGCACCACAAGGTTGGCTTTAGAAATCTGTACATTGCTATGAAGATATCACTAGAGTATAATTCATCAAGTCATCTATATAGATCAATAGGTAGACATCATTTTGCAATTGGAGATGATATGGTTAGAAGCTTCAAAACAAAATATCATGCTTTATCATTTCTGCTAAGTCACCATTGTCACCATGAGGGAAACTCCAACAAGCAAGATGTAAAACATAAAGAGGTGGTCAAATCTGCAGGGTCTCAAGCTGAATAAAGTAATAGGATGGCACATCATGTCAAGCTAATCCCCCAAGTGCTAGACATGAACATAACTGCAAGGTCACATTCAACTCCACCAGCACAACAATTCATGCAGAAAGGTGAAGGAGTTGATAGTTCTTCTATTGGAAATGTTTGATATTCTGAACATTTTGGAGCATTTTACCTACAACTATTTTTGAATCTACTAATCTATTATAAGATTTCAAAGCATGAGATGTATGGAGTAGTATATGGTATATGAAGCATAAACATTTTGGATCAGTTTTTGCAAAAGGATATATTCAGATGTATATGAATATAACAAGCTGAAATAGTACAAGGTCTTCTAAAATTTTGTCACCAATGAATTGTTCCTCACAGAAAAATCATGTTGTGAGAAGAAGTTGTTGATACAACAACATATTATTGTATAAGCTAGATTTTGGATTATGAACTGGAATGATATTTCTATTGCAACCTTTTACATTATTATATAAATATTTTAAGTCGGAAATATTCCTTTTATTTAAAAAAAAAACTTGCACACCAATCAATGCGAGGCCCTATGATTCAAAGATAAGATAGTTCATACATCAAAAGACCTTCCCTGAAATCCACAACACAAAATGATAACCATAAATTACATATGAGTCAATGTACACAACTCTGTCGGATGCCCTGTTTTAGCTTTGACAGTTAACACATATCTTCAATCTGACTTCTAGTACAAACAAATATTGAGATGCGGATGGGATTACTAACTAGGGTTTCCATCAATGAAAACACCAGATGATTTGTACAGTGTATCTTTCCAGCAATCTCCCCCTTTGGAATTGATGGCAACACTTAGTGAAAAATGACTAATTGTCGGAATCAGTACCAACATGAATACACTAAAATCCTCAAAACTTAAAAAAATAAAAAATTAATCACAACTCCCCCTGAGATGAATATGACATTTTTCACTATCCCACACCCCCCCCCCTTTGAAACCAATGGAAAAGACGGGAATCCACATACCAAAAATCACACAAAATTTCCATGAACAAATTGTATATGTACAGACATGCTTTTCTAAATTACATGGACTTGAATATGTCTACAAAATTGTTCTTCAATAGGCCTAAACTAGTGTCCCAACTCTTTTTGAGACTCTCCAAAATAGTCGTGTGACCACAGAACAGGTAGGATTGCATCTCTGCTGACTCAAGATTTGTCGGATCACTAACAACCATAGCATCATGTGCTTCCTTCAATGCACTAAGCATTGTCTCCATTTAAGGACCAATTAGTCCTTTGAGCTCACATACCCTTTCAACAATTCTATCTTTTTCATGCTTCAAACTTTTAATTTTTTCAAGCAAGGATATGACTTGACCTTCTTGCTTACCCACAAAAACAGTTAGAGGATCAAAGGTTTGAGAAAAATCTGCTAACTGTTTCTCATATTCCTTAATTTTCTTTCCAGTGACCTCAATGAATTGTGACAAGGATAAGCATGACTTGTAGATATTTCCACCCTCAGATAATGCACCTTGAATGTTCTTTTCACAGGTCTATAGTTAATAATGATTTATCATTAGCAATCATATACTTCAATCTACTAAACCTGTTTGCATCAAATTCTTTCTGGACCTTATCCTCAGCTGACTTTTCAAGAGACTCAAAGTGAGTACTTACATAGTTGATAAGTTTCTTCAGCTGACTGGAGGGATAATCAGATGAGTCCTTGACATGTGTGGGCATGATCTTCTCCAAGATATCGGATGCAAGACTTAGCAACTCACTATCCTCAATGTGAGATTTCAATATCTCCTCCCTTGCCTTGGCCTAAGCAAATGATGCTACCTTCAGCTTCTGAATAAGAGATAGAGTGGCCAAGTTGATAGGACCTGCAACCAATTCAAGGTCAAACACCTCATGTTCTTTTAAAAAATTCTTTACTACCTTTGCAGTGTCTCTTGCTTCCATAGAAACCTCCTTTGCCTCAACCTTCTTTTCTTCAATCATAGATTCTTGCTTGGCTTTGGGAATCTCTATTTCTTCAACTGAAATTTCTTTAGGAGCTTCAATCTCCATGGGAATTTCAGTATCTTGCATATCTAGAGGATTTTGATTGTCCTCAATTGTGTCTTCTTTCACTTTTACAATATTAGCCTGAACATCTTGAACTTCTGAACTAGATGGAACATCTTCATCATGAGTTTTTTCAGAGACAACATTATATTTGTTCTTCAATAGAACTGCCTTAATAATTTTCTCAGTGTCTTTTGCTACTTCCTTAGTCTTCCCGATCATAAGCTTATTCACCCTTGATTTTCTCTTAAAATCCTTTTTAGTATCATTGAGGATTTTCTTCATTTCTTCTATTAACATTATCAGACACAGATTGGCAAGTATTCGTTCTCTCATTCGTTCATCTTCAGCTCTTGCATTTACTCTCCTCATTTCTAAGACTTCATATAACCCTTTAGGTAACTCTGACATTATTTCTATGAGAGTCATATTGAAAATATTCAAATATTTTATTGTGGCTTCTTCAAGAGTTCTCTGACTGGAACTATCAAAAGTGTCATACCATTTAGAAAGTGGTTTGAGATTACCATCCTTAATTAAATCCTTTTCCACTTCCTTTACAGTCATACATGATCTATCAGTTTTCACCTTTTTCTTGGCTTTTTCTTCACTAGAGGGCTTTTCCTTAGAGACTTTTGATGACTTTGTGCTCTTATGCTTGATTTGTCTTCTTCATTTGATTCAGTTTCTTCATCATCTTCAACAACAACATAGACTCTTGTGATTTTATCCTTCTTCCTCTTTCCTTCTCTTTTGGATGTCTTGACTTGAGCTTTTACCGGGCTTGATTTCTTTGTAAGAATAGATGAGGGTGCAAAGCTCCTTGTAGATCTAGATCTGGCAGAGGATGTTGCCAAACTAGCTGACTCAGTTCTACCAGGCTCCCCTTCTTTAGCTTGTTCTCTTTTCCTCCTAGCTTCCCTCATTGCTTCAACTGATATGTCAATGCTTTCTACAAAAGCTTCAACTTCCTTTCTCACGTTTCGGACTATCATAGGCTTATTTAGTTGTGCATGCACTTGCATATTCTTCTCTTCAAATGTACCAAAATTTTCTTCTGTCAGATCCTGAGGTTTACTCAACAAGTGTTGGGCATACAACTCCAAAATGTGTTCTTCAACCTCATATCCCATAGGCATTATCCAAACTGTTCTAGATTTTTTTACTTCCATTAAACATTGATCAATGTCAACCATGAAGCAAATAGTGTCCTTATATTTTTCCACAATAGATTTAGGAATCCTTTTCCTGGCTTGCATTTCACTCTGAAAGCTTTTGAAGTAACCCCAGATAGCAGTTTTCCTTGCTTTGCTATCACCAATTCTATATAAGATGACTCTGATTTGAACAACTACCGATCTGTCACCTTCCCATTGCACTTTGCCAAATCTCGGAACTTCATTCATGAAGTAGACGAATAGACATAACAACAGATTGCAATACTTGAAAATTTTCTTCTTGTCCTTCTTGATTTTACCAAGATTTTCAATTAGCTGGCTCCGGAGTAACTCACATAAATCATATTCTGCATTTTCCTTGATCATTTGATAAGCTACATAGATTGTAGTACCGGATACAGAGTTATCCCACCTGGAGTGATAGATTTTATATCCAATAACCATAGAAGCAAATTTTACATCCAATTCAATGATGTCATTAATTGTCATGGCTCTTTTGTCAAAAGTGGAACCGTTTTCCTCAGTGACTATTTGGTTCTTCACATATTTCAATGTGGGCAACCCACCAGATGAATTCATACCAGTAACAATGCTTATAGCTTCTCTTGTGATCTTGAAGGGCTGATTTAACCACATGGACTTGGTATGCACTTGACTTAGTATGTATCAGACCCATTCATTTTCGACGAACACGAGAAACTTCACAATTTGTGTGAACTTATTCTCCTCCATAGTCTTAAATTCAGGCCTTACATAGAGAACTTCTCCCACAATGTGATTTGTGTACAAATCTAACAACTAGGAGCTTCCTAACTCCTCAACATTCACATGAATATATTCCCTAATATCTTCAATCTACAAAACACCATATGAAACGAAATAAAATGCACCTAATGGTTCTGTCTCAATGGATTTGAATGGGTGCCATTTGAATTTTGGGTGGGGTCTATCCTTAATATCAATGACTAACAGAGTGGCCATTTCCAGAAATTTCAAGTTCACAAGTTTTGTAGATAAATACCGAATTATTGTTGATCTTTTGTGATTGCTATAATGCATGCTAAGTGATGTAATGAAATCATGATCTTGTGTTTGGTTATGTTTAAAAATGGAAAAACTTGTCTTATGGTGGTAGTTAAGATTTTGGGTAGAAAGTGTGACTTAATTTTCCTTTGTATAGATGTTTGTTTGGAAAAGTTGTATTTGCAAGTTGCTTGCATTGAATTAAATTATTTTGTTTCCTCTTTCTCTTAACCCACATATAGTTAATAAAGAGAATTAGTCTTAAACCATATTATAATAGAAAATTATTTAAGTCTGAAACTTGTATGCTAAACCTTGATTGTGAATTAAAAAAAAAATTATGTTTGAAATTGCTTGAGTGACGGATCTTATGTTCTTCTTAAATTGCACTCCTTACTTTTCAATTTATGCATACAAAAAAATAGAAGTATGAATGAGACTGAGTGTAGTTGCTAGGTATTTAATAAATGCATCTAGAAGTAAATTCATATAATTAATTTTTGCTCTACGTTGTGATATGTTTTTATTGGAAATGACTACTTTTATGGAATAAATAAGATGCTAGTGCATATAACTAAATTTCTATTTTGAAAAATTATGACGACTGTATTGGTATTTGGACACCTTTCTTGTTGTGTAGTTGAAACCTATAATGCAATGTCTCTCCTTTCTTACTTTTGTATAAATAGAAAAGATTTATCCTTTGAATGTCATGCATTGAAACTTAATGGTTATTTTGTTTATGTAATCTTTAAAATAGTTTTTCTTTAAAATTTTTTTTGTCTTAGTTGTTGTCCTTTGGGGTTTGCACGGCGGGGCATTACAACTTGGTATCAGAGCCAGGTTTGTAGCACTGGGATCTCTGGTTAATGTTGTTGCCCATGTCTAGTTATAGTAACTTTTCCCATGCATATGTTATCGAATGTCTGATGTGTGGCTAGAAGGTCATAGGGACCATTGTGTTAGATACCATGTTTTAATCTATATATCTAGTTGAGATGTTAAACAATGGATTATTTGCTTTGTGTATTCTCTTGTTAGGTGTGATTCTTTGGATGCTTGCAACTATTATTTTTTCTTGTGTGACCTTGTTTCATTTCTATGACTTTTAGTTTCTTAAAAGTGCAAATTTAGTTTTGAAATGCATGAATGAGTTTAGATTAATTAGTTAACAAGTTGACATGTAGATTACCTTTGTTTGACTAAATGTTCATTATGATAAGATATTATTTGGCGTAGTTAGGTTACTTATGTGTTTTTATGCAAGTGCCTAAGAGTGCATGTTATGTAATTAATAGGGAAGTCCTGACCTGAGTATGTCATATGTTTGTGTGTTTTTTTCCATGGTTTGTAAGAGTGTTTACACCCATATATTGTTAACTACATTTTTATAATGTTAAAATACTGCATGTAAAAGGGTTGTTAGAACAAACTAAAGAAAAAGTATGTTGGTAGTTTATAAACAAATTATTGTTGATATTTTGTGATTGCTATAATGCATGCTGAGTGATGTAATGAAATCATGATCTTGTGTTTGGTTATGTTTAAAAATGGAAAAACTTGTCTTATGGTGGTAGTTAAGATTTTAGGTAGAAAGTGTGACTTAATTTTCCTTTGTATAGATGTTTGTTTGGAAAAGTTGTATTTGCAAGTTGCTTGCATTGAATTAAATTATTTTGTTTCCTCTTTCTCTTAACCAACATATAGTTAATAAAGAGAATTAGTCTTAAACCATATTATAATAGAAAATTATTTAAGCCTAAAACTTGTATGCTAAACCTTGATTGTGAATAAAAAAAAAAATTATGTTTGAAATTGCTTGAGTGACGGATCTTATGTTCTTCTTAAATTGCACTCCTTACTTTTCGATTTATGCATACAAAAAAATAGAAGTATGAATGAGACTGAGTGTAGTTGTTAGGTATTTAATAAATGCATCTAGAAGTAAATTCATATAATTAATTTTTGCTCTACGTTGTGATATGTTTTTATTGGAAATGACTACTTTTATGGAATAAATAAGATGCTAGTGCATATAACTAAATTTCTATTTTGAAAAATTATGACGATTGTATTGGTATTTGGACACCTTTCTTGTTGTGTAGTTGAAACCTATAATGCAATGTCTCTCCTTTCTTACTTTTGTATAAATAGAAAAGATTTATCCTTTGAATGTCATGCATTGAAACTTAATGGTTATTTTGTTTATGTAATCTTTAAAATAGTTTTTCTTTAAAAAAAAATTTGTGTCTTAGTTGTTGTCCTTTGGGGTTTGCACGGCGGGGAATTACACTATCCTTAATATCAATGACTAACGGAGTGGCCATTTCCAGAAATTTCAAGTTCACAAGTTTTGTAGATAAATACCTTTCGTCATATTAGGGTTTGTTCACCGAATCGTCTTTAGACTTGTTTCTTACCAAAATTCACTTGCAGAGCTCTCCAAACTTCTTCTTCTCAAAATTTAATGTGACGAATGAGGAATAGAAGTTACCTTTTATCATTCGCACATCTAACTTTTTATCGCAATAAATGTTTTTTCCCTAGGTCTTCTGGATACCTTGTTTTCATAGTATGTGAAATAAAATTATTCTACGGACCTTCAATTTGGCATAAATTTCCTCCACAAGTGTTCCCAAAACATTTGTAGATCATTAATGCAATCGTTGCAATTTGCCACATTCCGGTACCAACTACCGACAGGGGGGTAAAAGATTTTCTTGAGAGCTCCCCATAGGCCAAAGGCCTTAAACTAATTCCTGGAGGAATTTCCAGCACTAGATTTTGGTGTGGATTCATTTGCTGCATCAGAAACACTCTTCTTCACCCATGTCTTCTTCATTTGATTCCTAATCTCATCCGCAATAAATTTTCCTTTCCCCTTATCATCCTTTTGCATATTTTTCCCTTGGTTTACCAGACCCTTCCTACTTCTACAAAATCTTGCAATGTGATTGGATTTGTTACAATTATAGCACATGACATTTCTTTGTCCATTGATTTTCTCCTAATCTGCACTGGTTAGCAATATAGCCAAATCTATTGCAGGCATAACATCTGGCATTTCTATTGAAAAAGTTGTTTGTCGTATTTCTCCATTCAATTGACTTATGACCATACTTATTGCAATTGAAACATTGACCGGAGAATGATGGACTACTTGGATCCATTCTACTTCTACATTGAGCAGCCATATGACCAAATTTATTGCAAACAAAATAGTATCCATTGAACTTTTGGGCATTGGGTTATCTTACCATATGCCTTCTAGCTTTGCTCATCCAATTTCCTGGCCTAAATTTCCTTTGACCAAATTTGGAGCTTTCTCCTTTCTCATATCCAAGACCTTGCTTGTCACTTCCAATCTTCTGACTTTGAATGAGTTCATCAAGCTTAGCTGAGCTAATCTTGAACTTCTCCTTGTATTCATTTACAGTAGCAAGTTCATCCCTGAGAATAACAATCTGTCTTTCAAGCTCTTCTTCATTGTTTATGGATTGTTGCAATTCAAGCTCCAACTAATTGAATCCTTCATTAATTCTATTGCATTCATCATATCTTTCTTGCAAGGACTGAGTAAGATTCTCTTCATTCTTCTTTTTCTCTTCAATCTCCTTGGTCATCCTCATCACAATAGATTCCATTTCATGCTTTAGGACAACATTATCTCTGGTGATCTTTTCACATTCTTCTGTCTTTTCCTTGAAGGCTTGATGTAGGTGTTCATCTTTGTTAGTGTGAAAGGGGTACTTTATCTAACTAGTTCATTCTTAGCTAGTTCTTCACACTAGCTTAACTTTACATAGGGATAAGGTGGTTGAGCCTTTAATGATATAAGTTGTCACACCTCATAGGATGCCAACACTTGTCATAATTTGGTTGCATCCATCTCTCCCCTTGGCCTATATAACCAAGAAATTTCCTTTGTAATCAAAACTCACTTCTCAAGATGAATATAACTTTGCATTCTTGAGAGGAATACAGTTTATTCCTCCTCATATTTCTAGTTTTTCTTTCCTTCAGTCATTAAATTCCTGGTAGGCTAGTTAGCAAATCTCGCATGGTATCAGAGCCAAATTTGAGTTGTGGGTTAGAATTCCTTTAGGAAATTGAGAGTGCATAGCTTTTTTTAAAAGCTGAGTATGCTATTCTCTTGCATCTTCGAATGATCTGGAGAATCAGAAAGGTGTGAAAAAATATCAGTTTCTGAGGGGGTTCATACATTGACTTATCAATTAAAGGTCTTCTAAAACTTCCTAGAGAGATTCTAAGCTCGTCATTGCATCTGGAGTGTCTGAGATAGTCATATTTTCCTTTTGTTTCGTCCCAGTTGGACATTGGAGGCCAAATCTGCAAGGGTTTAAAATTGGGTGTTGGTTGCTTGATCCAGAAGGTAGCCATATTTTTAGAGTAGTTTGGGTCAAAATAGACCCTAGCATCACGTTCGGGAGGCCCAAAAACCCAAAAATTGACTACCAAATCGTCAATTTTTGACACTTTCAATTGGAGGCTGAGGAAAATTGTTTTTTACATGGAGGTCGTACGAAACTCCCAGATCACATAATTTTCGTAATAAAATATTCTTGCGATTTATTCAAAAAATATTTGGGGAAAATATTTTAAATATTGTGTTGGCATCTCTAGCGGAATATTCCTATTCCTACATTAGATCTGCTCATCCCTGCATCATCACATGCATCAGTTGCATTGAAGGTCATCGGTGTCCTTACTTAGTCAGATTGGCTGCATTTAAATTGGAGATTTCATTGTGGAGACATTAACATACATTCTTCCTGCATTCATCATTGTACCTGGCTTCTGCTTGGTCCTTCCACTTGCATCGGTTGGCATATGAATAAGACCCTCGATCACTGGTGTCCTCTCCTGGTACCATCTATTGTGGTACAAGTTGTCTTCCATCCTCGACAGGTACTCTCAAATCTGTGCGTTGGATCTCTGTCAGATCCAAATCAGCGATTTCCTTTGACGACTTATACTCCATCAATAGCCCATGCTATCCTAGTGACTTGAATGTGGGAGGTTAAATTATTCACGCCGATACCCGTTTGTTCTCTCGTTGACCACCATTCACTGTGACATATTCTATGTGGATTGGCATTTGCCTCATCCCTTGTAGCACAATCGTCAAAGTACTAACTTGTGCGGGTAGATTCGTCACCTAAGGATCTGCAATATTTATCATGCATTGCCCGTGGTCTTATTGGTTGAAGGCATTCATTGAAGCTTTTATTTTGCTTTCTGATTGGCATTTATTTGTTGCTCATGCTGGCTATACTCTCCATGTCGGTTATTGGCTTTAGCCCGTAGACTTCAAGCTAACCGCAGATCTCAGTCAAAGCTTCATTACTGTTTGTTTGGCGGTACGAGGGCCTTCATTGTTGTTTTCTAGCTCTTCAAGCATCCATCGGCTTGAAGAAATCTTTCCGATGACATTTTCCTTGGTCAGCCTTCCAGCGGCCGGTTCTTGCTTTGCCGTTAGTCTGTTCAAGGATCGTTTGGCCTTTATTGGCCATTGAAGACTTTAGTGCCAAACCATTTTCGGTTTTTACTTCTTTGCGGGTAATTTCAATAATCTCTGCAAAGAATCTCCTAGTCTTCTATCTCCTGCGGGCACCATACTTGTCGACATTTATGCCTTTCGTCACTGTCACCGGGTCGTTGCCTATATTTTATGCTTGTTGATTGATACTACTTGTAGACACATAAAAATGGCCTAGACTCACAAACCATATTT
The DNA here is from genome assembly GCA_007258455.2 of Sequoia sempervirens. Taxonomy (NCBI): domain Eukaryota; kingdom Viridiplantae; phylum Streptophyta; class Pinopsida; order Cupressales; family Cupressaceae; genus Sequoia; species Sequoia sempervirens. The sequence goes on along the minus strand of VDFB02000003.1, from coordinate 122,469,256 downwards.
TTATGTCTTATCATACTTCGTCTAGAGTCCAAATTCAACTATTAATTAAATAATTCATAATTATTTAATTAATTCATATCTTTTATTCCTCTTGATTATTTAAATAAATAAATAATTTATTTATTTAAAAGCGTCACTAATTATCTAATGTCTCTCATAATTAAATAAATTTCTTAATTTATTTAATTATCCTTGTCCATTATTTCCTCCTGATTATTTAAATAAATAAGTTTTATTTATTTAATGTGTCATTAATATCTCATGACCTCTTATAATTAAATAAATTCTTTAATTTATTTAATTATTGTCCACCATCGCTTTTTCCGATTTTAAATAAAGATATTTATTTAAAATTGACCACTCCCTATCTCTTGGCTTTTTCTAATTTAAATAAAATCATTTATTTAAATTATCCCACTTTCTAATTTTCCCGATTTTTAGTAAATGATTAAAGATTTTAATTATTTACTGTCACATGATTTTTCCTCCTTTTTGAGTTAAATTTGTTTTTAATTAAAAATAATCTTTTTCCTTCAAAAAATTAAATAACTTTTATTTGATTCCTGATTTTTCAGATCCACTTTTCAGTTCAACTCTTATCTTATTGATATTTTGAAATCTCACAAATCAAGCAGTCTTTATCTTCTTGATTTTCAAAAATCTTTATTTTTCTGATTAATTATCTCATTTATTCTCCACCGCCGATTCGATTTTCTCAGATGACATCTCGACCACTCATTTAATAATTTTTCCCTAACCCTGATTAGGATTTGTCACATTAAATCTCATCCTTTGATTTTAGGCTTCTGTCAAAATTCAATCTCGTTCGTCCGTCCAAAATTGCATTTTCTATAAAATGCCAATTTTGCTCACAATTTTGATGACACTTAGACATTTTACACATACTCACAACACATAGATGCTTGCATTTTCATTTTATGATTTTGGCATAATTGTCTTAGGCATTAGAGTCATTTTGTCATATTCCAAAATCCTTCAAAGCTTGTGTAGGACATAGTCTTATTTTCAAATTGCTCACACATTCAATCTGAGGGCATCAATGAACAAGTTAGAAGGTGCTATGAAGATAAATAATGGAAGCTTCAATGAGTGACAGGTATACTTGTTTCATTTATTTTGGCTTTCTTTGTTCTTGATAGCTTCTTTGGGTTTTTGTGCTTTAATAATTTGATAATCTAACCTTTAGGAAAATTTAACCCTTAGATACACTACCAGCCCTCAACCTTCGCCAACTCTTTGGAGATTTTTTGGTTGTGTACTCTCAAAGTCTTGGTCGACCACCTTGCAATTCTCTATTGCCCATTCCTTACAACTGCGAATCCTCATCTCCATCGACACAATCACTCTGTCGGCGTATAGGTCAAATCCACTGGCTTGTATTCATTCATCGGTTGTTAAAAGGTTTTATTAAAACCTTTTTGTAAGCCCACCTATTGGATAAACATTTAAAAAAAAAATTGGGCCAACATTTGATGGGGTGGGGTGGCCCATGGGTGGCGTGGCCACCAGGGCCCCAACCCCACTCCGCTTCACCCACCTGCCACCAATGGTGGTAGGGGTATTAATTTTTTTTATTATTTTTTATTATTATTTTTTTATAACTTTTTTTTCTGCAGCAGGTGGTCATATGCCACGACTAGGGGTGGCTTTTTTTTTACCCTAGTTAGCATTAATTTTTATTTTTTTTACTCAGTTAGTGTGAAAGGTCCTCTTTTAGGTCTTTTTTTCGTTTTTGCATAACTTTTGTTCTAGATGGCAAAATTTTGCAAACGAAATATCATCGGAAAGGTGGCGATCTAAAATTTCCATTGGTGCTAATGTTTCTTCATAATTTTTCTGTTTGGTTGTATTTTTTGCTCATCAAAGTCAGAAGTCCAATTGCACTCCTGAGCTCATAACTTTTGCACTGTTCCTCCATTTTTCACAATTCTTGCAGTGTTGGAAAGGTCATTTCAAGCTCTTCAAAGTTACTCATGCATTTTTTCTAGATTTGCATCATGCTTGTTGTATTTATCCTCTTTATAATGTTGTAATCGTACTAAAATAAAGTGCCACAATTAGTGTACTCTGTCATCCTATATGCTTCTTTGGATTCATCTATGTATCTCGTGTTAGTTCCTATATACTCAGCAAATGCAGCAGCTGGTTACCCATGCATTTCCATGTGATGGACTAAATACCATATAGACACTCCTATTTTGGAAGCAATCTACTTGTCTTTAGAAGTTTGGTTCTATATCCAGAGACTTGGTACCTATCTCCAGTTGTGATAGGGATATACATTCTATCAAGAGAGTGTCCAGTTGATACTCGTACAATTGTCTCCTTTTTTCTGACCTTATTCTTGTTGTAGTGTGGATTCATCTATAGTTCTTCTTCAACAGATTCTACAATTTCTCATGAGTTGACAGTTTTAACTCAGTCACCAGTTATGTGGCATCTTCTGCAGTTGTACCTGATTCTTTCCATTAGTGCTTGTCACAATTTGACATTCCTTTGGAGCAACATTTGGAGGACTCATCATCATCCTTGGTTTGCTCTTCATCAATCTTCACATTGTTCTATTTTGTCTCCTTCTTCAGTTAAGATTGGGGACTCTTGACATTGTGACATTTAAGCAGAGACTCACCATTGAAGGGGGGTTGCATGGAATTTCTTCATCATCTCTTATGGGGGGGACTTTTTCCTCACTGAGTTTTTGTCCTTCTCATCTTTGTGAGAGAATTTTGTATTTCATCTCTCTTTTGGGGAGGAGTTTTGTCCCACTGGGTTTTCTCCTTTTCTCCATTTGTGAGGGATTGCATTACATTATGTACATGGGCACCTCATCAGGCCTAGTAGTCAGGACCCATATTTTCATCTTTGCATTGTATACTTCTCCCTTAGTTGCACTTAAGAGGGGGTGTTAGTGTGAAAGGGGTACTTTATCTAACTAGTTCATTCTTAGCTAGTTCTCCACTAAAGTCCTCTTCACACTAGCTTAACTTTACATAGGGATAAGGTGGTTGAGCCTTTAATGACATGAGTTGTCACAACTCATAGGATGCCAACACTTGTCATAATTTGGTTGCATCCATCTCTCCCCTTGACCTATATAACCAAGAAATTTCCTTTGTAATCCAAACTCACTTCTCAAGCTGAATATAGCTTTGCATTCTTGAGAGGAATACAGTTTATTCCTCCTCATATTTTTGGTTTTTCTTTCCTTTAGTCATTAGATTCTTGGTAGGCTAGTTAGAAAATCTCACAATCTTCCATGCTTTTACTCTCTTTCTACTTGAGTTGATCACAAAGATCCTTTCTCTTGTCCCTGGACTTATTGATTTGATCTTTCAATGATTGAATGAATTTCTCAGCATTCATGAGGCTTGCTTGCAATTCCCCGACTTCATATTTGGACTGATCAAGATCATCTAGTGCCACCAAAATTTGTTGATGAAGACTGCCAAAATCCATTGAATCACCTTCCTAGATCTTCCCCAAGCTATTAAACTTCTTTCGAGGAACTAGGCTTTGATACCAATTGTTGGAATCAAGGAACAGTGAGAGGGGGGGTGAATCAGTGTTTTGCAAAATTTAACTTTATTAACTTGATCTTTAAACCACTTATAGAATTGAACCAAAAGAAAGATTCAAGAACACAAGGCAATCAACCACAACACCATAACACAAGTATTTTTATGTGGAAACCCTATTAGGGGAAAAACCGCGGTGGAGGCTAATCCACAAGATGAGTATACTCAAAATAAGTCTTTACAAATGGGGAACGCACATGCATTCAAGCACACTGCCTAGAGCTCACTGCTCAAATACAAGACTTACTACCCAAAAGAAGACTCACTATCTTACAATCACATTCGTAGATAACTGGAGTGGATGAACTATGAGATAGCATCTACTAATTCCTGATTATAGTTCCAGTTAAGCACATTGACCGCATTCTTCACATTTTGTATGATTCTACACTTGAAACTTTGTCTGCTTAATTTGAATCACCAATCTTTGTTCTAATCAAGTGAAACTGCGCACAATAAATCTATAATCCTTCTAATTCTTACATCATATCACAAAATGATATGAATAATTGATTATATATATCCACAACTAGAGATTACATCAACTACATGTCGGCTCAATAAAATATGAAACATGTACAAACTATTGGCCCAATCCATAAAAAATTATCAATGCGAACCAAACAATATTGGCCAAAACATAGTAAGGACCCAAAACAACATGTCTCAAAAATGAAACACCTTAAACAATTATTCCTTGAAGATTCGCAACACGCTACACTCATCTAGTCGGCCTTTCTGCACTGTTAGACTGAAAATCAATAAACTGGATCTTCTAACTTGCACACCAATCAATGTGAGGCCCTATGATTCAAAGATAAGATAGTTCATACATCAAAAGACTTTCCCTGAGATCCACAACACAAAATGATAATAGGAAATTACATATGAGTCAATGTACACAACTCTATCGGATGCCTTGTTTTAGCTTTGACAGTTAACACATATCTTCAATCTGACTTCTGGTATAAGCAAATACTAAGATGTGGATGGGATTACTAACTAGGGTTTCCATCAATGACAACACCAGATGACTTGTGTAGTGTCTCTTTCCAATAGGTTGTTCCTTGTATTATTTTGTTTCTATTTTGTCATCACTATTCACGGCTTTGCCTATCTCTTTCTCTCAAGAGATTGGAGGCTACAATTTCAACATCGATCTCTTCAGGGTTTTGGGTCACTGTACATGTAGCAACAACTAATTTGTGCAAACCAGAGGTTGCCTCCTCATATTTCCTTTTAAACCTAGTATTATAAGGGATCAACATGGGTGGAGTACTAACACCAACATCTTTACCCTTCCTAGTACGAACCCCTAGTTTAATCTTCTTATCATCACTACCCCTTATTCATCTTTTTGGTTGTAAACTCTCAAATTCTTCACTAGGGTTTTCATTTCCAAAAATTTATTTATCCTTATCTGGATGCCCTAGGTTTTTATCAATAGGGTTTTGAAGTTCATCATCTTGGATTTCAAAGTTATCGTTATTATCCTCAGCTCAATGAGCCATAGGATCAATTTATGGAGCCGAAGACTTAAGATGAATTTTCTTCTTTTGAAAACACGACCCAACTAACTAGAGGCAAAGATTGTGCTAAACCCCTCATAACAATTAACTTTATCAACCCATGGTGTGCCACAGGGTTATGATTCCCTTTTTCACTTCTAGACTCATTCATTTAATTGAATTAAAGAGATAATGCGAGAGATTGACTAAGTCATTATGGCGTAAATAACAGAGTAACCTAAAATGGTGGGAAAACACATATGCATACCTTCCTTCTCTCATAATATACTAGGTTATGATTTTTGCTACATCGGCCTAGTGCTCAGGAAGTGAGGACTGCAAGGTTCCTTGCTTAGGAGTCGTCTACAATGTTTTACCTTGTCTCAAAAACTGTTGAGAATGTAGTTGAAGTTCAGCGGTTATGTTCACAACTGATGGAAAATAAGCTTCCCCCATCTCAGGTAACCCAATTACCTCGGCTATGATTTGTGGAGTGACCGAAAAAGAAAGTCTCTACACCTCTATGGAATTACTAGCACTGCTAAAATTCATGGAAAACTCAAAGGCTATTGCATCATCATACCCACATAGCTTTGTAAAGAAGACATGCCATCCCGCATTCTCAAAAAATTGATATACTGTCATGTTGGCTCTAACATGCTTCATATCAATAGGTTCTTGATGCTTATGGATACCACCCATGATGAATACTAGCCGAAAGTGAAATGAAATTGTTCAGCAAAAAATCAAAACTTATGTACTTCAAGAATCCTCATATGATATAGACTACAAAAAAAAACAACACAGTTATTATAGCAAGGTAAGTTATTGTTTATGATAGGAAGGTAATCATGACATGGCATGCCCACCCCCCAGCTAAGTTTACGACACCGACCTCGGGGTTGCCACAATAAATACAAAGAAAGAAAGAAAATTAATATGAAATTAAAAAAATATAATACCTCAGGAAAGTTATCATTAGAGTACATCAGTGGGAAGACAAAAAAAAGGTGATGAAGGATGAAGATACCAGCAAGGGCAAGGTGGTCCAATCAACGATCAACAATAGAAGAAGAATGTGTGGAGGTATGCAGAGGTGGTAGTGTAGACATGTAACATTGATCTAACATGTATCACACATCCTAAAGGATATTTTCTCATCATCGACATCATTATCATTGAATATCACTACATTTCACGTCAATTGCATCAAAAACCCTAATTTCTCCTATTAATTGAATAATATGACATTATTTAATTAATTCACTTTTTCATCATTTTTGACCAATTAAATAAATTTCATTTGTTTAATAAAGTCCTAAAACCCTAATTTCCTCTATTAATTGAATAATATGACATTATTTAATTAATTCACTTTTTCGCCATTTTCAAACAATTAAATAAATATCATTTATTTAATATAGTCATAATCTAATTTTATTCCTCCTGATTAATTAAATAATATCAATTAAATAATTATGTTGCTAATTCACTTTATTCCCCTAAGCCAAGTAAATTATTAAAAAATGTAATAATTTAATTAAATCATTTTCCCCCAAACATGAATAATTTAATAAATTATTCAAAACATCATTAAAAATCAAATAAAACAATACAACTTTGTTTGCAAAAGTCAAACTTGATTTACACATTCAACTCCAAAAATATTAATTAATTAAATCAATTAATTAATTATCCTCACCCACTTTTATGATTGAGAAAATTAAGATCCCCTAATTGCTTGATCTGATTTCTTGACTAATCCATCTATTTCCTGGCCGATCAATCTATTCTTCAATCCCACATATTATTCAATCTATTTCTTCAATCACACCAATTATATAATCAATTTGCATAGATTGTGCCCATGCAAATCCTCTAAATGGTTCTCAATCGTTGATCTAGATATTCTACTATGCAATCTAGAGCATTCATTTCGAAACATAAATTCTATATAACCATCTTCTTCCTCAAAAATGGATCAGAGAATCAATATCAATTGCACAATGAAGTAATGCAGGAAACCATAACCAACTTTTTAAGCTTTACACCATATCTTTGATCAACACACGCACGTTCTTCAATCTTTTGCACAAATAATGGAGGCTTTGCATTGATACGAACAACCCAACATCTTCGCGAACACACTCTGACATGGGATGGTAAAGTTTCCTTTATTTTTGAATTCGTTATGATATTGTAGGATTTCATTGTTTGTTTTCAATAGCTTAGAAAACTTCATTTCATGAGTAATGGGCATAGATCTTGATTTTTTTTTTAAATTAGATTAGTTTCTTTTCATTACATTTATCTTATTGTTGTCCATTGATTTCCCCCTTACACATTCTGACATGCCCAGTGGGACCACGGTCCTTAGTAATAATCATGTTATGATCAAAATTTGAAGTTGTAGGTTCTAGAAGCGCACTGGAGAAATCTTCACACAGATTCTAGAAAAAATTTGCACTTAACTTCACGTTTTTCGTACACTTGACATTTTTTTGGGCGCTTTTGACTTTTGGTTGCACTTTTACAAAAATACAGAGGCACAATTGACTTTTTAAGGCCGCTTCTACTAAAAATAGAGGTCGCTTTTGACTTTTTTGTGCACTTTTTCTTTCTGACAGAGGCCACTTTTTACTTTTTCATTTGCTTTTTCCCTGTTAAGTTTTGTTCGAAAGCTGAAAGTTAATTTTTGATTTCTAACACTAATGGGTACTTGATTTTTTTGATAGATGCTAATTTTTGTTTATACAGGATTTGCAGAGGTATGATGAGAACAATTAACATGTTAATTGCATATAAGGCGAACGGTCGAAGATTTAAATTTTCAAAGCTTTCATAGTTAGAAAACTTTAAATTTGGTGTATAAAAAGAACCCCACAAATGAAACATTTCAATTGGTGCTCTAAAATCAATTTCTCAAAGCTTTCATAGTTAGAAAAATTTAAATTTGGTGTATAAAAAGAACCCCACAAATGAACATTTCAATTGGTGCTCTAAAATCAATTTCTCAAAGCTTTCTGGAATAAAAAATGATTTCAATTGGTGCATAAAAAGAACTCCACAAACAAACATTTCAATTGGTGCTCTAAAATCGTTTTCTCAAAGCTTTCTAGAATAGAAAATGTTTTCAATTGGTGCATAAAAAGAACCCCACAAACGAGCATTTCAATTGGTGCTCTAAAATAAATTTCTCAAATCTTTCTAGAATAGAAAATGCTTTCAATTTGGTGCATAAAAAAGAACCCCACAAATGAACATTTCATTTTGGTGCTCTAAAAAGGGATTTTCCAAAGCTTTTTAGTTTAGACCAAATGATTCCTTTTGGTGCTCTAAAAACATGTTTGGTTTTTGTTGACCAAAACATTTTTATTTTGTTGATGAACACATGATTTATTTTGTTGACCTTTAAGACAAGGTTTAGAACAAACACTTTGGTTGGTGCTTAAAAATGAATAAATCAAATCCTTGTTTTGCACACTACGATATTCTTGTCTAAAATCTAGAACATTTCAATTTGGTAAACATAAGAAGAACCATTGCTATCTTGTACACACTTCTAAATTTCATTTTAATTTTCTTTTTTTTTCACTTTTTGGACTTAAAGAACATTGTGATGAAGTGTATTATGTGTTTGGAAAACTAGGTGACTATCCTCTCCCCTCATGCCTTTTTGGAGATCTTGGATGATGAAAAGCATCTTGAGTTTCACACACTGAGTTAAACTTAAGATTCTAGCATTATGCTAATGTTATATCTGATGAACAAAGTAAGTTTTGGAATGTTGTTTTAAATTTTCTGCTATAGTAAACCTATTCTAGATTTTTGAAACTTCATTACAAACCTATAAATTCTAGCTTTGTGAACCATAAATTCCCCTTGTGATTACCAACAAATCACACATCAAAACTGAATTGTTTATGCACCGTCAAGACCTGAAACCCAAGAGACATTGGGGTAGTTTTCTAAAACTTGTTTGTATATAATTACCTTTCAAGAGAGATAGGACACTTGTATTATTTCTATGTTAAGAAGTGCAAAAACACCCATCAACAAAATTGGTGCTAGAAGGAGGGCATTGGGACAAAGCTGGATCGAACTGGGTCATTCTCTCCCTACAGATTTTACAGAGTTACCAGACCTACACTAGACAAAGGAGAGTTCTAGGAATTAAAGACCCCTACTAGAGCTAGGAGGGCCAAGAAAGGGGAAGATTTAGCATTAGTTCAACCCACCCAATCTCTAGCTCCTCCATCTCCTTCATCCTGAATAGCTACCTCTCCATTTATCAGTCACACTCAAACTGCCATATTCCAACCACAAGTTGCTACAACTCAACCATTACAACCCCCACCTCCACAAATGGCTTGGTTGGCCAACAATCCATCACCATTTTCCTTCAATGACTACCATGATATGCCAAAAAATCCTAAAAACTTTTGCTCCAAATTTTACACAAATGATCCCCTAAGGACAACTGAAGAACACATTAAAATATTCCAAACTACCCTAAAGGATAGGCAGATTGAATATGAGGACATGGCTTGCAAGCTCTTCCCATATTCACTGGGAGAATAAACATTTTACTAGTATAACCATTTTCCTACTAGATCAATCACCTCATGGGATCGCATGAAAGACACCTTCCTATAGAAATTTAAAATTCCAGTCATCCCCACAAACTTGTACCAGTAGTTCATGTCCATCAAGGGGGAAGTTAATGAACCTATGAGATCCTTCAACAATAGGTTTCATCAAGCCTATACAAGGTTACAACCTCCCTACGTGGTTGTTGATGTCTCAGCCACATCAGTGTATTTATGTTGCTTTATATAATCTCACCTCAGCCTTAGTCAAAAGAATGCATCAACCCCCTACAACTTTAGTAAATGCATACGCAGAAGCATTCAAGGAAAGCACGGACTTGGGACAACACTTGGCAGGTCCACTACCGTCATTGGGACCTACTGCCAATCCTCGACAAATCCATGGACTTAGTCACGCCCTAGCTAACCAAACTCCATTAATTAACTAGATCCCTCAGCTACCCATTGTGCCCCATCCAGGACCTCCATTGAATCAGGCCCCACCAATACCCAGTTACTTGAAAAACCCAAATCAACAAACTTATTCTCAGTAATCTAGCATACCTTCTTATTTACATAACTCTGAAGTTTTAGCTACTCAGCATAATTTATTTGTATCACACCTCATCTTTCTTTATAATTTTGTATTGACATCGAGAAATTTGGACAAGGAATGGATCGATGAGTTGGTTGAGTAGGTAAAGAAGTTAATTACCTAGGTTACTCACTTAAGAAACTAGAACAACCAGCTATAACCTTCATAAAGAAGTATTCAAGCCAACTATCATCGAGACAACCATGATTCAGGCCCAACCTCAGGGAAAATTTATGAACAAGGTCAGAATTCAAGGAAAAGCTTTGAAAGAAGGCAGCCGCAAAGGCATAATTGAACGTGGAATACCAAGCCTAATAATGGAGGGGTGCTAACACCACTTGACCCGCCCTACAGTTCAAACAAGTTGACAAGTGGAGTGTACCTAATTGAAGCAACTTTTTCAGGATGGTGCAAAATCCACCAGACCAACAAGCATTCAAAGCTTGAGTGCCTAGAGTTCCAGACCGTCAGTGTAATTTTCCAAGTGGAAGTATAGAACACTACTAATAATTTAGGTTGTAGAGAACTAGTTACCTCAGAGCCATATGATTCAATCCTGGTTGTCAATCAGGAACCCTTCCCACAAAGTGACAAGAATGAACCAGAAAATGAGTTTGCAAAAAAGGATGGTGGAACAAAAAAGGTATGCAATGAAGGAAATCTATCCTAGATGTTTGATTTAGTTGATAATGGTCCTAGGGATGAAGAGGAATGACAAGAAGAAGAGGTCCACATGTTTCATCAATGCTCAACACCATATAATTTGAGGAATATATAGGATGGTGGTCCATTTATGACTTTCATACCACCAAATAACTTAAACATGCCACCTGACCCAAATGCAAGTAATAACATGTCCTATCCCAAGGTGCCTACTCAATGCTTCAACATGAGCAAGTAGTCTAATCCCACTAAAGAACCGCAACTTGATTCCACCAAATGTATTTTGTGCAAAGTAGATGTTGATCAGATGGGAGAATACATGGTAGAGGAACTGAAGAAGGTGAAAGTGAGCCTATCCACCTTTGAATTGTTAAGAGTACCCGCCATTCAAAATTCCTTCTTCAGATCACTAAATGGGACTGCATCATCAAAACCATCACAAGAGACAATGAGAAAAAGAGTCACATTTGACATGACCATCAATGAACTGGTAATCAGAGAGATTGTGGGGAAAAATCTAGATCAATAATCAGCTAAGGGTCTAGACAGACAATCATCCAAGGAACATAACCAGACATCAGCAAAGGGTAAAGGTGGAGAAAAGGATAAATCTCAAGTCGCTCAGGTGGATGTTTCAATGAGCCTCTTTCAAGGAAGGCCAAAGACTCCTCCTTTCTTGCTAACTATCCGTGTGTTTGGAAAAAAATATCACAATTGTTTGTTGGATTCTGGAGCTTCAACAAATGTCATGTCATTTTTAGTATGCAAGACATTGGGCATAACTCCTACCTCATCCAAACGGAAGGTGACTTAGCTGGATAAGACTAAGGTAAATGTGGTGGGAGAACTAAAGTGGATCCCAATGCAAGTGGCATCAAATCCAAGGTTGCAGCAAATCATTAATATCCAAGTAGTAGACATTCTTGATACCTATGATATGATTCTAGGAAGAGACTTCACTTGAGCTCTCAGTGGGTATACTTCAACTAATCATTCACATATGTGGTTGCCTTGGAAGGGGATTCCCAATAAGATCTAGATTGAGCAAGAGCTAAGGATGAGATTTATGATAACTAAGTACAAAAAGATAAATGAAGTGTTGTTTGCAGAAACAAAACATGGGAATTATGTCTCGGTTACATATGAGGGTGAAGAAGAGGAGGTAGAAGAAGTTCTCATGTTGCATCATGCATCTATAAACCTGAATTCCCTTCCCAATAGCACTAAATTAGTAATTGAATCTGATAATGAATATTTTCAAGATGACGGAAACCTTGGACTGTCCAATAGCTTCCAAGAGTTTATGAAGAATTGTGTACAAGATCAACTCATTCTAGGAGCCAGGATAGATTTTAAGGAGCTAGTACTACCCAATCGGTGCAGAATACATGATGCCTCTCATTATGAGTTTGAGTGCTACCTTTTTCAAATGGTTGTGGGTCAAATCAAAAGTTTGTTTACTCTAGTAGGGACTCAGGTGGGGGGATCATAGGCCCAAGACCAATCAGAGTTCAAATATCAAGACGATACAAAATTGGCATCACTACCAAGTAGAAAAGTCTATTTTTCTAGTTTCAAGAATGAATGCCCTCCCAAGTTATAGATGATACATTTTGATGGATCCAAATCCAAGTAGGGAGCAGGAGGTGGCTATAAACTGATCAGTACCTTAGGTAAGACCTTCTTTATTGTACACAGATTATAATTCTAGTGTACAAATAATGTAGTAGAGTATAAAGCCTTGGTACATGGGTTATTGATGGCATTGTGAAAAAGGGTTGAAGTATTGCAAGTGTTTGGGGATTTAGAGTTAGTAGTCAAGAAGGTTAGAAAATTATACTCCTACCACAACCGAAGGTTGGATAATTATAGGCATAGAGTTTGGGACCTGATCGAGGAATTTGATGCATTTAATATCCAGCTAATTCCCCGAGGTAAGAACCAAGTTGTTGATGCATTAGCACAAGCGGACAACACCTTGCAACCCTTATTATTAACTAGCATAAATAAATTCACCATAGAGGTCAATCCTACCCCAATGTGCCAGATAATGTGACCAATTTCCAAGTGTTTGAGGATGACAAGCATATCTTGGAATTGTCACTAGCTCAGATGTGTTTGCCTCTCATATTATAGATGAAGTAGAACCTGGGGAGGAAAAGCTTGATATAGAAGGGGTTATTAACTTAAAGACCAACACAATAGCTAGAGGAATGGTCCAGTTAGAGAGGATCTTCTACCTTGACCATATAAGATATTAGGATCAGAAGGCCAAAAGGGACCCCATAGACTACTAATGTGATGTGCATAATTTGGGTGTCGAAGAAACTATAAAAAAATGTTTTTTATTGGCAAGGTCTACACTCTGGAAGAAATAAAAGGGATAACTGATGCACTGCATACATACCATGACATCATAGCTTGGGGTTATGAGGACCTCAAGACATATGATACCTTAATCATCACTCATACTATTCCTCTTAAACTGGATACGAAGCTCTTCAGGTAGCGCCAACAACCAATCAATGCACTATTGGAACCTATCATTCTCAAAGAAGTGAAGAAGTTGTTGGATGCATGTATCATCTTCCCTGTTCAACACTCCACTTGGTTGGAAAATCTAGTTCTAGTTCGAAAGAAGAATGGTGAGATCCGGATGTGCATAGATTTTAGAAATCTAAACCGAGCCTCATAAAAGACAACTATCCAATGCCTTCACTAGATGAAGTATTCTAAATCGTCAATGGCTCGCAGATGATGTCCTTCCTCAATGGGTACTCAGGCTACAATTAGGTGATGGTAAAGTACAAGGATAGCACAAGACTGCCTTCACTACAAAATGGGGTACCTTTGTATATAGAAGGATGCCTTTACGCTTAATCAATGCAGGTGCGACATTCTAGCGTGTTATGGAAATATCCTTCAAAGATCTTATTGTAAAATACATTATTATCTATATGGATGACCTCATAGTGTTCTTCAAAGAGGAGAGACGACCGTATCTCCAATTTATGTAAAGTGTTTCAAAAGTGTAGGGAGTTCGACATTTCATTGAATCTAAAGAAATGCATCTTCGAAGTGACAAAATTGAAATTGCTAGGGCATGTAATTTCAGAGAATGGTATATCCATCAACCCAGAATGTATTCAAGCTATCTTGAAAATTCAACCCCTAGGAAGCAAGAAAGAAATGAAGTCCTTCTTTGGAAAGAATAACTTTGTAAGGAAGTTTATCACACAATTTTTTGAGATTGTGAAACCATTGAATGTTATGCACAAGCAAGATGCTAAGGTTGAATGGACACCAGAGGCGAAGCAAGCTTTCACAGAAATAAAGAAGGCAATCGTTGACACTTTCATCTTAGTCAGCCCTGATTATTCAAATCCATTCTATATATACTCATTCACCTTAGATCATTCATGTTCCAACATGCTGACGCAGAAAGACGATAAAGAAAGTGAGCATCCTATTGCATTCATGAGTGCTCGGCTAAAAGATGTTGAATTGTGTTATCCAAGTGTTGAGAAACAAGCATACGCTCTAGTTCATGGTGTCAAGAAATTTAGGCACTACATCTTGAGGAATAAGGTATTTTCCATCGTTCTGGACCCAACAGTTAAGATATTATTAATGCAAAATCAATTAGGGGAAAGACGAGCAAAGTGGGTCACCATGTTGCAAGAGTATGATATGGAAAGAAAACCAATGAAGTTAGTTCAAGGAAAATATCTCACGTGCACAATGGTTGAAACTGATCTGGAAATCATTTCCCAGTAATATAGCCTAGAGGATGTTTCTCCAGATGATTGGTATGACGACATTGTATATTATTTGCTAAACCAAAAATGTCTGCAACACTTGCAAGGAGTCTGAAAAGAGCCCTATGGATAAAGAGTGGTAGTTATATGATAAAAGGTTCCATTTTGTATAAGAGGAACCATGAAGGGATTTATCTCTGATGTATCAGAAAGGTTGAAGCAGCCAAGGTGCTTCTTACCTATTTTTTGGCTACAGCTCAAAACAGGTAGAGTTGAATTGCATTTATCGTTGAAAGGTACACAAGTGATATCAAAATTTTCCTACAAAGTATTCATCAATCTTAAACAAATCTGATTACTTTTGAATTTTCAGTATTATTATGCAAGTAATTGTAATAGAAAAATCATAAAATTGCATAGTGATTGTTGCTTTATTCATATTGTAAAAAGCAAGTCCCACACAAGCCGTGGGAGTAGCTTAATTTGATTTTCATAATCAAATAATGAATACAACGTAAAGTTGCAAACTACACAATTGAAGATAATTTAAACATGAAAAAGGGAGTGATTCATCATTGCATGTAATGGCGGATCATTTTATACTTTATGTCTTCAAGTTGTTATGTTTGAGTGTCTCTGGGTTGTTTCGGCTCCAAACTCCATGGTTTCCTGCAAGAGTGTTGAAAGGTGGTGTTAGAGAAATGATAAATCACATCCTTCCTCGTGCCTATATTACCAACAAAAATGTAACCTACATCCTATCAGACATTCATCAGATGATTAATTCATCAAAAAGGCAGATGTTCAGAGAGCACAAAGTTCAATGGAAGCTTTCAACTTCAATTATTTTGCTAATTTGTTTGTTTAGTGTGCAGGAACAGGTATAATCAGATCATTTCAACCAACAAATATTGTTATGAGTGGTGAGAAATGTGGCTCCCACAAGGGTTGAGCCCAACTCATAAACAATGACATGGGACATCAAGCATAGTGTTTTAAAGAGTGGCCTTTAATTCAACATGATGAAAACAGATTGAGCAAAACATTCCATTGCTTATCATACTAAAAGAATGATCAAAACATGTTAAGAGATCATCAATTTCATTGTTTTCTTGTTTCAGCTCTACTTTACATTCTTTTGCATTTTAGTGAGGTATTGAGCTCCTTTATATTGAAGGGAGAGCAGGGTATCAATCCTTTTTAGACTGTTTCTAAACAAATTTTGAAATACATATATAGTCTTTAAGAGGCTCAAAGAGAAACATGTGTACATCATACAAACAGAGTACCATCATAAAAAAGGAAGCCATGAATGAAGCTATAGATGCATGCTATTAAGCTACAAATGAGCATCATAAACAGTGATTGAATCAATAAATCCAACTTCACAAGGATTCATCATGTAAACAGAGGTGAAGAGCAGCATTATAAATGTGCTCCATAGTTGAACAATGTAATGAAAGGAGCCATGCAATGAAAGGAGAACAATCAATGCATCATGTTTTCTGTGCTAGCTAAGTATGTAACAGTTTTTTAAATAAGACATAAGAATATGTTGCCTTATCTTGTCAGGAT
Organism: Sequoia sempervirens; assembly: GCA_007258455.2. Taxonomy (NCBI): domain Eukaryota; kingdom Viridiplantae; phylum Streptophyta; class Pinopsida; order Cupressales; family Cupressaceae; genus Sequoia; species Sequoia sempervirens. The sequence goes on along the minus strand of VDFB02000003.1, from coordinate 122,452,972 downwards.
AAAGTACAGGAAAAAAACAATCACATTTTTCAAAGTAGTATGAATCAAATGAGAAAATGCATAGAAATCTAGCTCGAATCTTGTACCAAGGTTCTTTACAGCAAAGTTAAGACATTATCTGTATGCAGTGAATTCAATGAGGACTCTCAAAACAAAAAAAGCGGCAAAACCATTTTTTTGTACATTTCATCATGAAATAAGAAGGATGTGAGGGTTTTCTGTAATACCCATATTGTGCAATGGTATTGAGTCATTTTAAACAGTTTTTGAAGCAACTTTGTTCTATGATAGCTGACCGAGGTGGATCTTATTTCAAAATCAAATAAGGCTAGGGTTTTGAACCCTTATATTCATTCAAAACCATTGAAACACAGTAGGAATCTTAACAGTACAGAAATAAAGAAAACCCAGATGGAGGAATGGCGACTTCAAATGCATTAGATACTCTAAATGACTATAGTCATGGCCTTCTGTGATAAGATATTTTTTGTTTGTGTCTTTCAAGAAGAGAGAGTTTCTCAAAATAACAAAACCCAAAATATAATGAAGCAAGAATGCATGGTGGTCTATAGTCAAAGATTTTTTGCAAAGAAAATAGAAACCCCCATTGTTTCTTTACAACATAGTAGAAGCCATGGAAGTCATGTCGTGCTAAATAGAGAACTCTATTTGAGCTCATACAAAGAAGGATATGCATCAACAAGTGGAGGATAAAGAGAAAACTAATAGAAATAAAAGAATTTTTGCTTCTTTCCTTTTGCAATGAAACAAGTTTATTTCACAATTGAGTTTTGTTTTCACAAATCAAAGGAAAGATCAATAATTTTACAAACTTCGAGCTTACCTTTCTCAGTCTCAAACTCCAGAGAACTCAACCATCATGGCCTCAAAATGGGGAATCAACAAAAGATGAGAAATCGACATGAAAATCCATGCACAAAGAAATATATCAAGAGAAAGCTACCACAGCCGTGGCTATAAGCTTGAAAATGTCCTTTGAAATGGAGGAAAAGTCCAGATATGTAACCAAGGAGACACTCACCTTGTTTTTCCTATTAGGAATCTTCAGAAATAGCATGAATAATACATATTTGAGCTCGAACCCTCAACCATGGCGGCCAGCAAGCTTCTCCTTGAAGCTTCTTCTCTCAAGCACCAACAATAAAATGACCAAATGATTAGGGTTCCTTATCCCTAATCCTTTTTGCATGAAGGTTCGATGGGAATTTTTGAATTTTTTTTTAACATAATCATTATGTCTATTCCCCGTGGCCTTGGCAGTCACACTGATGCCTAATAAAACAATAAGTGGTCAGCTAATATACATAAGGATGGAATAATGCTAAGTGTGTGGCGCATATTACGAAGAGGAGATATAAGGGGTAGACTTTATTTAATGCAAACAATTGATTATTTTTCCCCCTTGTTTAATATATGCTTTGTAAAGTTGATTTTCAAATATTATTAAAACAATATTATTTGTTTTTAATAATTTTTTGAAACAACTATTATCAAAAAGGGGTTTATATAAAAACTTTCGCTCATGCACATGTGAAATGGAGTAAACAAAATGGATTTGAGACTCTCCCATGCATGAGGCATTTTTGAGTTACATCTTTAGTTGGAGGAGTAAATTTTGGAGCCTTTTTTGGTCAACTTGCATGCATGACTATTTTAGGACGGTGAGAGATCAGTTAGCTCCAGTTTTGAGCCCTTTTTTCAGAGGTTTTCATCTTTTCTCGTGAGGAGATAATTTCAAGATTCAGATCACTTTCAGTGCCACCTCCATGCACATTCGAGCCAGTTTGAGTTACACTTCAGTGATATGCAGTATGAGGTAGAGTTTTTTGCTGTTTGAGCTCAATTCACAGTATCAAAGGGCCTCTTTTTCAAGCATTTTTATCTTTGCTTGTGAGAAGCATGATGCTTTTTCTCACTTTCATTTCACATGGAGTTTCACCTCTTGGATGCTTTATGCATTCCTTTTTTGTATATATTGAGGAAAAGACTTAGTTTTTCCTCAGTTCTTGACTTTTAATCTCTTGAATTTTGAGAGAGAAGAGATTTTGTAACTCAGTTTTATGGCAGTTTAATATACAGCAACAGGTTTTATAGGTTCTATTTTGGCCATTTTATGCAAGAGTTCCTTTAATTTCAGTTGAATCAAGTATCTACCTTATCATTGTGTTGTTTTTATGAATGATTGGATGAGATTTTACTGTGTTTTAACATCAGAACCTTTAAAATCATTGTCTCATTTATACTTGCATGCATTTAAAAAGCAGTGAAAATCACAGGTCTTAGGTTGTGTATTGAAATAATCCTTTCTTTTCATGCTATGAGAACCCATTTTTCCTTCAAAGAAGAAGTTTATCCAAGCCTTCCTTAGAATCATTTTTGTGATCAAATTGCTAAATTGGTTTGTGTGGATAGATTTTCTGAAAGTTATTGTGAGTTAGAGTTACATGTTTCTATCAATTAGGTACATCACCCACAGTTTTAAGTTCAGTTTATGCATTCAATTCAAGCCTTCTTCCCTTTTCCATCAAAATTATAGTCAATCATTAGAAGATCATAAAGGAATCCAGCCTCTAATCTAGAGGTTAACTTTCAACATAGGGTACCCACAACCTAAAAGTTTTCCCATGTTAAACAGGATTGCAAAGCATCTTTGCTTTCACATTCGGGTGCACTCCTGTTGATGATAGTTTTTGGCATGCCCGATGGGACTCTGAAGACCACTTCAGAGAAATAATTTTAAACTTTCAAGCTATTGTTTTCAAAATTCGAGCAACTTTTTACCTATCAGAGGTTATCATATTTTATTGGGTGACTCTATTTTACTTGGTTTTAATTGCAGATTCAGTAGCACATGAGCAGAGTTCAAACAAGAGGAAGCGTCAATCTGTTTGAATATCTACAACTATCGTCATCGAAGATGAAAGGCAGAAAAACAAGAAGGAGAATGAGAAAATCAAGATCACAATCAAATCCAAGATCTCATTTTGCACCTCCCAGTCTCAAGCCTTCTAGTTTTGTACCTATTTTTCTAGTAGTACATCTTGTACTACAAGTACCAAATTTGAGAGTTCAAGCAGCTCTGATGACCAAAGCACATGTGTTTGTACCATTTAATGGGGGAAGCCCATTGAATTTGGCTCAACACGATGACATACCAATAGCTGCGCTTAAAAGCCTTCCTAGTTTTACAAGCGAAGATCAGACTACGCCAATTGAACACATAAGAGATGTAGCTTCACTTTGTGGAGTTCATCATTTCATAGAGAAGAACATGGCATTGAGGCTTTTAGCAGCTTCGTTTAAAGGCAAGGCACTCCAATGGTTCAGAGGCTTATAGGTGAATTCTATTGCATCATGGGATGACTTGGGAGACAAGTTGAGCAAATAATTTTCTGACAAATCTAATCATCTATCTCTAGTTGAGCAAATGAAGACTATCAAGAGAGCCCCACAAGAACAAATGACAAATTTTAACTTTCGATTCCAAAGAAATTGGAACAAAATCCTAGCCACGGTAAGGCTTACACCAGATCATGCTTTTTTGTATTATCTTAGAGCGATTAACAGTGATATTGCACTTTTGATCCACTATGGGAGGATTAACTCTTCCAACAACCTATGAGATAGCTATTAGAGCTGAAAATAACTTAATACAGGCTAGTAAGATTACACCCAAACCTCTTATGCCCTTTTTCCCAGATATTCAGCCATTAATACCCATTCAAGTACCTCCTATAACCCCATTACCTATTGTTCCAGCCTTAAGCTTTCAAACTACTGCTCAAAACAGTGTTGTTCCAGCAAATTCAGACGTGCAAGAGCTTAGAGGTACCCAACAACAGATAGCTAAATTGTTGCAAACAGTAAGCAATGACTTAGTGAGCCTCAAAAATTAGAAAAATCAGAGTTACAGACTTTATCAAGCACCCTTTCAACCAAATAGACCGCCTTATCAGGCTGACTACCAAGGACAGAAACAAAATTTCAATACTAGGCCTAATCAGCCATATAATCAGAATGTTGCTAACTCTTCTAAAGAGCTTGTACCTATGCAGAATAACTTGGCACATGATTATATGTGGTGATATCCCTATAATCAACCTCATAACTAGGCTACTTGTATGAATGGGGTGATTAATCAAGCCTTTGTGATACAAAACAGTTTTGTTGCTTCTGAGAAAACATCAAAGGAGAGCAACGATCAACAAGATGATCAAATGTAGAAGAATGACCTTGACATTGCCATGATGAATTGGCAAGGTAGTGAATTTTGTGGAATTAATCATCCGCAAGGTCATAATTAGTCAGCTACTTCTATTGCAGCCAATAAAAGATCCAAGAAAAGGGTAGTTGACCTGAGACAACAAGTTGTTTCTGACAAACAACAAGTTGTTCAAGAGAAAAGTCAAATTTCTACAACCCAACAAGGGAAAATCACTAATACATTTGACTGCAAAATACGACGAAACTGTTCGACGAAATATGTAAAATTCGATGTTCGTCGGGTGCTTGTAAAATTTGATGTGTAATTTCCAATTTTTTGAAAGTTTATCCCCGACATTTGAAATTTTGAACTGGGGTTCATCAAAATTTTGATGAACTGTTCGTCAAATTTTGATGAACTGGGGTTCGAAATGTTGGCTATTATTTTCGTTGAATTTTTGACAAACATGAAAAATTAAAAAAAATCAAATTGTGGTCGACATAAAGAAAAGTGAGTTCGCGCCTGATTTATTGTGACAGTGTTTTGCTCTACTTGAGACAGTTTGTGGAGAACTAAGGATGATTTTCTTGGGAAAAATCAGAAAAAATTCAAGAAGATATCACCAAGTTGAGGGTAGTCATTGTCTTTTTGTAGAATTCAGTGAAGTCAGATTTGTAGTTCCAGGTTTGAAAATCATATTTTAAAGCAACATCTCATCAGATTTCATTTTAGAGGTTAAGGGTTTTGAGAATTTCATGTCTAGATTTCGTTGTGGAATCACCATAAGATCACAACCAAGGAACAAATTCTTGTGACTGTAATTATGTGATCCATAACTCTATTGGTCATGTGGCACAGTTGTGCTATAACAAATACAGGATGCATTCATGTGTGGCCCAAGTTTAATGTGGCTATGTTGTGATAGAAATGGAGGCACTCATATAATGTAGTTAATTCAGGTTGTATAATGTAGGTGTCAATCATCATTGGGTGCATTAAGGTTGTCTCAAGTTTAACAGGATAGGATGTAATTATAGCATGATCGAAGAGTGATTACCTCTTCTGCAATAAAGAGCCTATAACTCTAGTTGATATGCAGAGTGGTTGTGTTATATCAATTATGTAGTGCATTCAAGCACAACCCATGTTTAATGGCTATTCTAGAGAGTGATCAAGATTTTCTAAACCTTATGAATGTTACTTGACATATATTTGCATAATCTAAAATTCCTTCAGAGGCTTTTGAAGTATCAATATATCCTATATAGGGTTTAGAATGATTTCTTTTAATTAAAAAAATAAATAAATGATGTATTTCCTTGTAATTAGATAATGTGGAGATCTCCTAAATATGCCCCAGCACACTATCCTTTTTGGCACTATATTCATTACTCCAACTACTAGGTTTTTGCATGTGACATCTTTAATATCTTCATGACCGTGGCTTTTAAATAGATCTCAGTCTTTGCTTTAATCCTTTTCATGGTAACCCTTGAGTTCCATAATCCACCTTCAATCTCTTTCTACATTTAACGCCTTAAGCTAGACTGTGAGATAGTATGCATATAAAGCAAGTCCTTCATACCGCCATTGTTCCAAACCACACTCAATGCCTTGCTTAAAATGTTGCCTCCATAAGCACAATAGCATGTTTTAAAAATCATGGTTACAGTGATTGACCATTAAGCCTGCTACCACTTTCATCATGAAGATACAATGAAATTTTTTGTCTTCAAACTCAGCGCATTATGGAAGATAAATATCATGGAATTGTTTGTTGTGTACTGCATTCAATTTTCTTTGCACATTTACTACTTTGCTAACTTCCTTTAAGATCGATATTGCACCTCAATCAGAATCTCAAACAGCCTACTCACTATCACTTGAAGATTCCTTTCATGAGCATCCTTCTATAAAATCAAATCCATGCCCTATAGACTCCTTCTACTTACTACAGGGGACTCATTGTTTCATGGTACTGTAGATATGAAGATCCTTCAACCTTATTGACACTACTTCACTGTCCACAAGGTATTATTCACTATTCTCCCATCTTTGATGAGTCTCAAAACATTGCTCAAATATGCAATCCACTACCTCCATTATACATTAATGGCTAAGAAGAAACATTGAACCTATGATTACCACTGTTACTTCATTTGGACAGTCATTCCTTAATTGCATTTTCCTTGTCTAACACTACCAAAAGCATTTGAAAAACCCTTAAGGTCAGTAAGGGGGTAAGGAAATTCACTGTTAAAATCTCCACTTTATTATGCAAGGTTTGAGCTTTATTATCTTGTCACTGCTTAGCCTATTTTTGACTATCACATCTCAAGTGACTGTCATTCTTCTTACCATAGATTGCATTTAAAAATATCACTAAGCTACATAGTGTGCTTGTTATTGGCTACAATCTTTAGATTGCAAGATTTCGTTATTACCTACAATGTCTCAATCTTTCTGGTATTGCAACCTCACTAATCCACTATAGTTATTGTTTATGTTTCTACAGAGGCCTAGGGTTTGTACCCTAATCATACCTTACCAATGCTTCGTTGTTTTTATTAGGCTCTCCCAAATGCTGAGGGCCCTAGGGATAAGCTCACATAAGAAGTGACACATTGCATCTTTAACCAAAAAGGATAAACTGCATTGACATTAGCAATGATGATTCTCAATTTCGTTGTTCTTAGAATAATACTTTCTCTTACTAGCTCAAGCACCTCCATTGTTGTAGGAATTTTGTGATCAAGTTCAATATCTCCTGATTTTAGGAGTCTTAACTATTGGAAATCATAGTAACAAGAATTTTAACAAGTTTTGGAATTCAGCATTGTAAAGCATTTTGGGGTCATTAACCTTTGCATCATCTTCTCTTTTGCAGGGGTGGTTACATGCCAAATTTTTTTGGTGTAAAATATCAAAATTATTAGATTATGTTACCTGTCTATGAATAAAAATTATTGGAGTGTGAGCTTGATATTTTTTGAAGATCTAAATAGTCAAGCTTGGTAAAGAAAAATCATGTCAGATAATATTAGTCCAGAACAAAATGAAGAGACACTTGATAGATTGTGGGCTAGATTGAAAAGAAAGGGTGATGGGAAATGTTATTGTCCTTGCAATAATTGTAAGGGCTTAAAGACGAGATGACTTTTAATCACAACAGCTGAGAAACATTGTAGGCAACATGGTCATGTTGAAGGGGGGCATGATTATCATCCATTGGTAAGTTGTTCATTATATGTGTTTATATTGATTGAATTTGTAAATATTTATACCATTTTAATATTATATATATATATATATAATCACTTGATCATGATCATGGCTTATTTGTGTCTATCATTATTATAAAGGTGGGTCACTCTAGTATGCATGATATGGATTATCACGTTCTGAATGGTTTGCAAGTGGATGAACATGGAGCCTGAATATCGGTATTTAGTTAATGGACCATGGAAGAAAATGATCATGCGCCAGAAAACATAGTTGAAGATGAGGGTACGAATAGATTGATCCATGCCACATTTAGTGGCAGAGCTGATCATGATGATCAAGATGACTTTGATGATGTTCATGATTTACCTATACTTGATAAGGCATACGAGCCCCTTTATGAAGGCTCTAAAACAACTCTTCTCTCTGTTGTATTGTTGCTGTTGAACTTTAAGGTTATGAATGTTTTATCAAACATAGCAATCTCACGGATGTTAAGGTATGTCATAAATGTCATCTTTTTTCATCTATTTTAATTGTCGTTAGTTCATCACTAGTAAATAAAGGATGAAATATGTACCATTAATATTCTTTATATGAAAAAATTATTTTTTGTTGTAGATTGATTGGTGAATTTTTGTTACCACCATCAAATATTTTACCTCGCTCATACCGAGATTTATATGCCATTATGAAAGATATCGGAATGGAGTATCAAGCAATAGATGCATGTCCAAATGATCATATTATATATCATAAACAATAGGAATTTGGAACAGAATGCCCAAAATGTCATATTAGTAGATATCGAATAGATCAACTAACAAAAAGGTGTCTCGCAAGGTTCTTTGTTATATTCCCATTATTCCACGTGATGCAACGCATTATTTAGGTGTGAAAGCTTAGCTTGAATTGATGGATTACCATGCATCGAATAAGGGAGATGACATTCTTCAATGCCTATAGATGGTTCTATTATTTAGGACATGGAGGAAAAATGGCCACA
>VDFB02000003.1:122092434-122444419 GCA_007258455.2 Sequoia sempervirens | reverse complement strand
TTTTAATTTAAATAAGTATTAAAAATGATTCATGCTACTATATATATTGGAAATATTATCAATATGATTTTGATGTTAATCTATGTGAATTATATGAATGTGTTATTCAATTTACTATGTTAATTATTTACTTTAGAATCCTTGTATAATTATTACATATTATGGTTACATTAGTTAATCTATATTAGTTATTCACATCATTTTAATAACATTACATCTTGTAAATTACCTTAATTCTAACATTTATTATATAAAATCTATTGCTAACACTTAAACTACTTTAGAAGAAAAAGTGACATTACAAAAAGATTACCCCCCCAAATTACTCAATCATTAAACTGCCCAAACAATATTGATTTGTGACACTTTATATTTAGTGCGATTATAGGTACATACATATGCCAAATTTGGCCACAAGTTCGAGACAAAACATTTACACAAGATGAGATCAATCTGATAACACCGTTGAAAATTACACAAAAAATTATGCACTTTTAAAAATATTCACCCAAAAATGTTATTGTAGGAGCAAGAACGAAGCCTTGAAAGTTTTGAAAATGAGAATGACTTAGCAACACCTATGATAATTTACAACTTTTGGAAAAACCAGACACTAAAATAAAAAAATAACTGTACCACTATGAAGAGCACAAAATTCTACCCTAAATCAAAAAAATTGTGTTGAGAAAGGAGACCAGACGATTGAGTTATGAGCCTTCAAAGTTGGACTGCAAATTCAAAAACTCCAGCAGAGGGAGGGTTAAAATTTTCAAAAGAAGGATAATAATGTTAATAAATGAGATGTTAATTGACCATGACCCAAATATTCTCCCTTCCAAATAGTTTATCTCTACTAACCAAAGCATGAATATCTTTTGCGTTGAATAAATATTCCTCCATGCAGTGTTGGGAATCCCGAAATCTTCAAATATGGTGTTGGAATATTCTAGCGATGTTGGTGGAATCTACAAAAATACCCAGAATATGTTGCCGGTTTAAAGTCTGCTAGGGTTGGGGGATTTGTGGGGCCAAGAAGCTGTAGCACTCAGAAAATTAAGAGTGTTTTCAAACCATTTAACTCAACATTAAAGAGAAATTAAGAGTATTCTAAATTTATTCAAACCATTATAAATAGGTTTCCAAAAAGTCAACATTTCTCATAACACTTCCAAATGAAATAAAGAGAATTTTAAATTGCATTTCATATAATAATATCATCAATGTAATGTATTAAAACATAAGTATTTCAATGACTTTCTCATATAAATAAATTCAACCTCACTTGGAGGAATCAATCCTTCTAATAGAAACGTCTCTTCTATGCCAAGTTATAAGTTAACTTCAAATCAATACAATGGGGTACTTTCATTCTTAAATTTCAACAAGAACACAAAATGATACTACAGTTACCACAAGTCAAATCGAAGGATACATAAGCACTAATAGCAAGACCAAACCACCAACCGTGACACCTGGGAATTCTCATGAGTCAAATAAGAATGATTCTGTGCTTTTCCACGCAACCATTTAAGTCTGACACTCCCGGTCCTTCCTAACTCAAGGAACTCTCGCATAGCTAGAGCCCAGTAAACCTAAATTCAGAAAACAGAGGCACTCTCATGGCCTAATGCCTATATGCATTTCTAACATGAAATAAACACATTTCTTGCAACAAGAGGTGGCAGAGACTCAAATAAATTTCTAGGCTTTTAAAACAAACAACCCATCTATTTCAATGGTACAGTGCTTGGCCAAGCAAAATAATACAAGTAAATGGTAGATTAGAAAAGGTAATACTACCGTCTCTGTTTGCCCACCTTCGGCACCCTGTCCCGGAAGTTACCATAGTGAAGTATAAATACTAAAGTAAAACTTTATACATTTTCATACATGTTTCAATAATTAATTCTTCAAAGAATTTCAAATGCGAATTTCAGAACATCCCTTGTAATTCAATTGAAAGATATCATTTATTCTTTGAAAAGTAACCCTTTTGATTTGGATAAAGGCTTTGTTTTAAAGAAGAACATATATATATATTGATACTTTTCAGTGTACTAATAGAAAGAAAGAACAGTGTTTTCTGTTTTCAGTATGCATTTCTTTTTCTTTTCAAGCTCAAGCTGACAGACAGTTTAATTCCCAAATTCAATGCAGGTTACAGAATAATAATAATATACTGATATAGTGCAATTTATTCAGTAATTCTAAGGTTTGAAAGATAGACTTTCATTCAGATTTTTGTGTTGTATTCCTTTACTCAGGATGGTACTGCTTTAAAGTAATCAAGATGGTGTCTCAAAAACATTTCTATTTCTTGTTTCAGGTTTAACAAATCTGAGATACTGGTGTGTAATTAACAAAAGTTCATGCTACTTTCTGGAAATGAGTTTAACAGAGTTCATACTATTTTCTGTTCTGGAAATGAGTTAAGCAAAGTTCATATTATTTTCTGTTCTGGAAATGAATTAAACAGAGTTCATACTATTTTCTGTTCTGGAAATGAATTAAACAGAGTTCATACTATTTTCTGTTCTGGAAATGAATTAAACAGAGTTCATACTATTTTCTGTTCTGGAAATGAGTTAAACAGAGTTCATATTATTTTCTGTCACATATGTGCATGGATAACTATATATATATGTATACATATTATATATAGATATATATATATATATATGTGTGTGTGTGTGTGTGTATGTGTATGCAATCAATTGTATATGTATACATATATATATATATACATATATATATATATATGTATGTGTAAAATTCATGTATAGCTGTGTACACTTTGAAGTAAGAAATTCTGGTTTCCAAAATCTGATTGAAGAATTCACTGGTCGTGCACACAGAACAGGATATTTTTCCATGGTTTCCTTACTGGCATTGAGCGACTAAAGGGCTCAGGGGAAGCCCTTGCCCCTCCCATGGGGAGGGGGCGGGCTGTGAGGGGCTTGCGCCCTCTCCACAGGCCGCGGCCTGTGGAGGGCGCGAGCCTCCCACAGTCCACGACCTTCCCATGGGGAGGGCAAGGGAATTAATCCCTTAACAATTTCAAAACTCAAAAAAAAAAGAAAGACATTTGCCCAATATAAACTGCATTCGGATTTATCTCAAGACATTTTGACAGAATTTTTAAACAAACCAGATATGGAGACATATAATTGTAATTACACTTGAGAAAAATGCAGACTTGCCACAAAACGAAAACCCTAACTCTGAAGAAGGAATGTGTATTCTATAATTGCAACACTGAGTAGTAAGCTGATACCCAGATTTCAAAACGAATTTGGAAAAATTTCACAGATGTTTGCACTCTAAACAGAGGATAAAACATGTCCTACTGCAGTTTTTTTACAATAAAATTAAAAGAAGGCATAGCAATGAAGAGAACCTGGCACAATTTGCTTCCAATGCAGTTGTTCCACAATACCTTCTTCGCCTCTGATCCAGAGCTCTTCGATATGATTCAATTCAAAATTCTCTTTTCTTTCTTAAAGCCCTCTTCCTCTTTTTCGAGGATCATGCATAAAATTTCCAGATGAGAGCAGTTTCCAAGGATTGCCACATGCCCAGTGAATTGTTGGTTTTGAGACAGAATTTCCATAGCCCAATGTTCTCTCGGGCTGTTCATTCTTCAATATTTTTTTCTTTTTGGAAAATTTATATACAAAATTGAATTATATCCTTATTTTATGCTAACTCTAAGTTTTTATTTATGAAGCCACAATATTCTATTTTATTTATCTTATTTTATTTTTAATCATATTTCTTTTAAAACAGAATCCTTTTCCCTTTTTGTTGCTCAAATAAAATGGAGATTAATAAAATAAAATAAGCCATATTATTTCACAATTTAATTAAACCATAATTTTAAATTTTCTATGCTAATCATTTTCACGCAATCACATTGTAAAAACGAACATGACCTAATGTAGCTACATGATTTAAGTGGTGTGTGCGTAACCGAGAGTTTCTCCTCTTTTACCCTGTCGAGAAGCTAACCTCCTTTTCCTCAATCACACTCTTGGCCTTCGATCTCCTTGGCCTTCGATCACCTGCCACTCAAATGCACTCAGGCGTGCAAAACAAAAGTATATTAGTAACCATTGTAGAAACAATAATTAACTCAACATTTCTATTTTATATGAATGCATTCATAATTCTTGAAAGAAAACAATTATATTAAAGCATTGCTCTTAACACATATCATACTGCGTATATTAAATCTCATAAGGTCATGGTCAAACATTATCTAAATAAATCATGGTCAAGATAAGTCAATGGTCAAAATAAGTCATGATCAAAATAAGTCAATGGTCAAAATAAGTCATGATCAACAGTCAATGGACAAAATAAGTCATGATCAAAATAAGTCAATGGTCAAAATAAGTCATTGTATGAGACGTGACAGAAGCTCACGACCTGCGTGGCCTGCGGGTACCCTGTACTTGGAAGGTTTGCAATACCTACTTTCATAGGTCTGTAGTTTGTTATTTTTAAAAAAAAAATTTTAAAATTTTTTTTTCAAGAAAACTTCATGAAAATTTCCTGAAATTTTTATTAAAAAATATTTTTTCACTTAGAACTTGATTTTTTGCTTACGACACATAATTTTTTTGTCGACTATAATTATGACAACCGTATAGACAACGAAGGGGGGCATTTTTTCCTTAGGCTCGAATTGAAGTGTTCAAAATTTCATGATTTGATAGTTGATCTTAGTGTTTTTGGGCCTCCTAGATGTGATGGTAGGGTTATATTTGACTCAAAATGCTCCAAAATTGCAGCTACCTCTTGGATCTGGCAATCACTCTTCAACTTCAAACCCTTATAGATCTAGCCTCATATGTTCAATTTGAGTGAAACAAAAGACATTTTTTTCAAACCCCCTGATCTCAATGGTGAGCTCAGATTTTCACCAACAAGATCTATTTTGAACCTGCAATAGAAATCCACAAAGAGGAAACCCCCAAATTTGATATTTCTTTCAATCTTTTTTGATTCTCTAGCTCATCATTCGATGCAAGAGAAGAACATACTCAACTTTTCAAGATCCACCAAGATTTGCAACAAATACCTCTCAATAAAGACTAACAAGAAGCAATGCCCCAAGCTCTAATACAATGTAAGAGTTGGTATAGAATAACTCTAACCATGCAGGATTTGGCTGAATATTATAGCCAACCAAGATATAGGAACTTCATGAAAGCACAAGAGAGATCAATATGCAATGCTCAAGATTGCAATGGAATTAAATCCAATAGATTGATTTTACAAATGAGAACCCCTTGGTTATATAGCCAAGGTGAGACATAGGATTAAACAGGATTATGACAAGTGTCTTAATCCTATGTCATGTGACAACTTATCATAGCTACCTAGGACATGTGTTAAAATTCAAAAGATAAGATAAGATCTAATGACAACTAACACTTTCTAGAAAGATTCCTTTCTAGGACCTAAGTTAACTTAACATGTAAATAAAACCTACTAACGACTAGATAGGTAAAACACCTATTTACATTAACGGGCTCATTATGAGTTGGCCGTTGAATTTTTTTATGGGGATTTGGATGCCATTTTTTGAGGTGGTGTTCTCCTATGGTTTGTGGTTTCCTAATTTGTATCTCCTATATATTGGTGCCTAAGATGAAGATGTAGTATGATGTAAAATTTTAGGGGGTTATATTGCTAGTTTTTTCTAGACTTGTGAAGGTTTGATGTATTATAACCAAATTGGTGTTGTGTATACACTGGTTTGAGATTAGGAGGATAGGTTTTTTTGAAAGGATTTTTCCAAGATAAACATTGTTGTATTGATATTATTTTTGTGTATATATTTTCTTTTGAAACTATTACATCATATTTTACATGTATTCTTCTCCTTGTTGATTAGTGTGGGAAGTTTTTTTGCTATTAAATTCCTTTCAATGAGACAAATAAAATTGGAGTCAAGTAATTTAGAGCAAGATGCCATGATACATGACTAGTGTGGAGTTTGGAACCACTAGCATATGCACTTGTCAATCCCAAACAATTTATAGTGTTTATATGTCCTATCATTGCTTTCACCCCCTTACTTGTTTCCTAAAAATGAGAGCATTATGGCAATGCGAATCTAATTTGAGAGAGAAGAAGACACAATGTGGTAATGGTAGGATATAACAATGCAATGGCCCTAAATATCAATTGTATGATTTTATCAATGTTTTTGATTAGAGGTAAAAGTGGGTTTTTTGATGGGGCCCAAAACCTTATACAAGGAAAGGCAAGCTACAAATAAAATAAACCATAAACCAACAACAACACCACAACAACCTCTAAAAGATAAACATGACTTCACCCACTGCACCAAACAAACAAGCAAGGGCGTGAAACCCCTTTAACAACCTAGTTTTAACCGGGACCATGAACTCTTAGAGATACAAAGAAACCACCTGCATCTGCCAGGCATCAGCAAACCAACTGCTCATGGAAGACACCATAGAGCCAAGAAAGATAACTAGATTAATGGTGTAGGACACTATCAAACCCCTAATCAGCTCAGCCTGCTGGGACATAGAGAGAAACTTAGAATACCACCCAACCTGCAACAAAACATGAGAGGCCAAAGATCCCGAATCATCCATGGACGGCTCCAGCAACAACACCTCCTTTGAAGCACTCTGGTAATAGGAAACCAACTCCAAAATCACCTTTAAAGGAAAGAGCTCCCCTATATTAGAGAGGATGCTACAAGCAACAAGACCACCACAACTAGAAATCACCAACACCCTCCACTTCCACCTCAATAGGAGAACTGCCCACCTCAATAAGAATAGCTGAGGGAGGTCCACTTCCATAGGACCAAAGGAGAAAGCTAACACAATAGCCGAGCATGCATCCGTAGCATCCTTCGACAAACATTGCACTAGAAACAAGTTGTGGACAAGGAGAAGAGTCTTAAATAAACACTATAGGTCCACCTTAACAAATTTCACATAAGAACTCATATGGGTTTCCATAGAAAATAACCCAACAACAAGCCAAATGCTCATCCACTTTTGAGCCTTCACAAAAGGCCAAAACAACTAAGCCAACATAATACAAACAAAAAGCAGCTCAACCCAAGAAAAGACCACAAATCCCAACATCAGCCACCTAGGGGGCAAGAGGAAAAACAACATCCTCAGCAAAGAGGGTCCAAGGACATTCAACCAAAGAGAACAAGGCCATAACAAAAAGTCAGCCAGAGAGAACAAGGCCTTAGATTTTTGGCTAAAACACATCTGGGTTTTCAGTAAAAGCTTGAAGAACAACCCAACCATAAGCCAATAAATAACAAGAGGAAACAACATCTGGGATCTAGGAAAAATGCTAGAAAAAAACCCAACCAAGAGAACCCAATCTAGAAACAACCCAAACAAAGAACCAGACCAACAACTACTCAAAATATTTGAGCCCAAAGAGAGCAGAAGCAACCAAGACCCAAAAGGGAAAAGGGAATAACCCATACAAGAAGGAAGCTGAGAGACAACTAAACCATTAATCACCTAAGCAACCCCAACACACCGGTCAGAGCCAAAGATAGGAAAAAACTCCATAGTTCCAACTAATGGGAAGCACCACTAGACCACAAGAGGGAAATCAATAGCAACCAAAAAACACCTAGGGCAGGAGACGCTAAAAATGCGCCACCAAACAAACAACAAAGAGGGGCTGAGGGAAGCCAAGAAGAAACTAGAAAGAGAGCAGGCCAACAAAAAGAGCACCCAAGCTATCCCATTATACCCAACAGGACCAGAAATAAGCCCATCCTCCAACCAAACCTCCTTAGAAAACCCAAAGCACAAACTCACCAACTATAAGGAAAAAAAAGCACTCCCCACAAAGGCCACAACTAGAACCCTCAAGAAGAAATGCAAAGGGTAGGCCAAAAAGCAGATAGAAACCAGAGGAACAACAACATCCTCCATCCTGTTTTGATGAAATAGAAAATCTGTCGCCACCCAACTGGACGAAAACAACTTGCTCTGCATCACCATCACCCGACTGGAAGAAGGAAGCAAACAACAAGAAGTCGTTGCAACCCAACAACAAGAGCCGCTAAAAAGGTGCCACCAAACAAACAACAGAGAGGGGCTGAGGGAAGCCAAGAAGAAACCAGAAAGAGAGCAGGCTAGCAAAAAGAGCACCCAAGCCGTCCCATTACATCCAATAGGTCCAGAAATAAGCCCATCCTCCAACCAAACCTCCTTAGAAAACCCAAAGCACACACTCACCAACTAAAAGGAAAAAAAAATGCACCCCACAAAGGCCACAACTAGAACCCTCAAGAAGAAATGCAAAGGGCAGGCCAAAAAGCATACAAGAACCAGAGGAACAACAACATCCTCCATCCCGTCCTGACGAAGAAGCAAAACTGTCACCTCCCAACTGGACGACAAAAAATTTCTCTACACCACCACAACCCGACTAGAAGAAGGAAGCAAATAGCATGAAGCCGTCGCAACCCAACATCGCAACAACAACCATTCCAACCACAAGTCACCATCACCTCCCAATAGAGAACCATCTGTGTCCTCTGCATCCTCTCCTTCTCTGTCACCATCGCCTCCCAACAGTGATCCATCCACACCATCTACATCCTCTCCTTCTCCATTTGAATCATCCCCAGAATTCAAATTTCCCCCTCCTCTCCTCTTCCCACTCCTCTCCATCCTCTGAGCTATGATTTTATCAATGTTGATAAAGTAATGATGAGAATATTGGTGCTCCCAATGTTGCCCCCAAGTAAGGGAAAAAATGTGTGTAAACCATGTGTCAATGTGCCAATTATCATTATGTAAGAGTAATGCAATAAATGTTATATAATATGTGATCAATTATGCATGTTGACATTATGAATTCAATTTAGAGAGGTAACATACAAGGCATTGAAAGGAAAATATAAAATCTAGGGAGCATAATCATGTTCATGCAAAGTTGTAAAATAATGTATTGCAGAAAATTAAACTAAAGTTGTAAAATAATGTATTGCAGAAAATTAAACTTACATATCTTGGGGTATACTCTACCTTTGGGGGTCTTTGTGTAAGGATTTTTCTTTGTTTTTGTGTGGATGCCCCCATTATTGTCTCCACACTTATGTGTGGAAGATCTTGCAAGAGAAAGCATTGCTTGCCCCTTAAGTGACGATCATTTGAAGGGCATGGTATAATAGACGTAGTAATTTGCAACATTTAAGGAGAACACATAGTGTGTAAGGTGATGGAAAAGATCATTGTGAGGCCCACCTATTGATTTTGGATATTATGCTATTTTTATTTCTTTTAGACTGACACATTATGATATTTTTTGTTTTGATTACTCATAATTATGCTATTTTTCTATCATTTATATTGATACTTTATGATGCTATTCATTTTATGATGATTTAGACACTTGACTCTATATTTGATGTTTATTGATGATTAAAAATGCATGTGTAGAATTGATGAATTATTGTTCGTTAAATTGTAGGTGTAATGATGAATTATTAATTGTGATACAAATATTAATTTCAATATTGCGATGAGTAAATTTATTAAGTCCTAAATAAAATTACGAAATGAAAATTATTGCTTACTTTGTGAAAAGTGAATGAATGCTCTTATGTGAATTCAATGATTAATATGAATCTCTGAGACTGTGATAATTGGGAATTAGTATTTTGGTGCAATTTAAAATGCTTTATGGAAATTTGTAACATGAATGTACTGTATGATTTATTTCTGTTGCTTCGGCTATGCAATTTTATTGGATGTATTAATGTGTGAAATTGAGTGTGCAGGTATATTATTCCATGGACAATGGAATAAGAGGTCTCCAAGGAACTCAATGTGACAAAACTTGTAATTCCGATTATAGTCCATTTGGAGGGACTATAGTCTTAACGTAATGTGATTTATGTAATGTGTTTGAGGCATGAGTGTATATGTTTGTGAGGTCTTAAAGTCCTTAAGTTTTTATTTTAATTTGTAATTGTAGCTTTGAGGGAAATTTTGGATTTAGACTTGTTTGAGTTTAAAAAGGGGTGAAAAAGACTTTTTTTTTGTAATTTTATCATTTTAAAACCCCTAGGGTGTTAACCCAAGGATTGGGTACTCAATTGAACCCATATCTTGGACTAAATCCAAGATATGACCCCTCTTAATTGTTAATGTTATAGCAGCTTTGGGTTCATCCTTCCAGCCACGAGTGAAGACATAAATCAATATAGCCTATCGACTATTTATTTATATGTGTTATTTAATGTGTTTGGGCGCTTCTCTTGACAACAATATAATTCCTAAAAGGGCCGACCTTCCTTGTAATTCACATCTTCTATTTTGAAATTATATCTTTTATTATGGCCGACCTTATTCTTGAAGAGGTGCAACCTATGTATAAATACAAGTTCTTTTCCATTCATTGAGTATCAAGTTTGTTCCATTCAAGTGCGAATATATTCAAGAGTAGAATTGCGAATTTCTTCAAGGGCAGATTTAGTAATTCAAGGAAGTGCAGATCATCATCTGTTATTGTATCTGGTGTAGGTGTTGAATATTGGCCTTGTGATTGGCCCCATTGTAAAGAGATTTGTTGCCATTATTTATATAAGACAAGATCTTTGTTGCTGGGTTTTTCTCCCTCAAGAGGAGGGTTTTCCCAGGGTATCTGCTATGTTATTGTGTCTGATTTGAATTAATTTTCTGTGCATTTCAATCTGAACATAAAATCTAATATGGTATCAGAGCGGGTTCAGTAAAGATCCGATCAGTTTTTGGTTGTGTAGTCAGATCAACGACTGAGAAATTAGAATCGTCTCTCTCCTTGGGACCTTAGTCCAAGCATTTACTTCAGTTAGCAGGTAAGAACTCAAGAAGGCTTGGACTGAGCATGCTCGAGCTGATCAAGAATTACTGCTTTCATTCTGAGCTATCGAGTCAATTCATCCGACATCATGAAGAATTCCTATGAAAGGATCTCCAACAGTCTAATCATTGCGTTGCATGACTCCTCTCATCAGTTAGGGTGCGGGCTTAGTCTCAAACTTGGTCGGGATTTACTGGATCACTAGATATATCAATTCCCAGTCGCATTATATAATCAAGTGCTATTGATAACACAAAGTCACAAATATTGGTGATGGTGATCTGAAGAAATTAAAGAAGCTAATAAGGTTCTTTTAAAGATGATCGGGAACAATTGTCTATGTCTGGCACACAAGGTAGAAAATATTAAAGTAACGCATGAGAGATGTGATGGGTATTTGTCTGAGATTCAAGAATCTTAGAATGCAACTCTTGCAATATAGAGTGTCATATATCTTCTAAAGGAGTCGTGATCTTTCAATTGGCGGAAATTTTTTTTTATAAGGAGCTCGATTTCATTGATTTTTGTGCAGGAATTAAATTCTGATGACTTCAGAAGTTAGCATATGGAGTGGTATTGGTTTTGTCAGAAATAATTAAAGAAGGGTCCTCGTTTCTTTCTGGAGGTGGTAAGGGGTAGTGGATGAGGATACTTGAGAACTTGTTTTTCATTGGTGTGCTCGAAAAGTTGTGATTATTCAGCTGCATCGCTCTCATTTTTGCATAGACTGTTTGTAAGGTATGAAGTGAGATATTATCTGAATGTCTTCATAGTAGCAACGTTTATATTGTTGTAGAATCGATGGTGCTGGAATTTTGATGTGTATGTAAGTTTGAGACTTTGCTTAGTTGTGAGTGAGTACAATTTCAATAACATCAATTTCTATGAAGATCTGTTTATGACCTTGACAGATCAGATGTAGTGGTAATAGTTGGAGCATTGATGATAGAATATATATATGGTTCTAAGTATGGATGTATTGCATGAGTGCTTGTTCTTTGAGGTAATGAGAATAAAAAATGATGATGAGTATGGGAAGCTTAAAGAAATTGGCTTGTGTGCCGAGAAGTTTGGCAGAACCTTTGAATACTTATCGATAATCCTGCTCGCAGATAATTCTAACCTCAATGTGTCTGAGATATACTTGTGAACAGTGGTTCTCTTAGCTATAGAAACATCTGGAGGATTTCAAGATTGCTAGCACTATGTGTGCTCTGCATCTATTAGAGGAGACATGATTATTTAATAACACTAAAAGTGGTGACACAGCTTCAAGCCTAGCTCATGGTGTACCAACATTTGAGGATAAGTATTTCTTGTTTGTATCTTTGAATTCACCTCTAGGCTAAAATTCAGTTTGCTAAGTTGTGTAAATCTGACATTGGTTATATGTGTTTCACTGGGATAAGATAAGATAATTGAATCATATTTTGTGTTGTTTGGTCATCGAGTTTATGCAGATTAGATGATGATCCTACACAATGTTCCAGTCCTGTGAAGATTTCAACTCCAATGTTGTGTGATCAGCTACAATTGAAGTCAAGAGTTTGCATTGAGAGTAGCAGCGATCAACGCCACTGTAAAGGGCGGAGAGAGCAGATATTGTGATCGTTGATATCAATCCCTCAATTTCTACATACAAAATTTTGACTTCATTAAGATAAGTACTGCATGGTTGAATAATGTTCATGAATTGTAGTATAGTTATTAATTCATGCTATAACATTGAGAGAGTAAATCATGTATGCTTCTAGCAGTGGTATTTCTCTTCGAAATAGTTGAGTAATATGAACTATTAATAATCTCTTCTAAATGTGCATTAGGATGGACCAAGAGATTGCTTTCAAGAGAAAAGTATGGAGACACTGCTTGCAGCCATGAGTCTGAGTGAATAACTAAAGACATCTCTTTGAAGAGGAAGAATTAACCTTCAGAGGGAGTTCTATGGCTCGTTGAGAACAAGTAAGGGTTGTAGTGTTGCAAGGCCAGATGCTAAATCCTTGAAGTACCTCTTCATCAGTTGAGATCATAATTGCTCATGTTAGTCAACTTGGATTTAACATTGGTTGAGTGATCTGGGATGAGGTCGAAGAGGATAGCCCTAAATCTCTACAGAGGTGTGCGTTGGAAACATTTATCTAGGCAAGTATTGCAGGAAATCTTGGACGAAGAGGTCAGAAGGTTGATGCAAGTAACTTGAAGATTCAGAGGGAGCCTACTGAAGATGTTTAAGGAGGCTGTAGCTAGTTCAGATCTGGTGGATCCTCTATACACACTGTTGATTGGATCGTTGATGTATCTAGGTAAAACTAGAACAGATATCTGTTATGTTGTAAGTGCACTTAATCAGTTCATGTGTGAACCGAGACAGATACATCTTGTTGCAGCTAAACATATCCTAAGATACTTGCGTGGCACAGTTGGATATGGGTTGAGATATTCTTCAGATGCAGACTTGGAACTGCATGGTTATACTAATTTTGATTAGGCAGGGTGTTTCATAGATCAGAAGAGCACCTCTGGATGTGTTTCAGTTTGGGGTTTGCGATGATCACTTGGTGTAGCAGGAAACAGTCTTCAGTGGCACTAAGCACTGTAGAGGCCGAGTATATTACAGCTTGTGTGGCAACTTGAGAGGCAGTGTGGCTTCAGAAACTCCTTGCAGGATTGTTTGGACAATCATTGGAGTTAAATTTTATTGTTTTCCTTAATGCATTTTCCTCTGAGACGGAGGAATGTGAGGTGCAAGCCCTTGTTAATGCATTTTCCTCTGAGACGGGGGAATTTGAGGTGCAAGCCCTTGTTAATGCATTTTCCTCTGAGACGGAGGAATTTGAGGTGCAAGCCCTTGTTTCCACCCTCTGAACTGAGTCATGGTGGATGTCATGTGCGAGACTCCATGACACATCTTGTACTTGTGAATGACACATTGAGGTGACAACATCACGCAAGTGATGAACACTTGTACACACCATAGTATGGTTGTAGCCATTATGGTTGATATCGTGTTGAGGCAATATCTAATATCACATTGAGGTGATCTTCTTCTTTTCACATTTTGTTGTTGCCAATGTGATGGGTATCATGTTGAGGTGATTTGTCTTGAGCAGCTGGAAGTTCTCTCCCTAGCTGAGAGGGAGTGTTAATGTTATAGCAACTTTGGGTTCATCCTTCCAGCCATGAGTGAAGACATAAATCAATATAGCCTAACGGCTATTTATTTATATGTGTTATTTAATGTGTTTGGGTGCTTCTCTTGACAACAATATAATTCCTAAAAGGGCCGACCTTCCTTGTAATTCACATCTTCTATTTTGAAATTATATCTTTTATTATGGCCAACCTTATTCTTGAAGAGG
This sequence comes from Sequoia sempervirens, assembly GCA_007258455.2. Classification (NCBI taxonomy): domain Eukaryota; kingdom Viridiplantae; phylum Streptophyta; class Pinopsida; order Cupressales; family Cupressaceae; genus Sequoia; species Sequoia sempervirens. Next base: position 122,430,179 of record VDFB02000003.1, on the reverse strand, counting down.
TATGACCTATGTATAAATACAAGTTCTTTTCCATTCATTGAGTATCAAGTTTGTTCCATTCAAGTGCGAATATATTCAAGAGCAGAATTGCGAATTTCTTCAAGGGCAGATTTAGTAATTCAAGGAAGTACAGATCATCATCTGTTATTGTATCTGGTGTAGGTGCTGAATATTGGCCTTGTGATTGGCCCCATTGTAAAGAGATTTGTTGCCATTATTTATATAAGACAAGATCTTTGTTGCTGGGTTTTTCTCCCTCAAGAGAAGGGTTTTCCTAGGGTATCTGCTATGTTATTGTGTCTGATTTGAATTAATTTTCTGTCCATTTCAATCTGATCATAAAATCTAATATTAATTTCCTATTAAGATGGGTGATGATTTTGAGTGTTATGGGGAGTGGATGGACTTATTCCAATCACATCCCCATTTTCTCCAAGTTCCTTAATGGAAGGAGATGTTTGGGGAAGTTCTCAAGTGGACTCTCCATTCTTAATTGTTTGTTTGAGTCTTTTTAGGAAGGAGTGGAAGAGACTCGTTCTTCCCTTTTTGTGTTGTGGGGGTGGGAAGGTGACAAGTGTCACCTCCCCATTGGTGAGGATACCAATTGAGACTCTATTTATCTTTTCCTTTTCAGATGTTTGGGGGTTCTTCTTTTGGTTGATTTTTTTGGGGATTTTCTTGAAGGAGTGGGGTGTAAAGTATTTTGAAAGAAGTTGGAAGGATTGAAGCTCTTCTTAAAATATTTTCCTTGGATATCTTGAAAAGTAGGATTCAAGCTCTTTATGTGTGCTTTTGTATGAAAATTGTTAAATGTTTACAATGATTGTTGTGAATTTTCTTGAAATGCATCTTCTTCTTCTTGTACTGTTTAAATTTGGTATGGGTTGTTATGGGTATTGCTCTCCCATTTTATGAGAGCTCCCCAAGTGTGGGGTTGAGAGAAGGAGAACCTCCTATGGAGAAAAATCTATCCTTTGAAAAGGTGGAGCTTGGGTATGAGTACCCATCTTGTTATTGGAGCATGGTGTTTGGGTTGTGAAGTTGGATGCAATGAAAAATGTGAAATGTGAAGAGAGGTGTTGAAACTATTTATGAACTTTATATGTTCTTCCCCATTGGGTAGAGATGTCACCTCATCCCCCCTTATGAATCTTGAGAGATTCAATGTGTGAGTCAACCATTGGGATCGTGTGTTATTTGTTGTGAGTATACCAATGCTTGATGTATGGTTATGTGTTTGAATGCTACTTGATTCTTATGAAGACCTCTTAGCTCGACGATGACTGGTTTTCTAGCCAATGGTTGGGTAGTGAGCACCCAATTGGCCTTTAGGAGAAATTTTGTATTTGGTGTAGGTTTGAAAATCTAAGGAAGCTTGTAGATTTGGTAGTATCTATATTCCATTGCATGAATAATATTAGAAGTGTCATTCCAATGTAATCCGCCCTGTTGGGTGGATTGTAATAGTCTTGTATTACTATTGTAAAATGTATGTGAAATTCTTGTGGGAGTGTAACTGCAATGATAATGTTCATTTTTCCATTCTATTTTAGTTTTGTGTATACATTGCTATTTTAAAAGTGTGTTAATGAAATATTGAAATGTTGATTTATGCCTGGCAATGAAAACAATTTATGGAATCTATTTTGAGCAAGTTTAAAAGAAATAAATTCCTAGAAATTGATATCTTTAGTTTATAAAAAATTGAGTTACAGTAAATTTTGTGCCATTGTATGTTGTAGAGAAAAATATATACATTTCTAGATTAGTTTACTGTTATTGCAAATATTAGGAGAGAATGTTTGAGTTTTACATATCTAAGTTAGTTTACTGTTATTGCAAATATTAGAAGAGAATGTTTAAGTTTCAGTTATAGCTAAGATGTATACTATGCGTAGACTCCTACTCAGAACAGGGAACATTAAGATTATTTTGATTTGCTCAATCTGGGTGAATACCCTACAATAGAAAAAAAAACATATGAAATAATCTTACTAATATTGTGCACCCTCTGCAATTTTCAAATTTCCCTGTGTACCCTTATGGTTCACCATGGTGCAGCCTGGTGGGGGGCCCTAGTAGGTTTCCCCATCCAATAAAAAATATTTTGTTTCAACAAAAAATGGTGGGAATATTGATCCTATGGCCTGAAAGGCCGATGAAAAATTCAACATGGCTTCATTGTCTTCTGGGATCTTCTCTCGGGATGCTGGAAAATCTTCGGCTTTCCCCCTTTTGGGGCTCGATTCTTTCTTCACTAAGGAAAATTCAGTCTCTTATGTGGACAAACTAGTCAGAGTATACCTTTGTTCAAGGAGTACTCTAAGGCTCTTGGTGCTCTAGATGCTAGTTGTGCGGTGAACGACCTCGAAGTTGATGTCTAAGATGAAATCATGAATGAGACTATTGCAAGACTTCAACTATCTCTTGTAGGTAAGTTTTTGTCTTTCAAACCAAACATTGATCAAGTTAGAAAATGGATTGAATCTACTTGGAAACTTAAAGGAGCTATGAATGTAAGTGCTATGTCTAATGTATTATTTATTTTTAGTTTTTTGAATTGTGAAGGTTTGTTAAAGGTTCTTATTGGAGGCTTGTGGGCCTTTGATAAAAACTTCAAGGACTGCTTATCTCTGTGTAAGTGGAAACCTAGCTTTGACCCCTCTATGGACCTTGACTCTACTACCCCCACTTGGATTTGGCTCCATGGGCTCCCTTTGTAGTTCTGGAACCAAAAAGTCTACCAAGGTATTATTGCTAACTCTTTTGGGAGCCTATTAGAAAGTGATAAAGTTACTCTACAAAAATCAAGATTAGTTTTTGCAAGAATATGTGTGAACGTGGCTGTCAATAAGGTCCTCCATTCCTCCATATCCCTAAAATCAAGGTTCGAGATATGGAAGCAAGTTATAGAAAATAAAAATGTTGGAATCTTTTTTCAATTTTGTAGGAGGTTTAGGCATCTTAGCAACTCCTATAAAAACAACATACACATAAAAATAAAGAGTTCTCTGAGGTTGTTCTCCCTCAACACAATGAGATCAATTTTAGTTATAGTGGGGATAGGGGTTCAAGACTTTCCCATGTTGAGCATCTTGAAATGTTGGCTATGAAGAAAAAGCAAGAAGTAAAAAGTGGAGAAAGTAATAAAGGAAAGGATCCCTCAAATATCCCATAGGAGAAAGACCCTCAAACCCAAAATGGTTCTGAGAATGTTGAGGAAAACTTGAACAATAAATCTAAAATAATCCACTCCCTGGATATTCCCCCTTCCCCCCCCAAAAGGTTTTGTGGTGGATGAATTTGTTATAGGTCATTCCAAAGAAAACAATATGTGTGTTTCTTTGAGTGGGGAGGATGTTTCATTGAAAAAGAACTACAACCAAAATATGCTAGGCTCCCTAGGCTTGTTGGGGTTTAGGGAATTTGAGTCTCCCTTACCCCAAACATAGTTCTCAGAAGGACGTCCTAGAGGAAGATTGGACATAGGTAAATGAAAAATCAAAAAAAGAAAAAGAAAGTGGATGTTGGGGGGAACAAAAGCAAGGGAGACCTTCTTAGAGGGATACTAGGGCTAGGGAAGCTTCTTGTCAGGTGGCTTCAAGGAAACAAAAAACCCTTGAGGGCCTTCGGGACAAAAGAAACTCAAGAAATATTTTTTGGGGATGCTTGACCTCTTTTGATTAGTATCTGGTGGATGCTGACTTCTCCTCTCTATTTTTGAATGAAGATAATGTCTTGGAATGTACGTGGGTTGAATAGCCCCTAAAACAACATCTAGTTAAATGCTGTATTGTTGATCTAAAAGTGGATGTTCTTCTTATCCAAGAAACTAAAATGCAACATTCGACCTTTGATCAGATAGTTAAAAACATATGGCCAATGAATATTGTGTAAGTGACACAGATTGAGCCTCAGGTGGCCTTGCTACTTTATGGAACTTAGCTAGGCTAAAAGGAATAAAAGGAAACAACAGTAGAAACAATTTAGAAACTATTATGGAAGATTTGAAGAATTCTGTTAAATGGAATCTAATTAATATTTATGCCTCTAACTCTAGGGCTACTAGAGTTCATCTTTGGGATTCCTTATCTACTCTCATCTCGAGTAGACAAAAGGAGAAATAGATTCTTGGAGTAGAGAAAGGAGAAAGAATTTGGTCTATGATATACAAAGAGTGAAAATTTCACTCTTACTACATACACATGTGCAAATTAGGTAGGATGTGTGGATGATCGGAAGATCAAACATGGCGGTGCATTCTTCCTTGGAGATAGTTTGGTGTCTTGGTTGAGTAAGAAGAAATAATTAGTTTCTTTATCTACAATAGAAGAATAATACATTGATGCAACATCATGCTGCACTCAGGTGCTTTGGATTAAGCAGAACTTGGAGATGAAGATTGAGTTTTAAGAACCTATTACTATTCTTTGTGATAACACAAGTGCAATAAAAATTTCAAAGAATCATGTGATGCACTCAAGAACAAAACACATCACAATCAAATAACATTTCTTGAGAGAGAAGGCTACAAAGAAAGAAGTAAGATTGGAATATGTGGATGCAAAGGAGCAAGTTGCAGATATATTTATGAAGCCACTTCCTAAGGAGACATTTGAGTTTCTCCAATAGGAGTTGGGAGTTATTTCTCCCTCCTCTTGATTCAAGAGGATAGTATAGGGTGAGGGGGAGCTTGGTCTCCCTGCTGCAAGAAGGGTTGGTGCTCTTGCAGAGTGTTTTTAGAAGTAGTGATGCATGGAATCAGGGGGATTCTATTCGAGAAACATGTTTTCGGATGTTGCAGTGTACCAGATGTTGTTGATCCTTTTTCCAATGATGTCAAAGGGGGAGAAAGTGGGCTCAAAATGCTAGATTGAGGAAATACTAAATTAAGTAGAAAGTGATAATTTTCATTTATCTTAAGGTTCTAGAAGCATATTGTTTGTCAATGTGTAGACTGTCAAGTTGATTCAAGTATCATTGAACATGTTTTTGTTGTGGCATGACTACCTTTAGATAGGTAATGTATTCATTATAGCATGCTGAGTATTCATATAGCATGAGTGTGATGGTCTAGAAGGATATCTTTCAAGTAGAGAGATTTATTAATATGGTTGGCATTTATTTCAAAAATGCAGTGTTGCTTTGTGGTTTGGAAGGAGAGTATTCCTACACAAGTTCTATTAGTTTCCCAAGTTTGTGGTGGTGTGAATCAGTGTGCAAGAAGTTTGAAGTGTCAGAAGGTCTATGAAGATATTCAAAGATCGAGGCATGTGCGATAATGACTTGTAGCCTATGGAATTAAAATCTTGTGTGTGGAGCGAGGATAAGACCTATTTAAGGTTCCCGTGGTGGTGCAAGTTGTCAAGTTATTTTGGTGGCAAGAATTTTGTGTTTGGACCATTGTATTACATGTTTCATGTAATTTGAATTTAGGTCCACCCTATGCTGTTTGGGTTTGTGCGGATACCTGACCGACATGGAAGAGTGTTAATGTAGTGTTATGTATATATTTCAAATGTTGAAATGTATTGTAATGAGTAACTTGTAACAGTGAGAAAAATAGAGTGTAATGAATGAAAGGAATGTGACATAAGTGTGAAGAAAAGAGGGAATGCTAGTATCAGAGGGTCATTCTCAGTGTGAGAGAGTGTCAGTTGTGTCTCTGGTGCATATTAGAGTTAAATTTAAAATTTTCCATTATTTCTGTATTTCGATAGGAAATTGGTGTTCTACATGTATAGTTTTGACAGGGGATTGGTGTCTCTTTTTGGTGGGGATTGGTGTCTCTAGTAGGTTGGTGCCTACAAATTCATTTGGGGATTGGTGTCTCTGATAGGTTGGTTCCTACATCATATTGTAAAATTCACTTATTATATTCTTGCTTGTGAGTGTTTCTCACCGTGGTTTTTCCCATCTTGGGTTTCCATGTATATTTGGTGTTATGTGTTATCTTGTGTTGTGCTTTAATTATGGTTTAGTGTTCTTCATGTTGAAAATCTATATAATAGTTGTAAATTTTTCCAAAATTGTTGTGATCTACTAATTCAACTTCCCCTCTCAGTAGATTGTGTGCCCTTCAAAAATTCCTATCGCCTATTGGAATGGCATTTTAGAAAGGATCCAAAAAAGCTGGAAGGGTGGAAAGGTAAACTTCTAAGCTAGGCGGGTAAGCTTCAGCTTCTTAAAGACTCACTCCAAAACATCCCAGTCTACTTCCTTTCTCTATTTAAGATGCTTGATTTCATAGTTAAAAAAATTGAACAAATTGAAAGAAACTTCCTTTGGAAGAGAATTGAAGAAAAAGCTAGGATTGCTCTCGTTAGTTGGGGCAAATTCTGCTCCCCCAAAAAACATGGAGGACTTGGGGTCAAAAGGCTATTTTTTTTAGTAAATCCCTCCTTTCTAAAAATGGTTGGAATCTTCTGGAAGGTAATAAGGACTAGGTGAACATTTTAAAAACCAAATATCTTGGAAATGTTGACCCCAAAAGTTTTCTATTTTCTTAGGACTAGCCTAGGGGCTTGATTGTTTGGAACAACATAATGAAAATAAGAAGTACTCTTAGACAAGGAATCAAAAGGAGGATGGGAAATGGAAAAAAGATCAAATTTTGGGATGATGCTTGGTGCATTGGCCTTGTGTTGCCCTCAATTAACCAACTAGATTAGGGGCTTATAAGAGTAAATGGGAATTTCTTATACAATTATGTTGACTGGGGAGGAGCTTTCCCAAAATGGAAAAAAATAGTGAACAACTGACTGGTTGTTGAGCTCTAAGGGGAGGTAGATATAAAGAATGAAATGATACTTCTCATCTCTTGGAATCACTTATTGAATATTGCCTTTTCTTGTCATAAAACATAGAAGAAAAATAAATCTAGAGTGACAACCTTCAGGTGTGTTCTTTGTTAAAACTTAAATCTACCTATGCTAAGATGGAGCAACCCATACTCTCTTAGAACTTTGATTATAAAAAAACATGAAATGCCAAAATCATTCTAAAGATTAACTATTTTTGGTGGGCTACCACCCATTGTAGCATCCTCACCATAGTGTTGAATGAACAAGGCAACTGTGAGGGGGGTGAATTAGTTGTATCTTATCAAAACATCAAACCATCAACATTCAGATCCACAAGAATTCATTAAATCCATAATCTGTTATGATGAATTAAGATGCAAAGAAAATAACAATAAATGAAACAACTTTAACAAAATTCCCAAGAGAACACCAGATTTATGTGGAAAATCCAAGTAGGGAAAAACCACATCGAGGATTAGCTCACAATATAAGTAATTGCAAAATCGGTTACAAAGGATCATTGGCAAAAGGGGTACATTGCCCTGAAAGGCTCACAACCAAGGATCACTGCTAAAGTAGAAAAATAAGATAAAGAAGAAATGTTACACAAAGAACATGATCTCAATGCAATAGAGAATCCACCACAATAGCTCCAACACATTCATAGTATATTTGAATGATTGCAGACACCTGCTCACTACATCCAGTAGTTCAACACTTGAAAGCTTGCACTGCTCTACTTAATTTTGCACCTTACAATTTTGCAATTTGGATCATTCACATCACACCACACTTTCATCTATCTTAACCTCCTTCAAAAATTCAACTCATACTTATATCGTCCTCAACCTTGAAACCCTTTCCAAGGTCGGCTATGCACCTCAAACATGCAAATTGAAATTAGGATGGAACCAAAACCCTTCCTTGGTAGATAGAATTCATACCACTTGAAAAATTAATTAGGACCCAAATCAACAACACTACTCAACCACACGCTTCCTTAAACAATATTTATCCTTCCATGTAGTGTAAACATCAGGTCGACCGTTACCCATGCAAACACCATTAAAATTTTAAGTACACACTTCCTCAAACCAAAGGATGACTTGCGAACCTCACTCCATGCTTGAACAGGATCTAGAATATTCCTTAAACACCCTAAAATACAACAAACTCCTTCACAAAAAAATTCACTTGAAGAATGTACGAACTCAGTATATTCAGACTACTCTACCATACATTGTTACTTAAAAAACCATCTTCCAAAGCACCAAACCTCAAATCCTTTTGACTAAGGTAAAATATTAGCATCATCAACACACTTTTAGAATTGTAAGACCTAAAGCATAACTACGGAGAAATGTGGAGAAGAAATATTTCTCCTAGACACCTTTGCAATGTAGAGTCACACACTGGTGAACACAACTTCTACTGCATGATGATCCAACATACCATCTTTTGAATATAAAATATCTGAACACCTCTCATCAACATATCTGAACTACACCACATATCTTCAACCTAGAAGAAATGCGAAGCAAAACCAAAATATCTCTCTGTAACCTAGAACAACACTGCAACACACTATTTCCTCTTTTTATCAAATTTTCTCAAAATAACTTGGAAACCAAGCACTAGAGACACATCCACATCATATTCATCACTACTACATAGATAGATAGAAGCTTATCAAAGTAACACTAGAGGTTAACACCAATAGCTTAATTGATGACAACATAATACAAAAAATCAAAGCATAGACAACACCAATTGTTCATCTTCAACATTAATCTCCCTTAACACATACAATTGACACCAATGACAACACAAGCTTGTTGCTGTCAATGAAAACACCAATCTGTACATACTTGCAACAATCTCTCCCTTTGTCATTGATGGAAACACATGATGTGAAAAACCATCAAAGACACAACTCTGAACATACCTGTTTCCTTTTTTTCTTTTCTCTTTACTCACTCTCCCCATTACATGAATCTCTCTTCAACTGATCTCTTTCACATGTTTATCTTTCCCTTAGATTTTTTTCTCTCCCCCTGTGTTTATTTTTTTTCACATGATTCTCTCTCTCCCTTTGACATCAATGGAAAAGGATAGAATATTTGCATTATTCTCCCCCTTTGACATTGCACAATTTCTCTGCAACACCTTTCCATTACTGCTCTAAATACTCCCCCTTAGGAGCACACACCAATCTGCAATACTACTACCTACTCCCCCTAGGAGCTAGCCATCAATTATTAGTTTAGAATAAAGGATAGATCTTGATATCCACTAGATTGATGCATCTCCTTATGCATCTAGTTCAAAGGAGGGTCAATAACCCCTAACTTCTCCTAGAGATACTAAAAATTATCCCTAGGAAGAGCCTTAGCGAATATGTCAGCAATCTAATCCTTTGTACGCACATACTCAAGCTTCACTTCATTATCCACAACCTTCTCTCTTAGAAAATGATATATGATTGAAATATGTTTTTGTCCTTGAATGTATCACTGAATTCTTTGAAATGTTTATTGCACTTGTATTGTAACAAAATATAGAAATAGGCTTATCATACACCACTTTGATATCCTTCAATGTTTGCCTCATCCACAACACTTGTGTGTAGCAAGATGTTGCTGCAATGTACTTAGCCTCTACAATAGATAAAGAAACTAAATCTTGTTTCTTACTTAGCCATGGCACCAATCTACATCCAAGAAACAATGCACCACCACTTCTTTTTTTGTCATCCACACAACCAACCCAATATGTATCTGTGTAAGAAATCAATGTGAAATTATTATCCTTTGGATACCACAAGCCATGATCTGGAGTTCCTTTTAGGTATTTGAATATCCTCTTCACTCCTGCAACATGTGACTCTCTAGGATCTTCTTGAAATCTAGCCACAAGACAAACTGCATGCATGATATCCTGTCTAATAGCAGTTAGATATAGCAGTCCACCAATGATTGATCTCTACTTGCTCTGATTAGCCTTAGGGGATTCATTATTCTTGCTCAATTTGCAACCAATAACCATAAGAGTACATACTGGTTTGAGTCTTCCATTCCAAACTTCTTCAACATTTCCTTGACATACTTTTACTATGAAATGAAATGCCTTTATCTATTCGATTGATTTGTAGCCCAAGGAAGAAATTCATCTCCCTAATCATAGACATCTCAAACTCTTACAATCAAGATTTGATCTGTTTCAAACTTAAAGTAAAGATTACTATCTACAATACCTTTATTGAATCCTTGTTGTATCAAATACTTATCCAACCTTGTACACAAGGCTCTAGGAGCTTGCTTCAATTTGTATTATTCCTTCTTCAATTTGTAGACCATATTAGGTTTATCTGATAACTAAAACCCTTCTGGTTGTTTCATGTATACTTCTTCTTCCAATTCTCCATTCAAGAAAGTAGACTTCACATCCATTTGATAAAATTTGAAATCCTTATATGCTGCAAATGCCAAAAACATCCTAATTGCTTCCATTCTAGCCACTGGAGCAAATTTCTCCTCAAAGTCTATTCCGTCAACTTATGAGTAGCCCTTACACACAATCCTTGCCTTATTTCTTATCACTTCTCCATTCTCATTCAGTTTGTTTTTGAACACCCACTTAGATCCAATTATGTTTTTGTTTGCTGGTCTTGGGACAAGTTCCCATTTCTAATTCTTCTCAATTTGCATAAGTTCTTCTTCCACTGCTTTCATCCAATACTATCCTTGCATGACTCAATCACTATTTTAGGTTTAACTTTATAAAGTAGACAAATTTACCTCTTCTTCAATAACTTTTCTTCTTGTTAGTACACCTTTAATTTTGTCTCCAATGATATGTTCTTTAGAATGATTTCTTTGCACATACGTAGGGGTTCTAGGAGTCTTTTCTAGAGCCTCGTCCTCTTCATTATGTACTTCCTATTCCTTAGCTTTTTCTTCTTTTTCTTTTTCTTCTTCTTCTTCTTTGCAATAAGGTTCATTTGATTCATATCCATTTATCACCATTGTGTTTTGCAAATCTTCATCAACTTTGACACTTGCACTCTCAACAATCTTTCTTAACCTTTTATTGTAGCATCTACAAGCTTTTATTTTAGTACAATATCCAAGGAAGATACCTTCATCAGACCTTGAATCAAAATTTCCTATTTTCATCATCTCTCCTGATATAGCATTTGCTTCCAAATACTCTAAAGTAATTGACAGTAGGGATCCTTTCATGCCACAACTCATAGGAAGTCTTAGTACTATTTGTTTTTTCTTGAACTCTGTTAAGTATGTAAATAGTAGTATGAATCACTTCTCTCCAGTAGACTTCCGATTGGTTAGCTTCTTTCATCATAGTCCTTGCAGATTCTTGAACAATCCTATTTTTCCTTTCAACCACTCTATTTTGCTGAGGAGTCCTAGGGGTAGACAAGTACCTCTTTATGCCATGTTTCTCACAAAAAATATTAAATTCATTGGAGGTGAATTCTCCACCTCTATTAAATCTCAAACATTTTATCTTCATATCCATCTCATTCTCAACCATAACTTTAAATGCTTTGGACCTATCTACGGCTTTAGATAATTCCCTAAGAAAAGTAACCCATGCCATTCTAGAATAATCATTAATCAAAAGCATGAAATACCTGTCACCTTAAAGAATTCTCACTCTTGTAAGATCACAAAGGTCTATTTGCACCAATTCCAACAACCCAATAGAGGATTGTTCTTTATCCTTGAACTTCTTTTTTTCTTTCTAATCTAACACTCCTTGTAGATAACATTGATAGGCTTTGTAATCCTTAGAAAATCTCTTACTGATTGAACTGAGTTGATTCTAACCAAGTTATAAAAATTGATGTGACACATCCTCCTGTGCCATAACCAACTTTCATTAATTTGAGTCATAAAGCAATGACCATCAAGACCCTTGAGCTGATAAACATTTCCATCTACCCTTTTTCCAATAGAAAACACATTTTTGGACCCTTTTTTGATCTCACATCCATCATCCTGAAACATAAGATTATATCCTTTGCTACTCATTTTTCTAACACTCAAAAGGTCATTCATTAAACCCTTGACATAGTAAACATCATTAGTATTATGATTGCCATCAAAATTGATTGAACCTATTCCACAAATCTTAGCACCCAAATCATCTCCAAATCAAACAAGTTCTCCATCATATTTTTCAAGTTTAACAAACTTACTCTTGTCTCCAGTCATATGATTTGAGTGGCCACTATCAATGATCCAATAGTTCTTAACCTGTCTAAGACGATTTAAGCAGATACCAAAGTACCTTCAGTCTTATCCTTTCTCTCCATAGCACTTTCCTTCACACATCTTTCAGAGTTAGTAGAAATAGATTCATATTTTAAAGCCATGAACAAGAATTCATCATAATCATCTCCATAATCACATTCATCATCAAAAATACTTGCATCTTCTTTAACATAATAGCTTTTCTTAACTTTCTTACCTTTTTTCTCCTTGTTTTTGTCATTCAAAACTCTATTTGGACATCTTGAAGCATAGTGACCTATTTGTCCACAACTAAAATATTTGAAAGGTAATTTACCTTTGTACTTACTAGTACCTCTTCTCATCCTTCTCACAAGGTTAGCTTCTACATCATCAATATCTTCCTAATCTGGTTCTTCAGTCTTCTCTATTTTTGCAGCCTTAAAATAAGTCTCAACTTTTGCATAACTGTTAGTACCAAACTCTCTCATTTCAAATGTAGGTAAGGAGCCATATAATTGATCTCTAGAATACTGATCTAGATTTTGAGATTCCTCAATAGCAACAACTTTATAACTGTAAGCTTTAATAAGGGTTCTAAGAATTTTCTTTACCACTTTAGGTTCTTTGACCTTTCCTCCAAGACCTTTGATAGAGCCCATCACTTCATCTACCCTTTGCATGTAGCTTGTAATATTTTGATTTTTAGACATCCTCAAGTTCTCAAATGTGGTCTTCAAGTTCTACATCTTAGCTTATTTGACCATAATATCTCCTTCATAAATACTTTCCAACTTATCCCAAATTTCTTTCGCAATTTTTGGATCCATAACTTTCACTAATTCAGAATTTACAAGACTACTCAAGAGAACAAACCTTGCTTTACCATTTGTTTCATAGGCCTTAATCTCATCACTTGTGCTCGGTCCATTTGTAGGTATGGTAGATTGAGTCTTCACTAATTTACATACATCATATCCAAGGTAAACTAGATAGCCTTCCATCTTGGTCTTCTAGAATGCATAGTTTGTGCCATCAAACATAGGGATCTCCTTCTTGTTTGCCATCCCAGATCTACCTCAAGAAGTTAAGATCTTTTCCAAGGAACCTTGCTCTGATACCAATTATTGAATGAACAAGAAAATTGAGAGGGGGGGGGTGAATTAGTTGTATCTTATCAAAACATCAAAACCCTCATTAACATTCAAATCCACAAGCATTCATTAAACACTTAATCTGTTATGATGAATTAACATGCAAAGAAAATAACAGAAACTAAAAAAAATTTAACACCATGCACAAGAGAACACCAAATTTACGTGAAAAACCCAAGGAGGGAGAAACCATAGTGAGGATTAGCTCACAATATAAGTAATTGCAAAACCAGTTACATAGGCTCACTGCTAGAAGGGACAAACTTCCCTGAAAGGTTCATAGCTAAGGCTCACTTCTGGAGTACAAAAAAAAGATAGAGAAGAAATGTTACACAGAGAACATGATCTCAATGCAACAAAGACTCCGCAACAATAGCTCCAACATCTTCACAGTCTGTTTGAATGATTGTAGACACCTTCTCATTGCATCTAGTAGTCCAACACTTGAAAGCTCACACTTCTCTACTCAATTTCACACCTTACAATTCTTCAATTCACATCATTCACATCACACACTTCATACTTTCATCTATCTTAACCTCCTTCAACAATTTAACTCATACTTTTACATACGATCCTCAACCTTGAAACCTTTTCCAAGGTCGACTATGCACCTCAAACATGCAAATTCAAATTAGGTCTGCACAAAAACACTTATCTGGTGGATAGAAGTGAATGAAAACCACATCAAAGTTTAAGTGGGACCCAAATCAACAACACTAATCAACCACACACTTCCTCAAACAATATTTATCCTTCGCATGGAGTGTAAACACCAGGTTGACTATTACCCATACAAACACCATTAAAATTTTAAGTACACACTTCCTCAAGCCAAAGGATGACTTGTGAACCTCACTCCACACTTGAACAAGATCTAGAATATTCCTCAAACACCTTGAAATCCAACAAACTCATTCACAACAACTTTCACCTGAAGAATGTACAAACTCAGTACATTACTACATTCAAACTACTTTGCCATATACTGTTACTTGAAAAACTATCTTTTGAAGCACCAAACCTGAAATCCTCTTGATTGAGGTAAACTACCAACATCATCAACACACCTTTAGAATCACAAGACCTGAAGCATAACTATGGAGAAACGTGGAGTAGAAACATTTATCCCAAATGCCTCTGTAATGCATAGTCATACATTGGTGAACACAACTTCTACTGTACGATGATCCAACATACCATATCTTGAATATAACATCTCTAGACACCTCTCATCAACATATCAAAATTGCACCACTAGATCTTCAATCTAGAAGAAATGCGGAGCAAAACCAAAATATCTCTCTGTAACCCAAAACAACATTGCAACACATTGTTTCCTCTTTTTATCAAATTTTCTCAAAAACACTTGGAAACCAAGCACTAGAGACACATCCACATCATCTTCATCACTAATACATCCTTAGATAGAAGCTTATCAAAGTAACACTAGAGGTTAACACCAGTAGCTTAACTGATGACAACATAATGCAACAAATCAAAGCATAGACAACACCAACTATTCATCTTCAACACCAATCTCCCTTAACACATATAGTTGACACCAATGACAAAAAAATCTTGTTGAAATCAATGAAAACACCAATCTGTACATACTTGTAACACATAGATTTTCTCAATAGAAGATTATTTCAATTTGTTATCAGGTGCTCCCTTTGTTATGAAGAGGCTGAGAATATTGACCATATGTTCTTCCACTATTCCTTTGCTAGAGAACTCTAGACAAATTTCTTAAGAATTTTGTTGATTGATTGGGTGTTTCCCCACTCTCTAAGGGATTTTATGGAACAATGGAATAGTTTCCCTTTTATTCACCCAATTATTATGGAACTATGGAAGCAAATCCCTCATTTTGTGTCATGGAGCCTGTGGAAAGAAAGAAATAATAGAATATTTAAAGATAAAAGGAGAATTTTTTTGGAGGTTTTCTTGAGCACAAAACAAAAAATACAAGATAATTTAAAGTCAAGAATCTTTAGCTTCTCTAAAAATATTCCATCTTATGGGGACCTTAGGATCAAACAAAAATGGGGGATTCAAAAGATCAAACTAAAATCAATTGGGCTAAGCTTTTGAGTAGAAGGATAACAAAATGGATCCCTCCAGATGATGGTTGGATAAAGCTTAATTTTGACAGTTTCTCCAAAGGAAACTTGGGGTTGGCTGCTATTGGAGGAATTATAAGAGATCACATGGGTTTTCTAATAGAAGGCTATACTAAGTATTTGAGTATTTGCACTAGCAATGTTGCCAAGGCAACTACTGTTTGGTGGGGTATGAAGAGAGTAAAGGAGAGGGGCTTTAACAAATTTTTTATAGAAGGGGATTCCAAATTGATTCTAACTATTCTTAAGGGAGATTTTTTCACTTGTATGATTAAGAACCTGTCAGAAGATTCTAAAAGGATGATTGAGGGATTCAACCAATATAAGTTAAAACACACATATAAAGAAGGAAATAGAGAGTTTATGTTCCTTCCAATGTGGGGATCTCCTATCCATATTGGGTAAGTTGGAACTATGATTATGTCCCTCAAAAAATAAAAGATGTAATTTCAGAAGAGATTGGGGATAAATAAAAATATGAATATATTCAATGATATATGAAAATGGTATGATAAATATGACTAAGATGGCTATGAATGAATCTCGAGTCCCATTTCATGGTACTAGGAATTTCTCTAGTGCCATGAGTTTAAATTCCATAGTTTCAAGTATTAAGGACATCATGAAAAGGAGAAGATCCAAATATGATTATTATGATTTAGTGAAGTACCTGTCTAATCATAGAAAATATTTATATTATATATTTTTCTTATCATTATTTTCATTAATGTGTACCACTTTAATGGTGGAAAGTACCGAATGCATACTACGAAGGGTAAAGGTCGCATCATTATTTTAAAAGGAAAATGGAATAATGTTTATGACAATTTTAATAAAGAAGAATTATGGAATAGAAAAGGGTGTGCCCTCCTAATGTTTCATAAGAATATGAATGGGTATCAATATATTTCTCTAAATCCTATGGAGATGTTTAGGAAGAATGCAATTATGAAAATGCATGACAATCTAAATTCTCACATGAGCCCCAGGTCTAATCCTCTGATTATACCTATTATGTAGAAGATTCAATTTAATGGGCGTATTAGGGGGGTCTTATCAATAAAGACAAGTGGTTTGTTTTCTCGATGGTCCGCATAATTCATTTGGCTCATTCCTTGAAACACATTATTTCCTTCTTTTATATGGAGTAGCAAGTTACTCAGTTTTTAAATTCCTCAATGAAGGTGGTAGAAGAGTTTCAGGTAGACAATGGGTGGGCCAAGGAAGCACTTAGAACCCCTCTCGAGTATTCCCATGAAGCAAAATGTGGATCTTTGGAGGATTTTTGAGGAAGTCGACATCATACCTTACTTCCTTGTCATGCAGGGTTTCAATGACAAGCTCACCTCCAAATTTTTCAACTCTTGGAAGGAGGGAACAATGGCAATTGGTGGTATCCATTTGGAGGTGACCCCTAGACTAATTGCACAGGCAATGAGACTAGAATGTAAAGGGATACAAGTGGCAAAAGTGAGCAATGGAAACTATCAAATATTTATTAATAGTTTCTTTGAAAAAGAGAAGTTGTAGAGATTCTAGAATCTCTATGAAAGGGAGAGTTTATTGTCTCCTTTTGGTCTGGTAAGTTTAGACATAATGCAGTATTTTACTTTAGAGGGAAGATATACAAATAACCATGGATATCATTTTCCTTTCCTAAATCACATAAGGCGTAAAGAAAAAATCAACATTCCTTTCTTTCTTCTATCATCCCTCCATCAATTTATTGCTATGGGGGCCTCCCCCCACTGCACCAGAGTTTTATTTTAAGACTCTATAATCATGTGTTGTCCATTACCCCTCAATCGTGCCCTACCAAAGTTGTTAAACCTCTGTAGACATGTAAATTGTGGATCTCAAATAACAATTTTCTTTTTAAACCATTTTCACTCTATAACAAAATAGTATCCATTATTTAATTTATTTTTCCCAAACATTTGATATTCAAAAGCCTTATTTTTAATTCCCTTAATAATTTAGTTTTCTCAATTTAATAATTAGATTATACAAAGAAAATGAGACATGGCATCCTTCCCCTTTAGGAAGAGACATCATCCCAATGTCTTATTAAATAAACACTAAAATAATTAGGGTATCACAATATGCTAACAAGTAACTTCCCATTTCATTTATCTTTCACACATATCAATCTTAAAGCATAATCATTAATCAACTAGAACATTCAAGAAAGCACAAAGCATACACTCGCATAATACACCTAGCCCCAATAAAATGCAAAATATAAAAACCTACGCGGTGCATGCAAGATTCCACCATACTTATCGATATCATTCAGCTAAATACCTCTACCTCAACCGTGTTCTCATCTTTGAAATGTTCCTACACAAACTTGCACTTATATTTTCATCAATAGTGTTAGCCCATAAACCAATAACAAAGCATGTAGAAATCAATCTCGTAGAAATAACATGATGACTATTTAGATTCTATCTAATTATCCAGACTAGCCATCAAGTTTAGTTTTTGATTTCAATATAAATTTAAAATAACAAATGTAAGGCATGGATCTCAAATAACAATGAATAAACCAAAATTTGGCAAGAAAATAAACTTATTACTAAAATCAAGAGGAATATCCCCATTACATAACCGACCAATATTCTTACCAAGTCTAGGCACCATCATATTTCATGGACCTCTAGAAGGAAGTGAATGTTTCCACCAAAAAATTATTCAAACTAATCATTAGGTACTCAACCATCTTACCGATCACCTGAGGTATCCCTGCTAAATCTAACCCCAAAAACTCATTTTTCAGAGTGTTGACATTTCGTCAAACAGTTATTGTGCAAAATCATGAATTTTGATTTTCTGACTATTGTTTTGATTTTATGAGTTTTGTTTGATTACTTTTGATGTTTGTTTGAGTGTTTTCAATTCCAATAACATAAAGGAAATGCATAGAACTGATATATAAATGATTACACAACATAAATTGATAAACCCACTTCCATTTATACCATTAAATTAAAGATATAAGGTCTAATTAAAATGACAGTTATGTCTGATATGAAAATTATCAGATTGTAACAACTCTATTAAACCTAATAAAATTGAAAGATTTGAATACCCAATATGCCAATAACATACCCGTTCTATGCCAACATGAAAATGCAATGTATGAAGGATGATATGAGCATGATAACAATGGTAGAAGACTAGAATAAAATGTGAAATATGCAGCTACATGTCTGGTTGTTGTTATGGAAGTGCTGATATGAAATTGATTGCCAAAATCAACTTCAAATGCCCACGAAACCCCTTCCAAATGATGGTGCACCAACTAGAAACAGTACGACTGGTATGGAAGATGCCAAATCCTCAATGTACACTTGTCAAACGGCTGGAATAAATCTATAATGATGATTGTGCCACAAACCCTATACGCACTTGGGCAACAATTGTACAACCAACAAGTAGAATGCAAACATGCGATAGTATTGGCCTGGTTGAGACTCGATCTATCAATGGCTGCACCTGATCTGAAGAAATATGCTGATATAAAATTGTTGCAAACTCAGGCCTAAAAATTAAACACTTGAAACTCCTCCAATGAAGCCCAAACAAAGACCCAAGGTAGGTCCTCCTCAAAGGTGAACTGGATTCTTGTCCAATTCACGATAGCCCTTTGGAGTTTTCATTCCCAGAAGATTGAAACCAAGCTGAAACCCTTCTCTAGAGCTCAAACCTGCAAGTGCTGATATGAAAAATGACAAATGAATGCCAAAATAGAAGCCCAAAATTCACTTTATAACCTCCCATGAACTTTTTTATAAAAGATAATAAAATATTCCTCCTCAAGGGTCTTTTCCTCATCAAAAGAAAGGGCCACTTTTTTAAAAAAACTTTGTTTCACTAGG
The DNA here is from genome assembly GCA_007258455.2 of Sequoia sempervirens. NCBI lineage: Eukaryota > Viridiplantae > Streptophyta > Pinopsida > Cupressales > Cupressaceae > Sequoia > Sequoia sempervirens. The sequence goes on along the minus strand of VDFB02000003.1, from coordinate 122,410,960 downwards.
ATGGGGGCACTTTTCACTATTCACTTTATAATTCTCTGTTACTATTCCATTAAAGCAAACTTTAATATTTTCAATCTATCCCTAGATTCAACAACTGAACTCCAAGCTGAAAGGCTCGTAAAGCTCCCAGCTAGGTTCCACATCCCTCGGTTGGGTCCTCTAACCATACTACTGACCTATGAGAATACTAATAGTAGGCCAACCTCGGCTAGTCTGAGCTGCCTAAGGGACATTACATCGCCACACTTCCCTTGCTAGTTGACCTTACACTCGATGCTATGAACTGACAATTAAGTCCATTATCTGGAAGCTCAATTAAGAACAAAACAAGATTTCATAGAGGCAAGATTCTAGGAAATTATCTTTAAGAGTTGTAAGCAATTCCCAATCATCGGGGCTTATAATCTTCACTATCATGACACTCAATTGACTCACCCATGGGTTAAACAACCCAATACGATCAAAAATTCATTATTGGAAAGAGGAACAACGACCACTTTAAAATTTGACCTATATGATTTCATAAGATATCAAATTCCTCAAATAGACTACCTCTACTTCTAGCCTTAAGCTAGGAACACCATTAAATGACTAAGGAAAAACTCCTAAATCCATCAAAATAATTTCAACTAGCAACTTAGCAAGAGTAATTATATATAACATAATGTGTTTTAGATAACAATAAGAGTACATTTAGTTGGTGAATCAAATCCCATCTAACCATCTACTTAGATAATACATTTGAGTATGATACACACACAATTAGCCTCACATTCATTCTTACTCAAGAAACATATACTTCATAAACGCTTTCATACAAGGACTGAATACACTTTACTCATTTTCAAACACAAGGATGTTCACACACATTTAAGTCACTTCCAATCAAGAAACCATATGAATATAATTATTTCACTAAATCCATTTCTATTTATTAAGTACATTATTCTTGATGCTATTTATTTTATTCAACTCAAACATCAAGTGTTAACACACTCTTTGCCATCTACTCCCTTGCATGTTCTATAAGAGGTTCATTGCGAACATGATTGATGCAAGAGCATCCTTGGTTCTTGGCAATCTTGCATCAACCAAAAAATATTTTCTTTTAGTTTTGTTCTTGTTTCTGTTCTTGCTCAGTTCATGTTGGTGGATTGATCATATTTTCTCACCAAACCCAACAGATCTATGTTTACATCATGGACATGTTCATTTTCCTTATTCCAAGATTTGACTGCAATTGGATCTTTTTCTAGCAAGTTATCGCTTCCGAATTTAGTGGCCGTTTCTTGAACCGACATCAGAATAATTTTCTAAGGTAACGACTAGTTCGATCGCTTGTGGATCTTTCCCGTAACTTTTAGATCTCAACAATGTGATTCAAATTGTTTTGTGGAGTGTCCCCAACCTTCATTATAGGTCGACACTTCATCCTATGCATTCACTGAGGAGTAATTCAAATTTGTGGCTGAACTATTCATGAGCACGCTACATTTTCCTTCATTGGAGATTGTAATGATCTTTGGCCGACACAGAAGATTCCAAATTTTTGGATATGATATAAAGCTTGTAATAGATCATTGGAATGGAACAAAGTTAATAAGTAGCACAAGATATATTTGATAAGTAATATTTTTTCTCGCATTAAGGAGAATATAGGAATATTGTATTTTGAGCACGTTGTAGCAGGCCTATGAGTTGAATCTGTAAGCCCAGATGTTGCCAGTCAATTGTAACTGAGATTTCTATTAATGAGAATACTTGAATCTGCATTTTCCTCCATATTCTATGTTGCTTCTATTGTGTGACTCTTGCTGCACGGTCCATATTGTTCTCTTCGAGGACCCTCCTACTGTGGCTACACCAGATTGGTATCAAAGCGAGATTCATTCCTTGAGAGATCATCGAAGTTTGCGAAGTCCTATTGAATATTTTTTGTGGGGTGGCAGATTGAGGATCGAACCTGTAGCTGTAGAGGACTTGTGTAAAGATGACGGGAAGAAGAAATGGTAGAGAAAAAAAGCGCATGGACATGCAAACCCAACTATGATGGAGATGTTAAGAGGAATTGCTGCCAAATTAGATGCAATTGAAACGACCCAAAGGAGAGGTTGACTAGTTGATGATGTGAGGGAGAAGAGAGGTAAGTTGGATTAAGAGGAATTGCTTGATTGGATAATAGAGATGGAAAAGTATTTTGATTTCAAAGGTACCACTAAAGACAAAAAGGTGAAATTTGTTTGTACAAAGTTGAAAGGACATGCATCCCTTTGGTGGGAAAATTTGTGGACAGATAGGAAAAGAAGAGGAAATGAGAAGATAAAATCGTGGGATCAAATGGTGAATAAGTTGAAGACAAAATTTATGCCTACAGACTATCAGATCAGTTTGTTCTAAAAATTGCAAAATTTGAAGCAAAAGGAGACAAGTGTGATAGAGTATACTTAGGAGTTCTACAAATTGAATATCAGATCTGGACATTCAGAGGATGAGATCGAGCAAGTAGCCAGATATGTGAATGGTTTGAGGTCATCTATACAGGATGAGATCAGTTTGATTAATTTGCAGAGTGTGGAGGAGGAATATTAATGTGCCCTAAAAGCATAAGAGAAGCTGAATAAAAGACATGAGAAGAGACAGAGAGGAAGAGGTGGAAGATTTCAAAGAGGAAGAACTTTTACTGGAGGAGGAAGAGGCTCTTTTATGGATCACAATAAAGATAAGGAGGTTAGTAAGAATGATAATTTGTACCATAGAGGTGATGGAAACTCTTACCGAAGAGGAGGATATGGTGGTTACTGAAATGAGGGTTATAGAAAAGATGATAGAGGACAGGAAAAGAGAGTATTCAAGGGAACTTGTTTTAAATGTGGTGGAGAAGGACATAGAGCATTTGAATGCAATCAAGGAGAGACAAGTAGAAAGATAGAAAACAATAAAAGAACAACCTTTGCTGAGGAGGATCATGTTGGATCATCTAATAAACCAGAAGATGAAAAAGTGTTGGTGAATAGAAGAGTGTTATATCAAAGTGAGTTGGAAAAGGAACCGTTGCAGAGAAAGAATTTGTTTCGGACCAGATGCAAGGTAGTTGGTAAATGTTGTAGAGTGATTGTTGATAGTGGAAGTTCTAAGAACTTGGTTTCAGAAGAGATGGTGACTAAATTGAAGTTGGAAAGGTTGAAACACCCGAATCCCTATCAGATAGCATGGATTCAAGATGAGCATGAGATACTCGTAAGTGAACAATGTTTGGTGAAATTGAAGATAGGAAACTACCATGATGAAAGTTTTGTGTGATATCATGCCTATGGACGTATGCCATGTTTTGTTGGGAAGGCCTTGGCAGTATGATAGACATGCTATTCATGATGGAAAGAAGAACACATATACAATTGTTGCTAATGGGATGAAGCAGACTTTGTTGCCATTGGAAGATGTCCCTAAGATTGAGGTTTGTATGAGTACTAGAGTTTTTTTGGTTGATGGAAGGAGATTCTTGGACGGACTGAGACATGAGAACATGTGCTATGCCTTAGTTCCTAAGAAGGCTGAAGACTTGAAGTATGTAGGAGAACAATCGAATGAGATAAAGGAGTTGTTGACAGAATATGAAGAGATAATTTCAGATAATGTACCTGATGGATTTCCACCTGTGAGAAGTATTAGTCATTGCATGGATCTGATTCCTGGAGCTAGTTTTCCTAATAAAGCAACACATTGAATGACACCTGCAGAGAATGAAGAGTTGAATAGACAAGTGCAAGAATTGTTGAGGAAGGGTTTGATTAGAGAGAGCTTAAGTCCTTGTGCAGTACCTGCTGTGCTAGCACCTAAGAAGGATGGAGAATGGAGGATGTGTACAGATTCTAGAGCCATAAAAAAATCACGGTGAAGTATAGATTTCCTTTGCCCTAGATGGTTGACATTATGGATTGTTTGAGTGGAGCTAAATACTTTACGAAGATAGATTTGAAGAGTGGATGTCATTGGATTAGAATCAGAGAAGGGGATGAGTGGAAGGTAGCATTCAAGACAAATGAAGGATTGTATGAGTGGTTGGTGATGCCTTTTGAACTAACAAATGCACCGAGTACTTTCATGAGGCTGATAAATTATGTATTGAAGAGATTCTTGGGTAAGTGTGATTGTTTATTTGGATGACATCTTGATTTTTAGTAAGACTAGGGAAGAACATTTGTTGCATATAAGACAAGTTTTGCAAAGGTTGAGAGAAGAGCAGTTGTTGATAAACATTAAGAAGTGTAGTTTCATGAAGGAAGAATTGGTATATCTGGGATTTGTGATATCTATGGATGGATTGAAGATGGATCCTGAGAAGGTGAGAGCAATTGTTGAATGGCTTACACCGGAAAGCATTGGAGAGGTAAGATCATTTCATGGATTGGCTAGTTTCTATCAAAAGTTCATTAGGAATTTTAGTTCTATTTGCAGTCCTATGACAAAAACAATGAGAGGAGATAAGAAAGATTTTAGATGGACATCTAGAGTGTACCAAATTTTTGAGTTGTTGAAACAAAAGGTGACTGAGCAGCCTGTGTTAGCTTTACCAGATTTTAATAAGGTATTTCAAGTAGACTGTGATGCAAGTGGAAATGCAATTTGAGCAGTATTGAGTCAATAGGGAAGACCAGTAGCTTATTTCAGTGAGAAATTGAATGATTCTAGGAGGAGATATTTAGTGTACGACCATGATTTTTATGCCATGGTTCAAGCCTTGAAGAAGTGGAAACATTACTTGTTGCCTAAGGAGTTTGTGTTGTATACAGATCATCAAGCATTGCAATATTTGAATAGTCAAGGTAAGTTGAATCAAAGACACATGAGATGGGTAGAATTCTTGTAGAGTTATAATTTTGTTTTGAAGCATAAAAGTGGAAAATCAAATAGAGTTGTTGATTCTTTGAGTAGGAGAATGAATTTACTGGTAGAGATGAGAGTGGAGGTATTAGGCTTTGATGAATTGAAGAACTTGTATGAGGAAGACCCGAATTTTGTAGAACCTTGGAGAGCTTGTAGAGAACCAGTCTTGGAGGATAGGAGTCAGTGGTTGGATTATTTCATTCAAGAGGATATGTTGTTCAAAGGTAATTAATTATGTGTACCCCGGAGTTCAATGAGGGATAACTTGGTGAAAGAAAAACATAGTGGAGGATTGGCAGGACACTTTGGAATTGATAAGACAACAACGTTGGTAAGTGACAATTAATTTTGGCCACAAATTCAGAAGGATGTTAGGAAATTTGTATAGAGTTGCCAAGTTTGTCAAGTTGCAAAAGGGAGTAGTCAAAATGTTGGATTGTATAAGCCTTTGACAGTTCCAAAGAGACCTTGGGGAGATATTAGCATGGATTTCATACTTTGCTTGCCGAAGACACAAAGAGGTAATGATTCTATATTTGTGGTGGTAGATATATTTTCTAAGATGGAACATTTCATACCTTGTAAGAAGACAATAGATGCAGTACATGTAGCAGAATTATTTTTTTAGGAAGTAGTCAGATTGCATGGATTACCTAGGAGTATTGTTTTAGACAGAGATACAAAGTTTGTTGGTTAGTTTTGGAGAACACTGTGGAAGAAGTTAAAGACAAATTTGAAGTTCAGTTCCAATTTTCACCCACAAACTGATGGACAGACAGAGGTAGTAAACAAGAGTTTGGGGAATTTTTCAAGATGTTTGGCTAGAGAGAAGACTAGAAGTTGGGGTTTAGTCCTTGTACAAGTAGATTTTGCTTACAACAATTGAGTGAATAGGAGTACCGGAAAGAAACCTTTTGGGATTGTTACTGGAGTTCATCCTAGAGGTATATCAGAGTTGAGAGACATTAGTATGGAAGATAAAAGGAGTGCATAAGCAGAGGAATTTGTAGAACATATGAAGAAAGTACATACTCAAGTGAAGGAGAAATTGGAGGATATGAACCAAAAGTATAAGGAGAAAACAAATGAAAAGAGGAGACATAAGGAGTTCAAAGTTGGAGATGAAGTGATGGTGTATTTGAGAAAGGAAAGATTTCTAGATGGCACATACAATAAGCTGAGGATGAGAAAGTTTGGACCTTGTAATATTTTGAGGAAATTTGATTCAGGAAATGCATATGAAGTGGAGTTACCATATGACATGGGTATATCGCCTATATTCAACATTGCAGATCTACATCAGTAACATGAAGCAGAATTCAGTGAAGACAGTGAAGTATGATTGGAGAACTAGTTTCCTAAACAACAGTTAGATGAGATAGAAGAGATTCTAGATATCAGAGATGGGAGAAAGACGCATGGCAGACAGTACAAAGAATATCTTGTGAAGTGGAAGGGAAGACCAGTGGAGGATTCTTCTTGGATTTCTCAGGCTTAGGTAGACCATCTTGGTTTTTTGTTAGCCCCAACAAAGTGAGGGACTCACTTTTCAATAACCCCGAATGTCTGATGCAGGAGCATCCTTGGTTCTTGGCAATCTTGCATCAACCAAAAAATATTTTCTTTCATTTTTGTTCTTGTCTCTGTTCTTGCTTAGTTCATGTTGGTGGATTCATCATATTTGTTCACTAGACCCAGCGGATCTATGTTTACATTGTGGAAATGTTCATTTTCCTTATTCCAGGATTTGAGCATAATTGGATCTTTTTCTGGCAAGTTATCGCTTCTGGATTTAGTGGCAGTTTCTTGAACCAGAACCAAAATAATTTTCTAAGTTAACGGCTAGTTCGATCACTTGTGGATCTTGATGGTGTGATTCAAATTGTTCCATGGAGTGTCCCCGACCTTCATTATAGGTCCACACTTCATCCTATGCATTCATCGAGGAGTAATTAAAATTTGTGGCTGACCTATTCATGCGCACATTACATTTTCCTTCATTGGAGATTGTAATGATATTTGGCCGACGCCGAAGATTATAGATTTGTGGATATGATATAAGCTTGTAATAGATCATTGGAATGACACGAAGTTAATAAGTAGCACAAGATATATTTGATAAGTAAGATTTTTGCTTGCATTAAGGAGCACATATGAATATTGTATTTTGAGCACGTTGTAGCAAGCCTGTGAGTCGAATCTGTAAGCCTGGATGTTGCCGGTTGATTGTAAATGAGATTTCTGTTAATGAGAATATTTGAATCTATATTTTCCTCCATATTCTATGTTGCTTCTGTTGTGTGACTCTTGCTGCATGATCTAGATTTTTCTCTTTGAGGACCCTCCTATTGTGGCTGCACCAATGATAGGGAAAAAAAATTACATAGAACAAGATCGACAATTACAAACATTTAGAATAGCCACGACAATCCAAAAGGAAGAATTATCAATTCCAACAATAAATCATAAAATTCCCACAGTGAAACAATGAGTCAAATGTGACCAAGGGCCTCAAAATAGATAGATGTAAAATTTGGTGACTACCTTATTAATAAATAAAATTAAAAATTCAATGCCGGTCCATGAGTGATAGTGAGTGAGTTTATCAATAATCAAAATGAAACATCAAACTATGGAAACATGAGTACATGAATTAAGTGACCAAAGTTAGCCACATTTAAGGGAGTAATGGCTATACAACACCTTGGGGTGCTATGTCCAAAGTGTATTAGAGAGAGTATGCTCAAGCACAATATAAACATAATCCATCAATTTCACTCAGTCATGCCAATTGAGATCCACACTAACTCATATAATTCATCAAGATATGCTCACATGAGATTACATATGCAAGATTCACTATGATATTCATAGTTTCTATCCACCTAAATCCAAGTACCACTTCCACAAGGAATCTTCATTTACATGTAGTAATACAAACATTACTCACTTCTTACATCACTACCACATGGTAAAATAAAATGATATATGAGTCTTTCACAAGGAACATTACAATAGAGGTTCCAAGATAATTTTGCATAATGCAAGACTAATAAGCATAAAAATTAACCATGCATTTCATGCAAGAGGAAAACAATTCCTATTAGCCCCTCTAGGTTCTTATGAAAATTCTGTAGACAACATGACTTGGATACATAAGTAATTGACCCAAGTGTTCTATTATGATAATGCAATGTTCCATCCATGCACTAAAATAATCTTTTCACAAATATGATGATAGTTATCTAAGAGTACAATGCATAATGCACAATAAGCAATATATCGAAAGAACACATTTTACAATTCAACATACTCACGTAGCTTTCAATGCATAAGTCACATAAGAAACTTTTGAATACTCTATCATGAGTCACAATATTAACACCAATTCCATTCAAGGCATCAATACAAATACATCCAAGAGAACACACAAGAATTTTCAAGACCACTCAAGGGTTTCCATGCATTAAAACTTAACATCAATGAAAACATCGATATCACAATCAAACATGAAAATAATTCTCAGAAAATTCAAGGTCCTAACTAACCATCACTAGAAAGCATTTGTCAACATATCATACTAGGTAACAATGACAACATTAATTTTTACCAACAACATATATACACATTCAAGTCCCAATCAAAGCTCTATCAAAGTGAATGACACAACATAGAGGGATCATTCCCTATCCAGGAGACTAGAAATCAGAGGTATCTTTTCATCCCCAACTAATGTGTTAAAATATAAGAGGTGAAATTCCTCATCAAAACACTACTTAGCTATTTCATATTGAACTCACTAAATTCCACTTAAGGCACTTACATCAAGAGTCACACACCGACTCATCAAAATAAGTACTTGCATAATCTTGCACCAAGTGCTAAGAACGACATGGATAAAACATAACTTAGAGATCCTAGTGTTGCCTTAATGGATAGGAAATGATCTGGATCAAATTTTGCATCTTGGCATAGCAGGCCAAGGCCCTAATGTTTAACCTAAAGCCCTGATACCAAATGTAAAGTGTGGATCTCAAATAACAATTTTCTTTTAAAACCATTTTCACTCCATAACAAAATAGTATCCATTATTTAATTTATTTTTCCCAAACATTTGAAATTCCAAAGGCTTATTTTAAATTCCCTTAATAATTTAGTTTTCTCAATTTAATAATAGTTTATACAAGGAAAATGAGATGTGACAAGATAAAGCCATTGAAAGATAATCCCCTCTTGATTCAATATAACCCTTCTTTTGGAAAAAAGTCAAAATATTGTCTCTCAAAAAATGTTTTTTCTCAAACCCCCACCATTGTGGAAATTTAGTCTACCCCTCCCTCTCAAAAAGGAAAAATCTAGACAAAACCTACTTCAAAAATAATGTTCTTAGGCCCCTCATAGAGTAAGGATAAAAAGGATATTGCTATAGAGATCCTGGATGAGGGTGATATGGGACAACACTATTTTTTGAGTAGTGGAAAGGGTGAGAGAAGGTTGACCCGCTTAGCCAAAGTGGGTAAGAAGAATAGAAACATGGATTACAAAGGGAAAAAGGTGGCCTTTGATGAGGAAGGTGTGGAGTCCTCAGATGAGGAGTAATTCCCCTTGTCTAAGGAGGAGGACTAGGATAATATCCAACAAGAGGAGGAGGTGGACGAGGTGGAAGAAAATATGGTCGAGGAGGATGATACAAGTGAGGCTGAAGAGGGGGGAGATGAAAAAAGTGAGGAAGAAGAAAGAGAAGACACTAAAATGAATGAAATAAATATTGGAATTGAGGAAGAAGAGGAAGGGATGAACTTTGGATAGAAGGAGGAAAATGTTAAAAAGAATAAATAAACGGCCAGCTTGGAGGATGAAGGGGATTTGGAACCCCAGTCCCCCCAAAATTTTAAGCACCAGATTAAGGATCTGCAAGGAAGGGTTAACCTCATTGAATCAAATAGTGAAAGTGAATTCCTGAAAGAGAATATGATTGAGTTGGATAATATAATTAGTTGTATTATCTTAATCACCAATGGGATTATGAACTGGGCCATATTTGGTACTGTCATAGGTCAGTCTAAAGTGAGGAAGCTAAAATAAAAGAAGGATAAGAACCAAGATGAAAAGGATCCAAGGAATGACACATTCGATGACGCAAAGAACACTTGGAAGAACAACCTCAAGTCGTTAAAAATGAATTGGGAACTTATCAACAGTCAAAAGGAGTAGTGTTATCTACTGGACAAGGTTCTTTTTTGCTATTTGCTATAGTTTTTCATGGGCCCATGTATTTGCTTCTTATAGGATTGCGTGCCACTTATGGTTTCTTTATTTTTAAGGTTGGTGTGCCTTTTCTGTTTCTTGCTGTTTGGATTGGTTGGCAAGTAGGCATCTATTTTATGCTTTAATTTTTTATATGAGAACATGGATCTTACCCTAATTTTCTAATAAAAAATAGTAACAATAATTTTTTGTATTTATCAAAAGAAATAATATGATAGTATTGATTTAGTTTTGAATTAAAAACAATTCCTAAAAGTCTTAAACAAAGCAAAACATAAACACGATATTTAACATTGTAATATTTAAAAAAAAAATAATTTTTAAAAAAAATACTAGGTCAGCTCTTTTAAGAAGTCATGACTCCTTGGAGAGGCCACAACTATCTCAATAGAGATAAAACCCCCTCTCCATTCTCCATGACCTTCCACACCTACAAATAATAGTTGATTAATCTTCCCAATCTTCTATGCCATTTATCTTCGTAGTTTTACTTCTAGTTGTAGATAGTTGCTTCTAATACACTCTACAATTACTCGACATATTAATCGATTAGAGTTGAGAATAGTTAAGAATCAGTGGTGGCAGAGAGTAATTTTTTTAACAAAACCTAATATGTTAGCTTAGAGGAGATCACCATCGTAGAGAGAGAAGAGATTAAATGGTTCTAAATAAAACTTGGGTGGCAATGATAATACTTTGGAGTATAAAAACATAGTAACCAAGATTGTAGTGTAATATTTGCTTGGGCGTAGTCATAGGAAGTCTCATATTTGACTCTAATATATTGGTCATGCATTCCCTCTCACCCTCCCAATTTGACACTTCCTATCTCCTTATATCAATCCATATGTGGACATCATTAATAGGGGTGAAGCTAAGTGTTCATTAAATTAATAATTGATAGCTTCAAAAGAGGTGCCTTACCTTGTAGTTTCATGTAATAAATTTAAATAACTCCCATTGGGCTCTTAGATTTTGTAGCTAGGAGTATCACTAGAGTTGAGTTTAGTATTAGAATTAATATTATGAGTAAATAAACTCTAGTATCAATATTGTTGTTATCAGTCTGGGTGATAACCATATTAATATTAATAGAGGTAATATTAATATTAAAAAAGTTATTAACATTGATAATAATGCTAATATCAATAGTAAAGAATAACTTAACACTAACATGAAAATATATAATAAAAACAGTGTTTTTTTGTATTAATAGTAGTATAATAAACTATTACATTTATGAGTTATATCAGTGTTCAGATCATCGTGGATTGATTACATTAGCACATCAGGTTATGGATTGTTACATTTCTAGGTTACAATAGTTACCTTTCCAAGTTATAAGCAATCACTGAACTTACAAAATTATTGAGCATTAGAGATATAGTGTGGAAGTGGTATCAAATTATACAAAATTTACACGTGACAGATTTGAAAGTCTTTAGGATGTACATAATTCCAATTTCATCCACATACAACCTTTTAGTAAAATAGAAAGATTATATTATATTGATTGAGAAAGGACAAAACTATTCATTGTTGCTGCCTTCATCATTGTATGGCATCCTCCTAGAAGACTATGCATTAGGCCTGATATAATAACAATAGTGTTAATAATAAAAAGGTCGTATAAATAATAAGAGAAATAATACTAAAGATACTAATATTCACATTAACTAATAATATGATTATTAAGGATAATCTCAACAACCATAAAAATGATTTGGTTATCGATGTTATGAGAACCATTAATACTGAATAAGTGACAATATAAGAATAAGATCGGTAATTTATTATTGCCTCATGGTAATAAGTATGTGGTTTGAAGTAATTTATAAAATATACATATATGTGTATTATATGTATATTTTCTAAATGACTTCGTAAATTCCTTTCCATGCGGTCAGTTTAATTACCTATATTATAACATGGATATTATTAATATCATCTTTATTTTATGTCAATTTAATGTTATATTAAGGTTTATATTAATGTAGATATATTTTTAGTAATGTCCATATTAACATTAGTAATAATAATAAGATGGTGAGCGACGAGAACATGAGAAGATGTACATGTTTAAAATCTTCGGAGGAGAAGGATGATGGAGAAGGGGATTTAGAGGATGTAGATGGGGAGCTGCTTGTTTTAGTGGTGGTTGCTTAGTTTACGATTGTGCTTATTTTTTAGTGGCTAGAACATTTGTGGGTTTGCAGAGGATTCAAATGGGGAGTTGCTTGTTTCAGTGGTAGTTGCTTGGCTTTCAACTCTACTTATTTTTGGTGGCTGGAATGTTTGTGGGTTTATAGAGGAAACAAATGGGGAGCTACTTGTTTCAATGGCAAGGCCTTGGATTTCAGCTCTACTTATTTTTGGTGGCTGGAACTTTTGTGGGTTTGCAGAGGTTGTGGATGGGGAGCTGCTTGTTTTAGTGGCAGTTGCTTGCCTTACAACTGTGCTTATTTTCAGCAGTCAGAATGTTTATGGGTTTGATTATGGCAACCCGTATGGTGTGGTTGCAAATGTGTTACTATTGGAGGTTTAGAACTGGTCTTCTTGTACTGTTGAGGTGCTACCTGTAGGCATTGGAGTTGTTGTTTGGGAGGCTACAACATTTTCTTTAATGCTATTGGTTGTTGATGTTGGGTGGCTAGTGGAACCTATGTTGTTGGTAGTGTATGGAAGCTTGTTATTTCTATTCAGGAACCTTATTTTCCTTCTTCTTGTTCAACGAGGGTTTTATCTTGTTTTGGGTTGTAGACCCCTTGCTGGGGCTTTGGCTTTGGAGTGGCTCATCTTTGGCTCTAACTGACGTGTTGGGGCAATTAGTGTGCTTCTCTTTTTGGATTTCTCTTTGTCTCCCCCCAACTTGGGTTCTCCTTTCCCTCAAGGTATACCTTCTCTACTGATTGTTTTGCTAGGGGTTGTTTTTCCCTATGTTGGTTCAACTCCTTTCTTTGCTATAGCTTTTTGGCTGATATTTTGTGGAGTTCTAGTAGTTGTTTTTCTGCTATTTTTCCTTCGAGCTAACTCTCTTGGTGTGTGCTTTGAGTCTCCTATTAGGATTTTTTCTATGGAGCAGCTATTTTATGGCTCTAACCAACACATTGGGGCTGATGGCGTGCTTATCTGGGTGGTTTTCTCCCCAATTTTTTCCTGCTTGGTTTACCCTTGCTCTTTTGCCTTGTGGAGTTCAGTGGCTAATGATCAACAAATGGTTTGCTTATTGGAAGTTAGGATAATTTGTATCTGCTTAATGTTTCTTAGTGGCTCCTTGAAGGTTCTCCTTGATGATCTTCTTGAGCTTATTTTGGATGGGTTGTTCTTTGTTTTGGATGGGTTGTGCTTATTTTTGCCCCTATTGGTAGGGGAGATGTTGGCAACCTTTATGTTGCTGGTTTTGCCAAAGGATGGTATGGCTGCTTGTTTTTCTGAAGCGTTGGCTTTCTCCTCGGATCCTATTAAGGTGGATTCTTCTCTTATTGAGGTGGAGTTGGCGGTTGAAAGTTTTTGGTTTCCTCAGTTGCTAATCCTTTAGAGGTGGACGCTCCTCCTATAGAGGTGGAGGTTGAGGTTGTTGGAGTTTTTAGGTTGCGGTGGAAAAGTTGGTCATGAAATCCACTCCAATAGAGGGGAGATATCTCCTTTTGAGGTGGAGATTGAGTTGACTTTCTAGTTTTATATGTGTTTTAATGCTTCTATGTACTCTATCTTTCCTTATGGGTTATTGGTTCTAAAAGGGGGCTCTTACTACCCTCTTTGTTCTGGCTCAGTGCTGCTTACATTGAGCGGTTGGTTTGTTGTGGTCTAGTGGTTGCAAACAGTTGGGTTTTCGGTCCTTGAAAAAACCTGATTGTTTTCAGTGTCTTTGATCATCTAAGTTGGTAAAAATTTGGTTGTAAAGGGTTTAAGGTCCCTTCAAAACCTATTTGTTGCAGTTTGAGTTGATTTGAATGTTTGTGTATGGTTGCTACTGATGGGCTGCAGATGGTTTACTGATTGTTTTTCTTGCAACTTCTTTGCCTTGTAAAGGGTTTTAGGTCCCTTCAAAACCTTCTTGTATTGGGTTTCGAGTCGCATTAAAACTCATTTTTCCCTTAATAAAAAAAATTAGTAATAATAATAGTAATCATTAATATCAACAATAATATTCTTAGTGTTGGAAATAATTTTATTACAAATAAACAGGGTCATACTAATCATCGCAATATTATTATTTTAAACAATAGTAATATTAGTATAAATTATCTACTAAAATTTCATTATTTAGTAATATTAGTTAATTTCCTTAATGTTAGTGACACCCAATGTAATTAAGAGTAGTAATAAGAGAAAAAAAATAAAAAAATAAAAACAAAAATAAGAGTAATAAGAGAAATGAAGTCAATTATTTATAATACCTCTTGTAATATAGGAAAAATGGAACCCTAAAGTTTAATATGTGAAACCTAGGGTTAATTAGCTTCCTTTTTCACATATTAGAAGGGAGATAAACAAGATGAATAGCTTGACTATCAACCATGATTTGAGCCAATCATTCTTGGATCTCCTTTCTTAGGGCCTTGAAAGTGAATTGGAAATGATTTGAAATTATTAATCTAATTGAACTATATGACCTAATATTTTAAATGCAATATCTCGAAAGCACAAGGTTGAAGTAGTAAACTATAGGTAGATCTGAGAAGTATTAGAGATTGTGCACCTATCATAAAAAGTTGGATCTAGCATGCAGATGAGGACATAGATGCCTAGGGGAGTATGGGTCCCTAATAGGGGTCTTGAAATTGATTTTGTAGTCCTCTGATGCTAGATTTGGGCTTCTGATTCCCAGTTGTATATTTTTTGGAATGTCGTCTGGTAATTCTATAGTTGAGTTTTTGTGGCTTGTCAAATTTTAGGTCTTTGAATGTAACAATTGACAATTTTCCTTCAATACTTCTTCAATACTCTTTAAATCTATAACTTGCACATTCAAAGAGAGAGAAAATGTTGGGCCATTTAGGGGCTTTCCTTAGTCAAACCATAGTGTGTAAGTGTCTCCACTTCCAAAATGGAAATTCTAATGATAAGAACGATAATTGAAAGGAAGGAATGATGAAATCACAAAGTGATACAACTCACCACCCTTCAATGGATTTCTTGAATGATTTGGAGACCTACAACAAGGGCTAGCCTTCATAAAACATGAACATGAACACACATAAACTTTGACAAGATGTTGGATCTTGAATTGTTGAAATAATCTTTGAAATGCTGCTCTTGACTTGCTCTTGAATTCTCTTGATCATAAGTTTTCCATTATATTTTTATTTATATTTCAAATGATGAAAAGACTAGGTATTTATATGCAATTGTGCCAATTTCCCAAAAAATAGATCCAAAAAGCCAATACTTGAAATTTGAAATTTGAATGTTAAAATGCCAAAAATAACATACTAAAAATTGGTACCTTTCAAGATAGGGGACCCATACGCCTATTTTTGTATGGGTCCTAGCCCTATCTTCTAGGACTTTTAGTGTCGAGACCAAAATATTAATTGTTTTCATTTATTCAATTCATGCAATCCTTCGAAAATTGATAAAATAGGCTTTGGAATACACAATTTTAGGAAATTAGAGACTTAATTAGGTCCAATAAATTAAGAGGGACAAAACATAATGTGAAATTATTAAGGGTGACAATTTTTGACACTAAATTTAGCCCCCACTTTAGTGAGAGTATGAACTTATGCTCACACTCACACTAAAGTAGAAAAATATATGTCAAGAGGGGTTTGAATGTTCAAATTTTGAAGAGATGGGATGAAAAAGAATCTAGGGGGTGTACAAGCCCCCAAGATCCAAGATCCCATGGAAAACCAACATAAGCACAAAGGAACACACATGTATGAAATGTAGCAAGACAACATGCACAAACATACATGTTAGAAAACACGAAGCATACATGATGAAAACACATGGCATGATGGAACATAAAGATGATGATGAAATGAAAAAAAATTGATGTAAAAATGATGTAAACATGAAAAAAACACACAAAAGACATACAACAAACACATGGTTAGTAATAAAAGGGATTCGAGTCGATAAGGAAAAGAGACCCCAGTCTTAAATTGTCTCAAATACCAAATGTCATCCATCAAATAAATGTTAGCTCCCATGAGGACTTAAGTCATGCACATCACTCATGGAACACATGGATCCATTGGAAAGAAAGATGTATTATGCTAGGTATCCATGTTAATAAGGGGTGCTCAAGTTCATGACCCAACAAGCTCCACTATGTTGAATCCATGAACTATCTTTAAAAAACTCACCTTAGGGGGTGCAACAAAACTCACCTCAGGGGGGTGCATAAAACTCACCTTAGTGGGTGCGTAAAACTCACCTTAAGGGGTGCCAAAAAAATTGAACTTAGGGGGTGCATAACACCCACCTCAAGGGGAGCAACAAAACTCACCTCAAGGGGTGCAACAAAACTCACCTCAAGGGGTACAACAAAACTCATCTCAGGGGGTGCATAAATGACAATCAGATAAGGTTAAAAACTTAAGAGGTGTTGTATCAACACCACCACAAGAGACAATAACAAAAGGGATTCACTCAATATACAAAAGGTCACACCTTAGGTGATGCCACTCATGACATCACCACCAAGAGAAGACAAGTCATGGAAAAATAAATTTTTTCCCTAGGCAATACTATCCATAGAATTACCACTAGGGGGAACGTCATATGCCAAGAAAGGTCACTCCCTTGAGGGATGTCAAGCCCAATATCGCCACAAAGGAGACACTAATCATAGATCAATGTCACACTTTGATTAACAAGGTCACACTTCCTAGGAGATGTATGTTATCATCACTAAGAAGGGACTATTCTTATGCAAACAATGAGCGGGGGACTATATGTTCCCCCTTAAAATGTTAGTGTGCTTGCTACACTAACCTTTTAAGGAGATAAAGATGGATACCTTTCTAGAAGGAATGGGCCTAAGACAAGGCTACCTAACCCTTTTCCCCCAAGCATAGGGATAAAGGTGAGACAAATATGACATTCCTTGCAAAATGAAAGATGATTGCATAAAGCCTATTTTATACCCTCATGAATGATAGTGAGCATGTCATGAGATTAAAACTACCACATGGTAATGAGAAAATAATGATGAATGTTAACAAATTATACATTCAATTTGATCCCTATAAGGATCAAATTCACTTAATTTATTCTTTAAAGGACGCCATTCATTAGTAAGATGTCCAAGTGTTATATGATATGCATAGTAAGACATATTTGTACTCTTTTCTTTCTTCTCTTCTCTTTCATGGATGGGTGGAAATGTAATATGTCCTAGTTTGAGAAGCGTGTCTAAGGTCCTTTCAGTCTTAGTTATAGGATGCAAGAAAGGTAACTTCTTAAGTTTATATTTCTTGGTGGAAATATTGTTTGATGTAGAGGTGGAGGATCTTGGTAACCTAATCCTTTAGTATATTTAGATGGTGATTTTTCCAAGAGGGAATGGACTTCATGCTCATTCTTTATGTCACATCCTTGTTTTCTTAAGATTCTAAAGCATTGCCCATAAGTTTGTTCACAGGTTAATGGGTGCATTTTTAATTTTATGCTCATATGAGGGAGGGTTGGTCAATGTGATTTCCTTGTGATTGTTATTGATATGTTTCTCTATGCATATTGTTTGAGGTATGCCTTATGATTCAATTTATGAATGTAACAAAGAGAATGTTTCAAGTGGTGGCATGGTAGGATATTGTTGGTATGGGGTAGTAGGCCATTGCATTGAGGGATAAAAGGTTGCATTATTCTTAAGGTTACTGTTAGTGATCCAAATCCGCACCCCTAATGCCAAGATATGAAAGAACTTAGTAGGTTTGGATGTAATATGAGGCTCCTTTTAGGTTGTGGGTGTCCTATTTGAAAGCAAACCTCCAGATTATGGGCTGACTCCCCTTTTGATGCCACCTAACTAATGATTTCTAAGGAAAAGTGTGAGAGATGCATAAAACATGAACATTAACTGAAACTACCTAAGGTGCTACACCAAAAACTAACTAAGACCTGATAACAACCTATCAAATTCAAAACAATATCATAAAACCTTGTTTACACAACTCATTTTCACATGCATTTCACATAAGTAATTTATAAGGAGGTTTCTAAACAAGAATCTTAGAAGGAAAACAAAAGTCTCACAACTAACAACACTATTAACTAACATAACTTATAACCTGTAACAATGCATTTTCTGCTAAATAGATGCCTAAACATGAGACAAGTTTGCAAGGAAAGATAAATTTCACAAAACAAACTGATCAATCACTAACAACATACTATAAAACATGAAATGAGAAGGTAAAATGCTCTATTTTATTGATTCAAAGTACTCACTCTATCACAAGTCCATTTGAGTTACAATACTACTCCTGCTGAAAAGATAACCCACAAAACCAAGCTATCACTTTGCTAGAAAGAAAGAACTAACACCAAAAAATTGTTTGAAGCTACTTAAGCAAAAAACAACCAACTCCTCTCACACATGTCCATCTAGAATGTTCTGGTCGGATGCAACACTGAGGCCAAAAAAGAACCTTCTAAAATCACTCCAAAAAGTCATCCAAATGGTCCAAGGTCAAGCCAAGACCATAGTCACACTGAAGGTGTGACAAAACAACCTCCAAAATAGTCAAAACAAGCTCACACACTCTTTTCATGTCTGCCAAACATCATTTTGTCTCACACACATGTGTTCAACACATTTGACCCACACCTTTGTTGTTGTCCCTCTAATATGCATTCAAAATAATAACTTGATTAAGTGATTCATAATACACCACTTAATCAAACTATTTTACATTTTTAAAACTAAATGCAAAAGGGGCCCACCAACTCCTTGAATTACATTACATTTGCATTATAAATGACATTAAAGTGATTTGCAAATCACTTAAATGATGTTTTTATACTTTGAAATAGAATGCAAAATATAATGATATATCTAAATGCTTCCAAAAGAATTAAGCAAAATCAAATCCTTCAAAGGAATTCGATAAATTTTGTTTACCTTCATTTTGCAGTTCAAGGCCAAAAGACATGACTATGACTTAGTCAATCACTTTGATTTTCAAAGGAAAATAAAAGGCCCCAATAATTTGGCCTATGTGAGCTCCACAATCCTTGGAAGGCACATTTTGACAACTTCAAGGCACCATATGATCAAAGGTCAAAGGCATAACATGTTTCAAATTTGGAGGACTTAGCATTTTTTTTTTGAACAAGACGTAAGTGTTCAACATGAAAAATAAGGAAAAAATTGCCTAAGTCCTAATACTCACCATCGGCCCTCTTAACACATTAATATGTCTTTCATTTTTTTAAAAAAGAATGGGAAAAAATCCAACTAACCTCCAAAGGGTTCAAAACCTAAACAAAAAAACATGGAGAAAATGTGAAAAAGCATTCATTTTGTGTTGAATTGCTACCACTACGAGGGTTTGATTGCTTTCACACAAAACATGATGTCGACTGGTTTTTTTGGGCCAAACTTAGATGAAAATCACAAAAAAACAACACGTAATTAATTTTTTTGGACAAAAATATGTGTTTCATCAGTTTTTGAAGGCCATTTGTGGGCAAAAAGCCACGACCATAAGCATATTTCTGACCATTTTGTTCCACTTTCTTTTATGTGATTATTCTTCTTGTTTTAACTGCCATTAGTTTTGCCTCTGAAGATTAAAGGAAGCTTTCTATAGAAATAAAAAGTTTGTATATTGCAAAAAAAAAAGAGCAAAAAGCTCAGGTAAGCCTCCATTTGACCCAAGTCTCTTTGATTTTTTGAGCAAAAGAGCTCATTTCGAGCCTCCAATCTGGAAATAAAACAAGAATTGTTTCTATTCTTCTACATTTGAAGTTAAATGAAGAAACCCCAATCTATTCATTATTTTTGTGAAGAAAATTTGTTCCTTTAGCCACATCCATGAAGAATGAAGTAGGGTTTCATTGAATTTTGATTTTCTTTTAAAAAACCTCATGTTAGCCTTTTGAGTGGCTCTGTATTCGTAATCCATAATAACCCAACATTTTTTTGTTGTTTTGTGAAGAAAATAATGCTATTCTGGCTAGGACCATGAGAATGAAATAGGGTTTTGACAATGGAATTTTGTGCCTTATGTAGAATAAAACATTACCTTATTTCCTTCAATCATCATTGTATTTTTTCAATTTCTAGCCAAACTCCAAGTGGGTTTCTTGAACTTGAAGAAAAATAAACTTGTTGGCCGCGACCATGGAAGAAAACCTGGTTTCTTAAAAGGCATTTTCTGTATTTTGCAATTTTTTGAAAACAAACCCAATTGGGTTTTTGCCTTTGTAAAAATAATTTCTTTTACAAACATTTGTTTCCTTTCTTCACAATGTTCATCATGTATTTAAAAAAGCTTCTGTATCTACAAATTTTTGCTTAACCCTAAGTGGGTTTCTTTCAATTCCTCTTTGTATTTGTAGATTTTTGAAACCCAGATGGGTTTTCTGTTTTTGAAAAATAAAAACCCATATTTGGGCCACGACTGTAGAGAAATACTTGATTTGAAATGACATTTTCTGTAGTTGCAATTTTTTGTAAAAACCCCAAGTGGGTTCTAGATTTGGTGAAGAAAACTACTTTTAAGGCCGCAGCCATGAGACTCATAATGCATTTTACTCCTTATATTCGCTTCTTAGTCTTGTTTGTATAGAAAATAATCAAAATGCTTTCGATTTTCCTGTATATTTTGCTGTTTTTATCTTTAACTAGTATTTCATTGAAAAGAACTAGTTCACCATTGTTCTTCACGTACATGTGTAGCAATGAGATAAAGTTTGCAAAAATGAGATTTTATGATGCTAATAACTTTATGAGGCATATATGTTGGAACAACACGAACCTCATCTGTTAGAAGAAAACCCCATTCCCTGAATATGTTCATGATAAGGAAAAACCTAACTTTGTCATTGTGAGTTTACCTATCTCCATGTTGAAACCATTATAAGAATCTTTATTAACTAAGAAAGACTTATCCCATGTTCAAACCCAACTTTCTTTTCAATGTTACAGATTGTCGATCCATCTTGGCAATCAAAATGTGATTGCATGACCACATCATTCCAGCATATGTCTCCATTGTCTTGTACAAAAGGCATTATGCATTTCCATCTCTCAACATCTTTCCAAGCTATGGTTCCTTTACATGTATAGTTTATGTATCATCTCTTCTTGTACTCAGCTTGGGAAAAAGCTCCACATTCTGGGTTTGCTCCCCCCTTACTCTATGCTCTGTCCCTTTGTCTCATTTATGGATGAAAACAAGATTGATATGGCACCAATATTTGAGAGGCAAAGCACAACCACAAGTGAACTATCCACATCTAAACAATGTATACCCAAAAATACCCAAATATGAGATTTGAGCTAATTCTTTATGTGATATGAGAAGCTCCTCTTCACTGTGATTTCTCCTTTATTGTCATGGAGTTGACATGGATACATGCTGTCATAGTGATGAAATCCACTTCAATCTTCTGCCATTAGTATCTTTTAACTTCAAAGGTAAAGTAGACTCAAATGAAGATGCTCTTAGTCTCTCTTCTAACTCAACAATGTACACATCTTTTGATTCCATATTTATTTTTAATTCATTAAAGTTGTAAATAAGCTTAAGATTCTCATTTGTTTGTCCCTTACAATCTCTTTCAAGCTCATTACATGAGGGAAATGCATGATAGTATTCTATGTCATTATCCTAGGAACATTGTCATTTATTCAATAATGCTTGTCACTGCATGGCATTATAGATGTTCTGTTTATTCAAATATCAATGAGTGGTGATTATTGTGTGTGTGAAATGTGGGAATTGTTAGTAAATCAACAAAAACCTTAATGAAATGGATTATATTAAATATTTGAATAAAAAAAACTACTCTATTTTGTAGTTAAACAAATATTTTAAGAACATCTCATTGTCCTCTATTCTTAAGGATTTATTAAACCATTTGGCCCTCATATTTCTATGTGCACTATGGTTGTTAAAATGATAACTTGAGAAACAAAATAATATTCAACATGCAAGCCAATTAAGTTCCTACATGAAACTATATGATGAAAATGATAATGGATATTATGATGAATAGATAATGGTGTTAGATTATACAATGTAAATGTTATGATATGAAGTTAGGATGATTCTGCATATGCTCAAATGCTAACTATGAATATACTATTATAAAATGCAACTATAAAACAAAGTGTTGTATAAAATGCAACTATAAAACAATGTGTGATTCTAAGATGTAACTATGAAACAAAACATGATATGAAGTGTAACTATAAGAATCCAAAATGCTCCAATGCTCAAACAATATTCCTGCATGATAATTCTACTCAAATGTGGATGTAAAATACAATGCCAAAGGGTTGTATTTATAGGCTTTTCCTAGCATCTTGTGATGTGACAACGATTGACGGTCCATATTCAAACAAGAGGGATGAATGGTGGAGATGGAGAGAATGAAGAACAATGTTCCCTTGACCAAAGACAACATGCCAAATGGATGGAGAAATCTCTTGACCAAAGACAACATGCCAAATGGATGGAGGAATCAAGTGTGTGAGAAAAATACAATGTGTTTGAAAGTTTGTTGAAGAAGTGTGTGAGGAATAAGCCATGTGTTTGAAAATTTGTTGAAGATAATTTTAATTAAAAATTAGAATTATTTAATTTCATGTGACCTTGGTGAGGTGTCATGAGAAAGTTGTAGACATGTGCTTGAATTCCTAATATGAGATTAGTGAAACTTAATTAAATAAAACAAGCTTATGAAAATTTGTTTATTTAATTAAATTAGAAGAATATGATTTTAGATTTGGAGAATAAAAGGATATGAACTATATAAATAAATTGTGAATTTATTTATACGTAGATGGAATATTAATTAAATAGCTAGTATTTAATTAATTAAATGTCTTGACTGATTTTAGGTGTATACATTTTGCCCCTCTTTGAAGTAATCTATTTACACGTTGCTTCAAAGAAAAAATTGATACTGATGCCGAGAATTTTTTTTTGATGCCCCAGACGTTGATTTTCAGGTATTGACGGATATAGCCCCCTCGGGAGATAAATTGGTGAATTTTTGAATTTTATGATTTTTTTTGGATTTTTTGAAATTTTTGATGATTTTTCTATGATTTTATGATGGTATCAAAATTTTATGGTTCATAAATGATTTATCTCCCGAAAAATGATGTTATAGCCAACATGTGATGAAATTGATTAATTATGCCCCCTTTGAAAAATAAAAATAAAACATCCCCATAAAATGCCACTTAATTAACCTTAAAAGGTTAAAAAGTGTGATTAGAAAGTTCATTTGAGCATTTCACAATTTGAAAACTTGTGAGAGAGTGATTTGTTCAAATTTGGAGTAGAATGGTGATCCCCTACCACATGCGCCGGTTTGAGTGGGTCAGGCGTCACAACCGCCTAGCGGCGTACGATCCTCTAGTAAGTAGCCCAAAAAATTCCCTCATAATTTGTGCATTTGATTTTCTCACTTTTTCCATGTTTTTGAATTCGGTTCAATTAGTTTAGTGCCTAGATAGACTGAAGTAGCGCATAGAACAATTGTTCTAGCACATCTGTAAACTTAGTGCATAGGATTAGTGATTTAGCGCATAGGATAGATGAACTAGTGCATTGAATGATGTAGCACATAGGTTGTTGTCCGAATTAGCACATAGAAGCACCAAAATAGCGCATAGGTTAGATTAGCGCATTGGGATAGTGATGTAGCGCATAGAGAGATCAAAGTAGTGCATAGGATACTTTAGCACATCGGGGCCCTGTTCCAGCGCATTGAGCAAATGAAATGGCACATAGAGTAGTTTGGTGCATTGAAGTTATGTTTTAGCGCATTGATGGATTTCTCTAGCGCATCGAGTCTTTTAGCACATAGAAGCATTGTTTTAGCGCATGGATGGAAATTTGATGATTTTCTCATTGAGACTCCTTGATTTTGATGATGTTTTTATCACGTCAGCCTTTGTGTTGATGATGATTGATGATGTCGATAGATTAGATGTCCATTGATCTCATGATAGGTGAGATTCAATGATAGGATGATGATAATTGACCTCATGATAGGCGAGGATCAATTATAGTTTTATTGATTGATTTGATAAACCTCATGATAGGTGAGGTACATTGATTGATGAACCTCATGATAGGTGAGGGGCATTGATTGATGAACCTCATGATAGGTGAGGTTGATTTGATTGATGAAGCTCATGATAGGAGAGGTTGATTTGATTTGATAAACCTCATGATAGGCAAGGTTGAATTGATTGGTTGATAAACCTCATGATAAGCGAGGTTGAATTGATTGGTTGATAAACCTCATGATAGGCGAGGTTGAATTGATTGATTGACGCTCATGAGATTTGATCAAAGTCTCACTAGAGCTGATTAGATTGATAGGATGATTGATTTCAATTGATTGATTGACTGATTGATGTCTATTGATTAGATGATTTGCAATATTTTGTGATGATAGGAGCCATTGACCAGTTTACAGATCAAAGAGCGCTTTCCCAAGACATGGGATTTGATTCCCTACTTGATGCCGCCTGAGACAACCATTATTGCACAATGCAATTTGTCTTGTGAATAGGAGTTTACTGAAAGCGTTAGCAGAGAGGTGGCACAATGAGCATAACACCTTCCATTTGACCACTGGTGAGATCAAAGTGACTCTGGAGGATGTATACCATATTCTGAGGATAATTGTGGTTGGAGAGCTTGTGTTATATGATTCTCAGGAGTAGGGCGAGACTAATGCACTGCGCAGAGTTTTTGCAGATCATACCATATGCGGCTGTGAGATTCCCTAGAGGGACATGGTTGATGCGTATGCTACATTGCTTTCTCTATTAGCTAGTTTCATTGGAGGGTTCCTTTGCCCTAATTGCAGGTCAAAGGGATTGTTAGTTGCCTGGGGGAGGATCCTAGAGAGCATGATTGCACAAGGTACCAGATATGTGTGGGGTTGCTGTATGTTGGCCCATTTGTACCATGATTTGCATTAGGTTGTTTATCTATGAGGAGCGAGTTTATCAACAGGTGTCACATTGCTCCAAGTCTAGGCCTGGGAGCACATAGCTGTTACACAGCCAGTGGGAGACAAACAACAACCAGCCATGAGGCCATATCATATTTATGTCAGTGAAGTTGCTCAGCTAAGGCTAGGCAAGTTGGAGTATTGGAGGAGGACCTTGGATGATTTAGAGTCAACGGTATGGTGGCCATATGTTGATTGTGAACAGTGGCTAGAGGATGACACAGAGATGCCATTTTTGTGTCAGTTGATTTATCTGATTGGCTGAACTTGTTTTATCATCAAGAGATTCATGTTGTTGAGAGTATTGAGACAGTATGGTAGACTGAAGGGGATGCCCCAAGGAGTGGCTCATTATGCACAATGACAACATGATAGTATAAAGTGGGGGCTAGTTTTGTCTTATGATGCAGTGGTGCAACACTTCTAGGGGTTACAAGCCATCATTTGGGAGGTGCATCTAGAGATCACTGATGCGCCAATATCAGATGAGTATGCCCATTATATGTTCCAAAATCCATTTCCTCAGATTACCATTCCAGATGAGCCAACACCATTACTAGAAGAGGAGGCAGTAGGAGGTCATGGGCGGAGGCGACAGAGAGAGGAGGCGGAGGAGGAGCAGGGGGAGGAGGAGGGGGATATCAGTGATGGAAGTGATGATGAGGAGAGTGATGGGGGAGATGGTGGAGGTGATGGGGGTGGAGGAGGGGAAGGTCCCAATGTTGGAGAGATGAGAGTGCCTCGCAAGAGGCAATCATTAGTGGCCCCATTAGAGCAACAGGTGGAGATCAGACTGCCGTCTTAGTAGTAGTAGACACAGATTGTTGCTTTACAGGTGCAGGTTCAGATGCTGTAGGGTCAGTTAGAGTAGGTACAGGCTCTACTTATGCAGGCACAAGGATAGGTACTGGTTCTGATGGTTGAGAGGGATGCTGCTAGGCAGCAGGTATAGGCTTAGGGACAGGCACATGGATAGGTGTAGGCACAGATTGCCACACTCACTGTTGAGCAAGACACTATTAGGCAGCAGGCAGAGTAGGCCAAGGGTGTGACTAAGAGGCTACAACAAGCTGCAATTACTACCAGTACTACAAATTATTTTAGAGAGGTCTGCCGTACTGCATAGGAGGCCGAGTTTTACCAAGGGAGATATAATGAGGTAGTTCCTCTGGAGCGGCGAGAGAGCTTTGTACAGTCTCGGTCTAGCAGGTCCCAGTCTCACATTGTTGGAATGGGTGTTACACAACCACTTCCTGGTGATTAGAGAGATCCTGGTTTAGGTCCATCAGGTGTAGGAGGAGGTACAGGTCATATGCCAGCACCGTCTGGGGGGAGCACGACATAGCTCTAGTTTATGATTTTTTGATATATTTTATACATGATGCATTCACTAATGTATATGAGACATTGATGATGTACCTCTTGTTTTTAGACATTATGATACACTGCCATTTTTGATATAGATGTATCTCTTTATACCTTTGGATATTCGTGTACACTTTGATATTATGATTTTGAGGTTATACGATATGCAACGATGATTATGATCTATGTGTCTATATGATGTTTATATGGTGACGATGATATGGTGTGTGATGGATGCATTTTCTATTTTATGATGCTATGTGATGCTCCATGATATGATGATATGATATGTTATGGATGCAAATGATGATGCAATTGATGTGTTATGATTCTATGATGATTTATGAATGATGTATATATGGTGTATGTGATGGATCCTATGACGCATTTTGTGTTTTTTGTCCTTTTCTAATGTAAATAAATGATGCAATGGATGAATGAATGATGTATGAAATGATCACATGATGATGCATATTTCTATTGATGTTTATGTGATGTTTATATGTGATGGTGATCATGATGATTATGATGCTTATGTAATGATGAGATGAGGTAATGATGATTATGGAATGTATGCAATGATGATATGATATGTATGATTAATGATTCTATAGGATAAATGGATGATGTTTTATGCCATGTGAGATGAATTTTATTGTGCAAATGATTATGATGATATGTGATGCAAATGATTATGCTTAACTGAGTTTGCAAGTCTTCAAAACCTCTATGATCTTAAGCTTAAATGAGTGAATCTGTCCAACTTCCAAGAGTTATGGGAAGGTTGCCATCAATTGATCATTTATTAAGTTAAGCTTCACAAAACTTGACATATTTTCCAACTCTCTTGGAAATTTGAAGAGACTCACTCATTTAAGCTTAGTGGACCACTTTCTTAATGTAACTAAATGAGATGTGATGCATGTCTTTTTGTGTTTTTTGATGCAAATATCATGATGTGATGCATAGATAGATGAATGACGTGATAATGTTTTCTAATGTATACAAATGATGATGCAACTGATGTGCAA
Organism: Sequoia sempervirens; assembly: GCA_007258455.2. NCBI lineage: Eukaryota > Viridiplantae > Streptophyta > Pinopsida > Cupressales > Cupressaceae > Sequoia > Sequoia sempervirens. The sequence continues at coordinate 122,383,244 of VDFB02000003.1, read as the reverse complement.
CTATATGAAAACGATGTGTTTTTGTTTAATGTCAAGTGTAATCAATCCATTGATAAGAGAGATAACATCATTGTGAGATTGGTTGCAACTTTCAAAACCCTATAAATATAGATGCAAAAATGACATGGATGCAATCTAACTTAACTATGCAGTCCTAACATACAAATGTTGTCATTGTAACATCCGATTTGTCACGATTTTTATCATCATTGAGCCTTTAAAATGTTGAAAGTGAGTACAAGAATCGATGGTATATTTTAAACCATGATGACCTGAGTACTACTTTCATGATTTTTAATATTGCAAGTTAACACAAGCATCTAGGTATAATTTAAATTGGATGACCTAAGTATTTCTTGCGTAAATAGACAAGGGTTAACCGTTTTCCTATGGAAATTCAGAATGTCATTAGTGATACTTTGTAGAGCACGTCCCGTGACAATTTGCACAGTAATGGTGATCAACTCACAAACAACAGACAAAGAAAAGTCATACTCCTTCCTAGCTCCTCTAGTGTGATACATCATTGAGGTGCTCCAGAGATATGATAGAAAAAATCATAGTTCAATAGTTGAACATTCATGCCATAGTGATAGAGCCATGATTCAAAAGGAACATCATCCATTTGAGGTTTGTTTTGATTGGATTGATTTAGCTGTTTGATTTGGATGGTTGATGTGTTACTGATGGTGATTGATGTTCAATGTTGGATTATGATCTTTGTGTTTATTGTGTTGTACTACTATTGTTTGTCTGTTGGTTTAAGCTCAAAGTTTATTGTCCCCAGTGGGTTTAAGATGTTTCCCCTAGTCTAGGGTGAGACACGACCACGATGCCAAGATATGTACATGAAGCTTTCTAATGATAGGAAAATTGATGGAGAAAGTGAATGTTCGACATGCTCAAATAGATCAAAAATCTAGCCTATCACAAATAGCACCTATTGCCAGGTTTTCACTACTTGTTTTTATTGCACTTTTTCAGATTTTATGACTTTTATGATTTTTTTTTGATTTTTCACTTTTTTTTGATTTTTCTCTTTTTTTGTTGTTACCAAGATGCCTATTTGCTAGGTTTTCATCAAGGCAACCATTTTTTTTAGGACATTTTTCTAATGTTTTTTGTATTTTTTCAGGACTTTTTTCGATGCACTGGGTGATTCAAGTGTAGAACTTCTTGAGATGCAGGCTATTGAGGGGTTCATCAAACAAATCCATTTTTGGTGTGGACAACTGATATGCTCTTGATTCAAAGACTAATACAATGAAAAAGGGGCCTAGCCAGTTTGGTTCAAATTTCCCCTTCTTTTCTCTGTCTTGTTGATTGCGGGGATTTTCTTTCAGGACTAAATCACCAACCTGAAATGTTCTAGGCTTTACCTTGTGATTGTCTATTGATAGGCCTTTAGGTGATCAATTGCTTGCTGAAAATGTTCATCCAATAGTTCTGATTCTTGTAACCTAGACACTCTGTAATCCTCATTTGAAATGATCCCCTTTAGTGACACCCGAAGTGATGATATTTCAACCTCAATAGGTAGAATAGCCTCTGATCCATAGACTAGAGAATAGGGTGTTGCTCCTGTCGGGGTGCAAATACTGGTTTTGTAGGCCCATAAGGCAAGGTTCAGTTGAATGTCCCAGTCACGTCCAACCTCATTGATGGTTTTCTTCAAGATTTTTAGGATAGTTTTGTTTGAGGCCTCTACTTGGCCATTTCCTTGGGGATAGTAGGGTGTAAAAAACCAATGTTGTATATGGAATCTCTCACAGAGTTCTTGGACATCTTGATTCTTGAAGGGTCTCCCATTGTCTGTGATAATGGATTGAGGAATGCCATATCGACATATGATATAGTTTAGGATGAATGATGAAATTTTCTTTCATGTGATGGTGGTTAGGGGAACTACTTCAATCCACTTCGTAAAGTACTCTATGGATGTGATGATAAAATTGTGTCCATTGGATGAGGATGGGTGTATTTTACCGACAAGATCTAATCCCCACTGAAAAAAAGGCCATGTTGATGCGAAAGGTTGCAACTCTTGTGCTAGTGCATGGATCAAGTTTCTGTGTATTTGACATTTCTGACACTTCTTGACATATTGAAATGACTCTTTCTCCATATTTGGCCAGTAATACCCCAAACATAGGAGTTTCTTAGCTAAAGTTAGGCCAATTGAATGTGTACCATAGATACTATCATGGACCTCACATAAAGTGGTTTAAGCTTCGTTACATTCCAAACACCGAAGGAGAGTACCATCAAGACCTCGTCTATAAATCACGTCAACTATTAAGGTATGGAGAGCTACTTGTCGTATAAGGTTTCATTTCTAGTTCTGGGAAAAATTGGGTGGGAGTGTATTGTCTTTCAAATAGGTGTAGATTTTCCCGAAGATGGAAGCATCAGTCTCAGCGATATGGTAGATGACTTGGGACTCAGGGTTGTTATAGGCAGGGTCAAATACTTGTTCCACCATGAACTCATAATGGGTTCACTTTTCATTTATTTGCAAGAGAGAAGCAATGATAGCCATGGCATCTACAACTTTGTTATTGCCTCTACGAATCTACTCAAACTTTATCTCCACAAAGTACTTTTTGGGGTAATCAACCATTCTTTTATAGGGCATTAGTTTGTCTTCTTTTGTTTGGTAATCATTGTTCACCTGGTTAATGACTAGTTGTGAATCACCATAGACATGCAATTATGTGATCTTCCATTTGACTCCTACTTTGATTCCAATGATCAATGCTTTGCATTCAGCTGTGTTGTTGGTGCAAGGAAACATCAGTCTGTAGGACTTGGGAATGGTATGTAACTAAGGTGAGATAAACAAGACTCCTGCGTCTGATCTGTGTTGTGTATAAGATCCATCAAAGTACAACATCCATGGTTGTGTTGACATCGTTAGGACATCAGTATTTGGAAATTCAATGCTCATGGGGTGATCATGTGGTAATGGTGCCTCAACTAGTTGATCTGCTATAGCTTGACCTTTGATTTCTTTTCTATCTATGTATTGGATGTCAAACTCACTTAATATCATGACCCACTTGGCTAATATTCCTGTTAGGGTAGCTTTGCTGAGTAGGTACTTCAATGGATCAATTTTGGCTATGAGTTTGATAGTGTGAGTCAACATGTAATGTTTGAGTTGTTGGGTAGCAAATACTACCGCCAAACAAGATTTCTCAATGAAGGTGTAATTGATCTCATAAACATTCAAGGTTCTACTGATATAATAGATTTCCCTTTCCTTTCCTGAAGAATATTCCTATGCCAATAAAGCTCCCAAAGATATCTTAGTTGTGGTAATGTAAAGTAATAATGGTTTCGTCTCAGTTGGTGGTATTAGTAATGGTGGTGACATTAGATATTGCTTGAGTTGATTGAAGGATGCTTCACATATCTCGTCCCACTTGAAAGAGAAATTCTTGTGTAGTAAGTGGTTAAAAGGGTGAGTTTTGTCAGCCAGTGGTGTGATGAACCTCCAGATAGATTGGAATCTTCCCTATAATGATTTGAACTGACTAATTTTTTTAGGGGGAGGAATCTCCATGATAGCTTTGACCTTTGTAGGATCCACCTCAATACCTTTGGTTGACACAATGTATCCCAAAATCTTAGCCGATGTTACACCAAACACACATTTCTTGGGATTTAGTCTCACATTGAACTTCTCCAATCTGGTGAAGATTTTGTCTAGAATTTCTAGGTGTCCTTCTCTGGTATATGATTTTTCCAATATGTCATCTACAAAGTCTTCCATGAAGGTGTGCATCATGTCATGGAAAATGGTGGTCATTGCTCTCTGATATGTGGCTCCAAAATTTTTCAACCCAAAAGGAATCACATTCCAACAAAAGGTTCCCCATGGACATGTGAAGGCTATCTTGTCTTGATCTTCAGGCGCTATCTTAATCTAATTGTAACTAGAAAAGCCATCCATAAGAGATAACATTTGATGTCCAGCAGTCAAGTCTACAATGATGTCAATGTTAGTTAGAGGGAAATCATCTTTTGGGAAAGCCTTGTTGAGATCCCTAAAATTTGTGCATATCCTGATGCTCTTATCTTGTTTTGAAACAGGCACGATGTTTGATATCCACTCAACATAGTCAATAGGTCTGATAAATTCCAAATCCAGTAGCTTCTTTAATTTAACTTTTACCAAGAGGGCGATATGAGGATGCTTTTTTTTTCAGCTTTTTCTTTACTGGTTTGATTCCACGTGGTAGTGATAAATGATGCATTATGAGCTCTAGATTGATACTTGGCATGTCAGCATAAGACCAAGAAAATTTGACTTGCCTTTCCTCAAAGAACTTGGTGAAACTAGGTTTTTCCTCTTCCGTCATGGATGATGCGAGGTGCAGGGTCTTCACTGTTTCATCTGTGCCAACATTGATAGATTGTGTTGGTTCAATCAACACTGAAGATCTCTCTTGGTAGTGTTTAGGGAGAGTGTCAAATCTTCCATCTCTCGGAACCTCAGAGAGGTTTTCACCTTGAGATAGACTCTTTGTTTTTATTTTTTTTGGATCTAATAGTGCCATCAAGTGGTTTTCACTATTAGATCTGCTTTTGGTATTCATTTTGTAGTTGGAAGACTTGGCACTCCCCTCGTTGGAAGATCCATTATGAGTTTTGATGATGGAACGTGTTTCAGGGTTATTAGAATAGAGGAAGTTTATGATGGCATCATCATTTGTAAAGACAAGTATGTCAAGCAACTCATTTTGGTCCCAGTCAATCAGTTCAGAATGTACTAAGGGTAAGGAATCGTCAGATTGACTAAGGTCAATAGGGGTAAGTGTATACTTTTGAATCATGTTAATTTCCTTATCTTGACAAGACTCTTTAGAGAGGGAATCCCATTCATATTCAGTAGAGTTTGTTTCTAAGCTATCTCTCAATTGAAGGATTCTCTCGACAACCTACTGCCTGGTTTCTTCTTTGGATTCTTCTTTGTACCCTAGTCCTGTTTTGTCCTTGGCTTGCACTGTAACAAGTTGTATTGGTTCGATGATCCCTTCCTTTCTTTTACCAATGGGACCTTTTCCATCATATCCCATTTTTTCCAAGATTGTCTTGCCTTTTCCATACTATTCTGTCTATATATGGGAGTTTGATGCTTGTGAAGATTCTTCATCTTTATATAAACAGTTTAAAACCTCCTTGTCATTTGATTCATCCACTAAGGTGCTTGCTCTTACAAAGGTGCCATCAAAGATTGTGGTGGGTTGGGATGATTGTTGTCTTGATGTGGATGGTTGTCCATATGACTTAGGAGAAGGCATCAAATGTGAAAGATACAATGATTGCTCAAATGAATATTCCCCCATGCCTTTGTCTTTTAATTGGATCTTTTCCACCTGTTTTGATAAGGCATTGAGTTGACCTTCATGATTTGATAGAGTAGACTCACTGGTAGCTTTGTATTTTGATTGGTCATTTTTCTCAACCCACTTTGACATGGAATTTGGTTGTCTATCATTGTTTGATGAGCTAGGCATTGGAGATTCCCTGTTGTGCGGTACAAAAGTGTCTTGTGTGGTTTTAAGGGTGTTGCAATATTGGGGGTTGTTGGAATCAGTTGGGATAGTGATTTCTTGACCATTGAAAGGGAACATTAGACATTGATGATATGTTGATGGTACTGCCTGCATCTCATGTATCCAAGGACATCCCATGAGTATTTTGTATGTCAACTCTTTATCTAACACTTGGAAAATTATTTCTTTCACAACCGGTCCCACTTGAATGGGTTGTACAATTAGTCCTTGGGAGGATCTCTCCTCATCATCATAGGCTTTGATTGTGATTTTTCTCCTGGCATTTATAGCATTTTTAGAATACCCAAGTGCTCAGACAAGTTTTAGAGTACAGATATTCAAGCTAGCTCCTCCATCTATTAAAACACATTTGATGCAGTGTTTGTGGAGTAGGAATTTGATGTGGAGATCAAGATTATGTGGATGGTTAAATGGATACATCATCATGTTCAGAAAATGATAAGCAGTGCGGTGTAGTCAAGTGTCCCACCATAGTTTGAAATTGGAAATCTTCTAAGTTGTTTGGTACCGTGGTGGCGACTAGAGCTTGTTCTAAGATTTCCTTGTGAGCGGGTGAAATGTTGAGAAGCTCTAATATGGATATTTGAGCGGGTATCTTTTGCAATTGATCAACTATGTTATATTGAGTTGTAGGGATAACAGTAGTTGTTTTGGACGTGGAAGGGGTAGCTCCTTTCAATGTTACCTTAGCTTGTCCTCTTGTGATCACGTTGATTGGTGAATTGTTTGGTTCCTCTCTAATTTTGATAAAATTGATTTGATTGTCACTTGCATGGATGTTTGTGATTGAATTAATTGGCACAAGGTCATTGATTTGATGTGAGGTGGTGTTGATATCATGGTGATGATTTTCAGTTACAATGATGTTTTGTTCATGTTCAATGGTGTGATCATCAACCATCTCAATGTGAAGAATGGTGGTTTCATAAATGTAGTTTATGTTTTTGACTTTGGAGTTTGTTGACGAGGACTCCCCCTTTTCATAATTTGGTAGAGGGTTCTTAAACACTCCATGATCATTGTTTGTTTGGAGTCCTTCAACGAATATAGTCTTTTTGTCAATCAAGTTTTCTATCAAGTGCTTCAATTGCATGTAGTCATTGGTTTTGTGTCCTTTATTTCTATGAAACTCACAAAAATGAGCATCGTTCCACCATGGAGGTTTGAATTGTGGTTCCCAATTTCTTGGTTCTTGTAGTGTTATGACCTTAGCTGTGAGAAGCTCTTTTAATGCAAATTCTAGTGATTGTCCTAAAGGTGTGAACCTTCTTCGATTTGAGGACATTCAATATGATGGTGTTCTAGATCTAGCATTACCTTGATTGTTGCTTTGGTGTACATTTTTATTGTTGTTTTGGGTGTTGGGTGGATTGTTGTTCTAATTGGTTTTGGTGGCAGCTGCTATTAAGTTGAATACAAGTTTTGCATTTTGGGTTTCAATTGCACCATCATTGTTACCTACATTCTTGTTTCATTTCCAAAAATTTGGTTTGTCATTGTTGTTGTAATTGCTGGAGGAATTTGATTTGTTGTTTTCATTGTAAATTTTGATGACTCCTCTTTTGACTAAAGCTTCTTCAATCTTAATGCCATTTTCAATCAATTTTTCAAATGTAGGGGGACATTGCAATTTCAATCTATAACTCATCTCATAATTTAGGCTATCAATGAAGATTTCTATTTTTTCCTTTTCAGGAACAAGACGAGAATATCTTGCAAATAACCTTCTCCATTTTTTGTAGAAAAATGAGGAAGGACTCACCTTTTTTCTGTTTCAAGTTGCAAAGGTCTTTCATCGTTATGTCATGTTGGATCTTGTAAGAATATTGAGTGATGAATTTGTTGACCAATTCTTCAAAGGTTTTGATTGGTGGTGCGAGTTTGGAAAACCATTCAAGGTATTGTCCCCTTAAGCTACATGGAAATAATCACATCAAGTAAGTTTCCTCATATGCAAATTCGAGACTCATGGTTCTAAATTCCCTCACATGATCTATGGGATCAATTTTTCCATTGTATTTGTCATATTTAGGGAATTCACAATGTTTGGGAAAGGGAATCTTGTGAATACTTTGATCAAACGGATATGGACAAATTTCTTGGATCAAGTATCATTTTGAAGTTCCCCTTTGCAGGTGAAAAATTTGTTGTTAGAGGTTCTTCATTCGGTGAGTTAGGGAAACCACTTGTTCTGTTTCTTGTTTAGGATTTTTGGGAGGTGATTTCAATTGATTGACATCAAAGTCATCATGTAATTTGAAACCTTTTTTAGCTAACATCAGTAAGTATTTTTCCCCATTTCTTTCGAAAATATTTTTTAAGCATTTGTGGAAATTGGGATCTTGTTCAACATTTTTAATTTCTTTCTTAGTTATTTCTTCCCCTTCTTTGCTGTGGATTCCATGGAAAGGATTCTCTTTAATCTCATCCATGGTGTTTTGAGTTTTGATAGTTGGAGTTTTGATGGTTTTGGTTTTAATGGTTGGGGTCTCAATGTTGTGTTTCAAGTTCTTTCTCCTTGAGTTTTTACTTTTGTAACCTTGTTTGGACGGGTATACAAGTGTTATACTTTGAATAAACTTTGATCTATGTTTGGAAGAGTGCTAAGGATTACAACTAAGTTAGATTTGATTATATAGCTTCGTTTCATGATGAAAGGATGAAAAATCCCGATGATGAAACTAGGCTTAACAACCAAAGATATGATAGGTTTGATTATTTAGGCATTTTGAGATGTTTAGATCTAGGTTTAGATTGGAGGATTCCACTTGTAGAGGTCAATTTTGACAAGTTTAGACTCTGTTATACTTGAGAAATGATTCTGGATTGGAAAGGATTTTGAATTCTAGTTCAAACTATGAAACAGGGGATAATTTTAACTCTCAGGTTTGCATTTAATGGATGCGCCAAAACATAGCCCAGATGCGCTAAAGGACTTGAAAAATGCGCTAAAATAGAGGATGGATGTGCTGGAAGAAAGATCAGATGCACTATAACATTGCCTGGATGCGCTATAACAGAGGGTTGATGCGCTAAAATATGCAATGTATGTGCTATGATAGAGTGTGAATGCGCTAAAAGATTGCACAAATGCACTAAAAAGAGGGTGAATGTGCCGAAAGATTGCCTTGATGTGCTAAAATAGAGGGAAAATGTGCTAAAATATGACTCAGATGAGTTGGAAAAAATAATGGATGCACCAGAACAATGTATGGATGCGTTAAAAGATATGACAGATGCGCTAAAACAGAGGATAAAAGCGCTATTCAAGAAAATTTCAATGTTTTTGCGACTCTATCTGGTTGTTTGGCTTTGAATTTTTGTGAATCTGAGTGTTTTCAAGGACCTAATCTTTTGACCAATGAATTTTGTTGGATTTCTAGCTTGTGAATGGTGAAAATTAAGTACTCAAATGGATGATTTTTTTGAATCAATGTTTTCACTTCCAATTGTGCGATGTTTTGTTTGAATTTTTTTTGAAAACACATTGGTAAAACACATCAAACATGTACAATCCTAAGGCTGTGTAAGACAATATTCACTAGATTCCCACTTGGATTTTACTCCAGCTGTGCCTACTTTTATTGGATGATTAGATGCTTGACCCCATTGGCTCCCCTCCATGACACTCACTTCTTGGGGCAGCCAAGCATCAATACCCATGAATCTCCCATGGCATACTTTTCATCTCTACTAAAATTCACAAAAATGTGGGACGGCTTTAGAATGACTGTTCCTGCACTAGTAAATAGATTAAGGATTTTGGCCTTGCTACAACAAAGGGTTTTAGTACAGGCATTTCGTTTGTGGGGGATCATCCATTCGGCAAGAGACCATTGCTGTCTTTCTTGTCGGAACAATCCTCGTGATACTTGAACTTTCCTCAAGTACCCACATTTATATCCCGGTTGGAAGTCACTTGGCTTTAGCATGTTACCGGTTGGGTCGTTCCCTGGGGTGATTACTTTTTCCCACTAGGCAGCCCACTCTATGGATAAAAAAAATAAAAATGGGTCTAGCTTTTTGGTCACTCAGTTAAGGGGAGAGAATATGCCTACCATTCATCAAGCACGAAAGACATGGTGTTCTTTAACCTTTTAATTAAGCTAGATGCCTATCTTAACAAAAGGAAAGCATTAAATAACTCCAACCCCTACATAAATCATCAGTAGTTTCATAAGACTTTCTTGACTAGCATATAAAAGTACCTGCAAGAAGAAAATACAAATTAGTTCTCGGATTTTGAATTTTTTTCAAATTTACACAGATGCGCTAAAACAGTCATTCAATGTACTAAAATAGATACCATATGTGCTAAAAGAACTCATGTATGTGCTGAAATAACTCATGTATGCGTTAAAAGAGGTAACAAATGCGTTAAAATAAATGATGAATGGGTTGAAAAACCCCCTGAATGCACTAAAAGAGTTGATGGATGTGCTGAAAGATTGATCGTATGCTCCGAAATAGACCTTAGATGCACTGAAAGATTGGTCAGATGCATCAAAACTTAAGTCGTATGTGCTGAAATACTTGTCGGATGTGCTAAAAGATTTCACGGTTTTGCTAAAACGTCACGTCTAACCTGTTTAAATGCACTTTTCCAGAAAATTGTAAGAGATGGGGTCTGGCCACACGGTGGGAACCATTTTATGTGTGTGAAATGTGGGAATTGTTAGTAAATCAAAACAAACCTTAATGAAACAGATTATATCAAAGTTTTGAATAAAATAAACTACTCTATTTTGTAGTTAAACAATTTTTTTAAGAATGTCTCATTGTCCTCTATTCTCAAGGATTTATTAAACCATTTGGCCCTCAGATTTCTATGTGCATTATGGTTGTTAAAATGATAACTTGAGAAATGAGATAATATTCAACATGCAAGCCAATTAAGTTCCTACATGAAACTATATGATGAAAATGATAATGGATATTATGATGAATGGATATTGATGTTAGATTATACAATGCAAATGCTATGATATGAAGCTAGGATGATTCTGCATATGCTCAAATGCTAACTATGAATATACTAATCTAAAATGCAACTATAAAGCAAAGTGTGGTATAAAATGCAACTATAAAGAAAAGTGTGATTATGAGATGTAACTATGAAACAAAACATGATATGAAGTGTAACTATAAGACTCCAAAATGCTCCAATGCTCAAACAATATTCTTGCATGATAATTCTACTCAAATGTGGATGTAAAATAAAATGCCAAAGGGTTGTATTTATAGGCTTTTCCAAGCATCTTGTGATGTGGCAACGATCGACGGTCTAGATTCAAACAAGAGGGATGAACGGTGGAGATGGAGAGAATGAAGAAGAATGTTCCCTTGACCAAAGACAACATGCCAAATGGATGGAGGAATCAAGTGTGTGAGAAAAAGACCATGTGTTTGAAAGTTTGTTGAAGAAGTGTGTGAGGAATAAGCCATGTGTTTGAAAATCTGTTGAAGATAATTCTAATTAAAAATTAGAATTATTTAATTTCATGTGACCTTGGTGAGGTGGCATGAGAAAGTTGTAGACATGTGCTTGAATTCCTAATCTGAGATTAGTGAAACTTAATTAAATAAAACAAGCTTATGATTTTTTTTTTATTTAATTAAATTAGAAGAATATGATTTTAGATTTGGAGAATAAAAGGATATGAACTATATAAATAAATTGCGAATTTATTTATACATAAATGGAATATCAATTAAATAGCTAGTATTTAATTAATTAAATGTCTTGACCGATTTTAGGTGTATACAATTATGATTTGAAAAGAAAGCACTCTATACCTCATAAAGGGATGCCTTGTACAAATTTATTGGTCTTCTCTTTTGAATATTTCTTGTTCAACAGTTTGAATTTCAATTTCCATCCTTTGTAATTGCTGCACTTATAAGTTTATTGTGAAATAAGACATCCTGTTAGATAATGAATTTACTTGGACACCCAAGTATGCATTTTAAACTTGAAAATGCTTCACATGACATAAAGCCCAAACATGTTCTAACATTGTTGAGATCCTATGACCTTAGAAGACAATGTCATCAAGATAAATCAAACATGCAGACTATTCACAACTGTTAGCCCTCATATGCATTATCTTCAAACCATGATTGCCACTGTTGCACTTATTCATTAATAACATCAACTGTCATGATTTTCTGCTTCCATTCAAATCAAGAGTTTCTGTATTCTTTTCTTGGAACACAGGCTTCCTATGCACAGTCAAAATCTTCTCCTTGTTAACCTTCAAATTTTTGCATCCTGGGACAACACCTAGATATGATGACTTGGTCATGTACTTCATTCATCATCCATGACTGCTCCATGAAAGTTCATTGTTGCATTAAGTGTGTTGATATTGTGAAGTGATTTGCTTCCATGTTGTTCATTGTATGGTTCCTTTGGCTCATGTATACTTGTTGGGTCTTTTACCATTTTCTTTTCTTCACTTTGTCATTGACTCTTGGTACACAAGGTTGTTATTTCTCATTGATTCTTGCTATCCCTTTAATGTAGGTTGTTGCTGATGTACCACTATGAAATGTAGCATGTATTCCCTTTCTTTGATTGCCCCAATCCTCATGTTTTCCACAACATTTCAGTCCTTTTGATCATGTGCAACAAATACACACTGTCTCCTCACTTTAATTGTAGTGGGCAGACACATGTCACCTATGTTGGTGACCTGAAAGTTCACCATCCTATGTGATGGGTGGCTGTCCAATAGGGTTAAGGTGAGAGGGACTTGACAGTACCTTGGATTGTTACTTCTTTCTGCCCCATATACCTCATGATGGCTTCAAGCATGCCTTGATTTCTCCTTCATGAGTTCTTTTAATAGAATGGTTCTTGGATCCACTTAAGATGATTGAAAGACATGTGCAACAAAATGTACCTTCCTTTTGACATGATGGCAGCCATATAACTGATTCATTATGAAGTATGAATTTCATGACAACTCACATTATGTGTTGCATCTTTTAAATCTAATGATGAAAGTTGATCAAATGGTGTGATTCCATATTGATTTAATACATTAATAGCACGTCCATCATTGATTTGATCAAGTTGCTCAATTTCCTATCCCTCTTAAACATCAGAGGGCATAATGCTGAGCTCTACCCTTGTGGGAGCCATATTTACCCCACATGCTGTAATTAGCTGAATCAAAACAATAATAAGACTTGTCCTAAATCTGCACAAAGAACAAATAGTTATATAAACAAAGCATATCATAGGTGTGTTTTTTCACTCCTTTCTTCTTTTCAGGGACACTTATGGTATGTTGCTATTTTAATGCTTATAGAAATTTGATCACATGTTTATGGATGTTTTGCATATAATTTTGATCAGAGATCTTTCATTTCTCTAACATCACTATTTTAATCCAATGCAAGAAACCTAGGAGCAACAAGGAGGGTGTCAAATGGAAGTAGATCTACAACAGAGTAGGATCAAGATGATGCAAGGCCAAGTCAACGAGATTCATCATTCCACCAGGCAATGACGGGCCCCTTTTCATGTTATATGCAATTTAATTTTTTTATCCATATGCGTATGATTTCTTCTTTACTAGCATTAGGATAGCTAGTCCCTTAGCTTGTGAGGGACATTTATACTCATGATTATCAATAAAGATTCCATTTTCAATACATATGGTTCTCTTTCTCATTTATCTGTAATTGCAACATTGGAATAAAATGGAATCTATTTTTGACAATCCTTTCATGCATATTGATGAACTTAGCAGAATATAATGCATCTTTTTAATGTTCAAACGAAAACACAAAAGAATAACACTAAGTTACATGATTTTAGCAGAAAGCTAAAAAATAGGCAACATTTTTGGAGACATTTGCTATATGTTTGCCTATAAAACATCTTGACCAGTTGCCTAAAGCTTATCCATTGGGCATTGAGTTTTCTAAAGGCTGACACCACTTGAAAACAACATTGTATGTTGTTGTAACTCACTAAACCAACAAGAGACACTTTGAAAACTTATTGAAAACCCAACACTACATAATGAAAACTACCTAACTATGCAAAAAAACACTTAAGGAAAACTGAAAAGCATTTAACTAATGTGCATCAACACTTAGAGGAAACAAAACCTACTCTAATTTGTACAAGGTAGTTTTTAGATCATACCTCAAAATAGAGTTTGAGGTGTATCCCATTGACTGGGATAGGCAGAGCTTTTCCATCGATTGATGACAACTGAAAAGTATTGTGCTCCTTGCATTCAATAATGACAAACGGGCCACTCCACATGCTATCAAATTTAGTGTGCTTTCCAGGCCTTCTCTTTAATTCATCCCATTTAATGACAACATCTCCTTCTCTCAACACCCTGAGTGTTGCTATTTTATCAAACACCTTCTTTGTTTGGAGTTGATGCAGCTCCATTGTTTTCATGGCTCTATCTCTTGTTTCATCTAGCTCCATGAGCTATGCATACCCGACAACCATTGGATCTTCCTCCTCAAACATTTCAAGATGGTTCATTATGTCAAGAGCTGGAAGCTCAACAGATAAAGGCAACCTTGCCTCTTTACCATATAACAACATATAAGGGGAATTTCCAATGGATTTCTTTGGAGTTATTCTATTTTCCCACAAGGCAGATTTTAACTTGTTGTGCCAAGTTCTCTGGTTATCCTCCAAAATCCTTTTGATGATTTAGATTAGGTTCTTATTGGTTGATTCAGCCAAACCATTACCTTGAGGGTAATAATTTGATGAGGTATTCAAATGAATACCATTCTTTATAGCCCAATCACTTACCCTTAATCCAAAAAATTCCAAAGAATTATCAGAAATGATTGATTCAGGTACCCCAAATCTGGTTACTAGATCATCATAAAAGTTTAAAATAGTACTTTCGTTGGCTTCTTTCAAAGCCACTGCTTCAGTCCATCTTGTGAAGTAATCAGTTGTAGTAAGTACCCACCTGTGGCTTGCACTTGAAGGTGGGTTAATGGAACCTATAAAATCAATGCTCCATCTCATGAAGGGTTGTTCTACTTGAATGGACTGCAATGGTAAAGCTGGCAGCCTCTCTTTTCCTACAAAAATGGCACATTTTACACAATTTCTGGCCCAAGCATGGGAATCTTTAAACAATCTTGGCCAATAATATACAGCTCTCATTATTTTCCATGCAGTTGTTCTTGGGGAAAAATGACCCCCAGTAGTTCCATCATGGAACTCATGAAGTACTTTGTCAACTTGATGTTGATCAATACATTTTAAAAGGACACCATTAAGATCCTTTCTGAAAAGAATAATACCAACCAACACATAAGGAATGGACTGCAATCTGAAATACTTTCATTTGGATTTATCTAAACCTGGTGGAAACTCACCAATTTTCAAAAAGTGAGTCATATCTTGCACCCAACCTACATTTGTTGTTGGTGCATCAACTGTAAGCTTATTATCAACAACCAAAACCACCTCTGTTTCTACATTTTCTTCATTTTTAGTTTTTGTAGCTAGTTGTTCACACAACCCTTTACCTCTTACAAGCTTTGTTACCTTGATGTCAATGTCATACTCCATAAATTTTGTAATCCATCTAGCCCTCTTTTCATTCAGGTCCCTACTTAACAAGAACTCCTTCACGCTAGGGTGAGCAACCATAAAATGTACTTTGTTGTTAGAAATTAGAGGTTTAAACCTTTTCAAGCTTCTGATGGAAGCAAGCACATATTTCTCTACAAAAGTATATCTTTGTTCATACTCTTCTAAACATTGACTAAATAAAGCAATTGGTTGCTCTAAGCCAACATCATTCTGATGTACCAACATTGCAAAAATGATATCAATGCTACCAAAAGCATACACAATGAAATATTTTGAGAAGTTTGGGTTTACCAAAGTAGGAGCTATTGATAAGGACTTCTTTATTGTTAGAAAACCAAGAATCTGTTGCTAGACTAAAATACT
This sequence comes from Sequoia sempervirens, assembly GCA_007258455.2. Taxonomy (NCBI): domain Eukaryota; kingdom Viridiplantae; phylum Streptophyta; class Pinopsida; order Cupressales; family Cupressaceae; genus Sequoia; species Sequoia sempervirens. The sequence goes on along the minus strand of VDFB02000003.1, from coordinate 122,367,701 downwards.
TCCACACAAGAGAGATAATGGCGAGAATGCTTGCTATCAATATGAAAGATTGATTCACGATTTAATTGATACAAATGTACAAGATGAGGCTTGCTTATAAAAGCAAGATGCAACAACCAAATCTTATCTTGAGCAACAAGATAGCTCGATAAGATAAAGATAAGATCCTATAACTTAGGAATTAAAGATTGCCTAAGTAAACTTATGAAGATGTAATTAAATAGTTAATTACACCAACACCACCCCATAAGTGCAACTTAGGGAGAAGATTATAATGCAAACTACTATGGGTCCCGACAACTAGACCATGTTAGGTACCCATTTATAGATGCAAATGAAATGTAATCTCTTATAAACCAGAGAAAAGGGGAAAACCCAGTGGGAAGAAAACCCCTCTCCAAAAGAGAGAAAACAAAATACAAGCATGATGAATGTAAACATAATGTATGGAGGACTCAATGATACCCCCCAAGGACTACATCCATCATGAATATACAATAAATGACCCCCCCATAAGAGGGAAGTAAAGAGATAAGATATCCCCCCCATGATGTATGATCTCCTGCAAGTATGGTTAATGTCTGAAGACAAAACAAAATCCAATGCCTACAAACAATGTTTCTCCCCTTAGGAAGAAGATACACCAAGTACAATTGCAAGAATGATTCCCATTCTGGATAGGAAGTAGGAAGAGGAATCCATATGTATGAAGATTGTGTCTCTGAAATCTACTCATGTGTTGCCAAGTTCTTGGATGATGAAGATGATGCCACAATCCAATCAGGTACATGCCAAATCACAACAAACTGTGAAAAACTAGGAACAAGTGGAAACTGATCTTGAACAAAATCCATAGAAAAACATGAAGTGATAATAGTGGACCCATGAATATCATCAAATAGGAGAGATAGACTCTCAAATTGGTCCTCCAAATCTGAAATGTGAGACTCCACAAACAAAGAAGCAATGTCTGTCAAATAGGAATCCCAATCAGGAAGACTATCAGGTACATGTTGCAATGAATCAATGGTAGTACTCAATGACTCAACAACAGAAGATGAAGAATCTGGAACCTCTGAAGCATCTGCAATCTCGTTCAAAGGATCACAAGCATGGGTTATCAACTTTGAAGAATGAACAAGCACATTTGAGTTGGAAAGAGGAGCTTCAAGAGATGGAGAAGAATCACGGTCTCCATATACCTCTCTAATGTGAGTCCAAAGAGTATGAGGACATTCGAAGTGAATAAGTGTCTCCAAAATGTCATCATTTACATTTTCAAAAATAAATCTAAAGACTCTAGCCCTAAAGCCTTTCCAAATGCAATACTCAACACCTGTGCTAGGACAAGGAACTTTATTAAACAAATAGGGAAATATATTTCTCTCACCAAGATGAGTGAGAATTAAATTACTCCATTGCCTATAGTTCCCATTCTCCAAAGTAATTAAGTCACCCATTTACAAACATATGAGCTCCGAAAGCCAAAAAAGAGATCTGTCTTCAACCTAGAAAATATGGCACAAAACTACAAAATCCCTACAAAATATCTACACCACAGAAAAGTTGACTCTTCCAGCTTTCCGACGATATCTCGTTTCTCAAAAATCGCCTTCATATGCAAAAGTTATGATAAAATGAAAAAAGGCCTATAAATAGGCACTTGGGGGCAAAATCACTGCACTGGCAGACTAAGTAGGAGCAATTTTCGGGCACCCAGGCACTGGAACAAGGTCATCCATATGACCGACAGCGTAAATATTGGAAAAACAAACCGTGGGCTAATCAAAATACAATGGTCGGATTACAAAGTTTGAACAACAATAAATAAATACTGCTAACACCGACCAAATTTTGCAAATGATTTTGATTAATAAAAATCACTGCAATTACCATTCATACCCACCGAAAAAAGGTAGTACGCAGATGCTGAAAGGAATATTCGTTCCACTATGATGTTGCTGATGTACCAGGACAACTTAAGGAACTCGTACAAGGCAAATGAATGTTGTATGAACTTTTACCCACAACGCCGATGGAAGGATGGAATACACCGACAACATATGCCGATCAATGCTATGGTTGGTGATAAATGGAAAGTTACCACATAATGAATGCTGATGATAGATCTCCAACAGTACCCTTTTGACACCGATGTACCAATAAAGGGTCATGGAAATGAGTGATTAACAGCTAGACGCCCACGGTACAAACAAATAAAGAGCTCTGGTCGACGACTCGGTACCCACTTACAAATAGTACCCTATACAATGCCGATGTGGCCTCCAGATGACCGGGCGCGAGCAGATCTCAGAGGATGGAATGCCACCGGAGATAAAGCCCGACGATGAGCGATTCAAAAAAAGACCATACCCATGATGTGACGGAATGACCGAACCGTCGATTTGGATCTGACCACCATGAGCAGATTTGATTGCGTACCACAACAAGCCAGGGTTTTGATGTGACCAGGAACTAGAGAAAAGCCCGACAACAAAGGTACTGTGAAGATGCCGTGGTACGCAAAGAATATTCTCTGCAGAATATGCCGCCTAAATTCCACAAAATATAGCCCAATAATATTTTTGCAAAACACAAAATAAATTTGCCCCAAATTTACAGACAGATCGCAGAAAATATTTTTGGAAAATATTTTTTTGCAAAAATTGAGAAAATCGTATCGCACAGGTGCTGTTCCAGCAAATTTTTTTTGCCTCAAAAACAACTTTACCCAAAATGGATGAATTTACAGTCAAAATTCATCTGCGAAGCCTTCTGATCTCAACCGTGAGGTTATTGAAACCCCAATCTGCACCTAGCAAAAATATTCAAGCCAAAAATAAAACCCTCAGATATGAGAAGGAGTCCGCAAACCTGGAAGCTCTGATACCATGTTAGAAAACCAGGAATCTGTTGCTAGACTAAAATACTTCCACACAAGAGAGATAATGGCGAGAATGCTTGCTATCAATATGCAAGATTGATTCACGATTTAATTGATACAAATGTACAAGATGAGGCTTGCTTATAAAAGCAAGATGCAACAACCAAATCTTATCTTGAGCAACAAGATAGCTCGATAAGATAAAGATAAGATCCTATAACTTAGGAATTAAAGATTGCCTAAGTAAACTTATGAAGATGTAATTAAATAGTTAATTACACCAATATTTATGACTTCAAAACTGTGCTTGGCCTCTTTGGTCTAGCTGAAACTGGAATTCTTTTCTAACATGGAAGTTAGTGGTTTCAAAAGATTTGCAATATCAGGAATAAATCTTCTAACAAAGTTAATTCTGCCAAGAAAAATTTGCAGCCCCTTTTTATGGTTGGGTAAAGGCAAATCCAAAATGGCACTTACTCTTTTTGGATCAATGGTGATCCCTTGTTTTGACACAATATGTCCTAAAAGTTTGCCTTCATGGACAAAAAAGATACATTTATTGGGGTTGAAGGATATACCACAGTACCTACACCCCTCAAATACTTGCTTTAGATGTGCGAGGTGTTCATCAACCTTCTTTGAAAAAATTGTTACATCATCAAGGTAAATAAGTACAAGTTTGTGAATTAGACCTTGAAATGCCATGTCCATTGCCCTCTGAAATGTGGCACTAGCATTGGACAGGCCAAATGGCATCCTTTTGTAAGCCATGGTGCCCCATTTTGTGGTGAAGGCAATCTTGTACTGATCTTCCTCTTTGACTAAGACTTGATTATAACCTGAATAACCATCAAGTAATGAGAATCTTTCTGGACCAGCTACAATTTGTAGAATTTGCTCCATTGAGGGCAACGTATAATGATCATTTAATGAGGCTCTATTGAGGTCCCTAAAATTAACACACAACCTAATCTCACCATTTTTCTTTCTAACCAGGACAAAGTTAGAGACCCATGAGGTATGTTTAGTTGGAAAATTGACGTCTCCCTCAATCAGTTTGGTCAACTCTTTGACCATAAGAGACTCAATTTTGGGGTTTAAAGGCCTCTGTTTTTGCCTAACAGGTTTTGAGTTTGGTTCAAGCTCTATGGTATGTTGGATATTTGGGGATCAAAACCCTTTAAATCAGAATATTCCCATGCAAATACATCTTGAAACTCTTGACAAAGAGCAATGAAAGCTTGCCTATCTACATGTGAACATATTTTACCAACATTAAGGAGCCTACCTTTGAAAATTTCAAGCTCCTCGTAATGTTCTTCTTTGAACTACATGTTGGTCTTACTCTTTTTCAGCTGGTCATCAATGCTGAAAATGGATTCCAAGGTGACTAATCCCTTGTGTAGATAGTTAGACCTCAATTGGATGATTTGATCATCATATTGCTGTTTGATCTTGTCTTGGTTCACTGCTGCAAATTCATCTTCTTGAAGCATAAATCTCAAGACTTGTTCATCACTCTCAAAGACTTGCCAATGAATGTTATTGTCCAGAATAGAAGGTCTGATAACTATTTTAACATATGGCTACAACTTTTCTTTCCTAATTTCACTCATAATATCAACCTGAGCACCTATTTCAACCAACCTATCAACATGTCTATGTTGATCCCTAGGAATAGAAACTAGATTGAAAGCACCAAACTCCTCTATCATATCCCGCACCCTATGTTTGTAGGATTTTAAGATATCATTTTTAGTAACATGCAGACCTCTCACCTGATTGACGATCAATTCACTGTCACCATAAAATTGCAAGCATCCAATCCCTCTCTTTCTTTCCCATTCCAAGCCTTGAATTAGACCTTCGTATTCAACAGTGTTGTTAGTACAAGAGAAATAAAATCTAAAGGATGAGTAATATTTGTCACCTTGTGGGGACACAAGCATTGCACCCCCACCAACACTGTTCTTGCTTTGAGAACCGTCAAAGAATATCTTCCACACTTCACCTTGCTGTTCTAATTATTGTTCCACCTCCTTTTCGAGGTTTGGGATCATTGAATTAGGTTCATGCAACACATAGACACCCAAACCAGTCTCCTCAATGTTATCATTTGGGATGTCAATGATATTTTCTGCTGCCCACTCATTTAAAAGCGTGGTTGGTATGATTTTTGCTTACAGTTCTTGGGCAACAACAAGTTCATTATCATAAAAAACAACACAATTAGCATTAACAACACTTGGGACATATGGTTCAATGTGATCTTTAGCAAGTAACTCATATTTAATGACCACTTTAGTGACATATCTCATTCTGAATACCATGTGAGATGTCCAAGCTGATGAAAAATAACCTCCTATCTTGGCAATGAAGTCTCTTGACAAACATAAAGCGAAATGAGGTGGTAAGTCAATGACTGAAATGTCTTAGGGAATGGAAAAATTGGGGCAGTCATGTAAGGTAAGGCTTAAACCTTTGATAACACCTACGATGTTAATGGCTATCCCATCAAGTTGGACAACTCCTTTCTCAAGAGGCTGATATTTCAGTCCTAACTTATCAACAATTTGTTTGGGCATGACATAACTACTTTCCCCTAAATCTACCATGCATTTGTGAACTAACTTATCTCGTATTATCAAGGACACATAAAATGGGGGTGGTTTGACATCCTTACTTGGCTGTTTACTGCTGTCTTGAAGTGCATTTGTCAAGACATCCTTGACTTTACCTATTGGCGCATCATTTGAAACACCTAAATCAACTAAGGCAGATTGCAACAAGTCCTTTTGAAGGGATAAACAAAGAATCCCACATTGACATTCACATTCGTCTTTTTCACGGATTCAATGATGTTGAAGGGTCTGGCAGCGTTTACCTTTTGATGGGTCCTTGCAATAGCAGGGTTTGTCTGCAAGTGAGCTGGTTGGGGTTGGTTCCCAAGCTGTCCACCATTGATGCCTTGTGAATTTCTTTGCAAGATGTGTGTTACTTGAGGATTGGAAGTTCTAGCAACTTCTTTGTCTTTATTTTTTGCTGGTCCAATCTTGAAAGCTGTCTTTTTGGCTCGGGTGTTGTCTGCTATTGGAGAGCTATTATTGTTTACTCCACAAAACTCCTCTCCTTGCCAATTCAGGAGGGTTGTGTCACTTGCAGGGAGCTCCTACTATTGGGAATATTCACCATTAGACATGTCTTGCACACCCAAAAAATTTTGAACCATCAATGCTTGATTGATGACACCCTTTAAGCATGTAGTTTGGTTATGGGCCTGGTTGCAAGGATAACACCACTCATATTTTGTTGCAAGGTTGTTTTGAATAGGTACCATATCTTTGGCTGCATTGATTGGAACTAGATTGTATGGTTGAAAAGGCCTTGAATTTAGATTTTGTCTTGCACCTTGAAAGTTTCCTTGATATGGATGCTTGTTAGATTGAAATGGTTGACCTTGACCTTGATTTTGAGGCTGCCAAGGCTTGAAACCTTGGAACTGTTGCCTTTTAATGCTTACAAGCTCATTTCCAAAGGTCTAAAGCAGACTCTCAATCTTTTGTTGGCTGATTTTTATCTCTTGTAACTCTTGGGATGGTCCTTGGACAACAACTTATGGGCTAACAACAGCTGGTAAAGGGGCTACTTGAGGTGTTGGAAAAGCTATAGGAGGCTATATATCAGGAAAAAAAGGCATAGGAGGCCTAGGGGAAATTCTTCCATCTTGTATGAGGTTGTTTTCATCCCTTATAGCTATATCATAAGCTATTGGCAAGGTATTTCCAGCCATAGACTGTATCAAAACAACAAATTCACTATTTAAGGCTCTCAAAAAATAGAGAAATGCATTCTTAGCTGGAGGCCTTGTGGGCTATGGAATCCTATCCCACCTTCTTTGAAAACGAAAATTGAAGTCCATCATCTATTCATGAGGACCCTTTTAATGTGGGTCAGCTGCTCCACTAATGACAAGTTGTCATACTTGTCCTCAAATTGCTTGCATAATACCTCTCCTAACTCATCCCACATTCTGATGGAATTAACTGCTAAACTCTTGAACCATTGGAGTGCTTTCCCTCTAAATGATGCTGCTAGTAGCCTCAAAGAAATGTTCTCTTGAGTGATATGATGCACTGAACACATATTTGATATGTCCTTAATGTGTTCAACTGGTGTAGTATGATCTTCTGTTGAAAAATATGGCACACTTTTAAGGGAAACCATGGGAATGTCATCATGTTGAGCCAATTGCAGTGGGCTGCCTCCATTAAAAGTAACAAAAACTTGATTCCTTGGAACAATCATATTTGGCACCAAGGTTTGCTGCCTTATAGGACTTGAAACTCTCACTGCAAGTGGAGTTGAAGCTATCTTTCTTGATGAAACAACAACTTTCTTTGTTGGCCTGCCTCTCCTTCGGGGTGGTGAAAGTTGCAAATAATCGAATGGGACAAAGTTTCCACTTGTCTGAATCTTTTTCATATGCTGCTACAACACTGGTCTACTGTTAAATTCCACATTCAGAGTCGCCAGATATGCTTATGTGACCTCCTAAAGGCTGAAAAATTGTTGGATGCATATCAAAACCAACAAACAGATGTATTTTTCTAATCTAAACTAATTAGAAGGGTCCCACCAGGCATGCCAAAACCATTAGTGATCCAAATTTGCACCCCCAATGCCAAGCTATGAAAGAACTTAGTAGGCTTGGATGTAACATGGGACTACTTTCAACTTGTGGGTGTCCTATTTGAAAGAAGACCTCCAAATTATGGGCTGGCTCCCCTTTTGATGCCACCTAACTAATGATTTCTAAGGAAAAGGGTGAGAGATGCATAAAACATGAACATTAACTGAAACTACCTAAGGTGATACACCAAAAACTAACTAAGACTTGATAACAACCTATCACATTCAAAACAATATCATAAAACCTTTTTTACACAACTCATTTTCACATGCATTTCACATAAGTAATTTATAAGGAGGTTTCTAAACAAGACTCTTAGAAGGAAAACAAAAATCTCACAACTAACAACACTGTTAACTAACCCAACTTATAACCTGTAACAATGCATTTTTTGCTAAATAGATGCCTAACATGAGACAAGTTTACAAGGAAAGATAAATTTCACAAAACAAACTGATCAATCACTAACAACATACTATAAAATATGAAATGAGAAGGTAAAATGCTCTATTTTATTGATTCAAAGTACTCACTGTATCACAAGTCCATCTGAGTTACAATACTGCTCCTGCTGAAAAGATAACCCACAAAACCAAGCTATCACTCTGCTAGAAAGAAAAAACTAACTCCAAAACACTGTTTGAAGCTACTTAAGCAAAAAACAACCAACTCCTCTCACACATGTCCATCTAGAAGGTTATGGTTGGATGCAACATTGAGGCCAAAAAAGAACCTTCTAAAATCACTCCAAAAATTCATCCAAATGGTCCAAGGTAAAGCCAAGACCATAGTCACACTGAAGGTGTGACAAAATAGCCTCCAAAATAGTCAAAACAAGCTCACACACTCTTTTCATGTCTGCCAAACATCATTTTGTCTCACACACATGTGTTCAACACATTTGACCCACACCTTTGTTGTTGTCCCTCTAATATGCATTCAAAATAATAACTTGATTAAGTGATTCATAATACACCACTTAATCAAACTATTTTACATTTTTAAAACAGAATGCAAAAGGGGCCCACCAGCTCCTTGAATTACATTACATTTGCATTATAAATGACATTAAAGTAATTTGCAAATCACTTAAATGATGTTTTTATAATTTGAAATAAAATGCAAAATATAATGATATATCTAAATGCTTCCAAAAGCATTAAGAAAAATCAAATCCTTCCAAGGAATTTGATCAATTTTTTTTACCTTCATTCTGCACTTCAAGGCCAAAAGACATGACTATGACTTAGTCAACCACTTTGATTTTCAAAGGAAAATAAAAGGCCCCAATAATTCAGCCTATGTGAGCTCCACAATCCTTGGAAGGCACATTTTGACAACTTCAAGGCACCATATGATCAAAGGTCAAAGGCATAACATGTTTCAAATTTGGAGGAATTAGCATTTTTTTTTTAACAAGACATAAATGTTCAACATGAAAAATAAGGCAAAATTTGCCTAAGTCCTAATACTCACCGTCGGCTCTCGTAACACATTAATATGCATTTTATTTTTTTAAAAAGAATGGGAAAAAATTCCATCAGCCTCCAAAGGGTTCAAACCCTAAACAACAAAACATGGCGAAAATGTGAAAAAGCATTCATTTTGTGTCGAGCTTTTGGAAGAAGCTTTTGCTGCCATGAGGGTTTGATTGCTTGCACACAAAACATGATGTCGACTAGTTTTTTGGGGCCAAACTTAGATGAAAATCATAGAAAAACAATAGGTAATGCATTTTTTTGGACAAACATCTGTGTTTCATCACTTTTTGAAGGCCATTTGTGGGCAAAAAGCCATGGCCATAAGCATATTTTTAACCATTTTGTTCCACTTTTCTTTTATGTGATTATTCATCTTGTTTCAGCCACCATTGGTTTTCCCTCTGAAGATTAAAGGAAGCTTTATGTAGAAAGAAAAAGCTTGTATATTGAAAAAAAAATGAGCAAAAAGCTCAGGTAAGCCTCCATTCCACCCAAGTCTCTCTGATTTTTTGAGCAAAAGAGATCATTTCAAGCCTCCAATCTGGAAATAAAGCAACAATTATTTCTATTCTTCTGCATTTGAAGTTAAATGAAGAAACCCCAATCTATTCATTGTTTTTGTGAAGAAAATTTGTTCCTTTGGCTGCGACCATGAAGAATGAAGTAGGGTTTCATTGAATTTTGATTTGCTTTTAAAAAACCTCATGATATCCTTTTGAATGGCTCTGTATTTGTAATCCATAATAACCCAGATCTTTTCTGTTGTTTTGTAAGGAAAATAATGCTATTCTGGCCGTGGCCATGAGAATGAAACAGGGTTTTAAAAATAGCATTTTGTGCCTTCTATAGAATAAAAATTTACATTATTTGGTTCAATGATCATTGTATTTGTGCAATTTCCAGCCAAACCCCAAGTGGGTTTCTTGAACTTGAAGAAAAAGAAACTTGTTGGCCGCGGCCATGGAAGAAAACCTGGTTTCTTAAAATGCATTTTTTGTATTTTGCAATCTTTTGAAAAAAAACCGAGCTGGGTTTCTGCCTTTGTAAAAGGAATTTCTTTTACAAACATTTGTTGCCTTTCTTCACAATATTCATGATATATTTAAAAAATCTTCTATATTTGCAAATTTTTGCTTAACCCCAAGTGGGTTTCTTTCAATTCCTCTTTGTATTTGTAGATTTTTGAAACCCAAATGGGTTTTGTGTTTTTGAAAAATAGAAACCCAGATTTGGCCCACGACTGTTGAGAAATACTTGATTTGAAATGACATTTTCTATAGTTGCAATCTTTTGTAAAAACCCCAAGTGGGTTCTAGATTTGGTGAAGAATACTACTTTTTAGGCTATGGCCATGAGACTCATAATGCATTTTACTCCTTGTATTTCACTTCTCAGTCTTGTTTGTACAGAAATAATCAAAATGCTTTTGATTTTCTTGTATATTTCGCTGCTGTTATCTTTAACCAGTATTTCATTGAAAAGAACTGGTTCACCATTGTTCTTCACACACATGTGTAGCAATGAGACAAAGTTTGCAAAAATGAGATTTTATGATGCTAATAACTTTATGAGGCATATATGTTGGAACAACATGAACCTCATCTATTAGAAGAAAAACCCATTCCCTGAATATATTCATGATAAGGAAAAACCTGACTTTGTCACTGTGAGTTTACCTATCTCCATGTTGAGACCATTATAATAATCTTTATTAATAACTAAGAAAGACTTATCCCATGTTCAAACTCACCTTTCTTTTCAATGTTACAGATTGCCGATCCATCCTAGCAATCAAAATGTGATTGCATGACCACAAAATTCTAGCATATGTTTCCATTGTCTTGTACAAAAGGAATTATGCATTTCCATCTCTTAGCATCTTTCCAAGCTATGGTTCCTTTACATGTATACTTTCTGTATCATCTCTTCTTGTACTCGGCTTGGGATAAAGCTCCACATTCTAGGTCTGCTCCCCCCTTACTCTATGCTCTACCCCTTTGTCTCATTTATGGATGAAATCAAGTTTGATATGGCACCAATATTTGAGAGGCAAAGCACAACCACATGTGAACTATCCACATCTAAGCAATGCATACCCAAATATGAGATTTGAGCTAATTATTTATGTGATATGAGAAGCTCCTCTTCACTTTGATTTCTCCTTAGTTGTCATGGAGTTGACATGGATACATGCTTTCATAGTGATGAAATCCATTTCAATCTTCTACCATTAGTATCTTTTAACTTCAAAGGTAAAGTAGACTCAAATGAAGATGCTCTTAGTCTCTCTTCTAACTTAGCAATGTACACATCTTTTGATTCCAAATTTCTTTTTAATTCATTCAAGTTGTAAATAAGCTTAAGATTCTCATCTATTAGTCCCTTACAATCTCTTTCAAGCTCATTACATGAGGGCTATGCATGATAGTATTCTATGTCATTATCCTACGAACACTGTCATTTGTTCAATCATGCTTTTCACTGTGTTGCATTATAGATGTTCTATTTATTCAAATATCAATGAGTGGTTATTATGATTTGAAAATAAAGCACTCTGTACCTCATAAAGGGCTACCTTGTACAGATTTACTAGTCTTCTCTTTTGAATATTTCTTGTTCAGCTGTCTGAATTTCACTTTCCATCCTTTGTAACTGTTGCACTTATAAGTTTATTGTGAAATAAGACATTGTGTTAGATAATGAATTTACTTGGACACCCAAGTATGTATTTTAAACCTGAAAATGCTTCACATGACATCAGTCCCAAATATGTTCTAACATTGCTGAGATCCTATGACCTTAGAAGAAAATGGCATCAATATAAACCAAACATGCAAATCCCATACTATTCACAATTGTTAGCCATTATATGCATTATCTTCAAACTATGATTTCCACTGCTGCACTTATTCATTAATAACATCAATTGTCATGATTTTTTGCTTCCATTCAAATCAAGAGTTTCTATATTGTCCAGGCTTCCTATCCACAGTCAAAATATGCTCCTTGTTAACCTTCATATTTTTGCATCTTGGGACAACACCTGGATATGATGACTTGGTCATGTACTTCATTCATCATCCATGACTGCTCCATGAAAGTTCATTGTTGCTTGAAGTGTATTGATATTGTGAAGTGATTTGCTTCCATGTTGTTCATTGTATGGTTCCTTTGGCTCATGTAGACTTGTGTCTTTTACCATGTTATTTTCTTCACTTTGTCATTGACTCTTGGTATAGAGGGTTGTTATTGCTCATTGATTCTTGTTGTACCTTTAATGTAGGTTGTTGCTGATGTCCCACTATGAAATGTAGCATGTATTCCCTTTCTTTGAATGCCCCAATCCTCATGTTTTCCACAACATTTCAGTTCTTTTGATCATGTGCAACAAATACACACCATCTCCTCACTTTAATTCTAGTGGGAAGACACATGCCACCTATGTTGGTGACTTGAAAGCTCACCATCCTATGTGATGGGTGACTGTCCAATAGGGTTAAGGTGAGAGGGACTTGACAGTACCTTGGATTGTTACTTCTTGTTGCCCCAATGCCTCATGATGGCTTCAAGCATGCCTTGATTTCTCCTTGATTATTTAAGAGATGCATAATAATTGAACTTGATGCATCTATAATTGAACTTGATGTATCTCTAAAATCACTTCTTTTAATGGAATGGTTCTTGGATCCACTTAAGATGATTGAAAGACATGTGCAACAAAATGTACCTTCCTTTTGACATGATGGCAGCCATATAACCAATTCATTATGAAGTATGAATTTCATGACAACTCACATTATGTGTTGCATCTTTTGAATCTGATAATGAAAGTTGATCAACTGGTGTGATTCCATATTGATTTAATGCATTAATAACATTTCCATTATTGATTTGATCAAGTTGCTCAATTTCCTATCCCTCTTAAACATCAGAGGGCAACATGATGAGTTGTACCCTCGTGGGAGCCACATTTAACCCACATGTTGTAATTAGCTGAAACAAAACAATAATAAGACTTGTCCTAAATCTACACAAAGAACAAATAGTTAGATAAACAAAGCATATCATAGGTGTGTTTGATCACTCCTTTCTTGTTTTCAGGGACACTTATGGTATGCTGCTATTTTAATACTTGTAGACATTTGATCAAACGTTTATGGATGGTTTTCATATTATTTTGATCAGGGATCTTTGATTGCTCTAACAACACTGTTTTAATCCAATATAGGAAACCTAGGAGCAGAAAGGAGGGTCTCAAATGGAAGCAAAGAAACATAGCAGGATTGAGATGATGCAAGGTGAAGTCAACAAGATTCGTCATTCCACCAAGCAATGACAGGCCCCTTTTCATGTTATATGCAATTTAATTTTTTTATCCATATGGGTATGATTTCTTCTTTACTAGCATTAGGATAGCTAGTCCCTTGGCTTGTGAGGGAGATTTATACTCTCAGGATTATCAATAAAGATTACATTTGCAATACATATGGTTCTCTTTCTCATTTGTCTGTAATTGCAACATTGGAATAAAATGCAATCTATTTTTTGACAATCCTTTCATGCATATTGATGAACTTAGCAGAATATAATGTATCTTTTTAATGTTCAAACAAAAACACAAAAGAATAAACACTAAGTTACCTTATTTTAGCTGAAAGCTAAAAATCAGGTAACAATTACATAAGGAGTTTTGTATGAACTCATGCATGCTCTCTTCATCTTGACCTGGGACATCAAAAAGAATTGTAATAGGAGATGAAGTATCATGGATGCCATTATCAAGATTTGAATCATCACTAAACACAACTTGAAACATCAACCAAAGATTTCAAGGTCATCCAAATTTTACTAAAACACATATCCATAATGAAATTTCGCAATGAGGTTCAGACTATTAATCTATAGGTGAAGAAAAATAAGACAACAACCTCGAACAGAGGCTCCTAAGAGTGTCCTATCACAAAAGTTGACCTAGATAACAAGACAAAGTCACTTAAGGGTGTTTGAGTCTTCAACATGGGTTCTAAAAATTTAAAGTTTGCTTGGGTTTTACATTGCTTAAGGATTCTTCTTCTACTTGCAAATAGTTGTAACAGTAAGTAATTTCCTATAATTTTCTTAATTTATGCCAATTTGATGCAAAATACAAATATGCAACAATGTTGAAGATGTTTAAACAAGTTACGAATACAAATTTAAGATCTGAAATGCAATAATTGACTGATTCTGAGATGTAAATACCTAGGAATGATGATTTTTATGCAATTTAAAAAAACAAAAAATGCACTTTCTTTCACTTTTATGAACTATATGCAATATTCCTAAAAACATGCAATTACTGATTCCAAAATAGAGATCTACAAGTACCTACAAAATGAGTAGATTGAGATAGACAACTGTGAAAAGTTTGCTAATGCACCTATACAAGGAAAAAGTCACTTAGGGGTGTGTGAGTCCTTGATAGGAGGTTTGAAAACTAAAAACCTAAATGTTTAAGTTGTTGATTAAGGTTTTTGTTTCTATTTGTAAAGTGGTTTCACAATGGCTGCTTTTCTAGAATTTCTTAATGTAAATGAAATGCAAGTGTATGACAATGTTTGGACAAATCTCACTTTTGAAAGAAATTTTAAATGCAAATCTAATCTAAATAACTGAAATAGACCCTAATGAAAGTGATGATGAAAGATCTGATGCAATATTTTTGGATTTTTTATGAATTTTTATAATGAAAATATGAAACCCTAATTGATAAATGCAAGACAATAGAATGCAAAACCTAGATCTAGGGTGAATGAATGCAATTCTTAAAAGGTTTATTATGTCAAAGTGTTGGGTTCACCAAAATGTAATATAGGAAAAAGGGAACCCTAAATTTTACTATGTGAAACCTAGGGTTAATGAGCTTCCTTTTTCACAATTACATTAGAAGGGAGATCAACAAGATAAATAGATTGACTATCAACCATAAAGGTGAGCCAATGAAACTTGGATATCCTTTCTCAAGGACTTGAAAGTGGATTGGAAATGATATGAAATGAATAACCTAATTGAACTATATGATCTAATATGATAAATGCAATATCCCAGAATCACACATACTAAAACAGTAAACTGCAAACATATCTAAGAAGTACTGGTGATTGTGCACCTATCATAAAAATTTGGACCTGGCATGTAGAGGACACAAATTCTTAGGGGCATATGGGTCCTTGATAGGGTGTCATGAAATTGATTTTACAGTCCTCTGATGTTGGATCTGGGCTTTTGATTCTCGATTGCAGAGTTGTCAAAATATCGTCAGGTAATTCTATACTTGAGTTTTTGTGGCTTGAAAACTTTTAGGGTTTAGAATGTAATGATTGACAATTCCTTCAATCCTTGTTCAATCCTCTCTAAACCTATAACCGCACATTCAAAGAGAGAAAATTTTGGTCCATTTAGGGGCTTGCCTCAGTCAAACCCTGTGTAAGTGTTTCCACTTCCAGAATGTCAATAATAGGAATGATAATTGAAAGGAAGGAATGATGAAATCATAAAGTGCTGCAACTCACCACCCTTCAATGGATTCCTTGAAGGACTGAATTCATGCACATCACCTCAAGGATTTGGATATTGCTTGATTGAATTATTGAACACTTTGGAGACCTACAATAAGGGTTATCCTTCACAAAACATGAACATGAACACACATAAACTTTGACATGATGTTGGATCTTGAATTGCTACAATAATATCTGAAATGTTGCTCTTGACTTGCTCTTGAATGCTCTTGATCATAAGTTCACCAATATATTTTCACTTATATTTCAAATGATGAAAATACTAGGTATTTATATACAATTGTGTTAATTTCCCAAAAATTAGATCCCAAAAGCTGACAATTGAAATTTGAAATTTGAATGTTAAAATGCCAACAACAACATATTAAAAATTGGTCCCCAACAAGATAGGGGCACCCATATACCTACGGGCATATGGGTCCTGGCCCTATCTTTTAGGAATCTTACTGTCAAGATAATTTTTTTTTTTTTTGCATTTATTAAATACTTGCAATCCTTTAGAAAACAGTAAAAATAGGCTTTGAAATGCATAATTCTAGGAAATTAGAGACTTAATTTGTTGAAAGGTGTGCAACCTTGGTCTCCTTGTGTTGTGCAGCGTAGCACTTAGGTTCGTGACATGGCTTAACTTCCTCCCATGGATTCATTAACTCTAGTGGTTGTATTAGGCATTAACAAGTTGATCTTTTGGTGCAACGACAACCATCTGTGCAACAATTGGTATCAGAGCCAGGTTTATGGGTTTGAATCCCTCACTTGCATTGGGGGGGTTGTTGTAAGGTGTGCGCCCTTGGTCTACTTGTGATGTGCAATGCAATGTTTAGGTTTGTGACATGGATTAACTGCCTCTCATAGATTCATTAACTCTGGCAGTTGTATCATGCATTAACAGGTCGATCATTTGGTGCAAGGACAACCATTTGTGCAACATAATTAGGTCCAATAAATTAAGGGGGACAAAACATAATGTGAAATTGTTAGGGGTGAAATTTTTTGGCATTACACCTCTATTCTGTTCTCTATTCCAGTCATCATTTCTTTAGTCATTTGATACCTAACTTTGAAAACGTTAGTATTTGAAGTAAGAAGGAATAAAATTGTTGGAAACATTAAAATTATGATGTATTTAAATATTTATGTTAATTGGTGTAACTATCATTAGGGGTTAGAGCGTTAAACACCTAAACTTTAAAAGCCCTAAGTAACTTACTGGTGATGAAAGCAATGACTATGAAATTGCATGAAAAATGTGAAGCAACAAAAAATTTCATACCTTGCAAATTCCACATTATGTTTTTTTGTCATTTTAGTGTCCATTTCATTAGTGTGTTTTTAGACCATTTTACACATATATGTCCATAATGATCATAGATTGATAATGCAACCTTCCTAGGACTTATCTAAGCCATATTATGCACCTCCAGAAAGAAAAGCCTTTCCAGATAAAAGGAAATTTACACTCCCTAGCATGACAATCATGCCCCCTTGTATAGTAACCATGACCCCTTACACTTATAACCTTGTCGAATGCTTTCACAAAACTTTCCTTGATTATTGTTGACTTAACCATAACTATTTATTTATTGGTATCAATCCATAAAAAATAGTTTATGTTCATATATAAGATCATTTTTAAAAGTTTTAATTGATCACACACTCACTTGGCAACCTAGTTTCTTCTTCTTTGCTGCCAAAAGGAAAATTATAGGTGCATCATCAAGGAAAGAGGGTTGATGACATAAGATCAAATATTTGAACCTATTTAGTCTCTTTTGTGCCCTTGAGTAATGTTTTCCTTTCTTAGATTCATTGTCAAATTTTATTCTTCTTATTTCCATCATCCATAAGCCATAGAAACCTTTGTCAAACCCTCAAAATTTGAAAATCCTCACTAGCGAAACTATTGTTAACTTTGAATCCTGTCATCCTCTTCATTGTCCTTTATGATCAGATTTTATCATCTCCCTTTTCCCTCCATCGTAATTACATATCACTATACATCCTGCTCTATCCCTTAGGATTTGTTGCTCACACCATTTTCGCACACATCACTTTCACGATTTGTATACTCTTGACATTCCCCTACAATGATTTTGTGGAGAAGATGAATTACATAAAATATGGGATTGAATTAGGCACTTTACTAAAAAGCACAACAAAAATTTCTTGTTTCATAGCTTAGGTATAAATATTTCACATTTTGGAGGTCATAAGCTAATTGTAGGCTAGAATAGGGTTTAGTAAAAAAGGATTATGATGCAACCCAACTTATGAAAAAATTGAAAGAGATATTATATCCCATGAGCAATAAATTAGAAATCTATCCTACTTGACTTGTATAAGATTGTTCCTAGATCTATTATTTGATCAAGTAAAGGGATGCCCATTGAGGCCAATAACCATTAAAAAACCAACAAAAATGAAGTTTTCTATATCATTCACACTTTTAGAAAAAGTCCTCTATTCCACCTAACTTCTCTAAAGGAAGAAGAGGATAATTAAAATCAATAGCCACCATCTAACTAAACTGTTGTCTACTTTGAATTGCAATAGATAAATCTGATACCATTAATAGATAAATTCATCCTAAGGTTTTTTCTTGCAATTTTATAATTAGGAGCATAAATTTAGACAAAATCTACTCTTTGTATGAATATCTAAGAATTAAATCTCAAGACTATTCTTAGTTTGACTATTTTTTAAATTTTTTTAATACACTGGGGTTCCACATTGTAACAATTCCCCTTTAAGCCCCCTTAGCTTCACTAATCAAAAGTTTAACACTTGACCAAATTAGAGTAGCTACTTATTTGAAAGTTGTTTATGAAATTTTAACTTCTTGTATAAGGATAATATCCAACTTGTTATCAACTATAAAATTTTTGAGTAAAAGTTGCTTATGAGGACTATTAAGTCCTCTTGTATTCTATAATAGAATTTTCATTTATGTTGTTTCCCAAAGACAAATTAATCCAAGGAGTTTTTCCTTAGATTTTCTATTTCACTTGTTGCTTCTCTAGATCTAGTTTAAAAATGAGTGGGTCTACCTGTTATGCCTTGCATAACCACCCCATTTTATTTTGGAACAAAATGGGTCCCCCTTTGTTTTGTTTTTCCTTCGTGTTTTGTTTCGGTCTTAGGAGTTGTTCGTTTTGCTCCTAAGTCCTTGTTTCTTTTTGTCTACCAGAAGCGGAGTTGGGATGGAAACTTGACTTGGAAATTTTATTTGGTTCCAATTCTGGATTTGATCCCGGTACTGGGTCCACCCTCCTTCCTTGTTCTTTTCATTGTTTTTCATTTTATTTGTGTTTTTTTTGCCCAAGTGGAGCTAGAACCGAAGTTGGAACCAAACTTGGAACTTTGCGATTTTTTTTTGTTCCCTTTTTGATTTAGACCCCGCTCGTTTGCTTTGTGTTGTTGTTTCCGTTGGTGTTTGGGCTGGGTCTGGTTTTTGTTCCAGTCTCGCTTCCCATTGTGTTTGTTTTCTTTTTTTCGTTTCTTGTTCCTTTGTCGAGAGCGGAACCAAAATTGGAACCAAACATGGAACTTTGTAAAAGTTCCAATTCTAGTTTTGGTCCCAATCCCGCCCCTGTTTCCTTTTGTTGTTTGTCTTTGTCGTGAGACCGGAGCTAGGTTATGAGTTCGATAAGAAGATTGTTAAAGACTTTCTTGTTCTATTTTGGATCTGGGTCCACATCTGCCCTAATTTTGGTGTTCATTGGAGTTAACTATTAATTTGCGTTGTTTGCTCCGCCTCTAACCTACCACATTTATTGCATTAATTGTAGCATCCTCACCCGCGCGAAATGATTTTAAAATCTTAATTGTGTTTAACTAGCTCATTATCTTTGTTATCTAAGAAATTTTAGCAAACTAGAGCTAGGAGAACTTCGAGAGGAGCGATTGATTGCGAAAGCTTGTTGGTGAGTGAATCTTTATCAAGTTTCAGTCTTTCCTTGTGGGTTTTTCGAGGTAGGGTTTCTTTTCCCTTCTTTTCTCATTATGCTTTGTCATTTCTTTCTCATGTTCTTGCTTGTCGTGTTTCGGCACATTCGTAGGACCTTTTTCTATGAATCTTCGCTCATTTCTTGGTGTCTTTTTGGTTTTGTTTTTGTCTTTTTCTGTTTCTTGTTCTGTTTTCTTTCTTTCTTTCATGGCAGGTGTGTTTTGTTGTGCCCTAGTTTCTAACTAGGGTTTCGTTTGGTTAGGTCCTCCGTGTGTTAAATTCCTTAGGATTTGTTTGGAGACCCTTTTGATCTTTCTTCCATATCAATTATGTGGTTTCCATGTCGGGTTTGTGATGCCTTAATTTTCTAAGTCGATGTGTCGTGCAAACTAGGGTTTTCTCGACAACCTTTACAAAATATTTCAGCTTTAGGGTTTAAATTGGTCTTTATGTGGTTGAGGGGTGGGTTTAAGCCCCTCTCTTTGGATTTCCTTATAAACCATGTGACCACGTCTTCAAGAAAGTGCTCCTTTTTTATGTTAAAACTAGCGAAAGTGGACTCGGGAACATACTCATCCCGTTGCTGTTTGCATTGGGGTTCATTCCCAAAATGATCCCACTTCCGGTCATTGATAATTTTGGTCTACACAGTTTCCCTTAAGTGGAGGTGGAACCGGAGTGGAGGTCGAACTTGGAACTAGTGATTACTTTTGGGTTTGATTTCTATTTTGATTCCAGTTCTGGTCTCATCTTGGTTCCGGTCCCGATCTTGCTTTGGTGCTGAAATAGTTCCCTGTTCCTTGTTCTTCTGTGGCTTTGCCTCTGATGAAGTTTTAAATTTGGCTAAGTATAAAATTTTTCCTAAGGAGGTAGAGAAAGATGTTCGTTGATGTATTGAATTTTATGCTTTTGTTCATCTAATACAAGGGTTTATTGCAGAGATTGAGAGATATCAAGAGCATCAGAAGAGGCTTCTGAAATGAGCCAACTTGCAGAAAATTCAAGGCAAGGAGCTAAGCCAAAGAAGATCAAGGTGGAGCAGCTCCCTTACACCATGAGATACAAACATAGGGAAGCTACTCTCATAGCTAGGAAGGTTGATTTTGATTGGGCAGACATCACTGATACCAACTTGGGTTCATTCAGTTATGAAGAGTTGCTCTTGGAGACATTTGGTGAAGAAGTGATAGGAAGGACATAGAATTGTCCAATCTAGATTGGCACATGTTGCCATCTTCCCCCTATCAGTCCAATGTATTGAGTTGATAATGACTGCAACTGGAGCATACAATCCTACCACTAGGAAATGTGTGGATTTGCAAGGAAATGTTATTATTGACTTAACACCATGGATGATTAGATTTATGTTCAATGCACCTGTTCCACAAAGTCCCAGGCAACTCAATGAAGTAGAAGCTCTCAAATTATACAGTGATAAGTAGGAGACTAACAAAACTCATATGAACAAGAGTTGGATGAGAGTTGAGAAAAATTCTCTGGCTAAGCTTCCTGACCAACTTAAAAGGGTAGACTTCTACAAGAAGATTGGAGACATAATAATGATGCTCTCTAGGGTGTTTGGGAAGAGGGATGCTTCCCAATTCAAGGAATGGATGTTCCCATTTATTATTCAAACTATCCTTGATGGTAGGCAACAATTTGGCTGGCCTATGATAGTGTTAGATTGTATACATAATCAGATGCTTAGAGTGAGAGAAACCAAGAGTTTCTTTATGACCTTTGATGTGATTTATGTTGCAGCCAGAAGGGAGAACTTTCCTGGACTCAATGCAGTAGGTATATTGGGAGAAGCTCAAGGACAAAAGAATGTGTGGGGTCATTATGATCAGCTTACCTTGCAAACCTCTGAGTCTCACTATAGGAGGGTTAATGATGCATTTTTGTATGTCATCATTAACCGGCTAACAAGAGATACTGGTTAAAGATTGAGTAGAGAGGCCATGGCCTTTATTGTAGAGTGGGGACATTGGTATATCCAATACCCCATATTTACCTATTTCAGGCTAGCTAGTTTTGATGGCCACCCCCATCTACTACCCAGGTGCTGCAACAATAGGATTGTTTTGATGGAGTTCATCTATCAGGCTATAGCAGTCAACCTTAAATTTGCAAACAAACATAAGACTGGTTGCCACAAATTCACCATGAAGTTGGGTGAATATATTTGTGCACACAATGTGGTAGCTAAGGAAATTTGTGATGAGTTAATCCACTTGAAGTTGGGTTTGTACACTGTGAGAAAATATTTTGATCCTAAACATAAAATGTAGGGGCTCTTTCCTACTGTCTTTGACAAACATTTCAATCTGTTGGAGGAATTTTGGATGGATTTGCAGGATGAATATGATCTAAGAAGGAAAAACTATGAAAGACTTCCTATCCCACTCATGGTTGAGTATGGGATAAAAGAAGACATCCCTGAGACATTATCAGATGATGGGGTAACTTTGAATCCCCAGTATGATGCAAAAAATATAGGCACTAGGAACCTTGATCTAGTGGACTGGAATGTAGAATAGTCCATTGACATAAAACATATTGCAAGGCAAGTATTAGGTAGGAGAATTCAATGGGTCATCATGAGGGTTAAGTAACTAGAAGTTCAAACATCCAAGAGGAGGAAGGATGGAAGAACCACCCAGTATAAAAGAACAAAAAGAAGAATGTGTCCTAAGGAGCCTTAGGAATTTCTTCCTCCCAATTTAGGAGAGGAAACTGTTGCTCAAGATATTCCTAGGGTACAAGGAGGGGAGGCCATTACAGAAGTTGGTGCTTCAACATCTCTTGTAGGGGAAGCATCAACTCAACCTCTTATTGCAGAGCAACCAATTGAGGATATTCCCATAGGAACCCTCCAAAAATAAGCTGAGTTATTGAAGGAGAAGAAGCCTGAAATAGAAATTCATGATATTGACATAGACTCTAAGGCTACCCCATCCAACAAAGAGACTCATGTGGTGACATCTCTTGATGTAACTAAGGATGTAGGGACTAAACATATATTGACAAAAGACGACCAATGGAAGTTGTTTGAGGAGGCTAATGGGGAAGCAAATGCCATGGCACAAGCTGAGGCACTGGCTAAACAACAGGAGATTGATGCTAAGGCACAATATGATGCATTAGCTAAACAAAAAGAATTGGAACCTCAAGCTAAGGCTGATGAATTGGTGAAGCAGTAGCAACAAAAGGAGCGGGAGCTCAAAATGAAAGAGGAAAGAGACAAATTGGCTTTGCAGTAGAAAATTCATGACCTTGAGGAGGAAAAGGCTGCTCAAAGAAGAGAGAAATAAGCCCTTGAGGATAAATTAAAGGCCGTGGAAGAGGTCCATAGAAAGAAATAAGAGCAAGAACGCTTGGAGAGAGAGAAAGAGGCTAAAGAACTTTATCTATATGAGAAGAAGTCTAAGGAAGCATGGGATTATGTTAAGGAACTGGAGAAGCAGAGGGACAAGATGTATGAGAAAAATAAGTTAGAAGAAGAGCATTTGAAGAAGGACTTGGAAGCCAAAAGATTGCAAGAGCAGAAAGATAAGGAAGAGGCTGAGAAAATTACACAAGAAGAGGCACAAATAGAACAACATAATGTGCAAGAGGTTGATTCTCAACCTAAGAACACAATATTGCAACCTTTATCTTCTACCACTGCTGCTTCTTCAACACAAATAGTCACTACTCCTGCTGTTCCTACATGGTTGAAGCTTGACATAGAAAAGAAACAGATAGTTCAACCTCAACCTCTCAATTGGGATGAGATGATGAAGGAGATTGAAAAGGAAAGACCCAAAAAGAAGGCCAGAGTTCTTCACTCCACCAAGCTCAAAGATGCAAGATAAATTATTGTTGAATGTGCAATACTAGTGGTGGATAAGGACAAGGATGATATGCAAATGACTGATTACCAATTGGGTACTGTGAATTTGTGGAGACTTGCAAGATATCAACAAATGAATCTAATTGATATTGTAGCTTCCTCCACCAAATACAGAATGATTAAAGACAAGCAAAAGAAAGATGAGCTTAAAGCCTAATTGGATCAATTGCATAAGTTCCTAAAGGATGTTTCCACTCCAATTTCTCAACAAGCTACTGCTCTTGAATCCCTTGTATTATTGACAAAGAAGGAAGCTGATGACTTGGTACAGATGAGGAGTAAGGTGGGGATGCTTGAAAGATGGAATTATAGGCTCAATCAGGAGGTTTTTGAAGTGTTGACTGATAGTTTCAAGATTCATGAAGCAACACTTGAGTTGGTAGGAAGTATGAACTGACATGCTGAAAACCTAGAGAAGCAAGATGAAGAGTACAAAGAATATGTTAAAAAGTTTAAGGAAATTAGCAAAGTGACCAGGTCAACTCTCTTGGAGCAGTCAATTCTTGAAGAAGACAATGCATATTTTATTGAGAAGACTGTGAGAATAATAAGATTCAAACCCAAGTTCATCTATGACAATAAGAATGAGGTTCAAGAAACAAGAAAAGATTTGAACAAGTAGATTGATGAATTGGAGGCAGTAGTTTCCATCTTGGTCAACGTGGACATCCCAATCAAAGAGAGTCTTCCTTTAGAAAAGTTGAGGGAGAAGTGGAGTGGTAGATTTGAAGAGGTAATGCAAAAAGGAGATGATGGAGAAGATTTATTGTTGGATAGGTTTATGGACATCAGGGAAGAAGTAAAAGTTTCCAGAAGGGAACTAATCAAGTTGAAGGATATATAGGAACTTGCCTCAGCAAAGTTAAAGAGGATCAAATTTGAGGACAATTGGTTAGATGGGCCTGATTTGGATATCCTTCAACAAGTGTTCTCTAGTTATGATGATTATATCATGGACAAAGCAACACAGGAGTAAGCTGGCAGTAGAGTATTCTTTTCTTAACACCACATCCTCTCTTTTCCTATTTTGTAGGATTTTGACACAAGTTGGACTCTAGTTCCTATTCCCCAGTTCCACCTTCTTTCTTGAACATCAAAATTTTGTGTAGTAGAGCAGTCAAGCCTTGATGTAACTAAAGATTAGTAGTCTAGTTTCTTCATGCAGTCCCGGTTCCTTAATTTATGGATCTTAGTTTTGATTGAGAGAAACTTGCGCATAACACCTCTATATGTACTTTTGAGATCTATTTTGTAAAGGTTGGCTCATTGAAGAAATATTAGCCACTTGATGAGAGCAATAGGAATCATAGTCTTAGAATTTCATTGTTGTTAGCAAGATACTTTGAAAGTTCATTTGAACTTGGGTACATTTTACAGTTTTTATATAGTTTACATGTTGTTTAGTTTGGACCTCTTTGATAAAGTGATTCATAATCAATCCGTATGCCAGTAATTTGCTGTGGCTAAATGTTTTCTATTTGATTGGAATCAATAGAGGAAACCAGATTCAAGACTATCTCACTTAATTATTTGTGAATGAAGTTGTTTTTATATCTATTTGATCTATATTTTAATGATGAGTGAATGATCTGTTTCAAGTTTTGAAGTAAAATTTTAGTGAATGATTGTGATTCTGAATTAGCACTATGAATGTATGTAGTGGTATAGATTATTCTATGGATTGCATCATGTTGTGGTTTTGGTTAGGTAAATAAACACTCATTATTGATATACATGTCTAGATATTAAGAAGTTTTGTTCATGTTCTACTATTTTAAGGTTATGATCTATCTTTTTATCTTTATTTAAACCCCCCCCCAAACGTAGGTTAGTTGATCTAATGTAGTTTTTTTCCCCATTTCCAGAAAAAATTCCCTTGAACATTACAATTACATTGAAAATTGAGCAATACTAGCACAGTTGAGAACCAATTACCAGGACCTTGGGAGTTAGATTACTATATGTTATCTTTCTTTTTCAGGAGAGATAGAATAGAGATATTCTATTTAATGTTGTTGTGTTTTTTTGAACATGAACAAATCTGGTGCTAGAAGGAGGGCCTCAGGAACAAAATGGCTCAAATTGGGTCATTCTCAGTAGATAGGTACAAAAGAGCTCTTAGATCTTCTTAGAATCCTGAACCATTGGTTGAACTCCAAAACCCTATCAGGTACAGACCCCAAGCCCGTAGGGTTTTGATCCCACCATTTTCACCACCACTTACTCCACCTAGCTTTCCACCTATTCCACCACTGGTCTAACTAGTCACACCACCACGACCCATGGCTTTCTTTGTAAATAACCCCTCACCACTAGGGACTATCACTGGGGGTATACATGATCTTCCCAAGAATCCTGAGAGGTTTTGTCCCAAGTATATGCATGGAGAATCAAGGAGTGATGAAGAGCACATACATGCCTTTAAGGATGCCTGTAATCGTGTTCAGGTAGCTCATCATGATGTTGTGTGCAAGTTATTCCCCTATTCTTTTGGTGACATGGTGTACAACTAGTATTTAAACCTGCCCCAAGGGCCTATTCTGAGTTGGACAGACTTGGAAAATGCCTTTATTAATCAGTTTTGGGTCTATGTAGACCCAACCATTCTATATCACCAATTTTCTACAATAAGAAATGAATCCCATGAGCCATTGCCACTATTCAACAAAAGATTCTAGAGAATGTACAAGAGGCTACAGGATCCCTACTTGGTTGCTGAGAATATTGCCATTTTGGCATATTTAAGGGCTGTGGATCCTTTGATTGGATTATTCTTGCAGAGGACATATGCTACCAATGAAATTGATTCATTGTCTAAAGTTTATAACCCATCCATCAAATTCCAACAACAGATAGGTTTATAGACAAGGAGTTTAGGAGGAGTTCTTCCTCCCATAGGATATCAAATTCCTAACCCAACTCCTTTGTTCAACACGGTCCCAAGGATGTCTTATTCCCAATATGGACCCATGTTTGAGTTGCAAGCCCCACCTCCCTTACCGTTCTTCACTAATAGTACTCAAGAATCCTCCCAACAAACACAAAATTACAAAAATCAAGTTGGAGGATCAAATCCTGTTAATCAACCATTTGTAGTAAAGACTGCATAAGGTGAAAGAAATATTCAACAGACTAATGAGATGGAAACCCTTAAGAAGACTCTATCTCAGATGTCTAACGATATGGCCCAACTTAGATAGAATCACGCTCAGAACCAGAATCAAAGTTTTCAAAATTAGGGAGGGTATTCTAATCAGGGTGGTTACTTCAACCAAAACTCCAACTGGAATTATAACACCAATCAGAACACTAATAGAAACTTCTAGAACCAAAATTATCAAAATCAGAATAGGGGATACAATCAAAGGTCCAACAACAATAGACCATGGAATATTGGACCTAATAATGGGGGAGTTTCCCATAATTATCAAGCGGGTGACGAAAATCCACACACTACAAATGTGGAAGATCTCAACTTTATGATGAATTGGTGTAGGTTGCATGGTACTGCAGCTCATTCTGAGGTTAACTGCCCAAAAATGGAGAAGGTGGTTAAAATTACATAGGATGATGCTCCATTTCAAGGTGCATCCAACACGTCTAGTGGATCAATGGATACTACCATGGCCTACGACATCTTTGATGAAGAACTTCCATTCCCCAACTAGGAAGAGAATGAAATAGTAGAAGACGTATATGATGCCGAGGCCTTCCAAACCAAGGGAGGATATTTCCTCAGAAATCATAACAGAGGGCCATTCACCACATTTGCTCCTTCTAATAACATGGTCCCACCCAATCAGAATGCAGATAACAACCCACCACCACCAAAGGGTCCATCTAACTCTCAGAACAAAGGTAACCAACCTTCTTTTCCTAAGTATCAGGTTAAGAATGATTCAAAGTTTGATTTCATTGCAGAGATGTAGAAGCAAAAGACTTCATTGTCATTCTTTGACATTATGAAGTGGTGCCTTGCCCAATGGGAAATTGTGTTAAGATCCTTGGAGGAAAACCAGTCAAAAGGGAAAGGTAAGGAAACTCCAAAAAATGAGATGAATGCAACCCTCTATAAAGGTAAGACCGGTACCCCACCTTTCCTTTTGAGTTTAAGAATTTTTAGAAAGAATCTACACAACTATCTACTAGATTCTGGGGCATTAGGAAACGTCATGCCATTTTCAATTTGTAGGAAGTTAGGTTTGAGTCCACTTCAGAATAACAAAAAATTCATCCAACTGGATAAAACAGAAGTCAATGTGGTAGGAGAACTTAAAAATATTCATGTTCAGGTTGGATCTGACCCAAGGATCCAAACTTACATGGATATTCAAGTTGCTGATATCCCAAAAAAAATATGGTATGCTCTTGAGCAAAGACCTAATGAAGAGTATTGGGGGATATTTTTCCTTGGAATTCTCACACATGTGGCTACCCTGGAAAGGGATTGCAACACATATAAGAATTGAGAGTGAGCCTAGGCTTAAACATATGATTACTAAATATGATACTCCCAACAAGGTAGCCTATTTCAAAACCAAGATAGAGTCTACAAGAAGGAGGAAATCATGACTTTCTCTATACTCCATCTTGATGATCCACTGCCTCTAAAGAAGAGTGACCCAATGACTACAGTCAACCAACAATTCCTAATCAAAAAGTTGCAATAGGATAGGCTAGTACTGGGAGAAGAGGCTGATATGTGGAGTTTATTGCTTCCCAATTGGTGTAGGGTCCATTATCAAAATCATTTCGAGTTAAATTGTCAACCCTGTGTAGATATCTTAAATCATGTCTCCCAGGTTGAGGAAACTTGTGAATGTCAACCTCAAACATCCACCAATAAGTTTTCATTTGAAGCAAAAGATGCAACCATCCTTATGAGAGCCAATCTTGCTCAAAAGGAAGATTCTTCCCAACTTGAGCAAACTCAGGTTCTATGCTCTGAACTACAAAGAGAGACTGAGAAATCTCAACCTTTGCTTGTTACACCAACCCTAGATACCCTTCCAATGCCCAAGGCATTGGTAAAAAATTTACTAAATCATGATCTAATCCAAGAAGAGGTTTAGGAAACAGTCCTTGAACAAATTTTGAATCTAGGAGAACCTTCTGGTAAAATTTGTCCCCTAACTATCTATAAATATTGATGACCAGCACCAGTCCGAGCCACCACATACTTCTAGAAAGAAGATACCTTTAGCCCCAAAGAAGACAGAGATCCCAGCTCCAGATCAATTATGGAGTCTTAAGTTTGATGGCTCCAAATCCAAATCAGGAAGTGGAGCAGGGATTGCATTAACCAACTCGAAAGGGAAGACTTACTTTGCATCTTACAGGTTACAATTTGGTTGCAAAAACATGGAAGAGTATGAAGCACTTGCTCAAGGTCTAATGTTTTATCATCAAAAGAAGGTTACATCTCTCATGGTTATGGGGGATTCTGAAGTAATTGTCAAACAAGTCCATAGCCAATATACTTATCACAATAAAAGATTGGTTGCCTACATAAATAGAGTTTGGAATCTGATTGAGGATTTTGATGCTTTTGGAATCACTTTGATTCCTAGGGAATACAATCAGATTGTAGATGCCCTTGCCGTCACTTTTAGCACTTTGGAGCCTATGCAAGACTCTAAGTTGAAAAGATTTTCAGTTGAACTAATCTCGATCCCAGCTGTCTCGGATAATGTCCATAATTTTTAGGTCTTCGATGATGACCAACACATAATTTCCTTCTTGGAAAGTTCAAATGTCTTCAAAGGAAAAATAATTGATGAGTCAGAAAGAGATCACAGAGATTGGGACCTTGAAAGTTGTGACATAGAAGGGATAATGAATTTGAAAAGCAACAACATTCCCAAGGGAATGGTAGCTCTAGAAAGGATATTTGATTCTGATCCTCGGGCTCGTGAGAGGGTGCCGATAGAAAGTGATGAAGGGAAGTATGAATCGGTCAATTTCGTTGATTTAGGTCCTGAAAGGAATGTCTATATAGGAAAAACCTACCCAAAGGAAATCAAAGATGAAATAATCAAGGTGTTGAAAGAGGACATTGCATCAATTGATTGGAGTTATGAAGATTTAAAGACCTTTGATACTTCAGTGATCACACATACCATACCTCTGAAGCCAGAAGTAAAGCCCTTCCATCAAAAGTAGCACCCGGTGAATGCTTTGATCGAGCCATTGATTTAGAAGGAAGTACAAAAGCTTTTGTATGCAAGAATCATCTTCCCAGTATGACACTCCACTTGGGTTGCCAATTTGGTTCCAGTACATAAGAAAAGTGGGGAAATCAAATTGTGCGTTGATTTTAGGAACCTAAACAAGGCCTTAAAGAAGGATAACTATCCACTTCCTTCTCTTGATGATGTATTGCAAATCATCAATGGATCTTAGATGATGTCATTCTTGGATGCCTATTTTGGGTATAATCAAGTGCTTATCAACCATGAGGATAGAATGAAGTCTGCCTTCACTACCAAGTGGGGGACATTTTCGTATCGAAGAATTTCATTTGGCCTTATCAACGCTAGAGCTACCTTTCAATGTGCAATGGATGTAGCATTCAAAGATCTAATAGGTAAGTGTATCATTGTATATGTAGATGACTTAACTATCTTCTCTAAGAATAGAAAGGACCATGCTACTGATTTAGCAAAAGTCCTTAAGAGGTGTTTAAGCTATGGTGTGTCCCTGAATCCAAAAAAGTGTGTGTTTGGAGTTTCTAAAGGGAAACTTTTAGGCCATGTAATATCAGAAAAGGGGATATCTATAGACCTTGACAAAGTTGAAGCCATCTTGAAACTGACAATGCCAGGAAGTAAAAAGGAGATGAGATCTTTCTTTGAAAGGATCAATTTTGTGAGAAAATTTATAACAGGGTTTACAAAAATTGTTAAACCTCTTAATGAGATGATGAAAAAAGGTGCAAAAATAGAATGAAAAAATGAGGCTAAATCTTCTTTCTCACAGATTAAATAATCAATATTTGAGGCACCAGTCTTGACCAACCTAAATTATTTAAAGCCCTTCTATATCTATTCTTTTACATCTGACCATTCATGTACGATTGTTTTAACACAACAAAGAGGTGAGGGAGATGAAAGGCCAATTGCGTTCATGAGCTCCCCATTCAAAAATGCAAAAGTTAGGTATCCACCCCTTGAAAATCAGGCCTTCACACTGGTGCGAGTGGTAAAAAAATTCAAGCATTACATCCTTCAGAGTTATATTGTCGCTATAGTTCCTGATCCAGTCGTCAAGTCTCTCCTTATGCAGAGTGAGTTAGGGGAGAGAAGAGGAAAATTGATGGCTATTTTACAAGAATTTGATATAGAGATCCACCCAATGAAGCTCATCCGAGGATAGGGCTTATCAAAGGCTATGACAGATGTTGACAAGAGTATCACTTGCCAGCAGTATACAATGTAGTCATTCACCAAGGATCCATGGTACATAGATTTGATCTTCTTCCTCCTCAATAACAGATGCCCAGAGGGAATGAATGCTACTCAAAGAAGAGAATTGAGGATGAAGAGTGCCCATTACATGCTCAAAGGAGGATCCTTATACATAATAAATTATGAAGGACTTTACATGCATTGTTTGGATCAACAAGAAGCCAAACATGCTATTGTTGAATTTCATGGTAGACATGGCACAAGGCATGGATTTGCAGATTTCTTGGCTCATCAAATTCTCAAGTTAGGCTACTATTGGCCCCATGTGTTCAGGGATGTACACCAACACGTCAGGATGTGTCACACATGCCATACCTTTGCATCAAAAGAATGTAATCCAACAATGCCTTTACAACCGATGTATGAGGTAAGACCATTCACCCAATGGGCACTGGATTTCATAGGGGTAATTAATCCAAACTCTTCTACAGGTCATAAGTTCATCTTGACCACAACTGACTATTGCATGCGCTGGACTGAGGCTCAGCCTTGCAAAAAAAACACCATAGAGGTGGTTATCAGATTTCTCAATGAAAGCATCATAACTAGTTTTGGAGTACCATTCGCCCCAGTATGTGACAATGGCCCTGCTTTCTCATATGTTGGGTTCATACAATGGGCCTATGAACATAAAATTATTCTAAAGTACTCATCTAATTAGTACCCTCAGGGAAATGGTGTAGTAGAGTCTACCAACAAGAACCTGTTGGAAGTGATTAAAAAATTGTTAGAAAACAATCCTAGGGACTAGCATACCCAGTTGAGATTTTCCTTGTGGGTAGATCAAACCCGTATTAAAGCTGCTCTAGGAAATTCCCCATTTAAGTTAGTCTACGACCAAGAGCTAGTCTTCCCCATACATCTGTAGATACCTGTCCTTAGGTTTATGGAAGAATTTTATTCAAAGGATGATCGGATTGAGGTAAGGCTAAATAATCTTTTAAACATGGAAGAGAAAAGAGATGCTGCTTTACAATAGTTCTTTAAACACCAGGATATCGTCAAACATTGGTTTGAAAAAAGAGCCAAAATAAAGGCTTTCAGGATATCAGATCTTGTGTTGCTGTGGGATAAGGCTAAAGAGAAAAAGGGAGACCACCAGAAGTTTCATAGAATCTAGTTGGGTCCCTATCAAATAGCTGAGATCTTGGGTGAGAATGATTTTTGATTAACCACCCTAACAGGAGAATCTATACCATTGCCCATCAATGGTCAGTTTCTCAAGCATTACTTTGGTCCATGAGGGTTTGATTTTCTGAATCAATTGTATTATATGTAATTACTTGTTCCATTGTTTTGGGTGTTTTGTTTGTTTTGTTTGTTCTTTTTCTTTTTGTTTCTTTCTGTTGTTTTGTTTTGTTCTTTGGGGACCTTCATTTCTTTCCATTTTGAAATGAAGGGGTTGTTATTCAAAGTATGTTGCCGACAATAGGAGAGAAATTGATTTAGGTATTTTCAGGCATATCTGTTGAAAGATTTCATTCTAAACTAATGTCTTATGGTCATTATAACATTTGTTTGAAAAGTTATTAAGAATAAGGTACATTGTAGATAATCTCATGAACTATGATTGAAGTCTGTCACAAAATAGATAAAACATTTTCTTGTGTAAAGTGCCTATTCATCTCAGGGTGACTGTATCTCTGATTCAAGTGAAAAATTCGATTCCCAAAATTGTTATAAGGTCCACTGTAGTTCTCAACCCACATTTTATATTAGTTATATCTGAATATTGAACAAAGTCAATAAATAATTCCCATAAATGAAGCTTGTAAAAGAAAAGAGAAAATAGAACCATTCAAAGAAAATAAAACTCAATATCAAATGGGTGATTCAAGTATCTCTATCGGGGCTATGGATATCTATCTGGCAGTAGAGATATTCTTTGAGAGAACTAGAGGTATCTCCATCGGGGCTATGGACGCCTATCTAGTAGCGGAGCAATGCCTAGGATTTTATTGAACGATAGTTGAAGGGCTCAACCTACGTAGCTTGGATCTTAGGTGTAGTTATTCAGAGGTGGAGAAAGTTTTTATGAAGAAAGATGCACCATATATGCACACACTTAGATTCAAAGTAGTTCATGTTGATATACATATGAGATTCCAGCTCAACCTTAATCAACATATCTAATCCTACTTAAGTTAGCATGTTTCATAAACCAGAAGTTTTGGGTGACTGAATTCTTCAGTATATTGAAAATGGGTAAACCATTTTCCCAGCCGAGTCGCCATTTGTTATGCCTTGCATAACCATCCCATTTTATTTTGGAACAAAATGGGTCCCCCTTTGTTTTGTTTTTTCCTTCATGTTTTGTTTGGGTCTTAGGATTTGTTTGTTTTGCTCCTAAGTCCTTGTTTCTTTTTGTCTGCCAGAAGCGGAGCCAGGATGGAAACTTCACTTGGAAATTTTGTTTGGTTCCAAGTCCAAATTTGATCCTGGTTCTGGGTCCGCCCTCCTTCCTTGTTCTTTTTGTTATTTGTCATTTTCTTTGTGTTTTGTTTTTCCCGAATAGAATCAGAACTGGAGTTGGAACCAAACTTGGAACTTTGTGAAAAAAAGGTTTTGTTCCCTTTCCGATTTTGACCCCACTCGTTTGCTTTGTGTTGTTGTTTCTGTTGGTGTTTAGGCCAAGTCCAGTTTTTGTTCTGGTCCCGCTTCCCATCGTGTTTGATGTCTTTGTTTCATTTCTTGTTCCTTTGTTGGGAGTTTAACCAAAATCGAAACCAAACTTGGAACTTTGTAAAAGTTTTAGTTCCGCATCTGGTCCCAATCCCACCCCCATTTCCTTTTGTTTTTTTTCTTTGTCGTGGGATCAAAGCTAGGTTCAAAGTTTGATAAGAATCTTGTTAAAGACTTTCTTGTTCTGTTCTAGATCTGGGTCTGCATCCACTCTGCTTTTGGTGTTCATTGGAATTAACTGTTCATTTGCGTTGTTTGCTTCGCCTTCGACCTACCACATTTATTGCATTAATTCCAACCTCCTCACACACATGAAATGATTTTAAAATCTTAATTATGTTTAACTGGCTCATTATCTTTGTTATCTATTCCATTTTAGAAAACTAGAGCCATGAGAAATTCGAGAGGAGCGATTTGATTATGGAGGCGTGTTGGTGAGTGAATCTTTATCAAGTTTCAGTCTTTCCTTGTGGGCGTTTCGAGGTAGGGTTTCTTTTCCCTTCTTTTCCATTTGTGCTTTGTCATTTCTTTCTCGTGTTCTTTCTCGTTGTGTTTCGACGTGTTCATAGGACCTTGTTTATGTGAATCTTCGCTTGTTTCTTGGTGTCTTTCTGGTTTTGTCTTTTTCTATTTCCCGTTCTATTTTCTTTCTTTTCGTTTGTTTGTTTTTGTTTGTTATTGCTTTTGTGGCAGGTGCATTTTTCCGTGCCCTAGTTTCTAACTAGGGTTTCGTTTGGTTGGGTCCTCCATGTGTTAAATGCCTTAGGATTTGTTTAAAGACCCTTCTAATCTTTCTTCTGTTTTGATTCTGTTGTTTCCATGTTAGGTTTGAGATGCCCTAATTTTCTGAGTCGACACGTCATGCAAACTAGGGTTTGCTCGACAACCTTTACAAAATATTTCATCTTTAGGGTTTAAATGGGTCTTTATGCAGTTGAGGGGTGGGGTTAAGCCCCTCTCTTTGGATTTCCTTATAAACCATGTGACCTAGGTCCTTAAATTCATCTGACCACGTCTTCAAGAAAGTGCTTTGTTTTTATATTAAAATTGGCGGAAGTAGACTCGGGAACATACTCGTCCCGTTGATGTTTGCATTGGGGTTCATTCCCAAAATGATCCCGCTTCTGGTCAATGATAATTTTGGTCTTCACACTTTCCCTTAAGTGGAGGAAAAATCAGAGTGGAGGTTGAACTTGGAACTAGTGAGTAGTTCTGGGTTCCGTTTTTGTTCCGATTCTGGTTCTGATCTCATCCTAGTTCTGGTCCCGATCCTACTTTGTGCTGAAATAGTTCCCTGTTCCTTATTCTTCTGTGGCTCTACCTCCGATGAAGTTTGAAATTTGGTTAAGTATGAAATCTGTCCTGAGGAGGTAGAGAAAGATGTTCGTTGATGTATTGAATTTTATTCTTTTGTTCATCTAATATAGGGGTTTATTGCAAAGATTGAGAGCTGTTAGGAGCATCAGAAGAGGCTTCTCATAGGAGCCGACCTACATAAACTTCAAGGAAAGGAGCTAAGCCAAAGAAGATCAAGGTGGAGCATGTCCCTTACACTATGAGATACAAACATATGGAAGCTACTCTCACAGCTAGCAAGGTTGATTCTGATTGGGAAGACATCACTGCTACCAACTTGGGTTCATTCAGTTATGAAGAGTTGCTCTTGGAGACATTTGGTGAAGAAGTGACAGGGAGGACACAAAAAATTATCCAATTTGGATTGGCACATTTTTCCATCTTCCCCCTGTCAGTCCAATGTCTTGATTTGATAATGAATATAGTCGGAGCATACAATCCTGCCATTAGGCAATGTGTGGATTTGCAAGGAAATGTTAATATTGAATTAACACCACATATGATTAGATTTATGTTCAATGCACTTGTTCCACAAAATACCAGGCAACTCAATGAAGCAGAAGCTCTCAAATTATATAGTGATAAGAAGGAGACTAATAGAACTCGTATGAACAAGAGTTGGATGAGAGTTGAGAAAAAGTCTCTAGCTAACCTAAAAGGCCAGACTTCTACAAGGAGTTTGGAGACATAATAATGATGCTCTCTAGGGTGTTTGGGAAGAGGGATGCTTCTGAGTTCAAGGAATATATGTTCCCATTTATTAAAACTATCCTTGATGGTAGGAAAAAATTTGACTAGCCTATGATTGTGTCAGATTGCATACATAATCAAATGCTTAGAGTGAGAGAAACCAAGAGTTTCTTTATGACCTCTTATGTAATTTATGTTGTAGCCAGAAGGGGGATCTTTCCTGGACTAAATGCAGTAGGCATATTGTGATAAGCTTAAGGAAAAAAGAATGTGTGGGATCATTATGATCAACTTACCTTGCAAACCTCTGAGTCTCACTATAGGAGGGTTAAGGATGCATTTTTGTATGTCATCATTAACCAACTAACAGGAGATGTTGGTTATAGATTAAGTAGAGAGGCCATGGCCTTTATTGTAGAGTGGGGACATTGGTATATCCAATACCATAGATTTACCTATTTCAAGCTAGTTGGTTTTGATGGCCACCCCCATCTACTGCACAGGTGCTACAACAACAAGATTGTTTTGATGGAGTTCATCTATCAGGCTATAGTAGTCAACCTTAAATTTTCCAACAAATATAAGACTGGTTGCCACAAATTCACCATGAAGTTGGGTGAATATAGCTGTGCACACAATGTGGTAGCTAAGGAAATTTGTGATGAGTTAATCCACTTGAAGTTGGGTTTGTACACTGCGAGAAAATATTTTGATCCTAAACTTAAAATGTAGGGGCTCCTTCATATTGTCTTTGACAAACATTTCAATCTGTTGGAGGCCTTTTGGATGGATTTGCAGGATGAATATGATTTGAGAAGGAGAAACTATGAAAGACTGCCTATCCCACTCATGGTTGAGTATGGGGTAAAAGAAGACATCCCTGAGACATTATCAGATGATGGGGTAACTTTGGATCCCCAGTATGATGCAAAAAATATAGGCACTAGGGACCTTGATCCAGTGGACTGGAATGCAAAAGAGTCCATTGACATAAAACATATTGCAAGGCCAGTATTGGGTAGACGAATTCAATGGGTCATCATGAGGGTTAAGGAACCAAAAGCTCAAACATCCAAGAAGAGGAAGGCTGGAAGAACCACCCAGTATAAAAGAACAAAAAGAAGAATGTGTCCTAAGGAGCCTTTGGAATTTCTCCCTCCCGATTTAGGAGAGGAGACTGCTGCTCAAGATCTTCCTAAGGTACAAGGAGGGGATGCCATTATAGAAGTTGGTGCTTCAACATCTCTTGTAGGGGGAAGCATCAACTCAACCTCTTGTTGTAGAGCAACCAAGTGAGGAAATTCCCATAGGAACCCTCCACAAAGAAGCCGAGTTATTGAAGGAGAAGGATCCTGAAATATAAATTCATGATATTGACACAAACTCTGAGGCTACCCCATCCAACAAAGAGACTCATGTGGTGAAATATCTTGATGTAACTGAGGATGCAGGGACTGAAAATATATTAAAAAAAGAGGACCAATGGAAGTTGTTTGAGGAGGCTAATAGTGAAGCAAATGACAAGGCACAAGCTGAGGCACTAGCTAAACAACATGAGATTGATGCTAATGCACAATATGATGCATTAGCTAAACAAAAATAATTGGAAGTTCAAGATAAGGCTAATGAATTGGCCAAGAAACAAGAACAAAAGGAGCAGGAGCTCAAAATGAAAGAGGAAAGAGACAAATTAGCTTTGCAACAGAAGATTCATGACCTTGAGGAGGAAAAGGATGCTCAAAGAAGAGAGAAATAATCCCTTGAGGCTAAATGAAAGGTTGTGGAAGAGGCCCACAAAAAGAAAGAAGAGCAAGAACGCTTGGAGAGAGAGAGAGAGAGAGAAAGAGGTTGAAGAAGTTTCTAAATATATGAGAAGAAGTGCAAGGAAGCATGGGATTATGTTAAGGAACTGGAGAAGCAGAGGGACAAGATGTATGAGGAAAAGAAGTTAGAAGAATAGCGTTTGAAGGAGTTGGAAGCAAAAAGATTGCAAGAACAGAAAGATAAGGAAGAGGCTAAGAAACTTGCACAAGAAGAGGCACAAAGAGAATAACAGAATGTGTAAGAGGTTGAATCTCAACCTAACAACACAATATTGTAGCCTTTATCTTCTGCCACTACTGCTTCTTCTTCAACACAAATAGTCACTACTCCTACTATTCCTACATAGTTGAAGCTTGACTTAGAAAAGAAATAGATAGTTCAACCTTAGCCTCTAATTTGGGATGAGATGACGAAGGAGATTGAAAATGAAAGACCCAAAAAGAAGGCCATAGTTCTTCACTCCACCAAGCTCATAGATGTAGGAGAAATTATTGTTGAATGTGCAATACTAGTGGTGGATAAAGATAGGGATGATATGCAAATGACTGATTACCAATTGGGTACTGTGAATTTGGGGAGACTTAAAATAAATCAACAAATGAATCTAATTGATATTGTAGCTTCCTCCACCAAATCCAAAATGAT
Organism: Sequoia sempervirens; assembly: GCA_007258455.2. Classification (NCBI taxonomy): domain Eukaryota; kingdom Viridiplantae; phylum Streptophyta; class Pinopsida; order Cupressales; family Cupressaceae; genus Sequoia; species Sequoia sempervirens. The sequence continues at coordinate 122,329,582 of VDFB02000003.1, read as the reverse complement.
TAAAGACAAGAAAAAGAAAGATGAGCTTAAATCCCAATTGGATCAATTGCATAAGTTTCTAAAGGATGTTTCCACTCCAATTTCTCAACAAGTTGCTACTCCCGAATCCCTAGTCTTATTGACAAAGAAGGAAGCTGATGACTTGGTGCAGATGAGGAATAAGGTGGGGATGCTTGAAAGATGGATTGATAGGCTCAATCAAGAGGTTGTTGAAGTGCTGAATGATAGTTTCAAGGTTCATGAAGCAACACTTGAGTTGGTAGGAAGTATGAACTAGCATGCTGAAAACCTAGAGAAGCAAGATGAAGAGTACATAGAATATGTTAAAAAGCTTACGGACATTAGCAAAGTGCCCAAGTCAACTCTCTTGGAGCAGTCAATTCTTGAAGAAGACAATGCATATTTTATTGAGAATACTATGAGCATAATAAGATTCAAATCCAAGTTCATCTATGAGCATAAGAATGAGGTTCAAGAAGCAAGCAAAGACTTGAACGAGTAGATTGATGAATTGGAGGCAATAGTTGCCATCTTGGTCAATGTGGACATCCCAATCAAAGAGAGTCTTCCTTTAGACAAGTTGAGGGAGAAGTGGAGTGGTAGATTTGAAGAGGTAATGCAAAAAGGAGATGATGGAGAAGATTTATTGTTGGATAGGTTTATGGACATTAGGGAAGAAGTAAAATCTACCAGAAGGGAACTAATCAAGTTGAAGGATATATAGGAACTTGCCTCAGCAAAGTTAAAGAGGATCAAATTTGAGGACAATTGGTTAGATGGGCCTGATTTGGATATCCTTCAACAAGTGTTCTCTAGTTATGATGAGTATATCATGGACCAAGCAACACAGGAGTAAGCTGGCAGTAGAGTATTTTTTTCTTGACACCACATCCTCTCTTCTCCTATTTTGTAAGATTTTGACACAAGTTGGACTCCAGTTCCCATTCCCCAGTTCTACCTTCTTTCTTGGAAATCAAAATTTTGTGTAGCAAAGAAATCAAGCCTTGATGTAACTAAAGATTAGTAGTCCAGTTTCTTCATGCAGTCCCAGTTCCTTAATTTGTGGATCTGAGTTTTGATTGAGAGAAAAAATTGTGCATAACATCTCTATATGTACTTTTGAGCTCTATTTTTTAAAGGTCGGCTCATTGAAGATAGATTAGCCACCTGATGAGAGCAATAGTAATCATACTCTTAGAATTTCATATTTGTTAGCAAGATACTTTGAAAGTTCAGTTGAACTTGGGTACATTTTACAATTTTTATATAGCTTACATGTTAAGTTTGGACCTCTTTGATAAAGTTAATTATTCATAATCAATCTGTATGCCAGTGATTTGTTGTGCCTAAATGTTTTCTATTTGATGAGAATCAATAGAGGAAACCAGATTCAAGATTATCTCATTGAATTATCTATGAATGAAGTTGTTATATCTATATTATCTGTGTTTTAATGATGAGTGAATGATCTATTTCAAGTTTTGAAGTAAGATTTTAGTGAATGATTGTGATTGTGAATTAGCACTATGAATGTATGTAGTGGTATAGATTATTCTATGGATTGTATCATGTTGTGGTTTTGGTTAGGTAAATAAACACTCATTATTGATATACATGTCTAGATATTAAGAAGTTTTGTTCATGTTCTACTATTCTAAGGCTCTGATCTATCTTTTTATCTTTATTTAACCCACCCCCCTCTCCCCCCCCCAAACATAGGTTAGTTGATCTAATGCAATTTTTTTCCTCATTACCAGCAAAGGCCCCTTGAACATTACAATTACATTGACCATTGAGCAATACTAGCACAATTGAGAACCAACTACCAGGACCTTGGGAGTTAGATTACTATATGTTATCTTTCTTTTTTAGGAGAAATAGAATAGAGATATTATGTTTAATGTTGTGTTGTTTTGAACATCAACACTACCTCCCTTATTTCTAATTCCAACATTATTTGATTTTTTGGATTCCTTTTTGAGCTGAGCCTTTCCTTTACTATTTGGGGTCACTGTAATTTCCTAGAACAACTCTTTCGCTTTTGACTTAATGGTTTCCCTAAAACAATATCATAATTGAACAAAGCATTGGAATCTTCTTTATTTTCTTGATTATTTGGACTCATAATACATTTATTGAGGTCCTTTAATTGATGATCAACCTCATCTTTTCCATTTTTGAATTCTTAAATAATCTTGTGTAAAAATTGTAACGTATCTTGTTGAAAATTTGAAAGACAGTTTTGGGTGGACTTGAGTTCCTTAGTGAGAGATGATTTTTTTGCATTTACTTTAAATTGATGGTTTTCCTTAGAAGAATCATATATTGAGTTAGAAGTAAAACCCCCTTCCAAAATTTCTAAACCATAAAAATTTGATTCCTTTTTATTTGAAATAATTTTATCCCCATATTTTTATTCTTTCAATAAAATTGGAACTTCTTATAGTGATTGTGATATATCAGTATGCAAAACTTGATATCTCCCCAAACCACATACACTAGATTGATTATTTAGACTATCCTTCTCTTGAGTAAGATGCATTTGGGGAGAAGCTTGTTTCTCCATATTATACTTTGGGGATTCTAAGATGTTTAGAGTATCTTTATCAAAAGGAAAAGGTTGTGGAGCTAGTTTAAGAGGTGAGATATGAACATCAAAATTCACAGCTCTATTCCCATTCTAAAAAAAAATCTTGTCTAGCTTAGAGAATTTGTCAATGAGATGTCCAAACTTTCAGTAGTTCTGATAGTAGTGACCCAAATTTTTATAAAAATCTCTTGGGCCCACTTCCCAAAATTTGAATCTAGTAATAAGTAGGAAGAGATTTGTGGATTTGCACATTAACATAAGAATAGGCAAGGGTAAAAGTACAAAGTTGTGTCACACTTTTGACCAACTAAATAGTTTTGAGTGAAATTATTTCGACCTAAATAGTTTCAGTCAAACTCGTTTCGCCCGAAACCATGTGGCTTATACGTGGCATAGAGAGTTCTAGGCGAAACCCTTTCGCCGAAAACCAAAAAAAATGATTTTTTCCCTTCGTCGCTTTGAAATGTGGCTCATTTTATGTGCGGGATTTTGGTCGAAAGGGTTTTAGTCAAAATCCTTTCTACCAAAACCCTTTCTACTAAAATTGTCTATGTGGCATCCTAGTTGGCAACCAACTCAACTTTTTTTTAGAATTTTCTAAAAATTTCAACTTCAATTGAGTATTTATTTAGTCAAAATATTAAAAAAAATAAAAATACCCCTTTGTAGAGCTCAGAGTGGTGAATCCAAATATGTAATTTTTAAAAATATTTTGATTAGTTTTAATAAATGTTTTTTTTAAAATAATGCAACTAGGTTGTTAAAGTTAAAAAAGAGGTTGATTAGAAATTTAAAAATATAGTAAAACATATTAATTTTTTTTGAAAAATATATGGTGCACTTGAGGAGAGAATCATCTTCAAAATGGTATACTTTATTTTTTGAAAATGATTAAAAAAGTAGACAATAGTTTTTTTTTTTGGTAAAAATCCATAGCCAATATATGTATTATATTATAAATAGTAATTACAATGAACACCAAAATTATAGTACTGGCCAAAAACCATATCCACATACTTCAAGTGTCTAGGTTCGGAGTTTACCCATACTTCATACCGTGTTCCTCCAATACCTTGCTCTTCCAAACCTTGTCAGGTGTTGATGATCGGCCTTCCCCGATACTTTTTACCACCCTTCACACCATTTCAAACCATCACACATACTTCTAAAAAAATGAAGTATGGAGACAATAACCTTCTTTGAATTTATTAGATGTCAGTGTTCACCATTCCCTCATACTACTTGCCTACCTTTCGATAAGGAGTAGTCTGACTCGTGAAACCTAAAGTGTTCTTGTCAACATGAACCTTTTTCAAGTGTTGGGGTTTAGAGTTTATCCATACATCATACATCACTCTAGCATCCAAGTTAAGGCACAAAAATTAACACCAAAGCCTGATGCCCTCTCTCCTCAGCAACGGGTAAGCAATAAGCCCAAATTTCAAAACTTGAACCTTTTTCAAGTGTCAGGGTTCAAAGTTTATCCATACCTCATACATCACTTTAACATCCAAGTTAAGCTGCAAGCCTTAACACCAAAGTCCAATGCCCACTCTCCTCAACAATGGGTAAGCAATAAGCCCAAAGTTTGAAACCACCTTTAAATTTATCAGATGTCAACGTTCACCATTCCCTCATACTACTTGCCTACCCTTCGGTAAGGAGTAGACCATCCCTCTGACTCCCTAAACCTAAAGTATTTTCATTGTCAACATGACCTTTTTCAAGTGTTGATGTTCATAGTTTATCCATACCTCATACATCACTTTAGCATCCAAGTTAAGGCATAAACCTTAACACCAAAGCCCAATGCCCACTCTCCTCAACAACAGGTAAGCAGTAATCCCAAATTCTGAAACCCGATCAGCCTGATAAAAAAATGACTAATCTTTCTTCAATTCTTCTTTGGAAAGCGATAAGAGATAATCTTGTATCTTCATTGTTAACTAGATTTGTAGATAGAAATATGTGGCACCACCAACAATGCCACTTGACATAATTATCTTTGATAAGGCACCTTTATAAATCTATCCGGGTGTTTGTCTTAAAGGAAATGCATTCACACCCTACAACTCCTTTTGCTCTCTTCAAACCTTGCTTTATTGCATTAATCAATGAACCTTGCTATTGCATGATTTGACTGAAACCCTACCTCCATAATTCATCATTAGCTATCCTTGTAGTTGAGGCATGATTGTATCTTTGAAAATACTAATTCATTGCCCTTATTGCAATGCTATTCATTTTATACATATTTGAGACCCTAGGATTTTGAAGATCTTGTGATTCATAATCACCACTTGAAGATCACATTAGCAAGGTTTGAGGCTTGCAAACTCACTTAACCCTTATTGTTGCTGCTATCTCAACACACATAGAATCAAAACGTAACTTTCCAATATGAACATCCGTATCAATGCACTAGGTGTCAAGCACACTAGAGCATGAACCTTTGAACACTTTGGCTAATTCAAATAGCAGAAAAATGCCACCAATTGACACTATGTTCATACAAACAACACAAAAATGCCCACCCTTATGAAAAAGTAACCCCTTATTAGATTTATTACTCCTCGAAGCCAAAATGATTGAAAACCATAGCCAAGATGAATACTATACCCGCATATAGAATTATCAACCTTTTTGACAACATAAGCATATATGATAAGAATACTTAAAAATTATAAATGCATATTACTTATGCTTTATCTAGGAAACTATCATAACATTAGGAAGTTGCACTTTATTTTTGAATAATATCCCATAGTGGCTTCGTGATGTTATTTGAGGTAGCATCATATAATATTTCATACAATTTGATCACAACCTATATTTTCCAAAAGATTAGCCAAGCAATTTCCCTCCCTATATATATGGTTTATTTGAAAAACTTACAGTCTATCTATTAATTTTCATGCTTGTTCTAGGATATATTTTATTTTCCAATTGTAAAGCTTTATTTCTTTACATGCATTTACAATGAATAATGAATCTCCTTCAATATGCAATCTTTTAACGTTTAAGACCAATTCCAACTCCAAACCATGTAACAAAGCTTGCACTTTAGCTAAGTTATTTGTACCTGATGCCAAATAAATTGACTTTGCTGCCATAAGTGAACCATGCTGATCTCTAATTGCAATACCTGCCCCTAAATTCCCTGGATTACCATATGAAGGACCATCAAAGTTTAATTTTAAAAAGAGTGGCAGTGAGGGAGACCATATCACCTTACTTTTATGCACCTTCTGAAGAAAATCTTGATGCAAACTCCCTTTAAAAGGTAGAACAAGCTTTTTCCACTACTACAATATTTTAGAATCCCATTACGAGAATAGGGAACCAACATGTTTTGTTCTCTGAACATATGCATTTACTATTTTAGACACTGAAGATTCTATTTTGCATATTATTTGCTCCAACTTCATTTTTTCACCCCTGAATATTCGTCTATTTCTCTCCCACCATAAACTCCACATAACCATCGATGGGACCACTCTCCATATACGAGCAAAAAAATATGATTTGTACAATACTGGCCAACTTGTAAACAATTCCCACAAAGACCTTGGCAATGGCGAATTCCAACTTAATTTTCTAGTGATGAATGTCCAACAAGCATATGCAAAACGACAATGAATGAGAAGATGATTTACCTCTTCCATATCCTCATTACATAACACACACCTAAATTGATTTGCAATACCAAGCTTGTCCAATCTATCACTTTTAAGAAATTTTTTTTTATGGCCAGCCATGAAAAGCAACTTTCTTTCGGGAGAACTGAAGGATTCTAAAAAAGAGACAATGCTCTTTGACTATCAACAAAAATACCATTACTCATGATAGCTCTATAACCCAATTTAACTGTGTATTCTCCATATTTGGAAGGCGCTCAAATTACCTTGTCTTCGACATTTGACACATAAAAATGTCTATATTTTAGAGTAGCTTCCAAATTTTCCTTTTGCTCATTTGATAGAGCAGTATTGGAAAAACCTTTCCAAAATACTTTCCCAAAATATGCATCCACAGACGGAAAATAATTTTCAACTTTTTCATCCCAAGCAGTAGTTAGAATGACTTCACATGCTTGAAAGACATGATTTGAATTTAGAGGAGAGTATCCATTCCATGAATCCATCCAAAAATTTGCAATCTTTCCATTATGAATTTCCCAAGAAAGGTAAGGAGTAATTCCCTTTCTACAACGTAAGAGAAAATTCCACATTACATAACCTTGAGGAGGGTTGGGGACTGTGAAGATTTGAATTGGGGATGGAACATCCAGGTACTTTGATTGCATAACCCTGCACCACTTAGCATGAGGTTTAGAATACATATTCCAGACCAACTTGGCCCCTAAAGACATATTTCTAGCTGAAAAAATATGTATTTCAGCCCCACCTTTGAGTTTCTCCACACACATATTTTCCAATGAGATTAGGGGGATCTTATTTTTATTATGTATATTTCCTTTCCAAAAAAATGCCTTGATTAATTTTTCAATCACCACTATTACTAACTTAGGCGCTTTCAATAATGCCATATAATAATTGGGAATTATAGAATGAACTGACTTGACCAACAAAATTCTCCCCGATAAAGACAACCACCTACCTTTCCAACTTGCAATCCTTGATTGAATGCTTTGGAAAACCTTATCCCAATAGGAAACCATAATTGTACCATTGAAAAATGGAATTCCAAGATATTTAGAAGGAAGCTCTGCTGTTTAAAAATCCAACAGCCTTACAATCTATTCGTTCAGACCAACCGATATATTAAAAGTATAAATCTTTGATTTTTCTGCATTTATCTTTTGACCGGACTTATCCAAGATAAATGTAATGTGTTTGGATTCTTGAAGTGATACCCAACCAAACAATAATGTGTCATCCACGAACAAAGAGCATGTAATTGATATATCAATAGTAGGAATAGCTTTACCTCTCCACAAGCCCTTATTATGAGATCTTTGAACAGTTCTACTAAGAGCCTTTGCTAGGATAATAAAAAGAAAAGGTGATAATGGATCACCTTGCCTAACTCCTTGGGTGGAACTAAAAAATCTTGTTGGTGCACCATTAATGAGAACTAAAAACTTTTTCTCCTGACAAGCAGGACAATATCCACTTACACCATTTAACATGAAAACCAAAAAAATTCAAAACGTACATTAAAAATGACCAATCTACTCTATCATATGCTTTTAACATGTCAATCTTTATGACAAAGGATGAAATACTATGCATGGAGATTGAATGCAGAACTTCATGTACTACCAAATCTCCTTTTGTTGTTTCCCTACCAAAAACAAACCCCCTGCTTTTCTGAGATTATACCAGGAATGAGTGGAAGCAACCTCATGTATATGGCCTTTGTAAATATCTTGTAAATCGTATTGAATAGTGATATAGGGAAAAAATCAAAAAATGACTTTGCAATGTTGACTTTTGGAATTAGAGCTCTATGGGTCATATTAAACTGCTTAAGTATGGTACCTGATGTCCTATACTATTTCAAGGCCTTCAAGAGATCATTTCCAATAAAATTCCAACATTTTTGAAAGAAAACACCAGTAAAACCATCAGGGCTAGGGGCCTTATCAGGTGCTAAAGAAAAAGCAACTGATTTCAACTCTTCCAATGTGAAAGGCCTCATAAGATCCTCATTTTGAACTTGGGAAATTAAAGTAGGAATTGCTTGCAACATCTCCATTCTTTCTTGATCAAGACTAGAGGAATGTCCAATTGGTGCTGAAAGTAAATTTGAAAAAAACTTAACACTTTCATTGTGGATTTCATCTTTAGTAGATAACTGATCCCTTGAAACACTATCTTGAATTTTAAATATTGCATTCTTAACTTTCTTAATCTGAGCAGAGACATGTTCAAAAACTTCGTATTTTTATCCCCCTCTTTCAACCACAACTCAAGATTTTTTCCTCCAATAGATTTCCTCACACAACACCAATTCCTCCTATTCAACTTGTAAACTCTTTGCACCTCATATAAATATGAAGTCAGACCATTGGAAATAATTTGATCATTTACAACTGCTAGTTGTTTGGAAAAAACATTTTTTTGATGAAAAATGTTTTTGAAAGTATGCACATTCCAAAATTTGATTTTACCTTTGACAAACAACAATTTCTAACAAAATATGAACATACATGACTCTTGAACATATGGAGCTTGGATCCACCAGATTTACAAAAGAGACATAAATTCAGATCCCTAAACCACATCTACTCAAACTTAAAAGCTGATCGGAATGTAGGGAAAGAGCCTTTAGCTTGATAAATAATGACGTAGGAAAGTGATCAGACCCAAGCTAGGGTAAAATTTCTGACTCTACCATATAACTTCCTACAAACCAATTTGGTGATACCAAAAATATTTCCATTCAAATAGCTATCTGCAAGAAATCTTTCCCCCTATTTGTCCATGTAAATTTCCCTTTCACTGGTTGAACATCTAGAAGAGCATTATTTTGAACAAAGGAATTAAAATCTTCCATTGTTTTATGAGGAGGCATGATTCCTCCATCTTTTTCATGAGATGAGAGAATTGCATTGAAATCTCCAACAATGACCAATTTCTCATCACCTACCTTCCCCAAGAATATTATAATTTCATCCCATAATGCCTTCTTCCTAACAATTGAATTCGAAGCATACACATTTATTAATAGAAAGCCTAAATCAAAATGTGTGATCCTTAACAATTTCCAATGTGCATAATTGGAAATGGACACCATCGACACTGATCTTGATCTCCAAAGTGTTAATAAGCCCCCTAAGGCCCCTTGTGCTTGAGAATGAAAATACTTCCACATAGCCCATTTACTAATGTAAGATTCATAATTTTATTTGACAACTTGGTCTCTTGCAATATAACCACATCGACCCCACAAGCATTTAACTGTTTCATAAACTGGGCCCTCTTTTTAGGGGCATTAATGCCCCTAACATTCTAGGATATAATCTTCATGATGAGAAAGGAGAGTGGCTAGCCCCCCTCAATCTCTTCTTTATACTCCCATCCAAAGTAGTTTGGCGACCTGCCTCAATCTCTTCCTAAATCTTTGTTGCATTAGATTTACGTCCCTTTTTACCTAGATATTTCTTCACAAATGATGCCATAGGAGTATGAGAAATAGACAATTCCTTGGAAAAATCATAATCACTTACTTGTTGCTTGCTAGGAACCATACCCTGTACTACTTCCTCAATAATAACTACCTTACTCTATACTACTTCCTCAATAACAACGACCTTACCTTGTAATGTCGCCTCATTAAAAACTGCCTCCTCCCCACTCTTAATAATATCTAGTAGTGATTCAACTTCAGGAGTTGAGAATGCATCATGCTCACCCAACACCAAACCATCAACCCGCCCTTCTTCCATTCTAAATTCCTCTGTAGTTTCATCAAACATCTTGGAACCTACCATAATGGCAATATGATTTTCCAACTGTTCAAGATTACTATTCTCAACCAACTCCTGATTCTCAAAAATATCCCAATAGGATAGACTATCCTTACTCCCTAGGGGTTCAAAATCCTTAGAAGTGGTAGATTCCAATACAAGTAAGGAAGTCCAATTAACTAGCTATTCCCTTGTTTTGTAACTATGGATGACATTGAATTCTCCCACATTAATGAAAAGACTAACCCATCTAGTTTCTTTTTACTAGACAAAGAAATATGTGGTACGTACAAATGCAAAACCTTGTCGACAAACTTGAGTAGTAACTGCATACTACCCTCTTGATGCCCCTTTTGATTGAATATTGATATATGATTTTGACCCAATGATAGCTTATGGAGCACAACACTATGAGGCCGCTATGGTAGGGTTTTTCTTAATACAAGTCTTTGACCCTTATCCAAAAGATTGGGTCCATTTTGACCCAAGCTTGGGAAGCTTTCTTGTTCTCACTCTTTCTCCGCTTCTAGAGGCACCAATGACACAACCCACTCATGCTTCTTGACGATCCTCTGGAAACTACTTTGGAGCTAGGGGCTTTGTCCATCATATCTCAACCCTAAAAAATATCATGCTCTTTTCTTGTAGAACTAATTCCATTTGTGGTAACATGGTAGGACTTATCAGAATCCTTTTTAGGAGTTGATGGAGTGTTCCTATTGATTCTTTCCTTTTGAGAATTCTCTTTCAAATGACAGGTTATCTTGGAATGCCCTTGACAGTGGCACTTGATGCAAAAATTTTCTAGGCTTTCAATAATTACTTGTTGCTTCTAGACTCCATATTTTGAGTTTATGTGCAATCCGAGGGAATTTTTTTCGTGACATCAAGAAGAACACAAAACCCAACTGGAAGAGATGGGTTACAAAAAAAAGGATATTGATGAAGGTAAATACCCAACTTATTCACCAAGACTTAAATGATTTGGGTTTCTCTATATTCAAGCGGCAATTTGTGCAGTTGAACCCAAAATGGTATAAATTTGATGGTAGTGGATTTTGGGTTAAAATTAGGAATCCAAGGGAAAGTATACAAAACAAACCCCTCAAACTCCCAATATTTTACTCTAATGCATTTATAGCTTCTTTAAAATAAAAAATAATAATAAAGAACCCTTCCTCCTTATGTAGATAAAAGACTTGATTAGCTCCTACCCACTCTTCAAACACCCATTTCTCTAAATAATTTAGATTAGGGGAAAAATTATAGAACTTACAAGTAAGGGATAGACCCTGAAGATCCTTTATTTGTGGTTGAAGCATTTCATCTGGAAAAGACACTAAAATTACTCCTGCCTTCGACCTCCGAAGATCGCGCTGCAATTTTGGAACCTAGATCTTCTTTTGCTGGCCTTTGATATAACTAGATGCATTTAGTTTTGTTGTAAAACATGCCTTCTCTTCCATTGCAGCCCATGAACTATTAACCTTCTATCCCCAAGACTTCCCATGCCAAGAACTATTAACCTTATGTCCCCAAGGTTTTCCATATTTAATAGGAATGGTGTTTGGAAATATCTCTGGTGCCAACCCTGATCTCTCGATCTAGAATATTGCCCAAATTTGAGCGAGATGTCATTAGGGAATGTTGTAGGAGCCTTTGAGCCAGAGTACCTCCCAAACTTGATGTGTATGTCATTGGGGAAAGACATAGGGTTTCTAAAAGAACCATGTAGATTTGGATTGAAGGGTGCTCCATAGAAGATTGGAATAGAGTTAGGGAAAGACACTAGAAAATCTCAATATGCACCAAATCCATGCCTAGAAAGATGATGCCCAATAACAGTTGCGTTCTCTTGAGCCTCTGATTCCGAATCATAGAGATCAAACACTGACTGCTTACTCTTGTCAAGCATTTTCCACCCATGGCGAGGGACCTTTTTGTAGATATCGATGCCTGACGTGGTAGGTGATACACACCTACCAGACCAAACTATCAAATTCTGGCAAGTTTTCCTTTAAAATGTTATTATGAGTAAAATATACATCGAAATTTCAAAAAAAATCCATGCACTAGATATTGAAGTTAACTATTTGGAGAAAAAAATTAGGGGAAAATGAAGATTTTTTCTATTTATTTCTTGATGTCAAGTGAATGTCACTTTTTCATGAAATTTTCAGCATTCCAAAATCTGCTATCGAATTGATAAAAAAATAATCAAAACAATTTTAAAAAAATCTAAAAAATTACATGAATAAAATTCATCAAAATTTCTACATTTCATTAGTTTACATCATTTTGAAATTCAAAATATAAAGACCACTTTTATGTGGTCGAAGTTCATTTTTTTTTGTTGTTTGTCGATTCCTTTATAAAGTGTGACACAAGTTTGTACTTTTACCCGCAAACACGAATCTAGTTTGGTCTTTTGTAACCTTATCCAACATCAAAAAATGAACAAAGGAATTAGGTATTCCTTCTATACTCTCCTCATCCCTATATTATAATGGTAAACCAAGGAGACAAACCCAACATGGAGCAATAGAGAAAAAATCCATTGATTAATCAAACCTTGATTTCCACTTGCAAAGAGAAAGATGATTTCTTACATAATAGAACTAGGACCCTTGGTTAGGATTTTTTTATGATCCTAATATGATATATTCCTAAATATATTTATTTAATCTTTATTATAATAAGGATAAGAAATTGTGGCATGCTTCACCCAAACTTAAATATTATTTAATACACTAATCCCTCTTAATTAGGATGAAGGGGTATGTCCCTATATAGTTAAGCCTATAAACAAGGAAGAAAACTCTCTCCCATATCACCATCTCATCAAATATTGAATTCACATAATATAATATGATTATTGGAGGTAACACCCTTGAAATGGTCTACTATATTTCTTATTTTTACACTTATTCCCAATAAATATCATAACATGTGGTATCAAAGCTACGATTTAGGTCAACATTTTTGTTTCCACCATAACATCCAAACTAGTGCAAATTTGGATATGATTTTTTTTGGGTTTTGAGGTATATATTAGATAAGCTCTCAAAAAAAAATCAAACTTTTAAGGTACATTTTTGAAAAGTTATTAATGTTAATTTTTTCATTAATCTTCTCTATAGGTCACAATTTTTAGATTTTTTAAATTTATATTTTTGAAAATATTAGAAAAATTAGGTAGGATTAGTTATTTGTAATTTACTATGAGAAATAAAAAAAGTTATTTACTTTAGTGGTAAGAGTTTATTCAAAACTTTCATTAATTTTATCTATAGGTTGCAATTTTTGGTTTTTTTTTTAATATTTTTGGAAAGCTTATCAAAAATTAGGTCTAGGTTAGTTATTTGAAGTTTATTTTTAGACACAAAATACATTACTTAAATTAGTGGTCTAAGTTTGGTCCAAACTGAAACATCAAATTCTCTCTCACACCAAGCACTTTCGTACCTTACTAAATCTTAAAATAAAAACATAATTAAAGCCATATCATATTTAGGATTATAGGACCTTTCTACACATGTAAAATCAAAGGACCCATTTTATTTTCCACCACCTAAAATTGAGGAAAAAATTCTTCAAGGACATGAAACAACAATACATTTCATTAAAGATAAAATGTTTGACCCATTTGTCAAATCCTTAAGTGAGGGTTTAGATAGGTTTATGAATGAATTATTATCAAAATTAAAGTCCCCAATAAACCACCAAGGTGGGTACAACCCTAATAAACCAAATCAAGAGATAAGAGAATATTTTTTGAGGTCAATAATTAAACCTACCAAGAATAATCATTCCTAAATTTGATGGTAGAAATGTAATTTCATGGATACGCCTCATAGAACAACAATTTAAACTTTACAATATACCAAATAATTTCATGGTTGACATAGCTTTACTATATTTAGAATTAGGACCTTACCAATGGTACCAATGGAAGATGAGTGACATATGAGGAAAAATGTTCAGTTGGCAAGAATTTGGTAAAGAATTAGCAACCTTCTATGGGAAACCATTCATTGAAAGATATTTTGCCCAACTAAAAAAAAAAAACAATTAAGCTTTTTAATTGAATATAATTTTGAGCATTTGATATTGGCACTTAGAGCTCACAAGGCGACACCTTACCAAAGGCTAAAATTGTACATCAATGGACTTAAAGACCAAATTTAACATGATGTTCATTTTTTGGAACCTTGTATAGTTAGAAAGCTATGCAACACACATTGCATATTGATAAACAAAACACCACCAAAGGTGAAACCATGAGAGTAATTGATAAAAATGTGACTAATCCTACAAGAAAAAACATGGAAAAATTCTTTAAATTAAGAGAAATTAGTAATATCTATCCCCAACAAAAGATAAAGATAGGAGAAAAAGGTTTATGTTGGAATTGTGATAGAAAATGGTCAAGATTCATAAGTATTCTAGTAGTGAGAAAAAGAATAAGGTTGAAGAATAGGGAGAAGTACCTACAAAAGAACTAAACATAAAACTTAAGAATGAGGTTTACAAGGAAAAAGAAATCACTACTATCTCCCTACATGAATTGAATGGAACAAATGAACCACAAACACTCAAAGTAATTGGTAATATAAAAAAGAAAAATGTGAAAGTGTTAGTAGATACTAGTAGTACACATAACTTTATTGATAGAATATTAGCTAATGAGCTCAATTGTTTTGTTTATCCAGTCTCTAATTTTTAAGTCATGATAGTTGATGAGAAAAAACTACCTCGTGGTGGTAAATACCATCATATAAAACTCTCAATGATAAATTATCAACTAGATTATTATTTTTTTGCTTTACCTATTAGGGGAGTGGATGTAGTTTTGGGTGAGCAGTGGCTTAAACAATTAGGAATAATATCTTTCAATTTTCAAGACTTATCCATGTCTTTTAGGATATATGATAAAAAGTATGAACTTTTGGGAATCAAATTACCACCATGTGAAATCATTAGCTCCCATAGGATGGAGAAATTATCCAAGAAAGGTTCTTATAATATAGGGGAACAGTTACATTTTTTAGAAGCACATGATATGATAACTCAAGATCAACCAAAAATTTAAGAGATTCTTCAACACCACCAACAAGTATTTCAAGAATAAAAGTTTGTACCTCTAATTGGAGACCATAATCATGACATTTATTTAATACCAAAAAGCATTATTCATCCCAACAAAAGTTTCCATTTATTCCCTATGCTTATTATTAACAAAAAGGATGATCCATGGAGAATGTTCTCACATTACAAGAAGCTAAATGAGATCACTCATAAAAGACAAGTTTCATATTCATATTGTTAATGAATTAGAATATAATAAAATTCATGCAAAAAAAAACAAATAAGTATTCAGGGTGAAAGAAGTAGAATACTCAGGATATCTGGTGTCACTTAAAGGTGTTAAGATGGACCCTAAGAAAGATGATTTTTGGGTCTAACATAATACTATAGAACATTTGTTCATACCTATCATCTTATAAAGAAAAAATTATTTTGGGAAGGTATTCAAGTGAATGTATAAAAAATTATGGTGGAATGTTTGATATGCCAACAAAATAAAAGAGAAATAATAAATACTCCAAGTCTCTTACAAATATTAGACATTCCAATATTACAATGGGTAGAAATATTAATGAACTTCATTATGAAGTTGCTAAATTCAAACAATATTGATGCAATCTTGCTTGATGTGGATAGACTCATTAATAATAAATATTTTTGTGGAATCTCTCATCTATTTCCTACTAATACTATGGAAAATGTATTCATACAAAATATACCAAAATTTCATGGAATTTCCAAAATCAGATTGCAAAATAGAGCCACTTAAAAATTCTTCATCAAGTGGAATAATTTTCCAATTGAAGATTCAACATGGAATGATGAACAATTCATACAAAATATTTTAGTGTTTCCAAGCATTGAGGGCAACGATTTTCAGAAGGGGAAGGGAATGTTATGATCCTAATATGATATATTCCTAAGTACATATTATATATTCCTTATTTTAAGAAGGATAAGAACTTGTGGCATGCTTAACCCTAACTTAAATATTAGTTAATACACTAATCCCTCTTAATTAGGATGGAGGGGTATGTCCCTACATAGTTAAAAGCCTATAGATAAGGAAGACAACTTTCTCCCATATCATCATATCCTCAAATATTAAATTCATATAATATTATCTGATTATTGGAGGTAACCCCCTCAAAGTGGTATGTTATATTTCTTATTTTTACACTTATTTCTACGAAATATCATAACAAATTTTACAAAGGTCTTTGTGCAAAGAAAAAATAAAAAGAAACAAGTCACCAACCAAAGTAGTAATCAACACATTTCCCTTAACAACCCATTGACCCTTCAACCATTCCCTAACTAAATCAATGTTAGGATAAAATGAAGAAGAATTACCTATTAAGGAATTCTCCATTTTTAAAGCAAAACTTTCAACCAATGAATCTAAGATTTTCAAAGAAGTACCTATTCAAAAAAAGTCAAGAGTAGTTTTTCACTGAACTAGAAATAGACCTAGAGACCACTACCACCCATTTTTGATGATTTTTTTTTATTGAAAATATGGTATTATACATGTGTCCTCACAACAAGAACCAAAGAAATTATTTAATGGAATACACTAGCAAACATTGGAGAGGTGTGTGTATGATAAAATCTTAACTTTTCAAGGTTCGGGGAGGTAGTATGAGTAGGTTGCTATCAAATCCATTAGCTGGCATGGGAATAAGGAGGGCATGGATTTGAGGATCTAAAACAAAGAGGATGTCATATTTGAGCTTGGATACAATGTTGAATATGTTTATGAAAGGTATGGTTCTTGGTGGGAACATATTAATAGTTCTTAGTAGAGGTGATGTCTAGATGAGATCATATTTGATCCACTAACAAATAATTTGAGAGGAAAAAAGGAGATTTGGTTGGATGAGAATAAGGATGTTTTTAATGATCAAAGAATAAATAGAGTTGATAAGGTGGATGTAAACATGGTTATGAATATCTATTGGATACTAATATTGATACCTATTATTTAAATCTAAGAGAAACTAATTAAGTAGGAATGCTATATAGCTAGGGATAATTTGAGTACATGGATCAAATCTAATTGAGAACTAGTTATTAATGTATCTTTTCTTTCTTGGGACATTCTAGAATCTATATAGTAATTTTTGTGATCTTAGATTTATCCTTGGATCTTCTTGATTATTTCCTCATTAACTCCAATATTAGTAGATGGAGATAAACTATTCAAATTGAATATTTGACTTACATTTGTTTCCAATATTTAGAGGCTAGACACATGGGTGGGTTCTTCCCTAATGTCCCTAAGAAGGATAAAAGCATTGTTTGGAGATTTGATGACAAGATTTGAGGAATCCATAATCAAATATAGGAAAGGGGGATTTCTCTTTCAACCAAATTAATGTTTCAATTAGAGAATATGGTGTTGGTTGTCTTGAAGAATTTAGGGTATCTCCTCTAGCTAAGACAATATTTGTGGAATTATATGAGGTGTCTAATAGGGTTATGTCAAATAATGTTGTCATATATGGGGAGTAGGGATTAGGTTTAATTTTAAAATACTTCTTTGATTTGTGTCTCAAGGATAATTGTTAGGATTTATGTGAATCATCCTAGATTAGATGAGGTGGATATCATAAATCAATATCCCCTCTCATCTATAATAGGAGATGTTAAATTCCTATGTAGATGATATTTGAAAGCAAGTTAGGGATACCTTCATTAATGAGGTTTCCAACAAAGTTTTGGAGGAGGATAATGACATGGTTTTCTTAGGTAATTTTTTAATTTTATAAATAGAAGCTCTTAACAAATTTCTAAAAAATATCGAGGGGAAAAGTGTAGGCCCAAAATCCAAAACAAGTTAAATTCCAAGAGGAAATTATGGCTAGGATTCAAATAAATCTAGATCTAATCAAAGATTGAAGAGAGAGAATTTGTATCCTCATGGTCAATGAAGTTACTTTTGTGGAATCTTAGTGGCAATAATGTCCCTATTAAAATTCATTTAGTTGAGCATCAAATTGAGGTATGTAGAGCTAATATTATTTTGTTACAAGAAGCTAAAATTAACGACGATGCTTCTAAAAAATTATTTAGATAGTGGAATAGTTTATCAATTAGTTTGTGCGTGCTTCTGAGGGTCTTGTTTTATGACCCTTAAAAATGCAAAGGTGGATATCAATTTTTTAGATCACAATTATATGTTATAAAAAACCCACAATCCTCACATAAACATGGTCTTCTAGATATTAATTATTTATGGCCCATTAGGGAATGTGTCTGATATATAATTGTGGAATTAGTTGGAAGTTATTTTAAAATAATTCAAGGATGAATTTGTCTAATTGGTGGGTGAAATTCATGCCATCCGATTAGAGGAGGAAAAATTGGGTGATGTTGCTAGAATTATTAAATCTTAATCTAAATTCATAGACTTTATGAATCATTTTGCATTGATTATTACACCTAAGAATGGGAAGTTTGCTTGGTCCAATCACTAGTAGAAAAACAACAATAAATGACTAAAAAAACTACTAAAAATTGCATATAAATGACTAAGCTTGGTGACGTGACCGTTATTAGTTTATTTTTAGTCATTTATAATGCGACCAAATTTATGACTAAACCATTTTTAGTCATTTATTGGTTGTTTTGATTGATCAATTTGGTAGTATATTTAGTCATTAATTTAGTCATTGATTGTTGTTAACTGGTCATTTATTTAGTCATGGTAGTCATTTATTTAGTCATTGTAATCATTAATTTTTGTCAATTGGTAATATATTTAGTCATTTTTATTCACCGATTTCCGTCCATTGGTAGTATATTTAGTCATTTGTATTAACTGATTTTTGTCCATTGGTAGTATATTTACTCATTTTGATCATTATTTTGTCGTCAACTGGTCATATATTTATTCATATTTATTCATTGATTTCTATCAATTGGTAGTATATTTAGTCAATTTAATTATTAATTGATGCCAATTAGTAGTAAATTTAGTCATTTTAATTTTTAATTTTTGTCATTTGGTAGTTTATTTAATTGATTTTCTTCACTGATTTCTGTCAACTGGTAGTATATTGACACATTGTTTATTAATTGCATAATAGCAAGTCAACCTCATGTAGCTAATATCAATTCAACCTCTTCTATTTATTCAAACTAGGATAATTTCATTCTCAATCATTGGAAACACATTAAATTGCCTCTTCAAGGTGCTCCAATATAAGCAAGTTCAATTAGAATGGATAGAAATAAAGTGAAATGGTTACCGCCTAGGTCATCTTTTCTCAAAGTTAACTTTGATGGGGCATCCTGTGGAAACCCTGGGGTTGTAGGTGTTGGCTGTTGTATTCATGATTCTAGGGGTTTTTTGGTTGTAGCTAGAGCAGTTCATTTAAATTATTTCACAAACAACATGGCAGAGGTTCATGCATTATTAGCAGGATTATCTTTGGAAAAAGATCTTAATATTAAACAAGTTCATGTGGAAGGAGATTCACTTATGATAATTAATGCCTGTAAATTGAAGAGAATATGCAATTGGAAACTAAGATATGTTCTTCAAAAAATTTGGATTTTGTTAGAATCCTTTGATGATTATTGTCTCTCCCATACATATAGAGAGGGAAACAAGTTAGCAGATGGTCTTGCCAATTTGTCTTGTGATCAACAAGCCTCTATTAATATACAATCCTTTGAGGATTTAACTGCATTTCCCCATCTCCAAGAGATTATTAAAGTGGAGCAATGCCAATTTCTCTAAGAATAGAATTGGGAAAAGCTTCTTAAGAGCTAGCACGAAAAGTGACAAGGGGCATGGGTGTTGTTGGATTTTTCATTCCATTGTGGCATTCATTCGATTTGGCAGTATTAACCAAATCGGGGTTAGAAGGAGTCTTGGGTAACACAAATACTAATGATGGAATATCTTGGTGAAGATACGATCTTTTCTATCAACTTTCCCATAATAAGAGCCTATCAAAGTAATAATGTCCCTATTAATCTCTTTCAATCCACCTCAAAGGAAATGATGGAGTATCAAACATGTGCTTAATCAACAGTATTTCTAATGATTAGCTCTCTATGCAAATTGGAGTACCGATCAAATGGAAAGGACATCCTCCGTCTACTTTCTGATGCTGTTGTTCATGCGGAGATTTTGAGCTTGTCATCTCATTCTAACATTTTAATTTGCCTAATGTTTTTATTTGTGTTGTAGGTACAAGTTAATTAAAGTTTTAAATGCCATGTTCTATAGTGAATTTTTAAACCATCTACTCACACGAGCTGACATTCATGGAGAGATTGTGCTTAAGTTGTGCCTTATGCCTTTTGGTTCCATCATAAACCATGAGGTCACTTCAGTATGTGGGTTTCCAAGGGCTCTATATATTAAATTATTTCCTCAATTCATTTCACACCAAAGGAATTGTTAAGCTCTTTCAATGCAATTGTGTTAAGCTAGGTTTTCTAGTGGAGAAAAATGTCATTATGTCCATGGAATCTGAGAGTTTGCTTGCCTGTAAAACTGTGGGAGCGTCCATTTAAAAGTTATCTAACTCAAGAAGCAATGAAGGCTATGTTTAAAATTGATGGTGGAAAAGATGAGGATTCTATTCGCACGATGTTGGGAATTGATGTCACATGTATGAGGGCTCGACGAATACTCTTTCCTTCCCAGGTGATTTTGATTTTCTTCTCCAATTCATTGGATTTGGTTTAGTCTTTGACAAAAATTGAGGAATTGGCAAGAAAATATATCAACTTCCAATATATTTTGGATAACTCTATTCTTAAGGCTGTGCAAAGTTATAATATTTTTAGTGGAGAAAGATACATTGGTGGTCTATTTCCTAGGGAATTTCTATAGGAGAAGCAAGGGTTTGAGGATATCTATGAAGCCATCAAGCTGGTGCTATAGTTGCACAATGATACCATTCTCCTAAGAGCTCTGTGGAAGCATCGCCGTTACATTTGTTTAGTAATGGAAGTGGATATAAGGGAAAAGTATTATGCTCTAAATTTTTTAAGGGTTCATACTCCTCCAGTCCCACCTCCAGGTATTCAGTTGGATTTGCAGCTCAAGGTTCCCTCTCTGGTGTAGGATCATCGTTAAGGTGGCCATGTTTGTCATGTTCATGCTCCATATAGTGCTTCTATTTGATCTTCAAACAATGGCTTCAAGCGCTTCTCCTCTACCAATGTTTGAATGCCTCATGTGCAGCTTTTGACCTTCTCTATGGGTCGTCAAAGCTTGTTTCAAAGAGGCCTACAATTGTCTGAGAGGCTAGAGGTTGAAGATGAAAGTTCTGTTCATGGTGATTGTATGGAAGAATAATGTGTTTTTTTAGAAGCCTTTTGATCTATAGTCTGCTTAATTAATATTTGTATATTTGAAGCTGGATTTTCACTTATTTTCAACTTCTATGGGTGATACAAGGGGGGTGTATAGGTGTTTTTCCAGTAGTAGTTCCTTTTCAAAATTGAAGTTGAGTTTTGGCACATTACCAACTTTTTATCAGATGGTCGAAAAACTAAATGTAAAAGCTTTCTTTTTATAATATATATATATATATATATAGGCTATCATGCCTTTTATTTTATTTTTAAATTTTTTATTAAACTTGAATTAAAATATAAAAGAAAATAAAAAATATTACATATGAGAACAAGCTACAACATGGTAGAAGTTAAAATATTGAGTCAACATCATGATAAAAAAAGGTATTTGCAATAAAAAAACATAATGCAATTTTGATGAATAGTAAGATGTTCATATATATATAATAAAAAATGTCAAAGTATAAGAGTTTACAACTCTTGCAAATACACCATGATAAAGATACCTGAACAACACATTCAAACTACTACACAAAGTAGTGGTCCAAGCTGTCAAATAGCTAGTACATGATAAACATCAACTATGTCATTTTTTGCAAATATTTTAGTGTCCACCGTGTGAAGGTTCCTTCTTTCTCTTTCAGAAGAACAACTCCATCTATTTTGTCTTCATAAGCAAGGGGTATGTTACTTGTGACCCTTAAAATATTTACATTTGCATCTCATGTTTCTTTCAATTTGACTCCATGTACAATAGATAGTGAGTGAATCTGCCCAATTCCCACAATAGCACCATCAAATGGATCCAACACCCCAAATTTATCCCCTTCTTGGAGTTTATCAATACATTTCTACAAAACCAAAAAAAAACATTATATTGAGATATAAAACATTCAATAACACACATATAAACATTCGATAAATATTTATAAGAAACTAGAAAATGACAATAGGAAACTTGAAAACATGCACCTAACATATTAAACAAAAATTAACTTCCCACTATTTGATACAAAATGGATATTAGATATAGAAGGTGTCAATATGTTAACAGTCATGTGCCATGAAGATGTGGATGCTACAAGGACAACAAGTAATCACTTGATTGTGGATATAGAATGGATGCTAGATATAGAAGGTCCTTTACTCGAAAATATGTTTTCCAATACATTCTTAATTTGTGTAGAAACAAAGTGGTTGGAGATACAATTCCTTGATGATCTAAAAATGAAGTTGGGTCATGTGATAGTAATGGTACTTCTGGTTGGAATGTTTGAAAAGAGTTAAAAAGTTCTAATTAACTCTGGTTTGGATTTGTTATGCTTCTCAGGGTCAGTGTTATTGTCATCTGGTTGTCTTTTCCTTTTCTCAAAGTGTTGTCTCCTGGAAAAATCAGTTTTTGACATCGGTGGAAAAGTGTTGTCTTTTGTTTTTGACAGTTGTATGTAATGTCCTATGTCTTGGAACAAATTATTTTTTGTATGGGATTTTTTTTATTTTGTTGAATAAGAAAGAAGAAAATTTTTACTCTGAAAAAAAGTAACACATTGTGAGGTACATTAAACAAATCGAGGGAAAGACTACAATAGAGCTAGAATGTACGAGTACTCCAGAAAGAGACATGGATCAATGGATTCCCCCCAACTAAGGACCATGACATCCCCAAACACAATGCACTCATGCATTGTCAAAATCTATGTATGCACTCTATTACAACTAAGCTCTAAGCTTCTATATGCAAGTTATATTTTCTCTCTTATTTCCATAATCTATGTATACTAGCTAATTACATGTCACTACTATTCTAAGCAACTTCTATCACATAGGTAATGATTACCCTTATTTACATAATAAAAAAATCATTACTTACTTGCATGTGGTTTCATAGCACTCACCTCGAGTTCAACACCACTACTACTATGAATATCATGTACATGCTCACCGAGTTCAACATAATCACTCTCAACATTGACATGAAGTTGTGCAACTTTGCAGAGAGCTCTATTGATAGGGCATTTTTCTTTTCATTCTATTTTCATATAATTGCTTTGCATGTGGTTAAATCATCATGCAAAAATTAATGTAAGTCAAGTAAATAATTCAAAAGCTATAAATTTTTGTCCAAAAGAACATTTTAATGAAAAAATATTGGGACAAATTAACTTACAACTTAAAGAATGGAAAAGCTATAAATTTTTGTCCAAAAGAAGAAAGACAAAACATTGGGACATATTAACTTACAACTTAAAGAATGCAAAAGCTATACATTTTTGTCCAAAATAACATTTTAAGCATGAATAATGACAAAAAATTGGGACAGATAACTGACAACAACTATTATATTACCTCAACTTCAACAAAACTATGACTATGTTGCACATTCTTATCTAGTTCATCATGATCACTATCAATATTGGCAGCGTTGTTGACATCAAGAAATTTTTGTTTTAAAGTTGCTTTGATAAAATTTCTCTACATGTGGTTTAACCATCATGCAAAAAAATTACAAAGCATTCAATAGTCAAGTAAAGAAAACAAGCTATAAATTTGTCCAAAAGAACATTTTCTGGATCAATCCAACAATAAAGAAACTAGATTGGATTCTCCTACACCTAGATTTAAATCTACATATTAAGAGGTATTTGTATACAAAATTTCCAAACAAGAAGAAATAAGATCAATAAAGCCTCTTACCTCATCTGAATCCGTGGAATTATGCTCATTCCATGCATAAACTATAGGCTTAACGAAGGAAACCAACTATGAAACTTTCTCAGTGAGACCATATATGCAACTCATTACATGTTGGTACCCTTCATTTGAGTTGACATGATCTAGAGAGGCTCTTATTGGGCATCTAATACATGGCTATGAAATCTTTGTTGATGAACTAGATTTCCACTTCATCCTACTCTTAGATTTACTAGGATCTAGTGCTACCATATAATTGACAATATCTTTTGCACTTGCTTCTCTATTACTGTTTTCCACCTAAAATACAATGTCAATTTCAACATATAGTTAGTTCAATAACAAATCAAAATAACACGACATAAATTGAACCAAAAATCCAGACACTTACTCCAAATTTGTCCATTTTGGCCTATAACCCACCTTGGCCAAACTTATATCCAACCATCACATTATCTCTTGCTCTCTTTCGTTTGTTACTCTTTGTTGGATATTCTTCAGAACACATACTTTATTTCAATGCCTCCCACTATTTGGGATATAGAGTGGAGTCTAACCTCTCTTTTTCCCTCCATGATTATTTTTCTGCAATTATATCTAATTTTTTTTTTATCAAAAGTCTCATCTTTTTCTTGTAATATTTTCTAGAGATTTGTCCACCAGTAGTCTCAAAAGAATTTTCCATTTTTTGTATAACATTTTCTACACTTTGTGGATTTTTCTCTGCAAAATTTGATCTGCAAATATCCAAATGGGCCCTACATCTTACACCCAACTCGAAGGCCCACCTTGTACCATTTGGTCCAATGGGCTCACCATCTCTCGATACCTCAACCAAGAATGAATTCTTTCCTTCTAAATTTATTTATTTTACATTCCTCTCTGTAGATCTGTACAAATCTTGAGTCAATATCTATCTTTTGAAAAAATTAGACACATCTTCTATTAAACCACTACCAATATTTCTGGTTGATCCATTGGTTCCATCAAAAGTTGTAGATGCAATAGGTGTTTTACAGCTAACAACTTCAGACGAGAATGCAATATTCTATCTCTTGAAAGGTTATTTTAGCAATAAATCAGAAATCACCCCAAGGTTATAGGTCATTTAGGTCCTTAACAATGCATAAAAACAACTCAACTGGGAAATGTAGAATTCTTGGTAATCCCTGAAACCGGACCTTACTGCACGACAAATTTGCGTCCTCTCAATTTGCTCGGATCTAACAATATGATCTTGAATCCTAAGTCTAACCGAATAATAAAGAAATTGCAAAAGATAGGGATGCAAGGAAGTAACAAAATCTAAACTATTGCAGGGACAAGCAATGCAAATGACAAATATCTGGAATGGACCTATCTCAAATAACCAATTCCTGTTCGACCCGCAAGGCAATCTTACAAGAACAGTGCAATCTTCTGAGGAATACAGATTTTCAAATCATAGACTTGCATCTACAACCGAACTTGACCACATTTGAATATACGGTCCAGGTTGACTTTACCAGCCTACTACAATCAGATAGTTACTGGGAGTATAGACCAGAGATAGCTACAAACATTCCAAATATGAAATCACATACACTATTTATCCAACCAAACTAATTTATTTCTGAATATTAAACCCTAGATCTTCAAGCAATGTAAAAGATAGAACAAAAGAACCATGCAAGATGAGATAACACAAAGGACTTCACCAGGAAAACCACAATGCCTTCAATTGTATTAATCACCAAATGTTGCAACAATTCAACTGTTCTGAATAAGGTATTTGCTTCAAGAAATTCTAAAATTCTAACTATTGCTCCTGCTAATCTCTATTCCTGATAATGCCTATAACCAATGTCTTCTAACCCTTACAATGAGGCAAGAATACCTATTTATCCAATTCCCCCCAAAATATGTCGGCCCAGCCAAACATTTTTACAAAAATAATCAAAACCGCCAAAACAGGTCGGCCAAGGAAACAAACTAAGGCACACATTTAATGCCATCATCCAAGTCGGCCGAGGCACAGTCCCCAAGGAAGTCTGGTCCAATGCATGCCCTATGATAATAGGGAAGCACAAATCTCGAGGTTAACATTAACTGCTGCCCCCTTTGTCTTTCCTCCGCGCTGGTGACCCTTGGACCTTCGAGAAAACTCCCTCCAGCTCAGCAATAGGTGGCAACGGCAAAACCCTGAGCCTGCATTTAATTGAATCAATTCCCTCATTGGACCGCTCAATGGTTTTCTTCCAATCCGTCATGCTGGTCATGTACCTGTCCATTACTGCCAAGTAAGTAGCCGCATCATCAAGCAAATGGGAGGTGATAGCTCCATCAGATTCCGGGGCATAAACCTCATGCCACCATTCCTTCAATTGATCTAAGCTCAGATATTTGGGAGCTATTTTCTTTCTCCCTGTCATCACCTCAAAGAAAGCTATGCAACCATCATAAATTGCAGTGAGGTCAACCTCAATGGACTTTCTCCGTTTTTGTATCTTTTTTAGGCCTCCCTGCCTGATTTGCAATGCCTCGAACCATTCCCATGGTTCATCCAATCTGGCAGAGGGAAGGATTCCATCCTTGCCCAACTGTTCCTTGTCTAGAATGGTCCTTGACCCAGCTGCAGTGAGGTCCAGCATCCCCTTTTATCTGAGGAGAGGGATACTCCCATGGCGAGCTCCCTTTGCCAGGCTGCTTCTTGCTTGAGACAAGACCTCTTTGGTAGCTTCTGTCCCACAAATTTTGGACTCTGTAAACAGTAGGTTGTGAGGCCTGTGCAGAGGCCTTCATCTTTTCAATTCCGGAGATCGTCTCCTTTGGTAGAAATCCCGGAGTAGTAGAGGAGGACGGATGGAGAGATTGTAGAGGCTTCATGACCTCTTCCAGACATTTCCTCAACCTTTCATTCTCTCTTTTCAGCTCTCGTTTTGACTGGGTCTCCTTCTTCAGTCTGTCCACAATCACAGCACTTGACCCTTCGAATTCCTCAATATCCTACTCTAAGGAGGCCAGCCCAAGGTTAATGGTTTGGACGTTGTAATCCTGACCTGTCACCTCATCTCTCATTTTGTCTGCAGCAGGGGTGGCAATGTGAACCACTCGGTTATGCACTTCATCTCTTTCTACCCAAGAAATCACCTTTGCAGCCTTCTTCTTCTTCCCTTTACCAATCTGAGATAACATCTCATCCCAGTCAAGAGGAGTGTCTTCTACTATCACCTGCTTCCTCTTTGTGATCTCTTTCTCCAGCCAATCCGGGGCTATGGGGCCTGTCTGGATTCCCTCTGTTCTAGTTTCTCCCGGATCCTCTGTGGCTTTCTCCTCTTCTGCTACCGTCACTTCGACTTCCTCCTCAGTGGTTGCCTTGTCATCTTCTTTCTCCGGAGGTTGTTCACCTTGGTCGGTTTCCTCAAATCCCAACTCAGGAAGTACCGGCGATGGAGTTCTAGCAGGGATGCTTTCCTCTGGCTCAAGCGATCCGCGGCCTTTGTCACTCTCAGGGGAGTCCTCATACTGTACCAAGGGAGAAGTGTGCCTCTCCTCTGTTTCCACCTCGGGCTCGGTAGCCTCACTGAACAATGTTCCCTCTTTGAACGGTTCTGCCTCTCCGCCGATTTCCTGCTCATCCGGATTCTCCGGTTCTAGTACACTCTGTGGAGGAGAAACAGGCTTGTCCTATTTTTCAGCTAGCAATATGGGAGAAGAGTCTTTTGTCTGAGCGGCATCCTTTGGGGAAGGAGTTCTAGATCTTCTGGCATACACCTTAGTCTTTTCCCCTCCGGAACTCTCTACATCAACAACTGGAGGTTCATCCTCCGAAGTAGTTTGGCCTTTTTTCCTGGCAACCCTCGTAGTTCTGGCCTTCTTGGGCGGTGGAGGAACATCCTCCTCCTCAACTTTCTCTGCCTCCTCCTCGTCCGAAGACTTGCTGATAGTCAGGGTCTTCCACCTGCGTTTACCAATCGGCTTCCTTTTTGCTGCAGGTTGAGTCCCCTTAGGACCTCTGACCTTGATCTTGAAAGGGGAGGCCTTGGTTGTTTTCCCTTTGGGGTCCTCCTCCCCGGATTCCTCAGAAGTGGACATGGGGTTGAGATTCCCCATCAAGTCGAAAGTGCAGGGTACATTGGCATTTTCCAACACCCATACCTTATGTTTGATCCAAGCAAAGGTAAATTTTAGCACTGGAGCCATTAAGTCTTCCAACTCTGTCACCTCTGGCTCATTCCAATCAATGTCTGCTACGGACCTGCCCCTGATGGGCTCATAGACATGGTCCTGGACCAGTTTTCCATCATCATCCAGCTGATCTGGAATCAGTTTCACATTGTACTGTCTAATGGCCTCTACAGGCAGCCGGGAATACCTCTTCTTCCTCGCATCAAGGTCATCCTTGATGTTGACCCAGTAGTCCTCCAAGTCCTCTTTGTGTCTGTATTCCCGGGTAGCCCTTTTCTGTGCCTCCCCGGTGATGTCAAAATTCATTCTCTTTGAATGGAAAGAGAATCCATATGCCGCCAACTCCTCACCTGCAGTGTGAGCTGATTGAATGGAAGGGCACATCTCACCCACGCCAATCCCAAGAGGGAAGTCACCTCCAAAGCCAGTCTTATGCTTCTCCCTCTTCACCACTGCATCAAACTCACAAATTTGTCTTACGACCTCCAGTAGCACTAAGTGGTCAGTGGGATACCTGGGCAATCTGTAGGGAGCAACGGGGCATCCATCAATCCGGAGATAAGTGAAAGTGGGGAACTGGATGAACCAGGCCCCGTAATTCTTAATCAACCCTTTGGCCCCATCGGACAATCTGATGTGCTCCGCATTCTGAAGGGTCCGGGTAATGTGCATAGTGAAGGCATCATTGGCCCTCCTATAATCTCTGTGTCCGAGGTGCAATTCCGGGTAGACTTCATAGATAATATCCTGCCCAATGGTTCCCGCCGGAGTCAGTCCCTTGTAGGGGTAGGAGATGGCCAGTACATATATGACATAGGAGGACATGGTGAATTTCTTTCCCTCCAAAACATTCCTTAATTGTTTATCTATTTCTGCACTGATAAGTCCTGCCCAGTGGTAATTCGTTCCTTGGCCCATCTTGGTGATCACATGGACCATCCAACTTTCCAATACTCCGACAGTTTTAAGCCCGGCCACCCTGCTCAACAGTGTAATAGCATCATAGATATCCGGCCTGAACTTCACCCTGTGCAACTGCTTGGGCAATTTGGAGTGGTGAGACTTGGGCTTCTCAAGCCATGAGTTGATAAGCTGTTGAGCCTTAACTGGCTCATTCTCATAGTATGTACGAGCAGTGTCAATGTTTAAGGCGCCGACCGAGGGGAGATCCGGCATGCTGAAGGCTCGGGCAATGGAGGCTGGACTGAAGTTCGCCAACACTCGTCCCTCAGTGCTAACCACCATCTGTGTGTCAAAAGCGTACTGTCTAGCACACTCCAAAATCAGCTCGTAGCACTAGACTGCTAGAGGGAACCCTGCCACATGCACCAATCCTGAGTTCATCATCCCTTGCCTCAACGCCGACTGGTCTTTCTCGGCTGTTCTCTGCTTGAACTCTTCATATCGCCATGCTCCCACATTGGTGTCGGATACATCAGCCCACACAGAGGATATCCTACTTTCTGGAACTTGACTCTTCATGTCTGATTTCAATCTCTCTGTCTCAGAAATTGAAGATGCCCCTGCACCACCTTTGGACCTCCCAGCAGTAGCCTTGCTTGATTCGGCCTGTACATTCAAGAATCATTGTTAGAATTCAATTATTAAGCTCATATCAATCCAAAGGGTTAGCACACATCATATAAATCTATCAAAATCATTCGCTAATTGCCAATCTTTCCAGATCCGGAGAAATCAAATAATCCGGGAAAATCACGTAAACCGGGTGAATACCGTCGGGGCGGAATTTCGGAGAAATCCGACCCAGACGGATTCCTGCTGCCAAAACACTGTTAGCCAATAAATCATTAATACACTCCGAAAAATCAAAAGGGGGGAATCGTTAAATCACTCATTGACAACAAGAAATAAGCACAAACGATCATTCCATCAATCCTATCATCGAAATATACAAAAGAACACGCTCAGACAGGAAATCCGGAAAAAACCGGATGGAACGGATTTTCACGGACAGTATAAAATGCACCGGAAATCAACTCAGTCCGCGGAATAAGCCCAAACCGGGAAAATCCGGGAGCGAGGAAATTCCGCGACGGCCTCGGAAACCCGAAAAACGGCAAAACGTGCACCAAAACTTGAACCCCGGGATATCCAGTACCTAGGCTCAAAGGATCCTAAAACCGACGATGATCAACAACCTCAAGTACGCAAAGGATCCAACTCCCCAAAAACTCCTAAAAGAGGGAATCCCCGTGTCAAAAAAAATGATGCCCTAAATCGAACGACTGAATTTCCGCCATTAAAACCAGAGCAAGCTCTTAGGGTTAAAAATATCGGTTCAGGATTTACCTAACAGTCCTCTAATCCGAATAGGACGGGAAGCCAATCATAACGCGGGAGAAAAGTTGCTCAAGCATAAGATGAAATCACTGTTCTAGCAGAGACACCACAGAAACCCCAACCTCGCAAGATAACACACTTCGCGCCCGAAACAAACAAGCAATCCAACCCAGAACGCCGTCCAAAGGACCCATACGGAATTTGAAAGGACAAACAACGCTCACGGGACACGGGAGATGGGTTCGACAATAAAGACGGATCAACCCCGACTCTATAAATATGAAAACAAAACCCAGAACAAGGGCCGACCCCAAAGTTAACGATTCTAGTGCAAGAAAATCCCAAATCATCTCATAAGCAAACGGAAGGGAAAATGTATACATACCATGGATCAAAGCAAGTGAAAATCCGAGCTCAGGAAGTCAATCACGCGGCAAACACGTCCAAGCAACGCGACACTGGCAGCAACACTCAAGCAATTCACGCGCAAACAAACCAAGATCAAACCCCAAAGCTCAATTGAAAGTTCCGAATCACCAGAGCAGAAAACAAGGAAGCAATGAAGTTGGAATGACTCAGAAAGTGCCCTAAATCCGACCTTATACTCGTCTGAGCCAAAGTACCTCAGCCATTAATGCGCGAAAAGACGTTTCTGACAAGTCCGGAAACCTGAGCCCCAAGCGGAATTTCGGAAAATCCCAGAATGCGCGGAAACACAGACTTCGCGGAAATGAAAAAATCGGGGAAAGATGAAGACCGGGATTTTGACAAGGAAAATCCGATAGGGACCGAAAATCCCGGTCGCAAAAACCCAATCGGGAATGCAAAACAGACAAGGAACCAGGGGACGGAAGAATCCTCTGGAGACGGAAAATCCCGGATCCAGGTGAAAACCCGGACTTGGCCAAAAACTCAATTTCAACCAATTCCAACCTCAAGGCAAGGGAAAAGCCAGCAAGACCAACACATCAAGACCCTAAAAATGATAAATCCAATAAAATCAAAGGTCAAAGACATCAAAAAAGAGGGTCCCCACTCCAAGTGGGGCGTGTGTGCGAAAACTGCACAACAACCGTTATATTCCAGAGAGCAATAGTGATAGGTTTTTGGTCAACTGCAGCTAGTTTTAAGTCAAAAGCGACAAAAATAGGAGCAATGGCAGCTTCTGTTCAAGTTTTTTTTTCTAGTTTTTGTTTTGGAAATAGTTTGGATAAATTTGCAGTTTTGATGCCTCATTTTGATCTAATTTGTTTTAAGAAGTTTGGAAAGTGGTACAATACAACACAATAATCAAAATTATTTGACTGTAAATGTCTAAGCTTAAGCAAGTTTCTTTCCATAAAAGCTCAAAGTTTGTGAAAGTCAAAATACTAAAGCCATAGTTCCCAATGTTGACTTTGTTCTTAATGTGACTTGAAATGTAAGCCTAAATATTTAGAAACCTTTAGAGATATTTGCTTAAGATATGTTTTAAGGAGTGCAAATATAGGGCTCATTTCAAAGGTATTCACACTAAGTCTAAAGGGTTTGAGATTTGATAACCAAGTTCAATGTTTGTTTTAATGTGTTCATTTCAAATCAAGTGCAGTGTTTGATGTTCGAAGTAATCTAGAATTTTGGCAAGTTCATGAAGACAATTTACAACCTAGAGATAGGAATGTTCTTTTAGGTGGGCTTACCTCATGCCCCGAAGGGATGATTTTACATGCAATTTATGGAGAGTGTTTTAATCTCAACCATAAATCAGACTTGGTAAGTAACTTCTCAGAAGTAAATTCCAATGCACCACTTTCAAAGAATGTTTTGGATAAAAAAAGGTGGCCTCTACTACATTGGTTCTTAGTCATGCTCAGGGGATCCAATGCTTTGCTAGCACCCAGGAAGCCACTTAAGGATTTAACCAACTTACTTGGGGCTCTATATACACAATCGCACCTTCCCTTTCATGAATGGAATTGATGAAAAAGTAATCATCGATTAAGTTGTTTGGAATTTAGTCTTGACCATTTATATAGAAACCTGAGGGAAAAACCTCTTTGAGTCACCTTTAAGTTCTCCAATGTGGGATGTGTCCCAAAGGTAGGCCCTCTAAAGGTGATGCTTGAAATGAAACAAATGTGAAACTCAAAGTGTTTTTCATCACCCAAGATCACCAAATGATGAGAGGAGAGAGGATAGACAATTAGTTTTCCAGAAATGAAAAAATAGATCATATAATTCATTGCAATATTATTTTTAAGCCCCTCAAGTGACGCTATCCAAAAAAAGAAAAAAATGAATGAAGTGTGAACAAGATAGCAATTTGTTTTTTATGTGCACCAATTTGAAGTGTTCTAGATTTCAAACAAGTAGATAGCAATGTGCAAGTCAGAATGTATTTGTCTAGTTTTAATCACCAACTTGAGTGTTTCTAATAACCTTGTCTTAATGTGGTCAAAAAAATAAAATCATTTGTTTCATCAACATAATGAAATCATTGGTCAAAAGAAAGCATTCCATTTTATGAGCACCAAAAATGAAGTGTTGTTCACTTTTGAAAGTTCATTTTAGGACACCAAATCGAAAGTGTGCAAGTTGTGGGGTTCATTTGTTAAGCACCAATTAAAAATATTTTCCTAAACTAGAATTTTTTTTGAAATGTTCATTTTAAGACACCAAATCAAAAGCGTGCAAGTTGTGGGGTTCAATTGTTAAGCACCACTTTGAAGTGCTTTCCTAAACTAGATTTTTTTTTGAAATGTTCATTTTAAGACACCAAATCAAAAGTGTGCAAGTTGTGGGGTTCAATTGTTAAGCATGAATTCAAAGTGTTTTCCTAAACTAGAAAGCTTTTTGAAATGTTCTTTTTAAGACACCAAATTGAAAAGTGCAAGTTGTGGGGCTCAATTTTTATGCACCAATTTGAAATATTTTCTAAACTAATAAAGCTTTTGAAAATTTGGGCTTGGACCATTCGCCTTCTCTGCATTAAAAGTGTTAGCTATTCTTGATGTAAGGTGCACCATATCCCTACAAGAGTTGCACAAACAAAGTCAGCAAACACAAAACATCCAAAACAAGCACCCATTAGAGTTAGAAATCAACAAAATTACTTGCAAATTTTCAAATAAAAAATACACAGAGCAAAAGTGGTCATCTTAGTCAAAATAAATCCTTCTTAGTGCAACTGCGGACCTGTTTCTGGAAGCAAAAGCAATCCAAAAACTCAACTGCGGCCCTGTTTCTGTTAGAAGCGGTTGAAATGTGAAAAGCGGCTAGATTTAGTGTAACTACAGTTAGAAAAGGAGCAACTACAATAAAAACATGAAACAACCACAACAAAACTTCTAGAACTTTTGTGTGAAAATTTTTCAATTGCATTTCTATAAAGTGCGACCACGTTTCAAAACCTACAACTGCTAAAAAAACTCACAAAATTGTTAAAGTTAAAGACCAAGGGTCCCACCGGGCATGTCAAACGTTGTAAGGGGGAAATCATGAAGCATAAGGAAATCAAATATGAATGAATTAAACTAATCTAACTCAAACAAATATTAAGATTCATACCCATTACTCATAAAATGAACAATACAAGATTCTTGAATTCAATGAAATTAAGCAATGCAAACGAGAAAGCATACAATGAATTCAACTAACTATATTGCTACCCATCCCATGTTGAAGTGTATATGTAGTGATTATGAATTGTGTTGTATCGATGTGAAGCCTCTATTATGCACTTGCAAAAGCTTCAATGTGGTGTGATGGTAATTGATCAAGATGTGTGTAAAAGCTTGTTAGAAATTGATTGTCAATTTGGCATTACTTTGTTGTACAAAAGACGTCAATTCTTTGATTGTTTTTAAGAATGAAGAGGATTGTTATATAGATTTTATGTTTTGAGATGAATGATCAGGATTGCGTAGTAGAAAATACTAATCAACGGTTGAAAGATGTTGAGAGGAATTAGATTGCTTAGTCAACTCCCGTGATTGAATCAATTAAGGATGTTAATTGATCAATCAAGGAAAATAGATTGCCTAATCTATGGAATTGAGGAAATCAAGTTGAGCCTTCAATGGGACTAAAGAATAGATGGATTAGTTAGGAAATAGATGAATCAGTCAACCAATCAAAGTGAGCAATTGGTGGTCATAATTTCCTCAATCATAAAAGTGGATGAGGGTAATTAATTAATTAAGCTTTTTAAGTTGAACGTGCAATTCATGTTTAACTTTTACAAACAAAGTTGTATTTGTTTTGGTTGACCTTTTTAGATGATGTTTTGAATAATTCAATTAATTATTCAAGTTTAGGGGAACGTGATATAGTTAAACTATTAAGTATTAATAATTTAATTGAATTAGGGGATAGGGTAAATTAGAGACAATTAAATAATTGATGTTATTTAATTAATCAAGAAGAATAAAGTTAGATTAGGACTTTATTAAATAAATGAAATTTATTTAATTAGTAAAAAGTAGTGAAAAAGTGAATTAATTAAATAATGTAATATTATTCAATTAATAGAGGAAATTAAGGTTTTTGATGTAAATGGTATGAAATGCAGTGATATTAGGTGATAATGATGTCGATGATGAGAAAATTTCATTCAGGATGTATGATAAGTGTTAGGTCATTTTTATTTGTCTACAACAAGAACCCAATGCCAGATAATAATAAGGGAAATGACAATGGCAAGGGGAAGGATTACTCCAATGTAGGTCATGTGTACAACAATGTAGTCACATCTTGTGATAATTTCATATAAGTTATCATAATCAAAGGGCCCAGTGCTGAGTGTGGAGTCACTACACGTCGAGGAAAGGTCACAATCCAAGGAGCATCATCGCAACCTAGGGCATAACCCACACTTCTGAAATCAATCCCTAGTGATATAGTCTCCTAGACCAATTAAAGAAGACCCCTACCCACTTCAGGAACCAATCAACAACTCGCATCTCAAAAATTTCTATGCCTAGGCTTGAAGGGTATAAATCCAAAAACTCTATAAAAATATAAAATTCACAAAAAATTAGAAAAAGGATTAAAACAGTAAAGAAAAAAAAGCATCCTCTAGTGAAAACCACTTTGGTGGCGGTTTGGGCAAGTACCTTGGTGAAAACCTGGAAAATAGGCGCCTTGCATAAATAAGTAGTATCCATCCATCATTGGCTCTTTGACTTATCCTACTTTGCTATCTATTGCATTAATCCCTCATCCTAATCCTATTTATTCCATCACCTGCCTGCATCTGTATCATAGTTGGATATTACATAAGTATCATATTCCCCTTTAGTACTAATTGGAACATTCCTAAGGTTAGTTTGTCTTGCATATATCGAGGTAGTCTATCACATCACATTGGGGGAAATTTATCTATAATTGCATCAGATCGAGTTCATGTATATCTTAAGGTTTTACTTTGTTATCCTCGAATCCAGTTGCGCCAGATTCACGGGATAACCCCCTACGAAACTTGTTTGTTTCATAGTTATGTGTACTTTAAGCATGAAAAACAAGGTGAAATTTCAATTTCCCTCCATGCATGGTCCTAAACCTCAAATCATTCATTTGAGGGTCTCCTTTCGTTCGTCTTTCGAATACCTTCGAAACAAGTATTCTTGTTAGTTCCCAAGTGTTGGAGCAGTGAATTTGACCACCCCTACACCTTGGGTTCACTTCTACTTGCAAAAGCGGTGAAAATCAACACTTGTACATCTTTCTTTCTTTTAAGTCTTCCTCATGCAAAAGCAGTGATTTTCATCGCCAATGCATATTTCGCGTTTTCTCTCCCATACCTGACACCATCATTAATGCGCTATTCAAGTTCATTAATGACCTTTTAAAAAATACTTTTAAAGCTTTTTTAGGTTAATCTTACCTCATTTTTTTTCAACTTCCTTCCTCCTCACACTAATTCCCCTCAGGCTCCTAACGTGATTGGATTCATGGATTTCGCCATATTTTCAAGCTAGGGTTTTCAACATTTTTTCTAGGTGCATGGTGTTTTCTTCCTCTTCATTTCTATCTTTTTCTCACAACCTTTCTTTCATTTTAGGTTTTCTACTTACATTCGAATCTATGTTTCTATTAGATTTTTGTCAGTCTTTTGCTAAAACAAATCGTGCCCTAGTGAAAATCAGCGCTTTGTTTTATGCATTCCTCTTGCTCAAATTTCTCCTATCCTTGTGCATCTTTCTGTGATGCTTTCCCACCTTTTTTTCCCATTTGCCAAGCGGTGAAACGGGTTAGTCTTAGCGTGTTGTATTTTGAAGTTTTCAATGTTGTTCGAATGATCATCCCTCTTGTCACATGTTTGAGCAGGAGAAACCACCACTCGAACATTGAAGGTCCTTCCCATAGTTGTCGAGGCAGTGAAATTTCCCGCTACATCAGTTAAGATCTTCCTCAAACTTCAAATGTCAAAGTGGTGAAAATCACTGCTCCTACATGGAGTGTCATGACTTCAAATGGACAAGTGGTGAAAAAGGTCACTTATGCATTCAACTCACGAAGGATGAAGGATATGCTCGAGCGCTAAAAATCAGCGCCTGAGAATAAATTAAAGTTTTCCCATACATTCTCAAGTGCTAAAATTTAGCGCTTCAACACTTGTTTTTTCAAATGCAAAATACATGTAGGAGTGTTGAAAATCAGTGCCCCTACATGGAAATCATTATTTCAAGATGTAGGAGCGCTGAATTTTAGCGCTCTTACACAAAAATGAGTTTTTTCTTCTAACGCTCTGAAATCACTCCACTTGTGCTCTGAACCCTGTTTCTTCGCCAATGCTCTATTTTCCATGCAAAATAGCTAGTTCACACTTGCTCTAAATTTCCTACTTGCTTCGTGCTTCCCAACATTGCATTTTATCCTAACATCTGTTGATTCAGTATTCTTGCAGTTCCTCTCAATTTCTCGTTAGGTGACCCAAGAAGGTAATATCAAATATCCCGGTGTTTCTAGATGACAACAAAGAAGCCTTCGTCGTCTTCTAAGAAAGGGGGAAAATGAAATACAAATACTAGGGTGTCTTTCTGCCTACCATAGTGATATCAAAGGTGGATGAAATTAAAGACACTAAAATTGGTCATCAAGACCTTGAGGATTTTGTAAAAAGAACCAAGCAAAAGCCCTTAGATGAAAGCTTGAGAGCTATTGTCCATAGAAATTTTCACCTGGTATTCACATTCCTGACTTCTGCTCATAATATGGAGTTTGTTCTCTAGGTTGCATCTTACTACATCAGAAATAACATAAGTGTAATAGATTCTAGATTCCTCGGGACAAGTCATGATGAGACTAGATCCTGAATTCTTTGATATTGTTTTCTAGGTTCCCCACATGGAACAATATGTAAAGATCTCAATGCAATAGGCACATGAGGTTTATGATCAAGATCCAACTAAGGCTAAAAATTATAATAACAACCAATGGTTGAAAACGCCTAGTCCTACTATCTCAAGATGGCCAAAGGGGATTCTTAGAAGTGATTTCAAAGAAGATGTCAGGGATATGATTACTCTCCTAAGAAGGGTTAAAGGATCACCTAAGTCATCCCATTTTCAAGAATGGATGTATGAATACATCCGCATCATCAGGAGATAGAAAGCTCATATTGATTGGGGGACTCAACTCAGTGATGAAATTCATGAACAGTTGATAAATGTGCCACCACTTTGAAGTTCTACATGAATTCTTATTTGGTGTATGTTGTCGCAGTAATGAGGCAATTTATGGGGTTGTCTACAAAGGGAAACAAAAATTTTGTAACTGTGTATGAGTATTTTTATCAGTTTAAATTAAAAGAAAGTCTTCATCATTTTAGGAGGGCTAGAGATGCCTTCTTTACACCCTTGTCGTTCAATTTTGATCCAACTCTCAAAAAGAAGAGAGTATCAAATGAGGCATATAAAGTGGTTAGTAAAGTTGGGTGTATCTTTTTGAAATTTCCAACTTTCACCTATATGAGAGTGGGTTGCTATACTAGGTGTCCATACATGTTGCCCAGATATCCCTCAAATAAGTGGATACTCATGGAGCTATGCAGATAGCTGATCTCAGTCCACAAGGAATGCATGAGAATTCACAAACCGGATTTCAAGTTTCCACTAACAATTGGGACGTATATTGTTCACAATGTACAAAAGGAAAAGTTAGTCTATGCAGAAATGCAAATCATGACTGTCAGACGATACAAATATAGATTTGACTTTGACTACCGAGATGTGAATAGGAGATTGAAGAAGGATCACCGACATGTCTACCGTTTTGAAGACATATGGGCTGACTGCAGGGAAGAAGAAGACATCCAAAAAATGGAAATTTTCAGGCTAACAGTAGAGTAGATCATAGATTTTGGAGTGGTTGATCTTCCAAGGATTTCAAAGATCCTGGAAACACATGAACTCTATCTATGAGGAAGATGAGATTGATAGGAGGCCTTTACCTCTAATTCAATGGTCTAAAAAGGAAAGTATCTCTATCAGGGAAAGGCTTGCTCCCATCTTGCACAACACAAAAAAATGGTTTCTAAATGAAAGATTTCAAGACCGAATCAGAAGGAGAAGCACCAAGAGCAGACACTAGTCAACAACAGGAACTCCACTCAAAAAACAAACAAGTGGCTACTCCCTCTTCTTCCCAAAGAGGTCCTAGAATCAAGTTCACCATTGGTAGAAAGTTACACAGACTGTTGAAGAACAGGATGTAGCAGAATTTGAACCTACACATGTAGAAGGAAAGGAACTTGCTTAAGAGGAACAAACATCCGAAGAAGAAGAAGGAAATGAAAGCAAAGAATCTAAAGAAGAAGAAGAATATACAAAAGAGGAAGAGTCCTAAAAAGATGAAGGAGAAAAAGAATGTAATGAGGAAGAACTTGGGAATGATGATGAACACCCTTTGTCTCCTCATGAGAATATTGTTGAAGATCTTCCCTAAACATCATCGCTCGTTACTTCAAATAATATTCATACACCTCCCAATCCTAGTACTCCTCCACCTCCTCTTCCTACTTCACCTCCTCCCACATCTACCATACATTCAGTGAACATTTCTATTCCCCCTGCAGTATCAATTGTCCTTGCCACTCCTCCTACAGATTCAAACTTACAAATTGTTGATGTCTAGTCAAGCTCTCCCTCATCCATCCCAAGTTTTTCATCTCCATCTTTTGATGTTTCTTCTGAAGCTAAATTCGACAGATTTATGAATGAGTCTTTGTAGAGTCAACTTGGTTTGCAGTCCACTGGAGCAATCATGACAGATACTACCTCGATTGTTACCATACCAATCATTTCTACAGAAATAGCTACAACACAAGAGTTGATGGTGAGTCAAGAAGAATATACTTCCTCCCTTCCCCCTTGGTTGATCTCTCAAGTATCAAAGCGAAAGAAACAAATGATCTCTCCAGATGAGCTTGATCTTGAAGAGATAGCTCCTCCAAAAGCCAAGGGGAAGAAAAAGGAAAAAGTTCATTCAAGGCTTCATGTTGACAAAACTAATCATAAGTTTGTAGAAATTGGTCTACCGCCATAGGAAGAAGGAGATGCAAACATCGAGGACTACACTATCACAAGAGTCTAGCTCAAAAAAGTAACAAATGCAAGTGCAAAGGTAGATGCACAAGTAGTCCTAGATGCATTAGCAGGAAGGCTTGACAAAATGGAACAGGCTAGGAATATGTACAAGGAGAAAGTCGAGCATTATGAAACTATTTTAAGGAACCTTGTAGGCTCTTCAGGAAATGTACAACCTATGGCTATGGTAAGCATTGAGGAACTAGCAGTACAAAAGGCGAAGAATTTTTCCTCCAAGGGTAAGGTGTTGTATGATTTCATTGATGAAATGATAGAACATGGTTCATAGGTTATAATTGCTACAAATGAGAAGGCCACTCAGATAGCCAAGCTAAAATCATAGCTTGATAAAGAAGAAAGCATACTTTTCCAAGAGCAAAAAGGAATGGAAAAATATCTCTCATTTTGATCACAGATGAAAGAGACAAAGCTAAGTAAGTTGGTGGAAGTTGGGGTAATTCCCAAGAAAGAGAAATATGTGGAGGTAAGAGAATCTCTCAAGCACCGCATTCAAGTGATCAAGTCTCTTATTGAAGATATCCACCAAGTACAAGAAGATGTCAAAGGACATTGTGTTATCCTAGAAAATGGAATTAAGGAGTTACTGGGTAAGCTCCTTGATGAAGATCATATTTTCCTCCTGGCAAGTGAACTTTCACAGATCTACAAGGAAGCCGTCATGAAGAAAGTGGAGGATGCAAACTTTTCAAAGACCTCCATGCATGCAATTTGTGATTTATGACTTT
The DNA here is from genome assembly GCA_007258455.2 of Sequoia sempervirens. Taxonomy (NCBI): domain Eukaryota; kingdom Viridiplantae; phylum Streptophyta; class Pinopsida; order Cupressales; family Cupressaceae; genus Sequoia; species Sequoia sempervirens. The sequence continues at coordinate 122,288,674 of VDFB02000003.1, read as the reverse complement.
CTCTTGATAATCTCAAGATGAATCTTGATAGATGCGAGAAGATTCACTCATCTGCCAAAAGATCAATCACAAGATTTCACACCATTGTGGATTACACTATTGGTCCAGATGAGGCATTCGTACTGGAGACAAAGAAGAGATATGAAGACTTGTGCGCCCAATGCAAGGAACTATGAAGACTTCTTTTCATCTCCAGTATTAGTTTTAGGCTTTCATTTATGCATTTTGTAAATAGTTCTTGACATTTTACATTTCATTTTCCAAGATGTAATTACATGTAAAAACAAAGATGTTTTCCCAAAAAGATGAACATTTTTGAATAAGTCGATTTGTTAGGTGAGATTTTCCTAAATTTACTCACCTAACTTTCCTAAATTCGCTCATCTACTTTTCCTAGATTTTCTCTTCCCTCTCTTTTATAAATATGATGGGATTCTTTTGTAATAGTTATCTTTTATCTTTTGCAATGAAGTGCTTCCCATTTTGAGAAGAAAATACATGAAACTTTGTGTTCATCTTTGTGAATCTATTTTGATCAATGAAGAAGAAATTTGCATACTATAATTTGTGTTGGAATTCATTATCTTTTGGATTTGATTGAGATTGGTAGTGATTAGTGGTTGAGATCTAAAGGACTTTGAGTAAATATGTGTAAACTTTGTGTTACACTCTTTTATTCAAATTTATGATATTGATTGAATGTTGTTGGTGAATTATCTACAAGAATTTGTGCTTGTATTTATTCATGTTGTACATGGATCTATTGTGGAGTATCTAGAAGACTTTGTGCTTCTAATACAACACTGGTTACATATCTCAAAGGATTCATTGGTGAAAGCTACAAAACGACTTAGTTCCTTCGTGAGTTTTCTTGTTTTATCATTTTTCGTTATTATGTTGGTATTCTTAGTCTATCCTTTGACAAGATAAGAATATCAAAATTATTGCTTTGTTTTTAGTTTGAAGCTATATCGAATCGGGAACTCAAAACCGTGAAGCATTCTAAAACATATTCTCTGAAAAAAGAGATAATTATGAATGTGACACACCCCCATCTCTTAATCGTAGTGTACACCATTGTAAATGCTTAACTATTTTTACTTAGTTTCAATAAGCAGTAAGAAGGGCACCTCCCCTTTCTAAGAGGAGAGATTGTATCTCACACAGCTGTGGCTGAAATCTGGTTTTGTAATCTGTTAAAAGGGATTACATAATTTTCACCCAACATACTTAAGATCTCTAAAAAAATCCCAAAACATTTGAAAATAACCAAAATCCAAAAATAGTCGTAAAACAATCAAAATCCAAAGACATCAAAATCTTGTATAGCCAAAAATCCAAAAACATTCAAAAATTTGTAAAGTCAAAATCGAAAACATCCAAATCACATCAAAATCTCTAAACAGGTCTAAAATATTTTAAAAAAAAACACGATTGTCAAACTACATTGTCTCTTGGCTTGAACGTAGGCAAGGCCATCATCGATGTGCCCCTAAGGCATTAGGTTAGTCTTTAGGAGTCCATCACAATAAATTGACAATCCATCAATGTTCATATCTCATCAATAAACGGTTATTGGTCTAAGTTAGTTGAACTGTGTGGTCTCTACGTGTATAATGTAGGTAAGGTTAATATTTGACGAACCCCTGAGGCTAGCCTTGTATTGTAGACACTTTTTTGATGTATAGCCTTGATTTATGATGTACATACATTCATTGGCTGATTTTGATAACCTCTTTTATATCTATTTTTTGTGGCATTTACACACTGACTCAGATTTTTGTATCATGACAGTCACATTTTGACGATATATGAGATGGCCCTCGATTCGATGTTCATGATGTGATATTTTATTTCATGCTTATGTATGTATGTATTTGTACCTTTATTATGCATATGATGTGATGTTTATGATTCATAAGTGATGTGACATGGATTTATATAATGTGTGGTTTATGTTATGAATGCAAATGCGTTGGATGATTTTACTCTCTTTTTCAGTATTTTTTCTATATGACATGTTATGATGATGTAGGATGTTCATGCTATGAGATGAATGTATTCCTTTTTGTATATTTTCTATGTGATGATGTCATTCTTATGATATGTTGATGATTATGATATGATTATGTAGGATGTATGTATGTTGATGGTTTGTGGATGCAAGATGGATGCATTATTATTTTTTTGATGACTATCATGATACCATGTTAGTGCGAAAAGAAGATAGAAGAATAAGAAAAATGGATTAACCATTGATTTTGAGATCGATTCATAAGTCCAAAAAGTCTATAATTCTTCGAGACTTTATTAGATATGGTGACGAGAGTGATGACTTGCTTGTTTCAGGGATTGGGATACTTTATCATTTCATTCCTTATTTTTGATATAACACATAGACACGATGCATCAAGGTATCGATAACCAAGATGGTGTTGTATCTAATGTGATGGAATTTGACTCTAGAAATAGATAGGAGTATTATTGCTCACACCTGACATATAAAAGCCTCATCAAAATATAGTTTAGAATTTTAGAACATTTCGAACCAAAGAATATGAAATAGTCATCAATCTATTCAAAACGACCTCCCTACATGCAACAAAGCAAGTATTTTCCAAGGTTATTTTACAAGAATATCCCACAAGCATAACAGACGAAAGATGTTGATTGAAGTCGCATTCATTTCTCTCTAAATCATTTTGATAGACATCATCGAGAGGTCCTCGGAATGCATCAACAAGATAAATCATAAGACACGATCAAAATGAACAAATAATCAATGTTATTTATATCTCCTATCAAAGTAACATAACTAAGGTGATTTTTGATGATGTTGTTCATTGTAGGAAGGATGCATCCTAGGACATGTTTATCAGGTGTTTTGAATAAGACTAATTATTTGATAGGCCATAGATGTAAACATTATCAACTTGATTACCCATGATCTAAACTTTAGATTTTGCACATTCAGGTTCACACTTCACAAATTGCCACACTTGTTTCCACTTGTTTTACCAAAGGTTGATGATAACCATCAGTTTATTATGAATGGAATTTTATTACGAGTGAAAGCAAAATGGGATGGATGGCTTTGGACCTTTTTGGAGTATTTCAATGTTTTTGACATTTTTCAATGTTTTGAGGCTATTTTTTTTAATCTTTTTGGGTATATATGAATGTTTAGGTTTTTTGGGTTATGTGAGGCTTTTAAGGATTTTCAGGTTATATGAGGTTGTTTAGGATTTTTAAATTTTTTCCAATGTTTTGGGTTTTCAAGTTTTTCAAATTTTTTTATGTTTTTTAAATTTTGACCAAGACCTAATAGGGACTAACCTACAGCCTCGGGGGCTCATCAAAGATTAGTCTTTCCTACATTATACACATAGAGACCACGTAGTTCAAATGATTCTGATCAGTGACCATTTATTGATGAGATATGAACATTGATGGATTGCCAGTTTATTATGATAGACTCCTAAAGACTGACCTAATGTGTCTTGAGGGCACATCAATGATGGTCTTTCCTACGTCTAAGCTCAGAGACAATGTAGTTCGATAATCGTGTTTTTATTTTTTTGACTTTTTAACCTGTTTAGGGATTTTGATAATGTTTTAGATGTTTTGGATTTTGACTTTACAAATTTTTGAATGTTTTTGGATTTTTGGCTATATAAGATTTTGATGTTTTTGGGTTTTTTTTATTTTACAAGTGTTTTTGGGATTTTGATGATTTTACGACTATTTTTGGATTTTTGTGATTTTCAAATATTTTGGATTTTTTGCGAGAGATTTTGAGAATAACCTTAAGATATACAGGAACCCAATTTGATGCAAGTATAAAAAAATTACCCCTAGTGTGATGCGATAGAATACCTCGATCTAGGCAGGACAAACTAACCTTAGGAATATGCCTAGTACTAAAGGGGAATATGATACTTACATAATATCCAGCTATGATATAGACGTGGATGGATGATGGAATAAATAGGATTTAGGATGTGATGGATGGTGAAGCAATGATAAGCTGAAGATTCAATGATGGATGGATGATGCTTATTTATGTAAGGTGCTTGTTTGCCAGGTTTTCACAAAGGTACTTGCCCAAAGTGCCACTGAAGTGGTTTTCACTAGAGGATAATTTTTTTCTTTACTATTTTCAATCTTTTTTATTATTTTTTGGATTTTTGTTTTTTGTTTTTTTAATTTTTTGGATATATATCCTTCAAGCCTAGGCATAAAAATTTTTGAGATGCAAGTTGTTGATAGGTTCCTACAAGGGTTCTCCTTTAGGTGTTGATAACTGATATGCTCCCAAACCATAACTAGTTGTGATGAAAAATGGTCCTAACCAATTAGGCTCAAACATTCCTTTGTTGTCCTGATCTGACATGTTCTTATGATTCTTCTTGAGTACAAGATCTCCCACCTAGAAGGACCAACTTTTTATTTTCTTATTGTAGATCCTTTTCAATCAGTTCTGATATGCCTGCAAATGATTCAAAGCATCAAGACGATGCTCATCCAACAATTCTAGCTTGTTCAACCATGAAACCATGTATTCTTCTTCAGTAATTAGATTTTGCAATGATATTCTCAGTGATGAGAGCTTGACCTCGATGGGTAGGATGGATTTAGTTCCATACACTAGGGAAAATGGGATAGTACCTGTAGGTGTGTGGATTCTAGTTTTATAGGCCCATAAGGTGGGGTTTAATTACAAATGCTAGTCACAACTAGCTTCATTGACCATATTTTTTTGTATCTTTAAGATGGTTTTATTCGAAGCCTTTTCTTGACCATTGCCCTAGGGGTATGTTGGTGTTCCAAATATCAACAGAACAATTGAATCCTAAAGACTTATCCAATGTCTTATGATCAGACTCAAAGGTTGATTTGGCCAATTGACATGAAATGGAATTAACAAACATTTCCCCTGCACTTTAGGCTCTATAAAACCTAGGGGGGTGACCCTTCAGCAACATCTAAAGAATTGGACACACAATTAACATGATATTGCTTAACAGATAATGCTCTCACAAAATTATTCTGAGAAACATAAAATATCACTCAATATTGGCTAAGACATTGAGTAAATTTTACTAATCAGCATGGAGAACAAAGAAAACACATAACTCAACATACAAAATTGAAATGGTTTTTAATTTTAAAGATTTGGGACCAAGCTAAAAACAGCAGAAGCATAATAATTGACCAGTGCCAGAAAATGCGCTATGGAGTCATATAAAAAGCATTTCATCCTACAATGTTGAACATGACCTAAAGATATCTTGCAATTGTTATCACATTTTAACAACAAGACCACTGAAGCTTTATCTGGTAATCATTCTTTACAAATCCACCTGAAACATAACAATCCTGTCACATTTGTTGAAGCAATTACACTACTCCCTGAATAATAGGCAATAATAAGTTCAACTTATGATTCATTAAAGCAATTACATTATTCAATGAATAAAAGACAACAACAGATGCAACCATTGTGCATGAAAAGACTCAGATAACTTTATTATTGAATCCAAAAGAATAATACATCTCAGAAATGGAGACAACTATCAAATAAAGTAAAATATAAAAACACAATTCAGAACATACATTTTCAGATTTAATGACTCATTTACAATTCTCCTAGCTTTACAATTCTACCCAGAGCTTCTGCCTGACTTACAGAGCTTTCAGATATTGAAACCCCTTACAAAATGAGAGAAGAAGAGAATAAGAAGGAAACATAAAACTCCAGAAGAAAATTTGTTGAAGACAGTTGGAAGCATCCTTCACCGTTGATCAACAATCTGCAAAAGATTCTCCTCTCTCTTCAGCAAATTGAATTTGCCTCTCAAATTGTCTTTGTCTCAAGTTGCCAAGCAACAAAAAATTTGACCATGTGATGAATATCCATCATATTCATTCAACTGGAAAATATCTTTGTTTCCCGTGAAAATCCCTATTTTTGTTCTTTTTGTTGCATATTTTAATTTCACCAACACATTATATTTCACTTTCCAAGTATTAAAGTTTCTCAACTTTAATAATAGCCTCCTGGGTGAAATTTAAAATTATTGCCCTTTACTGTTTGCACACAACTTTACACGTGCAATTGAAATATTTCATCCAAACAAAAATAAAACTATTTTACCTGTATACACTACAACCCATCTTTCACTTTTCCCTGTGCCTTCAATCACATTTCATTTCATATTTAAAAGCTTACTTTTTTATATTAAAAACATTCTTTTACAATGCCTGGGACATAAACTTTATCCGCTCACCATATTTTCCATCTAAGCCAATGGCCACTCAAATAGTGAAATTAAAGCCCCTTAAAATACTTCACCATTAAGTTGTAAAAAAAACAACCCACGGGTCCACTTTACTCCTTTTCCCGTACGGGCATTTTAATTTTACCATTAACAAAGGCTTTACATTTCAATACTTCATCTTGTAAAAAAAACAACCCACGGGTCCACTTTACTCCTTTTCCCGTACGGGCATTTTAATTTTACCATTAACAAAGGCTTTACATTTCAATACTTCATCGGGATTTTCATTATATTTCCCCTTTGTTTTAATTTTAAAAACAAAATGCTTTTAAATGTTTTGCCTTAAAAAAAAGCAAATGAATGTTTTTAATAATTCCATTAGACTTTATTTGAGAGAAGAAAGTCGAGCCCACCTTTACCCCGTGCGCTCGCTGGTTTTAACGAGCGAGCATTTTAGGCTCGCGAACTGGCGGGGAACAGACACGATTTGAATGCAGGTTGACCTTCATTCCCAGCCGTCTATCTTGTTTAGCCTCCTTCATTTGCCCCAACTTCTCTTCTTCGCTTGTTCAGCTACTCTGCAATTTCATGACAATGGCGACAAAACAAATCCTTCCCTCCAGTGGCAACGCTCTTTCATATCGTTTCCTTTGCTTGGTATGATGGCCTTCTTTCTGCAAACTTAACGGCGCCTCACACCCATCGAGCCCTTCAGCAACTGGCAGTGCCCCTTCATCTGCATCAAATCCATATTGTGTAGCTCTAATGGCGTCCCACATGGTTCCGCTTTGTGCTTTCTCCTAGCGTGGTTTGTTTTCAACCTGCAATGTAAAGCCTTCAAAATATGTGGGCACATTTTCTGGATTCCTCCTTTCTTTGTTGATTTTGCAGGATGCCCGTACCCTAAAGTCTTTGATGGATGCCCGTGCCTTGCTCAAGCGCGTCCAGCTCTAATCTCATTTACTTAAAGTCTCAAAGCCTTTTCAACAAACGCGTTTTGTAGCATATTTGCGTGCCTTTTAGCAGCATTTGTTTGAAAATTTATAGTCTTACAACTCCATTTAATGGGTAGGCTGCAGAAGAGGCGTCCCATTCTTTCTCCTTTCGTTCTATACATTGAAAGGTGTCCATACACTCCATGTTGCGCTGCCTATTGGAGTTTCTAAAGATCTCTCAATAAATTTATCTGGTGCGTATGCTCTGCAGTTTATGGCGTGGCCTTCATTAAAGTCTCTGTAGAACTATCAACAGACCCATTTGGTGTGTGCATTCCATGAGACCACATTTAGAAGGCATTTTCGGGTATTAATACCCTGCTGGCTGCATTTGCTTGAAAAAGTTTCACAGGCCACTCAACAAACCATTTCTTACATTGCTACTCTCCAAGTGCGCTGTAATGTCGTTGATGGACTTCCATACCCTTTCCAGCGTTCCCACTCATTCCTCCCCTGCGCATTTGTTTGAATGTTTCAAAAGCGTTTTGAACAAATGTATTTTGTGCTGGCTACAATCTTGGTAGTAGCCTTCATTCACTTTGGCGCAGGCAGCCCAGTTGATCTCCATGTCACTGGCGCGGACTGGGGTCTTTTTCAACAAATACCTTTGAACATACTCTGCAATCTCTGTGCCTTGTTCTCCATTCAAGCTTTAGCTTTATGCGCGAATATCTGCCAACAACATTTGCCTTAAGGTTTCTAAAACCTTATCAACACATGTATTTTTAGTTGCCTCAACACAGCGTATCTCTCATTCTCCATCGAGCCTCCACACCTGGCGCACTGGATCTCCCTTGTCTATTCTGCTGCTCCCCAAGACCTCTGCCATTTCAAATCACCTCTCAGCTTTCAACTACGCCCAACATTGATTTCCTTGAAAGTTTTTTAAAGCATTCTCAACAAATCACTTTGTATTTCACTGCCAGCGTAGCAATTCATTCCAGCAGTTGCTTGAAAGCTTGAAAGTCTTTTAAAATACTTCATTCCACCATGTCATTCATGGCATTCTTTGGAATCTCCACTATCCTCTGCGCAGAAAATCATGCACATCTCATTTATTTTTATTAGTTACTGAAGGCCTTGATCTGGTGCGTAGCCTCTCCCTCATTTTATTTGCTTAAAGTTTTATAAGACTTTGCATTGAATTTATTCTACAAGCCTTCTTTTCCATCCTTTGAAGGATCAGCCATGTGCTTAAATGTAGCTCGAGTCACTTTCAAAATACATAAAATACAATTTGCAACATGCCCATCATTGAATTGTTTGATGCAGGCCTTAACCATTTTCCTCATTGATTCCTTTGCTCAAAGTGATTTGTTTGTTTCATTTCATGGCAACTCAAATGGAGCATTATCCTCATTTGCATTTGCAAAGTATTTCCTCTATCGTTGTCTCTAAATGTCCAGTGTCTGCTACAATTTAGAGCTTGTTATCCACACAAAACAAAATGCTCCAATAACTTGCCCATCTGCATCTTCTTTCGTTTGCTTATTGTTATGAGTACCTCTACCTTGACTCTCAATCCAGATAGGCATTCACATAATCTGGAAACTTGAACAGACACATTGGTGTGAGAAAGAGATTTTCCCTTTTTAGTATCATATAGCTTTTTAAACAATCAAGCAGAATTAAATAGTGTTCTGACTTTATCCCATGGGAACTCAAGCATCTGCCCTCTACAAGTCAATTGAAGAAACTTGTAAAAATGACAAATGAAAATCCATTGCTAGAACCATGTTTCACAATTCATGTATTTCATAGCCCTTAGTGTGCTAAAACAGGCTGCTATGTAACACTTACAACTTCATAACTAGGTAGAGCAGGTCGGGCCCCATGTGGCCCGGCTAAAAAAAAATCATTTTCAAACAACCTTTATGCTCAAATTTCTCTGACACAACTTTTGAATGTATCTGGAGTGAAAACATGAAATGGGTTTCCACTAGAATTTGCTTTATGGCTCATTTGAAAAATGGTGAAAAATGGCCAAGTTGGCTCCAGAATTGCCTTTGAAAACCAATGAAACATCCTCCTGGATTCATGAAAACTTGCAAGCATGTAGAATTTTTACCCAAGAATTGAGTGCAAAAAATAGATCAGAGAAATCAATCACAAGGAAAAATTTATTAACTGTCAAAGTTGCTTACTTGAACTTTCTGCAACAAACAGCTGTTCTGAACCAATTAAAACTCACCCAATCACCTCATTGGAAAAATATCAAATCAACTCCTGGCGGACTGCCACTAGACACATTAGCTCATCTTGGTACATAGAACACGTGTGCAAGAGGACTTGGCTTGAATCATCTCCCATCAAAAGATACTGAAGGTCAAAGTTGACCTCTCAGAAACATTGTCAACAATGCAGATACAAAACAGGAGAAATTCCATTTGGTTTTGATTTGCTAAAAATAGCAAATCTCATCATGAGGCTCTGAAAACTGACATGAGAGTTCACCTAGGCATGGAAAATTGAGAGCAACATTCATTTTGGCATGGCAATCATCTAGTTGCAAAATGCAAGCTCAAACGGGAGGCTACTTTGCTGCACTGAACGTTTGCAAAAAACAAAAATGTGACAAAACCCTCCAGCTTCACTTTTTGAAACCCTGTCAAAACTCATCGTGGGAAGATGAAAATTGACATGCCTACTCACATAGGACACATGAGTGTCTTTGCAAAGGGATTTTGCACAAAAAACAACTAGCTTCAAATTACGACCCTCTAAAGTGGGTCACTTAGGCATATTCATCAGGTGCACTTCTGAAAGTGCATAGGCAAAAAATTTCGAAATGGGCATCTCAAATTTGCAAAATTTGAGAGTGCCAATAGGGTAGTAGGGGGTAGAGAACCAATGTTGGATATTGAATCATTGGCATAACTCACATACATCTTGATTTTTAAAAGATGTCCCATTGTTTGAGATAAGGGCTTGTGGAACACTGTAGCGATAAATGAGGTAGTTCAAGATGAATTCGGAGATCTTTTTTCTCGTGATGTAGGTCATATGGATTGCTTCATCCCACTTCATAAAATACTCAATGGCTATAATGATAAACTTGTGACCATTGGATGAGGTAGGGGTGGTATTTCCTGAGGTTGAGTCCCCACTACATTAAACGCCAAGGTGTAACAATCGATTAAAGTTCTTGAACTAGAGCATAAATAAGGTCCCCATGTTGTTGACAATGCATGCACTTCTTCATGTATTGATGAGACTCCCATTCCATGGTAGGCTAGTAATACCCTATCCTCAAGAACTTCTTTGCCAAAGTCATACCACTTAGAATGTGATCCACAAATGCCTTTATGCACTTTTTTTATCGTAGTCAAAGCTTCCTCTTGGTTAAAACATCGTAATAATGTCCCTTCAATACTTCGACGATATAGGGTATCACCTAGGATAACAAATTGGTATGCTTTCTAGACAAATATTTTCTTAAGGTTTGGGTAATGTTAGTTGGAAGGATACCTCTGTTTAGGTAGGTGAAGATGTCATGATACCATGGGGAACTAAGACCAATGATTTCAAACACAAATTTGAATTTTCATGCCTCAAATATCAATACGAGAAGTTGCTCAATGAGGAACTTGCATTGAAGAATGCTATGTGGCATGTCCAATAAGGACCCAATTATCGCCATTGCATCAGTTTCATGGTTGTTGACATGAGGTATTTTCTCAAAATTGATATCGATGAAGAAGTACTTGAGACTCCACCATCTTTTTGTAAGGTGCAAGCTTATCATATTTGGTCTGATAATCATCATTGGATTGATTTATGATTAGATATGAATCTTTGTAGACCCTTAATTCCTATATTTTCCACTGTACCACAATTCTCAACATTGTTATAAGAGCTTCATATTTGGCAATGTTGTTGGTGCATAGAAAATAAAGCCGATATGATTTGGGAATATAATCACCTTGAGGGTTGATGAAGAGAATTCCTACTCTGGTCCCATGTTGTGTATGTGATCCATCAAAGTACATCTTTCACTAATCCACTATGTCAAGGACAAACACTGACTCATCAGGAAATTCAGACACCAATAGATTTTCTGCATAGATGGGTGCCTCTGCTAGTTGATCTATAATGACATGTCCCTTGATAGTCTTTTGCTCTACATATTCTATATTGAACTCTGTTAGGATCATTACCCACTTAGTCATTCGTCCAGTGAGAGTTGCCTTGAATAGCAGATATTTCAATGGATCAGTCTTAGCAATGAGCTTTATTTGATGCGAAAGCATGTAGTTCCTAAATTTATGTGAAGTAAAGACTATTGCTAGGCATGCCTTTTCAATGGGTGAATAATTCATCTTTTATCCAACCAAAGTTCTATTGATATAGTAGATTACTCTATCCTTCCCTATTTCATCATGTTGAGCAAGAAGAGCACCAAGAGTTGTTGATGTGGCTAAGATGTACATGATCAAAGGTTTATTCGGTATTGGTGGCAAAAGAACAGGAGGTGTCAGTAGATAATCCTTGGTTTTCTAGAAGGCTTTATCACATTTCTCATCCCATTTGTATGTTATCCTCTTGTGGAGAAGGTGAGAGAAGGGGTGGATCTTGTTCGACAGTTGTGCTATGAACCTCCTAATAGATTGTAACCTCCCTTGTAAACCTTACATTTGTTTCAGTGTTTATGGGGGCTCCATATCCAGAATTGCTTTTACCTTGGCTAGATCTATTTCTATTCCTCTTTATGACATTATGTACCCTAGGATTTTTCCTAATGTGACCCCGAAGATGCACTTTTTTGGATTTAATTGTACCTTGTACTCTTCAATCCTATCAAAGATTGGTCCTAGTACTTCTATATGTTCCTTCCTTGTCTTCAACTTGACTAGAATGTCATCCACATAATCTTCAACAATATTTTGGATCATGTCATGGAAGATCAGTGCCATTGCCCTCTGATAAGTTGCTCCAGCATTTTTCAACCCAAATGGCATCATATTCTAGCAATAGGTTCCCCACGAACATGTGAATGTTGCTTTGTGTTGGTCTTCCTTGGCAATCATTATCTGATTGTATCCTAAGAATTCGTTCATAAGTGATAACATCTCATTTCTAGTAGTTAAAGTCTACAATGATATCAATGTTTGGAAGAGGGAAGTCATCTTTGGGACATTCTTTGTTTAAGTCTCTAAATTCAGTACAAATTTTGATGCCCCAATTGGTTTAGAGACTAGCACTAGGTTTGAAGCCCACTCAAGATAGTCTATTGATCAGATAAATCCTATGTAAAAGAGTTTTTGTAATTCCAGTTTAACCAATAATGCTATCTACGGGTGCATTCTCCTTGGCTTATGTTTCAATGGTTTAGCTTGAGGATATACTACTAGATGGTGTGCAACCACTTTAGGATCAATTCCAAGCATATCTATAGAGGACCATGCAAATTTTGTCTTTCACTCTTTTAAGAATGTTGCTAAGTTTGTTTATTCTTCATCCAATAGTGACTCTGCATAGATGGTGATATGTGGTGTCTCCTTTGTCCCGACATTCACTCGATTATCTTTTTCTGCAAGTACTTTTGATTTCTCTAGATGCATTTCACCAAGAGGAATATTGAATCCCTCATCCTTCGGTGCCTCAGAGAGGTTTTCACTATTGGATGCGTCCATTTTTTTTACTATTTTATGATAATAAAAAAAAGCCATAGTGTGGTTTTCAATTAAATATCTACATGTGATTCTCATATCATTTATTTTGTGACTGGGGGATTAAATCATTTCCCCATAGTATGCTTGTGTATCCAGTTCTATGTCAAACCCTGCCTTATGGTCCTCATATGGCAAGTTCTCATGAAGTCTCATAAACTTAGAGATCGCTTCATCATTTTCAAATGAGTCTAGAATAGGTGGTCCTCATTGGTCCCAGTTAATGAGTTGAGGGTATACTAGCTTTAGTTCAGTGATTTGGATATTTGGACCGAAGGATGTGGTAGTGATCATGAATATGGAGGTATCTTCAAATAAATTTGTGATATCAAGAGGAAATTCATCAAGGGTATTATCATGTGATGTAGGTAACCAAGAGGAATGATTGATTGGTTTATTAGAAGCACCCTTTCCAAGAGTGGTCACCTTGCTAGTGGTACAGCCTAGACCGAGATTCCTTGGTCATTTCTCAGGAGCTAGGGTGTCTAGCAAACCATTATCATTTTTCCCCAACTTCTCATTCTTGTTATACCCCCACCCCATCATTAGTTGTAATCCTTTGTTATCATCTTCCATTGGAAGAACGTGCATGGGTCTGTCATCTTGGTATAACAATTTGGATACATCCTCCTCATTAATGACTTCTTTGTTCAAATCTCCCCACTTGGTGAAAGTGATAGATGCTACCTTCATTGTCTTAGACACCTTGTTGAGAGGTTGAGGCTTCCCATGAGATTTAGGGGAAAGAGGTAACTCTCCAAGCACAAAAGAATCCTTCTTTAAATTATAATCCCCACATATGTTGTCCTTGATCATTGCTTTGATGTCTGGTATATTTTGCATGATGGGTGTTTTGGATTTTGAGGTAGATGCTAGGGAAGATGGGTAAATAAATGAGGATGCTCACCCTTCAACATTTTTAGGTACTTGTAGGATCTTGTAGTATTTTGCTTCAAGGTTCTTGTAGTAATAGAATGGCTCAAGATCACCATGGATTGTAACTTATGTATCCTCATAAGGAAATCTGACACATTGATGGTATGTGGAAGCAACAACTTGCATGATATGGATCCATGGATGACCCAAAAGAATGTTATATGGAAGGTCAAGATCGAGCACTTGGCAAGTGGTTTCGGCAATGGCGGGTCCTATTTGGATAGGGAGCTTGATTATGCCTTGGGAAACCTGTTCTTGATCATCATACCACTAGTACACAAACAACAATATTTGACTAAATAAACTACTAAAATTTGCATATAAATGACTAACTTTAGTCACGTGACTATTAGAGGTTTATTTGTAGTCATTTATAACACCACTAAATTTATGACTAAACAATTTTAGTCATTTATTTAGTCATTGATTTTAGTCATTGATTTGGTCATATATTTAGTCATTAATTTTAGTCACGTGACTATTTTAGTGGTTTATTTGTAGTCATTTATAACACCACCAAATTTATGACAACTATTTTAGTCATTTATTTAGTCATTTATTTAGTCATTGATTTGGTCATTGATTTAGTCATTAATTTAGTCATTAATTTAGTCATGGTAGTGATTTGTTTAGTCATATATTTAATCATTAATTTAGTCATTACTTTAGTCATATATTTAGTCATTAATTTAGTCATTGATTTAGTCATATATTTAGTCATTTAGTCATATATTTAGCCATTACTTTAATCACATATTTAGTCATTTTTATTTACTGGTTTCCACTAATAAAAAAGATTACTTATCAACTATCTAAAATATTTGCACAATAAAACAACAATGAGAAGGTAAAAATAGCTTATTTTATTAATTAAAAAGATATTACATTCAACTGTGTAAGCTTGAAAATGGAGTTACAATTTGTTGTCCCAACATGAAAGAACTTGAAAATATTACAATACATTGTTGAGAGAGAAAATAACTAGCTAAAATCTGCTCCAAAACCTTGCCTTTATGTTGTTCAACAGCTTACAAAAGAATAGGAACATGACTATTCTTTTATATCATAACCTGCAGTCCCTTACCCTTGTAATGCTTGTTGATCCTCTAACTGTCATTTGTGCATGACTGTTCTTTTATATCATAACCTACAGTCTCTTACCCTTGTAATGCATAAGTACATGATACATCTTTGCAAAGGAACTTTAATTCTATGATTGTGATAAAGCTCCAATCATCTGTAGGTTGCCCTCATTCAAACTAACCATGCACAAAATTCAAACTCTCTTGCCTACTATAGCTCTTTATGGAAACTCTGCCACCACCTCCACCAGCCCATCCCTTACCTCTAGAAGCACTTATCATACCCATTCCCTTCCTACACAAGGCAAAAAAGAGTCCATCAATGCTACAATCAATAAAACCAATCTAAATGTAAACAAAGAAAGTGCATCCATGGTTAGTGTAAACAATAACCTTAAATTTGAAATAATTCAATGGGTCTATACTAAAGTACCAAAGCATTAAGGATATTTTAGATTTTCTACCATGTTCATATCCTAGAAAGATTAATGACTTCCATGGGTCATTATCAGTTAAAATTGTTTGCATTGGTTAAATATCTATCATGAACATAACATCTTAAAAGAATATTTCCTTGCTATTAAAACAAAATTGATCAAGGTATCAACTCTAATAAAGAAACTACCATCAATCTAAGCCAATATAAATATAAGCAAAAGTGGTGTTTACAGCCAAACAATAACATTAGTTGTTGTTATGTAAGTAAAATATAACAAAACATGCCAAGAATATCAATGATTGTTTTATTCATTAGGAGTAGTGCTTGTACACAAAATATAGACCAAGAAACATCTATCAAGATTGGACTACTTTCCCAAACTAGGAAAAACATGTATAAAATGCCTAACAATTGTCAAATATAACACAACCATCAACAATTACCTGAATCAAAATCATAGCAACTACCCACAAGTCAACAAGGAATTAGCATAAAGTTAGTTTACAAAAAAAATACAAAAACTTAACAAGTTAATTTATACGAACTACATCCTCACCCACCCCCCCCATTCAAACCTGCTTTGCAATGCTAGCATCTTCAGCATATGCGTCTTGAATGTTTTCAGCAAACCTATGAAGAAATATATTTGAAGCTCCTCCTGCAACCACAATAAATGGACTAGTAGCTAGAGTTACAAGGGAAACTTTCCAATTGTTTATGAATCCCACAACAAGACCTCCAAAAAATGTTGCCATGTTATGGACATAATTTCCCACCTGGTTCATCAACTGAGTTATGTGCATCCCCAAAGAAAGTTGTGAATTGTTGAGTACACAAAGCAATCAGGACAAGATTAGTTTGATATATCACTAGGCAATGGGGATAGGATCAATATACTAAAAAATGGGATAAGCTTAGTCTGATACATAATTGCAATGGGGACAAACTCTACATGAAGGTTGTGATTGCAAAAGTTAGGAATTGTTGATAAGATACTTGGAGATGAGTCTTGGTTTTATTTAAGTATTTTAAGCACTTTGGAATTTTATAAAATTTTAACCAATGTCTTTCATCTTTAAGATTTTAAAGAATCCATAACCTATAACTCTTTTCAAAACCATTTTCATGGTAAATGAATTAAGCTATGTTTTAATACAGGATTATACCCATCAAGTTATAGAAAAAGATACAATGCTATCCATTTAGCCAAAAAGATAACCATACTGAACAAAGTCATAACATTTATGGTCAACAATAATCCTAGATTAGACATGCTATCAAGAAAAAACATCTAATATCAAGATAAAACACCTAATATCAAAATGGGGATATAAAGTTGATCACAAATTCTATCTCAATTGAGTTAATAGCATATATAAATAAATTGAAAATTTTTCCTTATTGTTGCATTTATACAGGTTAAAAGGAAAATGAAACAGAGTACCTTGAGATCTCTCCCAAAAAGTATTAGGAGTCCCATGTTGCAGAGTATGAAATATGCAAATTGAAAAGCCCACTTTCTGCCATGAATCTGAAAACCATCACAACATGAAAAAAAGATTGAAATGTTATCACTGTAAAACAAAAAATATAAACAATAGCTATGATAACAACTATCTACTCATATATCTATCTATAAAAAGCAAGTACAAATGATATGAATTATTGTTATTAATTGTGTTTTGAGGTAAATATACATTTGCTATAGAACCATCAAATTCGGTAGCTATTGCAGTTGTGTTGCTTGCATTGCTCATTGCCATGTTTTAGGGAGATCTACAATGGTGTTTGTTAGTGTAGCTTTGCTATGCAGATACCCATTCATAAAAACAAGGGAAAATATGTTATCGGTCAGATATCAATATCAATGCTCGGGAATAAACCTGAAGATGACTACAAATGAAAGTAGAAAATTAAAGAATAAAACAATTGTGTGATAAAGACATTACTAATCTTCACCAAAGCATAGGTTTTGGATCATATATGAATATAGACTGAGTATTTCCAGCAACACTGCTTTTTTAGTTGTATCCTAAAAATGTTGCAACTTATGTTCTTCTCTAAAACATTTGTACGAGGTTTAAATAGTAAAGAGATTGATGAAAGATAGAGGAATTAAAAATATACATGGATGTAGTTGGATTGAAGGTCGTAA
The DNA here is from genome assembly GCA_007258455.2 of Sequoia sempervirens. Lineage (NCBI taxonomy): Eukaryota > Viridiplantae > Streptophyta > Pinopsida > Cupressales > Cupressaceae > Sequoia > Sequoia sempervirens. The sequence goes on along the minus strand of VDFB02000003.1, from coordinate 122,271,117 downwards.
ACTGGTACATGTTTTTTATGTAGGAGACAAATCACATCCACAAACATGGTAGATCTATGTAAAGTAGGAGAAATTGGCTTGGCAAATGAAGGCAGCAGGGTATAAAGAATCATTTATTTGCCAACATAGTGAAAAGTTAGCAATTGCATTTGGTTTGTTAAACATGGCCCTTGGTACAACTATTAGAGTTGTTAAGAACCTGAAAGTATGTTCTGACATCTCCAAGATTGTTGTAAGAGAAATTGTTCTGAGAGATGTGATATGTCCATAAAACATACCTGATATGTCCATAACTCTTGTGACAAGTCATGAGTGCCATATTTAAACCCTTGGATTGCTACATAGCTTAATCCTGCACTCTTTTGCTCAAAATGCACCCCCAAATTCTTTTACCTCAAAATATGAGAAATCAGGCAGGCATGTTAAGAACTTCTTTCATGCAAGCACTTCAAAAAATAAATATATTGTAGCATATACATAAGATTACAAGATGTGCAATTATCAAGTGTACATTATAACAACAAATTTATGTTTCATTACATTACAACATTCAAAGTAAACCATAGCCAGCATCATCAAAAGCCTAACTTCAATTCCATATTCAGTAACACAGTCATAAAAGTACAAACAAAGGCTCAAAAATCTCAGTGAAATCTTTAAATCAAATTTCAATCATTACCCACAATCCAAGCATCACACTCAATATAGCTATATCATTTTTTCCAAGGCTTAGAGAAATGGGTATCTCGACATTGAAGCTTGGACTCATTTTATTTCCATTTGCACTTCTTGCATCATAAATCAAGTTTCAGAAAGTCTTCATTAACATTTTCAAAATCCTTCATGCAACAAAAAAAGAGATGAAAACCTTGAATGCACTATTATGACTCTAAACTTTACAGTATAAATGGCTTGGACTTCAACCACACTTACAAGATATATAATAGTTGCATAAACTAAAAGGATGAATTGTACCAACAGGCTGGCAGCCATCAAATGTCAAAACTTGTACAAACAATAAACAACTACCCAATGTTCACTGTAGGATCCCTAAACACTATTTCTTGAGAATTTACTAATTTCCCTATTCATTTTCTACCAAATATGTTAGGATTTTGTCTCTCAGATCAAAATGAATGATACAAAAAGTAGAAATATGATCAAGAGGAAAGTAATTCTAGTTACAAATAACAGTGAAATAACCATATCTAGATCTAGATAACTATGGTTATAGTAACCAATCCATAAGCAACTAAGTAGAAGGCCCAAAATTTAAGACAAAGCTTAACTGGTGCTCTTGCACCACTTGGGGCTTAATTGGCAACAACTCAACATAAGGAATTAACAACATAACACCCTATCTGACACTTGGTTGACCTTACACAAGGTAACAATGACCAATGCAATCCTTCAATACCCTATCAAACACTTAGACACTTTAACAATCCAACTTTCCTTCGCAAGTTGTTTCGTAACAACACCCGAAGAATGGACTGGTAATTATGTATTTTAGGCCTAATTAGGCTTCTTGAAACAGTTCAAACTTGCTAACTTTGACCCTCAAACCAATTGGAACACACTGATCTTCATCATTGCTTTAGAGGCATTCATGACACTCACATAAATGACCTTCAAGGGTTTTAAGACCATACAATAAGGAGCACTACAAGTCTTGCCAAACACAGTTTTACTCCAACAGTCAATTTTGTCATAACAAGGTAGTAGACCAAATGGGCTCAACACCTTTAATTTCATCAAATCCGAACTTTGAAGAAGGTTCACAACACTTCTTAATATCAACTCCAAAAATTTGCACTGATAGTGGTCATTAGATTCTACAAATAAGCATTGAAAACTCTTACTTAACCTTCTTCCCTAATGTCAAGCATGTGACATGTCTTATAGGTGTAATTGATTACAACATTGTAGGTTACTTGAATATCATTAGATCTTCCAAAGCTAGGACTGAAAACACCCCTAGTGGGGTCGAGGGGTGTTGCCCCTTGTGGGGGTCTGGGGCCAACGCCCCCAACGAAGTCGAGGGGCAGCGCCCCTCGCGGGGGTTTGGGGGTAGCACCCCCAACGAGGTCGAGGGGCAGCGCCCCTCACGAGGTCCAGGGGAAACACCCCTAGCGTGCTCTCTGTTGCGGTATAGGGCGGGGTCGAGGGGCAACACCCCCACTGCCAGCACCAATTTAAGGCTTTTGAAACCATACAAAACTCCATGGCGCACCTCATTTTCATGATTTTTTGAGTGGCAAAAAATCGGTTGGACGTTGTGTTATCTTCCACCAATATGTTCTAGTGTTGCCAATATGCTTTCGTCAGTCTATCAGGGGAACTCCCCTCATAGCTCCATTGATAGGCCGATGAAAGCATATCAACATGCTTTCATTTGCCTATCGGTCGAGCTATGAGGGTAGTTCCCCCAATGTAGTAATGTTAGGCCAATCGATATGCTTTCATCGGCCTATCAGTGGAGCTATGAGGGGAGTTCCCCCGATGTAGTAATGTTAGGATGATAGTGGACACTATCGGCCTAACATTACTACATTGGGGGAACTCCCCTCATAGCTCCATCGATAGGCCGATGAAAGCATATCGACATGCAAGATGTGGAATCGTAGACAAAGCACCTAAATTGTTTGACAGAATGCCTCAAAGAGATGTCATCTCATGGAATGAAATGATTGATTGTAGAATGTGCACAAAATGGATTTTGCAAGGAACCTCTCAAAATATTTGAATTAATGAAGCACTTTGGAACACATCCTAACATTCTATTTTCAATGGAATCAGGGAGGTTATTTAAAATTTTACACCCTTCTATGTTCAAGCATTGCAGCTGTGACAGGTTGCCAATGAATCAGGGAGGCTATTTAAATCTATACACCCTACCATGTTCAAGTGTTGCAACTATGATAGGTTGCCAATGGAATCAAGGAGATTATTTAAACGTCCACACCCTTATATGTTCAAGTGTTGCAGCTGTGATAGGTTGCTAATGAAATCAAGGAGGTTATTTAAACTGTGACAAAAAAAAGATTTAAAGTGTTGTAGTTGTGATAGATTGTCAACAAAATCAAGGATGTTATTTAAACCTTTAAAATTTCCTATTATATTCAAGTGTTGCAGCTGTGAGAGGTTGAAAATGGAATTGGGGAGGTTATTTAAACTTCTACAACTTTTTCTTTTCAAGTGTTGTAGATGTGATAGGTTGCCAATGGAATTAGGAAGGTTATTTAAACCTCTGTAGTCTTCTATGTTCAAGTGTTATAGTTGTGACAGGTTGCCAATAGAATCAGGAGGGTTATTTAAACTTTTACACATTTCTATGTTCAAGTGCTACAACTATGACATGTTGCCAATGGAATGAGGGAGGTTATTTAAATCTATAGACCCTACCATGTTCAAGTGTTGTAGTTGTGACAGGTTTCCAATGGAATCAGGAAGGTTATTTAAATTTTCACACCCTTCTATGTTCAAGGTTGCAGTTGTGACAGGTTGCCAATGGAATCAAGGAGGTTATTTAAACCATGACAATAATTTAGTTTCGAATGTTGCAGCTGCAATAGATTGTCAATAGAATCAAGGAGGTTATTTAAACCTTTGAAACTTCCTATTATGTTCAAGTGCTACATTTGTGATAGGTTGACAATGGAATCATGGAGGTTATTGAAACCTCTACAACTTACTATTTTCAAGTAATGCAGACGTGAAAGGTTGTCGGTGGAATAAGGAAGGTTATTTAAACCTCTACAATATTCTATGATCAAGTGTTGTGGCCGTGACAGGTTGCCAATAGAATCAGGGAGGTTATTTAAACTTTTACACTCTTCTATGCTCAAGTGTTGCAGCTGTGACAACTTTCCAATGGAATCAAGGAGCTTATTTAAACCTCCACACTCTATTATATTCAAGTGTTGCAGCTATGACAGGTTTTCAATGGAATCAATTTCAGATTGGGTTCTAGGCACCAAATTGGGAGCCTTGGAACAGGGTATGGACATCCATCAAAGCATAAAGGATAGAGGAATTTTGTTAGATATTGTAGTTGCAACTACTCTTGTAGACATGTATGCTAAATGTGGGGTCATAGACAAGGAACTTGAAGTGTTCGACAAAATGCCTCAAAGAAATGTGGTCTCATGGACTGCAATAATTGTAGGATATACACAAATTAGATATGTTGAAAAGGCTTTAGAAACTTTCAAGCAAATGCAATTTGCAGGTTTGAAGCCAGACTCTGAAACCTTTTCCAGCATCCTCTCTGCTTGTTCCAAAATGTAAGCTTTGGAACAGGGCATGGACATCCATCAAAGCATAATAGAAGGGGGATTTTATTCTGATATTATAGTTGGAAATGCTTTGGTTGACATGTATGCAAAATGTGGAAGCATAGAGAAAGCATGTGAAGTTTTTGAAAAAATGCCTCAAAGATATGTTGTCTCTTGGACTAAAATTATTGTTGGATATGCACAAAATGGATTTGTTGAAAACGCTTTAGAAACTTTCAAGAAAATGCAATTGGCAAGTATAAAGCCAAATTCCACAACCTTTTCCAGCATCTTTCTTGCTTGTGTCAAAATGGGGGCTTTGGAATAAGGTATGAACATCCATCAAAGCATAAAGAATAGAGGAATTTTGTCATATGTTTTAGTTGCAACTGCCCTAGGAGACATGTATGCAAAATGTGGAAGCATAGACAAGGCATGTGAATTGTTTGACATAATTCCTGAAAGAGATACCATCTCATGGAATACAATGTTTGCAGGATATGCACAAAATGGATTTGCTGAAAAGGCTTTAGAAACTTTCAAGCAAATTCAATTAGCAAGTGTGAAGCCAAATTCCACAACCTATGCCAACATCCTCCCTGCTTGTTCCAAAATGGGAGCTTTGGAGCAGGGTATGAACATCCATCAGAGCATAATGGATGGGGGATTTTTGTCAGATATTATGGTTGGAAGCGCTCTGTTAGACATGTATGAAAAATGTGGAAATGTACACAAGGCATGTGAACTCTTTGAAGAGAAATCAAAGCAAAAGTTGGAAATGATTAGGATTAATTAGATCACACTTGCTTAAGTGCGTCTTTGACTTAATAGCTTCTAGTCTTTTAACAATTTCAACATTGTTTAATCTCATCTAGACATTGTTGACATGCATCTTTCAATAAAGCCAGACCATACATTCAAAATAATATAGATTAAAAGGATTGGTAAAAGTAAAACTTTGTAAAGTCACAAAACATAGTGTATTTAACTTTGGTTAGGAAGGATCTCTTAGGCATAAAAATCAATTGTTATGATATATTCTCTCAAAAGTACCTGTGATTTGTAGTTGCACCCATGTTGGCTCAATTCACCTATCAATATAAGAAGGTCAAACTGCCTCTGGTAGTTAATGGTATAATACCTACAAGGGAGTGCTAACTAATAATCTCAGCTGATAGATTAAATCAAAGAAGCTAGATAAAACCAGAATCCCTTTCGAAATGAAAGGGGGAAGTATAAAAAAGGTACCATTTTTTAAACAATTTGGTAGCCTCAATAGGTGGTAGTAAAAGACACACATGGTCACTCCCCTAGTTTTGAGGTCTTCATAGAACCATCCCAACAAATCTATTTACATCACAAAATCTCAAAAATTGGTAACAACTTAACCATGCATAAAATTGGGAAGGAAACTAACCTTAAATGTTACTTCATGCACACCTACGTTTCCAGTACAGGTTGAGGATTTGAATTCGTCAGTAGGGAAAAAAAAATTATTGGGTTTGTTATGGCTGTGTACATCCATGTATATATAATACTGTCAAAGGCCCTCTCCCATTTTCTATAGTGACGTAACAATAACAACTGACAACTGACAGCCATAACCGGCCAGCCAACCTTGGATACAATCCATCGGTATAAAACTATCTAAAAGCCCTGAACTGTCTAAAGTTTAAAAGACATAAAACTGTCACAACATATCAAGCTCCTTTTTACTACCAAATCTAAGCATGTAAGAAGCAATAATCACAGATCTACTAAAGTTCTTATTGGAAACCAAAGACCAGTCCCCCTCCTTGGAGGGTTTCAACAATTTTTTGCTTTGATGATAATACCAACTGCTCCTCATAATGGCAAGAGGCTCAAAAGAAGGCTAAGATGTTGGAATCGTAACTTGAGTAGCAAAGTATGGAAGGAAGCTTTTTATCCACCAAAGTAAACCTTTTTGAGCTCTTTACAACAACCATAGAATGAGGTGAGGTTTTCTCTGCAACATTTGATAAAGGAGGGAAGACATTTTCAACAAAGAATCTTTTACTCTAGTTCTGTTGGGAATTTATTTTCAAATATTAATATTTTATTTAGTACAATATAATCTAGTTTAATATAAAATCTAATTATATTAATTGTTTCATCTTTTATGCCCAATGGGCCTCTTTATTATCATAGATATTTGTTATTTTGTTGATTGTTGTTGTTGAAGGCACCCTTGGCCTAGATCACATTGCTCATACATTCAATTTGGGATATTTTGATGGCTTGTATTTTGATAAACGATTGTGCCACAGAGGATTACTTATTTGTGAAAGGTATGATTTCTCTGAGTGCAAGTGCTTTCAACTGTGCAGAGACCATCGTGCATGCAGCGCACCAGGCAATAAAATAGACAAGAAGAAATAGTATATGTGCACAGATATTATTATGCCCACAAGATCATGGTGTGATAAGGCACACAAAACAAATTTTTAATGGCACATATGGCAAGCGGCAGGCATTTAACATTCATAGACTAGACTGCCTATGGAGCAAATGGTAAACAATGGTGCACATTTTTTAGTGTGTGAAGCACAAATTTCTTTATGCCCAATGAGCTATGGGTCTTCCTAGGTTTTCCTGAAGCATGGCCCTAGCATAAAAATATCTGTGAAGCATAAAACACACATTTTTCTTGGGGAAAAGTGAAAAATAGATGCACTATGGACTAAAAAACACTAAGACCTAGAATCCATTATCCTAAAACCTTGCCACTAGGAAATTTGGAATAGTATTTATAAGTGACTACATTTAGAATATTTGTTTTTGGGATGAAAACATGACCACCAATCTAGCCCCTCTGATGCAAATCATCTCAAGGTATGGGTAATCAACATCACCAAACGAATAGTCAGCATAACTAAAAGAGTATTTTTGCTTAAATTTTCAGGTCTTGTTCACAACTTAGATTCCTTAGGCTCAAATTTTCAAATTTCAAGTGTTTTCCCTCTCTTTTGGAATGTCCCACTTGGTAGGAAATCTTTGAGATCACTATTAACACTTGAAATGAGGCCTCTAATGTGTTATGGTACCTCTTTCAAAAAGCGGGTTAGTTATGAAAACCATTATCTCTTGTAAGAGCACCTATGACATGTCATAGATGAAGGGGTTACTTGTAAGAAGCATTTTTGACTTCCCAAATCAGCCTTGAGAAAATAGAGTGCCTCATTTTCATGTTGATGAATGATCTTGCAAATCCTTTTGCATGTTAATGCATGTTGGAGAGGGTGCCCCACATGTTTATTCTTAGTCGTTGATTAATAGTTCTTGATGGTGAGAGTTACACATTTGACATGATCTCCATTATTGGTCTTGATAATGGGAGTTACTCATTGACTTGGTCTCCATTCTTGGAGAGGGGTCCCAAATTGGAGAGAAGTGAGTTACACTATTTGCATATTGTTCTCTCATTTTTGGCACCCAAGTCAGAGGAGGATGTAAGGATAATAGTAGATTGAAGATTGAAGACCAGTTTAGACCCCATTGAAGGTGTTTTTGTGAGTTATAATAATGAGGGATTTTCTTTGATTTTCAGGTCACAAGAGCTCAGTGGTGGTGTGTTATAGGTGGATACGATGTGGTTTTTTAGGTCAAAAATATTGTTTTTACAAGAGGAAACTCTGCCAGATTTTTCCAAGAAATTTTGTTGTATTCTTTTTCAATGTAACGTGAAGAAATCTTTAGTATGATCATTGCAATCTTTGTTATGGCAAGATCATTGTAATCCCTTATCGAGGACTCATGTGTTGAACAATAAAATCATATTTAAAGCATATCCTCATTCTTAATAGCCCTATGTTGATTATATTTGAGTGTTGGTTGTGTTGTTAAATCTTACTTATAAGTAGAGAAGTCTTGTGTTAGATTCTTGTGTTGTTAGAATACATTCGTGTGGCTGCAAGGACAAAGTCAACATGTGTTAGATTCTTATGTTGTTAGAATAGATTTGTTTGGCTGCAAGGGAAAAGTCAACATTCATTTTCCTCCCTATCCTTGACTACATCACCCTTTCTCTTACTATACCAACAAGTTTTATAGGTATAGTTGCTATCCTACACCCAACCATACACATTGTTTCCCTGTTCAAATTTATGCTGAAATTCAATATCTAATTTTCACTAGTTTGGAATGAAATTTTTCATTGAATATGGAAAATCAATATATTCTTTGTTCAATGGTTAATCTGCAGTGAGATCAAGATTTTTGATATTCATAGTATGCTCTTCCAAGAAAAATAGCCAAGGAAAAAAGGATTTAAACATCATGAGATATGGAGAGAATTCTAGTTTTAAAAACATGCCTAAAATGGGTCATTGATCTTTTAAGAACATTTAGAACTTTTTCTTTGCTTTCTCTATTTGCTAATGCTTTACAGAAAGACAACACCTTAGAAGAGAGAAGGGCGGACTTGGTAAGCATAGTTGTGATTTTCAACTTAGTACATAGTAATTTTACTATGGTATTTTTAGACAAGTATGACCCTTGCATTTTACTTTAATGGTACTTGTTAGTGCTTCTGATAATTGAACTCTTTATGTTAACAGATACATTCAGCTGCAACTATCTTGGACAACAGTAATTTGGTGAAATATGATTGCAAAAGTGGATATTTCTAGGTTAATGATCTAGGACAGATAGCCAGTGATTACTACATCACTCATGGGACAATGGCTACTTATAATGAGCACTTGAAGCCAACAATGGGTGATATTGAGCTATGTCGATTGTTTTCATTAAGTAAAGAGTTTAAATATGTGACAATAAGAGAAGAAGAGAAGATGGAACTTGCAAAGCTCTTAGATCGTGTTCCTATTCCAATGAAGGAGATTTTGGAGGATCCAAGTGCCAAGATCAATGTTTTTCTCTAGGCTTACATTTCATAGCTTAAGCTTGAAGGTCTCTCCCTCATGTTTGATATGGTGTTTATTACTCAAGTATGTATTTATATTGAAAACCTGTGTAGCACAAATCATAACCATTTTATCAATTTATAAGTGGGTGACTTGAGTTTTGTATCCTTTGTAATGCAAATGATAACCATTTTCTACCTTTTTATAAGTGGGTGACCTAAGAATTTTGTGTCATCCACAAAAATCTAAATTTAGCCCTAAGGATGTTGTGCATGTCCACCCTCCTGCTTTTGTTTCTAACCATACAACACATCCTTAAGTCCTATCTTCTCCAACTCATTCACCTTTGCTAGACATAAGGAATTTACATTTTTTTATGGAAGTTGTTGGATGATGCACGCTATGTAGTTCTAAATACATTTTTTTTCTTTGGTTATGTGTTGCAAAGTGTAGGTCGCCTCCTTAGAGCACTTTTTGAGATTTTCCTAAAAAGAGGATGGGCTCAATTAACAGAGAAGGCACTTAACCTATGCAGATGGTTGGAAAGTGCATGTGGAGTGTTCAAACTCCACTCCAGCAATTTAAAGGCATTCCTAATGACATATTGACCAAAATTGAGAAGAAAGATTTAGCTTGGGATCAGTATTATGATCTTTCAGCCTAGAAGATTGGAGAGCTCATTCATTTTCCAAAGATGGGAAAAACCATTCATAAGTTTGTGACAAATTGATTAAAAAGGACTGTAAATACTTGGGTTTGAATAGGATTGAAGTGCCTGAATTGTTGATACAAAGCTTCATATGAAGGATTTCTTAATGCAAGGGATGCATGCACATGGTTGGGATACACTTATCTTTACATTTTCATGCTACGAAACTGAGTTCTATATGGTCTATCTACTAATACTTTACAGAAAGACAATATCTTAGAAGAGAGAAGGGAAGACTTGGTAAACATAGTTGTAATTTTAAATTTAGTACATAGTAATTTTACTATGGTATTGTTAGACAAGTATAAATGAAAAATGCAATTTTTTAAATACTTTTTGATCTCTAAATTTGGCCAAGTACACGATTTCCTATGAGTCTCAGTGACTTTGGTTGACTTTTTCCTAAAAAATTACATGTTTTAAGTTTTAACCAAAAATCAACGACGAGTTTTCCAAGCGATTACTTGCCATCCAATTTTCTTAGCAAGTACTCACAAGTTCTTTAAACTATTCTTTAACACATTTCGTGTTTCTGCAGTGCATCATTATGTAATACCATTTTTAAAGATTCAGCCATGTGTTAATGTTTGAGTAGTCAAGTCTCAGGACACCTTCACAAATAGTAACCAAGAACCCATCTCTCATGAATTTAAATGGTCTCCTTGGCACTTATTTCATCTATGTGATGTTCACAACTTCACAGGGATGAATCACCAAGACATACCAAGAGATCACCCATCCTAGTACTATTCCTGCTCAAACACATTTAATTATGGAGTCTCCCCTACAATCAGGCCCACTTAGATTGCTATCCTATTTCAAAACCTTAAGCTAGTATCGTGCTTTATGAACCATAAATTGTGGGGATCCTTAGCTCTTTCATTTTAATGCATTTTTAGGCAACTTCTATATCAAATATTTCAACACAATGACTCTGAGTTTTGGAATGCACTGTGACATACAATAAATAGGAAAGGATGATTTCAAGAAGAAAGAAGCACAACATTTGATAAACTCCATGGGAAAAAGGTAACTTGATTGTTTATACTTTATTAATCTATCCAACATAGAAATGTTCTAGTGTCAAAGCTTGTTGATTATCTAAGAAAACATATCTTTCATACAACTTTCACAATATGTAAAATCATATACAAGAAAGCTGCCAATTTTAAAGATATTTTCAATCAACATCATTCAACAATCAGCCTGCAATGTCTTACAGTCAAGCAAACAAAAAGTTCCAATTTGCATCTATGAAACTTACTATGCTTCAATCGTTCATTGAATTTTGTTTGTTGCTTGTCTTTGTTCTCTTTTAGAATCTGCAGAAAAAAGAACCATATATCTAAATCCAAAATCTTTACCATAAAAGTCCCTCAAAATCAAATTAGCAACTAGAAAAGGAACAAAATATTGTTTATGTAACATGAAAACTAAATCCTGAACTCCTGGAAACAATCAATCTAATACCCTTCCTAAGAACAATAATAGTCTTGTTGATGCATAAAATCTACTAGAACCTTTTAAGATCATTGTAGAATAATTCAATTATCTACTAGGAAAATATTAAATATTCTGAAGCTTGTTATTTATAGAGTGAGAAAGTTTTTATATTCTTGCAAGGGGGGTCCAATATTACATCTCAACAGCTAACTAATCAGAATGCATAGAAAATTTTAATTTTTAAAGGATGATTTATTTTTTTACAAGTAAATAATAGTGGCGGAATATTTACAACTCAAAAAAAGTACAGAATATATGTATTACAGGTTGGCATTGAAGATTAAAAATGAATGTATATGAATATATGTTTATTTTGGTGAATAATTTTATCTGACTTTTAAATTTAAATGAAAGTTTGGTTATGAACATATTAGAGAATTTACAAAAGATCCCCATATTTGGGAAATTTTGTGAAATATGGTAGACCTAAAAATTACCTTTATGTTTCTCTTAAATGTTTACCAGCGCTTATTGGGGCACCCAAGTTCAAATCCCATCTGCACAAAATGTCCCTAACAAGTGATACATATTGCTTGTTGGATAACAACCAATTCCTACAACCTAGAGATTACACTAATCCCAAGAGGAATCCCCTGAAAGGCACGATAGGTCAAAACACTAAAAACCCAAAACTCTCACATGTACACCTAGTAAAAGGATCCAAGTTCAAAGTGTAGAAAGCATGATTGTCATGATAAGGAGTCAAAATTTTGCAAAATGGGGCATCCCATGTGAACCCTAGAAAACTGACATTGGGTGCAAGTATGTGGAGAAGTTGGCAATAGAGTTAACAACCTAGATCCCGCAGTACAACCACTAAGCCAAAGGTTATATCAAAAAGGGAATTTACCACATCTACCAAACAAACCCCTGAAGACAATGCAGAAAATGGTGTTTACGGGGAGATGGGGAAAATAAACCACATTTTGTCTAAAATGCAACAATTTAAACAATAATTACCTGCTAAAAGCTTACCTCGAAAAGTGGTTTGTCACTCTGAGCAAACCCGTCCTCAACATGTTCTCCATGCTTCTCCTTAGCTTCCTCCAACCGACCCTCATCAAAACCTTATTTTTAGGTTGCAACTCGCCAAATTGATGAAGTGAAAGGTCAATACCAACGAGGAAGAGTTTGGAGGAGCGGGAAACCAATAGTGGCGGGGAAAGTGCAAAAAACTGTAAAAAACATCCCAAAAGATTCATTTAATCGTCTTGCATTAATATGGACACAATTTTATTAGTTAATTTCTATGAATAATATTGTTTTTTAAATATTGATGGAATGCCACAATTTTTAGATTTTAGTCTATGGTATAATTTAATAGTTTCACTTTAGTATATGTAAATAATTTCTATGAATAATATTTTTTTTAAATGTTTATGGAATGTCATATTTTAGATTTTAGTCTATGGTATAATTTAATAGTTTTAATTTAGTATATGTAAATGAAACGAGTGGTATTAATAGCATATGTAGTTGGATAATACAATTCTATATCTTTATATGTGGCAAATGGTTTGAAGCAATGGTAAATGAATTGGAATTTTCAAGAAGCAACTCTTCTAAAATAACAAATGTAATGTGTTTCACATTCATTCATAGAAGCTTCAAATTTAATGCACTTCTAGCCAATGTTAAGTGGCAATGGTAGTAATATATACCTAGGCAATTTATTTTTTATTTATATATGTGCTCATTTAAATTATGTATGTTAATATGTTAGAGAGTATGTGTTGAATTTAGGGCTCCCTAACTTAATGAGTGATAAAAGTTAAAGAATGTAAATGTTAATTTTTTTATAAAATATGTGAAGGCCTTAAGACTGCATTGAGAGGCAATGCCTTCCAAAATAGGTGTTTTTGGTGCACCAAGCAACCTAGGCAGCCAAATGGCCTGCTTAGGTAGGGGTCCCATGAGGGAGGATTGAGCTCTATGGATTATGATCAAATTCGAAAGAAAAAAGAATAGAGGAGTAATAGTCATTTATTTAGTCATTAATTTAGCCATATATTTAGTCATTTATTTAGTCATTTTCATTTGTCTGATATTAGTCATTTATTTAGTCATTTAGTTGTGATTTTACCCGATGACCAAATTAGTCACTTATAAATGACAAAATTAGTCATTTATTTTCCAAATACTACTAGTGTTAGTCACGTGACTAAAAGTTTTAGTCGCATAGTCATTTATTTTCCAAATTCTACTAGTGTACGCCTGTATGGAGAAACCTTTTATCTTTCCAATGGCATCTTCAAAGTAACCTAATTTCTTGATTAACTGAAGGGTACAAATATTTAGACCAACACCTCCATCCACCAAGAATCTTTTGACTTTATTCTTGTGAACAATGACCTCAAGGTGCAATGCACAATTGTATGATGACTGTGTTGGGAGGTCTTGCTTAGATAAGGTGAGAAGATTTGGAATGGTGATGTGTCCTATCATAGCTTGGAATTGCTCAGTATAAAGATTCTTGGGTATGAAAGAAGTTGACAAAGCCTTTTCTAAGATATCCCTATGTGCGGGGGATAGTTTCAGCAACTCCAAGATGGATATCTAGGCAAGAGTTTTCTTTAACTAGTCTAGGAGACTATAATCACTAGGGTTTGATTTCAGAAGTGTGTATTGTGCCCTATGTTGCAGTGATGCTCCTTGGATTGTGACCTTTCCTCGATGTGTGGTGACTCCGCACTTGGCACTAGGCCCTTTGATTGTCATAATGGATAGGAAATTATTGCAAGATGTGACTACATTGTTGTATACATGACCTACATTGGAGTAATTATTCTCATTTCTATTGTTTTTTCCCTTGTTATGATCCAACATTGGGTTCTTGTATATATTGAGGTCTTAGTTCCCCGATTATTGATTGACAGTCACATCTCCATTGTTGATTAGATCTTAGATAATGTTTTTTAGTTTCATGCAGCTCGTTGTCTTATGTCCTTTGATTTTATGGAAATCACAAAAATCCTTCTCATTATACCATGATGGTTTAACTTGATATTCTTGGTAATTTTGATAGTTGGGGAGTGTGATAAGGTTGGATTGCACCAAATTTTGGTGGTCCTCTTTATGTGTTGGTGTTATTGACTTGGTTGTTTTGTGGCTTTTGTTTGTTTGTTGTGTGTTTTTTTTTGTGTTCGTTGGTTGATTTTTTGTTTGTATAGGAGCACTTAGGACCACTTTTGTATCAATGAAACCATCGTTAGTTATGTTTTTGTTCTTGTCCCATATGCGAGTCTTGTCATTGGAACTAGTAGATGGGTGATTGTACTTGTATGTTTGTGTGTTTCCTTGTGCAATAAGGGCTCTTTCGATGTTAAAGGACCTATAGATAAGCTCTTCATATGATGTAATACATTGCATTTTTAATTGAAAGGATATATCTATGTCTACATTGGCAATGATGATCCCTATTTTTTACTCTTCGATAATAGGACATTTGCTTTTGTTGCTCTCTACCTCCATCGTTGTAATAAATTTGCAAAGGATTCACCCTTTTTTTCTTTAGGGTGTACAATTCTTCCAAGATTATGTCCATTTCTAGGTTGTAGGAAAAATGATCCACAAACTGATCGATTATGTCTTGGAAGATTTGAATTCTCAGAGGTAAATGTGAGAACCAATCTATCGTTGGGCCTCCCAAACTATGTGGGAAAAGGTACATCAAATAGGAATCATTGTAACCAACTTCCATACATGTTACATAAAACTCTTTGATATGATCCTTCAAATTTCCCCACCCTCTATATTTGTCAAATTTTGGGACTTCAAATTGGGGTGGGAAAGGTATCATTGTAATGTTTCTATCAAATGGGTATGGACATAAGTCCTATTGTGCATGTGGTTTCTTTGTTTTCCCCATTTGGATGTCTTGGATTTGTTGTCTAAGTGCCTTAATTTGTGAGGACAAGTCATCTTGGGGATTTGGTAGGGGAGCATATGTGTTATATTGTGGGATGGTAGATGAGTTATAGGAGGGATTTTTATATGGGGGAGTGTTATATAGTGTGTATATATTAGTGGTTTCCCAATATATTTGACCATATCTCTACTCACATATATCAAAGTTAACCTAGGGACCTATGGCTTAGCTCTTTGATTTACACAATGTCAAGCTTTTGTAGGAAAAAAATTTCCTTGTCATAGACATTCTTAGTCTAAACTTAATCAAGACATTTGATGTGGTAAAATAAATTTCATTAATCAAAGCTTAACTCAATTGGACCCACAAAGCAGGTACATCTTGGTCTCATTTTCAAACATCTTGGATTCCACAAACAACAAAGAGAAAACATGTAAATGTATTTCCAAACATTGTATCAAAGTGCTACCATCCAACAATCATTAAATTCTTAGGTTTATCACTCCAAGGATAAAGCATGTTTTTCACTACCTTGATCTTGTAAACAAAGTCCCTCTTAGGTTCAAAATATTAGGATCAATAATCTCATCCATCTCAAAACATTTGACATCTCACCTCACAAACAACTTTGAAACTTTAGACACATCAACATTCTAGACTTAGGTTATCATCAATTAAATCCCCTAGTTTAGCTATATGTGTGTAAATGAATCCTTTTTATACATTTAGTCAATTTAGCCATCATCATTTTGAACAAGTCTATCCTAAAAGTCACAAGTATACCTTTAGGATCCACAAGTTCATTAGCATCTTTATCCAAAAACATCAAACATCAAACATCTAGTCTAGTGTTGTCCAAAGTTTAGAAGTTCATCATCCATATCACTCACCCCTTGTCATTATCCATTTACATCATCGGTCCTAAACACCTTAGAGGGTCACTTTTATCAAAATTTAAATCAACTAGAGAATTCCAACAATAAAAATTCCAACACACTTCTCCCATAGTTGATCAAAAATTTATGGTAACAACAAGATCACAATACAAGAAAAACATGGAACAAAACAAAACTTCATCTACCATGAGTGATCCCAACCAAAAATAATTTGATCCTAGGAGCTACTCAACCCCATCACAACAACCACCAAAAACTTCACTAGACATGGGGTATGAATTAGAAGATGTTATGAATAACCCACATGAGGTCACCACAAAGGAACTCCTTGAAGCACATCAAGATTCCAAATCTCACCAACTCATCAACACATTGATGAAGATGAACCCTACGCAATAAATGCTAGCTTTAGCAAATGAAGGAGCTAAACTCCCTTCAACATTTTATTTAGACACAATTAAGGAACAACCTTTAGGAAATATGGCTTGTATTCCTCTAGCTTCCATCATACAACCCTTGGTACAAGGTGTGACTCAATCCATCATTCAACCAACTTCATCACATGTACCAATTCAACCTTTGACTACTAGTCTTGCAACTAGACTTGGAACCAACCTTGGTCTCACTCCAAATCTAGGAACTTAAATAACTTTGGGAACACAAGACAAAACCATCCCAAGTTGGACACCAACATTTCATGCCCAACCCTATGCATCCACTAGAACAAGTTCCCAAAGTATTCCTATTGTCTAAACAAGTCAAGTGAGTCAATTACCCCAGTGGATCAATAAGGATAGGTAAAGTAGTTAAATGCCTCAAACCTCATCCCATTGGGGGATTGGTGCTACATTGATGTGGAGTGTCAGCCTTTTCCCAATCCCTAGATTGAAACAAGCTTTGAAATGGATTCTATTGATGAGTATTGATGAAAATGGATGTAAAATAAGCTAAAATGGATTCTATTGATGAATATTGATGAAAATGGATGCATTATTATTTTTTTACTAACTATCATGATACCATGTTAGCGCAGAAAGAAGATAGAAGAATAATATAAATGGATTAACCATTGATTTTGAGATTGATTTCATCAACCCATCCCATTGACACATCAAATCAAATGGTTCAATTAGTCCCTCAAACAAACCAACAAAACACATCAAACCCCTTGGTCACAAATCCCATCAACCAAGGATACACATTAGTACCAAATCAAACACATCAAGGAAATGCATCCAATCCATTGGTTCCCGAACACCAAAACAATCAAGGAAACCCTTCCAATAAATTGATCCAAAGCCAAAGCATGCCACTAATATCGCAACACCAAGTGGCACCATCTCGACCTTTGGTCCCCGAAGTAAAGAATAATCAAATGGGACCCCAAACCTACATTCCTCCACCTCAATCTAAAAATTTATAAGGAATGGTAGCGTAAAATCAAGGATAAAGTGTACCAAATCCAAATCTAATGTCCAACCCTCAAAATCTCATCACACATCAACCACCCCACAATCAACTCAACCCACAAAACACTCATAACTTGGTCCCTCAAAATCCACCCTTCATCCCATAAAATCAAAATATCACAAGCCAATCCATGAAAACAAGTCAATTTGTCCCAAACCAAAACATCATTTCACAATCCCAAGGAAAAAATGCATTGTCTTATCAACACCCCATTGTTGATCAACAACAACAAGTGCAATTGCTAGAATAACAACAATAAGCTCACTTTATAGCACAACAACGACCACACTTACTAACGCAACAACAACGGGCTCAATTACAAGCCCAACAACAACAAACTCAACTACAAGTACAACAACAAGCCCAAAAACAAGAACACTTGCAAGCACAACAATAGGCTCGATTACAAGCCCAATTACAAGTGCAACAACAAGCTCAATTACAAGCCCAACAATTGCAAGTGCAACAACAAGCACAACTAAAAGCACAATAATACACTCAAAAACAAGTCCTTGCATAACAACAACAACAATAGCAACAACAAGTCTATAATTATTCAAGACTTTATTAGATACAATAGCAAATAGATTTAGATTTGTTACACTTTGTCCTTAATTTTATGCTACCATTCCTTGAAAATTTTGAGATTGGGGTGGAGGAATGTAGGTTTGGGGTTCCATTTTATTTTTCATTACTTAGGGGACCAAAGGTTGAGATGGTGTCACTTGGTGTTCTGATATCAGTGGCATGCTTTGGATTTGGATCAATTGATTGGAAGGGTTCCTTTGATTGTTTTGATGTTGGGGAACCAATGGATTGGATGTGCTTCCTTGATGTGTTTTATTTGGTACTAATGTGTTTCCTTGGTTGATGGGATTTGTGACTAAGGGGTTTGATGTGTTTTGTTGGTTGGTTTGAGGGACTAATGGAACCATTTGATTTGATATTTTAATGGGATGGGTTGATGAAGATGGACCTTGTTGCATGGAGGATTGACCCTACATTATGGTGTTTACTTATCCTTGTTGATCCACTTGGGTTATTTGACTCATTTGACTTTTTTGGACAATAGGAATACTTTTGGAACTTGTTGTATTGGATGCATAGGGTTGGGAATGAAATATTGGTGTCCAACTTGGGATGGTTATGTCTTGTGTTCTGAAAGCTATTTTAGTTCCAAGATTTGGAGTGAGACCAAGGTTGGTTCCAAGTCTAGTTGAAGACTAGTAGTCAAAGGTTGACTTGGTACGTGTGATGAAGTTGGCTTAATGATGGATTGAGTCACACCTTACACCGAGGGTTGTATGATGGAAGCTTGAGGAATAGAAGCCATATTTCCTAAAGGTTGTTCCTTAATTTTGTCTAAATCAAATGTTGAAGGGATTTTAGCTCCTTCCTTTTCTAAATATAGCATGTCTAGTGAAGTTTGTGGTGGTTGTTGTGATGGGGTTGAGTAGCTCCTAGGATAAAATTCTTGTTGGTTGGGATCACTCATGGTAGATGAAGTTTTGTTTTGTTCCATGTTTTTCTTGTATTGTGATTTTGTTGTTACCAAAAAAATTGGACCAACTATGGGAGAAGTGTGTGGGGATTTGTATTGTTGGAATTCTCTATTTGATTCAAATTTTGATAAAAGTGACCATCTAAGGTTTTTAGTACCAATGATGTGAATGGATGATGACAAGGGGTGAGTGATATGGATGATTAACTTATAAAATTTGGACAACACTAGACTGGAGGTTTGATGTTTGATGTTTTTGGATAAAGATGCTAATGAACTTGTGGATCCTAAAGGTAGAATCATGACCTTTAGGATAGAATTATTCAGAAGGATGATGGCTAACTTAACTAAATGTATGAAAAAGGATTCATTTACACACATATAGCTAAACTAGGGGATTTTATTGATGATAACCTATGTCTAGAATGTTGATGTGTCCAAAGTTTCAAAGTTGTTTGTGAGGTGATATGTCAATTTTTTTGAGATGGATGGGATGATTGATCCTAATTTTTTGAACCTAAGAGGGACTTTGTTTACAATATCAAGGTAGTGAAAAACATGCTTTATCCTTGGAGTGATAAACCTAAGAATTTAATGATTGTTGGATGGTAGCACTTTGATACAATGTTTGGCAATACATTTCCACATTTTCTCTTTGTTGTTTGTAGAAGCCAAGATGTACCTTCTTTGTGGTTCCAATTGAGTTAAGCTTTTATTAATTAAATTGATTTTACCACATCAAATGTCTTGATTAAGTTTAGACTAAGAATTTCTATGACAAGGAAAAATGTTTCAAATAACAGCTTGACATTGTGGAAATCAAAGAGCTAAGCCATAGGTTCCTAGGTTAACTTTGATATATGTGAGTAGAGATATGGTCAAATGTATTGGGAAACCATTAATATATTGTTTTTAAAAAAAATAAGATATAGTTAGAGGTATACAACAATATATTATCCTTGAAGTGCACTCACAAATAATCAAAGGGTTTGATATTTGAAGAACATGTTGATGTTTGTTTGAGTTCGTTTCAACAAGCAATGTATTTACTAACTCAATGGGTATGGGAGATATTTAGAAAGTATTTTTCCAAGAGACTTACTAGTTTGGCTCAACAAAATCAATCAATTTACAATCTAGAGGAATATAATTATGTTACTTCTTAGTAGGCTTACCTCACCCCCGAAGGAATGATGTAATCTGAATCTATAGAGGGGTCAAATAGGCCATGTCAAGGAAATGTATTGTCTTGACATACCTAGATTTGTACAAGAGAATTAACTCTTAAGCTTGATGCCTCAACTGTAAACCAGATGTGGTAAGTAACTGTTATCAATAGATTTGCACCCTGCTGGATGCAAGATTCAGCAACCTACTGAAACATGGAAACCTCCTTCAGATGTGGGTGATTTAAGAGAAGAAGGAAGCTCTAGAGTGAGTTGGTTCTCCGAATGATAAATCCTATTCTAAATAACTTCTGGGGAAAAGGATAGAAAGATGGACTGAAAACAAAACTTGAATTTAACTAGTATCTCACTTAAAGTTATGAAATTCAAACATTGTGACACTCACAACAAATTTTCTATCACAATGAATCTCATAATCCCACTGGCACATACTTCTATCAGTATTTTGCATGAAGATTCCTAAATGAAATACAACAATCAACCTGAAACTATGCAATTCTGAAACGCAACTTACAACAGCAAGACATAAAAGGATTCTGATTTGAACCACAAAGACATCAAATTGCTGTTATAAAACTGAGACAGAAATGAGAAGGGGAATACTGCTGCTTTATTAAAATTGAAAGAGTGAATAATTCTGAACTGAGTACAAAAGGGTTCACAAGCTCAAAAATGTGTATGAGCAGGAACTGAAATCTGAACTGCTAAGAAGGAGAGCTAAAAAGACAGTCTTTCGAAAGGCATCACTCTCAAGAAACCCTAATCCAAGCTCAGAAAAAAGCTCCAGGAAAAAAGGCTTCAAACTCTCTCAAAAACTGCATAAAAGCATAAAAAAGCATATTGCTTTTATGATGAGCCTGTCAAGCCTCTAAAAATAGGTTGAATCTACTTTAAAAGCTCAAAAAACACCTTATCTCTCCAAGATAAGTCTCAAATCCGACCAAGAGAAGAAGTCAATAAAAATCTGCCAAAAATAGCAAGAAATCATAAAACAATTTATAGAATATTGCTTTACGATTCTGCTTTATAGGATTGCAGATTTGCACAATTTATCTATTTTTTGCAATTAAAGATTAAAAATCTTTTGCAAAAAAGAACACATCCTTATATCTCCATTACAATATCTGATTTTCTCACAAAATCATAAAAATATTACATAATTATCTTCTCATCTTCTTATAAAAAAATTTGTCATTGATTTCTCTAAAATCAACCCAAAGACACAAAGAACCCTAAATGGATAATCATCAAAACCTATCCCTAAAGCATAAGGTATTCACTATTACATTTACATTGATAATCCATATTCAAGCCTTCATATTTCACTAAGGCAAAGAAAAAGTCTTAAGACTTAACCATTGTCCTAGGCACATAAAATAAGTCTTAAAAGGCTTAACATATCGACCTAACATAGGAATTTCGGCCCCCCTCAAATATCAAAAATTAGACTTAGATTAAAATATGATGCAAAGTCACTCATTCAAATTTCCCATGTGCTTGACCGAAGATTCTGGATGATGATGATGTTGCTCGAATTAGGGCATGAGAAAAGAATGCCAAACCCTAATAATGATTCATTTTGCACTCGTGACTTTGAGGAAAAAGAGCTCTGTCTGGAAAGAAAATTCCGCCATGATTGTGTTGAAACTGAGCTCGTGTGCCTTGGGAATCTTCCCCACGCTCTTCAGATAGTTGAATCTTCAGTGGGTAAGCTTTATTTTGCAGTATCATAGCTCTTTTCTTCATTCTAGAATATCAAAAGGACCCTAAGGCCGCGGCCTGTTTATGCATTTCTTCTAACTTTTTCCACTCCTCTGGTTCACTCTTCTTTGGCCGTCATGAGCTCGAACTCAACCTCTATCAAAATACTCCATGAGGGCTTGCCTTGTGTTTTTGCTTTAGCTTCCTGTGCATAAGGTAAGTTTCCTATCATAGTCTCACGGCTTCTCATTCTTGTTCATTATGGCCTTATGGCCGCGGCTTGTTTATAGCCTCTAATACATTTAATTTGTATTTCTTGTGCTCATATTCATCATTTCAGTGTTCCATTCCCACTATGAGAGCTCGACTGTTCTTTAAGAGCTCGAAATCTTGGCTTCTAGACTCTCTTTGAAGCTCTTGGTCGTGGCTAGAGTGCTCTTTCAAAGATATGAATTGGTAATTTCTCCCTTTAAGCTCGTATCTCTTCTTTATTCTTCTGAAAACTAAGGAATCTCTCTTTTATTTTATGAATTTCTGACCATGTTCGGCCGTACCATATGTGAATCATAGAAAGCATTGTAAGAAATTTTGGGCTCAACCCAAAACAAGAAATTCTCCTTTGTGCTATGAGATAATGAATCCCTACGTGGGAATCAGAAAAAATTGAACGAGAGCTGAATTTTCTTCACTCTAAAGCCCGATTCATCACAAAAAAATTGCATTTTTCAAGTCTTTGCTATTTTAAACAAATCCCCATATGGGTTATCATTGCACTGTATTCTAAAATGTAAACCCCAAACTGGGTACTCAGGATTCAACTACATATTCATTCTGCATCGTTCCATTCATATGGGTTCAACCCAATGTCTAGTGGTCTGTTTTTGGACTTCTGAAACCACAAAGCGACATGGGTATTTGTATTTTCATTTTTAACTTCCTTGGCACTCTGTACTTTATGAAAAGAACGCCCCTTCGTTGCATTACTGTTGTTGTTTGTCATATCATTTGTCCTCAAAAATAAAACCCCTATGAGAATAATAAAATCTGTGTATTCATTTGTATCTAGCTTATGGGCTTGACACAAATAGTGATGCTTTACTTTGATATTCTATAGCTGCTCATTGAATTTTTCAAGAGTAAACTGGAACTTGTATTACATCTAGGTCGTGTTTCAAAACCCCAAATGTGGGTAAATGACAAAAGATAGACGGAACTGCACCTTCTCTTTGATACCTATATAAAATCTGAGCTCGATTTATGATTGCTTTCTGCAATTCTTTACACAATTATGAAATGTTTTCTAAATGCTACTTATTGACTGCAACTATTCTATCCTACGCTAAATGATTTCAAGGCTATTTAAACAAAGCCATTAACTGGCTCAAAAAAGTAACTGCCCTTTCTTTGTAATCTGCAAATCTTAATCAGCGTGTAAATCCACCAAAAGATGTGGAGAAATATCAAATATTCAGCAATTTGTTGCAACACCCTTCCAAGGAGGAAAAAGGAATCACTTACCCACGTCTTTGGACTTCTGAACCAGTGGTGATGGGTGGAAAAATAAATGGCTCATGCATAATTGAATACCTCATTTGTTGCTCGACATCAGCATTATCATGGGGCTGCTTCTCCTTGCTCATTTCTAATTGAGTTAGGTGCCTAATAGGACATCCCCTCGAGAGCCTTGGATTGGAAGTAAAGCAACCTGAATGATCATTGATGACAACACCATCCTCTCCTTGCATAATGGCCTGCCATACTGACCCCTCCTCCATGGTTGGTGAGCTAGCCTCCTCCATAAATATTGACATATCCTCTAAGCGTGAGCAGAAAAGCTCAATGTCAGCTTGGAAAAGATCTTCTTGACCAGCTTCATGAAAACTTGGAAAGATATCAAGACCCCTACTTTGGACAGTAGTATCTTCCTTTTGCTCAATTTTATTTTGTTCTATTCGAGCTATTGTACTGTGCTTATCATGGTTTTGGTATTCGATAACCATGTTGTTCCCACCTCGAGTTTGGACAACCCCTATCGCCTCTTCAATCTGCTGCTCCACACCATCTCTTTTAGAAAATGAGTGTTTGGCATCTAGATTTGAAACAAAATTTTCCAGTTCATCCCAAAACATGTCTTCTTCCCTCTCATCTTCAATTCTTTGTGAAGGGAGACTATTTTCTTCCTTACTACAGCTCTTCTGAGGTATCAAAGCATCAGAATTCTAAACCTCTTCCCGCTGCTCTGGAGCTGGTATGGATGTAGTATGAGATATGTTGTCTTCACTATCCACAAAAAATGGTAACTCGTTGAACAAATCAAGCGGAACTTGAGAACTGTCAGCCATTTCTTGATCTAGAATCTATCGTTCCTCAAACACAACCTCTATCTCCTGCAGCAACTGCTCCTAACATTCTGGGTCCTCTTTATCGCTGTACCAACTGGATATTTTGAAATAATCATCGATATTTTGTTGTTCCAAAGAATCAACTTCCTCTGCACATGCAACACTCTTAGGTTCAGCCGAGAAAGAAGAGCAATTAGCAGCAATCGCCTGCTCTATCTTTTGCAGCAATTGTTTCTCTGAAGATTTTTTATCGTCTTCCTCAAAACAAGGTAGCTCATTAGTGAAAACATGGAAGGATTTATCAGGGGAAGGCTTCTCCTGACCTATCTTCTGTTGCTGCAAATGGTAAACTTCCAAAGCTAAATGCAATGGATTTACCTTCCTAAGCTCCTTGATAAAGAGCAGGGTATCCTGATCAAAGGGTTCAACCATGGATTCTTCAAGTGAAGAAACTTGGGAGAATTCTTGAGTTTCCTGAGATGAAAACTGTTGTTCAAGGGGCTGATCCAGAGTTGCACTAGGCTGACTATAACCATTTCCCATGACTTGAAAGGGATGATGTTTTTGGAAACTTGGGATTGCAGGTTTTAGAGGTTGGCTTGGGGAGCTTAAAACTCTATCTTGCCTAAAACTTGGGATTGAAACTTTAGGTATGTTAGGAGGCTCATCTTGTGTAAAGCTTGGAAAATTATACTCATGAACTTCTTCCTGAGCAGGCCGACATAGAATTGTAGGGGTTGCTCGAACCTCTTGCTTTTGTGCTTTAAACTCTCGCTTATAGAGATAGGCCTGATAGGCCATCTCTTCCTGTTGCTAGTTATATTCATGTTGTCTCTTGATCTCCTCTAGTTGCTTCGTGAACTCAAGCAACGTGCTCTTTATAGTTGCCACCTCCTTCTGCTGGTCTATTTCTCTCATTTTCCTTTCATAGTTCAAAAATATTTCTCCAAAGCTCAAGTCTTCAATATGTTGGGACTGATTTTGGGAATATGACGGCTGAGATGGAGGTTGAGCAGGGGTGGGTGAGTGGCAATTATGAAGTGGATATTGGTTTTGAAAAGCCAGGGAATTGAAACCAGCAGCATGATTATGCTAGTATGGTTGATATGAATATGAATATGTAGGGCTTTCATGATATGGTGGATGGTATGACGTATCATCATGAAACCTCAACATGCTTGTTCATCTGAAGGCTAAAAACAAGCAAAAATAGAATCTTTAAAAGCATACCAGCACTTGATCAATTAAAAGCATACCAGAAAAAGCTTCTTGGAGTCTCCATGGTGTTTGATGATTTTTCCTCCGAAGGCTGATAATTTTGGAGGGAACACTCGACCCTTCAGTATGTGTTCCTTTGTGTGTTGTTCACACTGGATCTACTCGAAAATTAGAGAACGGAGTCACCAAGTATATTGAAAAAGGGCCTCCAAAAGGCTGAATAACTTGTTGCATACACCAAACAACAACCTTAAAGGATTAAAACTTCTCTGAAATTGATTTTTAGAGTCCCACCGGGCATGCCAAAAACTGTTATCAATAGATTTGCACCCTGTTGAATGCAAGATTCAACAACCTACTGAAACATGGAAACCTCCTTCAGATGTGGGTGATTTGAGCGAAGAAGGAATCTCCAGAGTTAGCTGGTTCTCCGAATGATAAATCCTATTCTAAATAACTTCTGGGGAAAAGGATAGAAAGATGGACTGAAAACAAAACTTGAATCTAACTAGTATCTCATTTAAAGTTATGAAATTCAAACATTGTGACACTCACAACAACTTTTCTATCACAATGAATCTCACAATCCCACTGGCACATACTTCCATCAGTATTTTGCATGAAGATTCCTAAATGAAATACAACAGGAAACCTAAAACTATGCAATTCTAAAATGCAACTTACAACAGCAAGACATAAAAGGATTCTGATTTGAACCACAAAGACATCAAATTGCTATTATAAAACTGAGACATAAATGAGAAGGGGAATATTGTTGCTTTATTAAAACTGAAAGAGTGAATAATTCTGAACTGAGTACAAAAGGGTTCACAAGCTCAAAAATGTGTATGAGCAGGAACTGAAATCTGAACTACTAAGAAGGAGAGCTAAAAAGACTATCTTTTCAAAGGCATCACTCTCAAGAAACCCTAATCCGAGCTCAGAAAAAAGCTCCAGGAAAAAAGGCTTCAAACTCTCTCAAAAACTATATAAAAGCAGAAAAAAGCATATTGCTTTTATGATGAGCCTGTCAAGCCTCTAAAAATAGGTTGAATCTGCTTTAAAAGCTCAAAAAACACCTTATCTCTCCAAGATAAGTCTCAAATCTGACCAAGAGAAGAAGTCAATAAAAATCTGCCAAAAATAGCAAGAAATCATAAAACAATTTATAGAAGATTGCTTTATGATTCTGCTTTACAGGATTGCAGATTTGCACAATTTATCTATTTTTTGCAATTAAAGTTTAAAAATCTTTTGCAAAAAAGAACACATCCTTATATCTCCATTACAATATCTGATTTTCTCACAAAATCATAAAAAAATTACATAATTATCTTCTCATCTTCTTATCAAAAATTTGTCAATGATTTCTCTAAAATTGACCCAAAGACACAAAGAACCCTAAATGGGTAATCATCAAAACCTAACCCTAAATCATAAGGTATTCACTATTACATTTACATTGATAGTCCATATTCAAGCCTTCATATTTCACTAAGGCAAAGAAAAAGTATTAAGACTTAACCATTGTCCTAGGCACATAAAATAATTCTTAAAAGGCTTAACATATCGACCTAACATAGGAATTTCGGCCCCCCTCAAATATCAAAAATTAGACTTAGATTAAAATATGATGCAAAGTCACTCATTCAAATTTCCCATGTGCTTGACCAAAGATTCTGGATAATGATGATGTTGCTCAAATTAGGGCATGAGAAAAGAATGCCAAACCCTAATAATGATTCATTTTGCACTCGTGACTTGGAGGAAAAAGAGCTATGTCTGGAAAGAAAATGCTGCCATGATTGTGTTGAAACCGAGCTCGTGTGCCTTGGGAATATTCCCCACGCTCTTCATATAGTTGAATCTTCAGTGGGTAAGCTTTATTTTGCAGTATCATAGCTCTTTTCTTCATTCGGGAATATCAAAAGGACCCTAAGGCCGTGGCCTGTTTATGCATTTCTTCTAACTTTTTCCACACTCCTGTGGTTCGCTCTTCTTTGGCCGTCATGAGCTTGAACTCAACCTCTGTCAAAATACTCCATGAGGGCTCGCCTTGTGTTTTTGCTTTAGCTTCCTGTGCATAAGGTAAGTTTCCTGTCATAGTCTCACGGTTTCTCATTCTTGTTCATTATGGCCTTATGGCCGCGGCTTGTTCATAGCCTCTAATACATTTACTTTTTTATTTCATGTGCTCATATTCGTTGTTTCAGTGTTCCATTCCCACTATGAGAGCTCGACTGTTCTTTAAGAGCTCGAAATCTTAGCTTCTGGACTCTCTTTGAAGCTCTTGGCCGCGGCTAGAGTGCTCTTTCAGAGATATGAACTGGTAATTTTTCCCTTTAAGCTCATATCTCTTCTTTATTCTTCTAAAAACTAAGGAATCTCTCTTTTATTTTATGAATTTTTGACCATGTTCAGCTGCACTAGATGTGAATCATAGAAAGCATTGTAAGAAATTTTGGGCTCGACCCAAAACAAGAAATTCTCCTTTGTGCTATGAGATAATGAATCCCTACGTGGGTATCAGAAAAAAATGAATGAGAGCTGAATTTTCTTCACTCTGAAGCCTAATTCATCACAAAAAAAAATTCATTTTCCAATTCTTTGCTATTTTAAACAAATCCCCATATGGGTTATCACTGCACTGTATTCTAAAATGTAAACCCCAAATAGGGTACTCGGGATTCAACTGCATATTCATTCTACATTGTTCCATTCATATGGGTTCAACCCAATGTCCAGTGGTCTATTTTCAGACTTCTGAAACCACAGAGTGACATGGGTATTTGTATTTTCATTTTTAACTTCCTTGGCACTCTGTACTTTATGAAAAGACTGCCCCTCTGTTGCATTACTACTGCTGTTTTTGATATTATTTGTCCTAAGAAATAAAACCCCTGTGAGAATAATAAAATCTGTGTATTCATTTGTATCTAGCTTATGGGCTTGACCCAAACAGTGATGCTTTACTTTGATATACTGTAGCTGCTCATTGAATTTTTCAAGAGTAAACTGGAAATTGTATTACATCTGGGTCGTGTTTCAAAACCCCAAATGTGGGTAAATGACAAAAGACAGACAGAACTGCACCTTCTCTTTAATACCTATATAAAATCTGAGCTCGATTTATGGTTTTTTTCTGCAATTCTTTACACAATTATGAAATGTTGAATCTCCCGTATCTCCTTTTCTTTACTGTTGAAAAACTTTCAATGAGCAGCTACATGAGATTCTAGAAATGTGTCCTCTATTTGTGTCACCTACTGTCCTTCACACTATTTCCTTCTAGATTCTTTAACCTTACCATACAGCAACATTTACTTTCTGCTTTTGGACTTATGTGGAAACTTTATGTTGAAACACAACACCATGGACTAAATGCCACCTGATTTTTCCTTAGTGCATAATTAACATTTTCTGAGACACCTTTGCTATGCCTGCTCCAACTTCATCATTCTGGAATGAAACTGTTATCATCTCTTTGTCATTCTGGAACAATCATTTCTCACCTTGTGACCCCTAATGTTGTATTTGACTTACCAGTCAAACAGGAATTGGTTATTCATTTGTCACTTGAATGCACTGTTTGTCCTTCGTACTCTCGAGCTTCAACATGGTACTCTTCATGCATTTTTATGTCCCACTTCACAACCTGTTCTTTAAATCTGCTCTCTTTTATGATTAGAATAAAAAAAAAAATCTTTATTAAGGCATATTGTATGCATGTTCACTATCCTTGACTGTGAAAAAGAATACTGATGAACTGGAACTTGCATGACATATACAATTATGATGAATAAAGAACATGAATTATGCAACAATATTTGATACAGAAGTACTCAACTGAATTAATTGAGTGAACTAAACTCACTATTCACATGTAGCCTTTAGAAAACATTAACCTGATCGTTATGAATGTACAGTTGGTTTAGTAGCTCGATAGATAACTCTGTTTACTCTTTCAGTTGTATTTCATTTCCTTTGATGAACATGATGATGTAATCTTTAAATCAGCCCATTTAATGAATAGGGCAGCATGTCAAGCTCTACCCTTGTGGGAGCCCATTTTTCTCCACATGCTTGGTCATCGAATAATGATCAGCTTCATGATTTTTCCTATACCTGCACAAGGAAACAAACAATGTTAGCATAAAACAAAATATGATGATCATGATATTGTTATTTCTCCTTCAGCTCACTTCCTCTTCACTTGATTGATTGTTTCAATGCATAATTAATAGTAGACTGTATTATTGTGGGTGCCTCATATAGGTTATTTCATAATCGAAGCCACTGACATTCCCCTTTTCCTCTTACAGGTCGACGGAATACGAGAAGACAAGGGTGCACCATGCATCGCCAACGTCGATAATCAGGCAATGATGATTATGTCGTCACTTATATGTTTTACTTTCTGCATCTTCAGTAGTGTAATGTGCTATTAGTGATATATTGTAACAGTCACATCCACGGCTTGTGTGGATCTTTGATTTCATCCTTTATGCTTTTCATTTGAAAAGAAAATGCATTTCAATGCAATGTTGTAATATCATTCTATTCTTGCAATCAAATGAAACTATGTAAATATGAATTATTCCATGAAATAAATGAAAGTATTTGGAGAGCCCGTTGCTTATATGCCCAATTCTGCATTTCATTTAATTCTTGGAACATTGAATAGCACTCTAAAATTCAGTTCTCTCTTCTTAATGTTCAACTGTCACTTAACAAACAATGAACATGATGTAGAAATAGCACTTGAACATAATTGGCAATTTCACCTTAAGACATAATAATGTTCAGCCAGCTCCACCAATCGAGCTGTGGCAAAAATTTGGTAACAGTAACTTCTTTGAATGATGCTATTCCAATGCACTACTTTAAAGGACATTTCAGAAAACTTGGTTGGCCCCTAGAAACGGTTTTTAGTGACACTGTGAACATAAGGTGTATAAACCATACATAAGCTACTTAAAGATTTATCCATTCCTACCCAAATAATTATGTTCAGATGAGGATTAGGCACTGTCATGTTATCATGCCCCCAATATAAGCTACTTTCTTTTGATTTCACAAAATTTATATAACCCTCCGATAAATGAGCTTTTAGGGTCACTTATGAGTTCTCCATTACAAGATGTGTCTCATAGGTAGGCCCTTATCTAATAATGACAAGAAAATGCTATTTCTCTTCACCCAAGATTGTATGAAGCGCAAGGGGAGAGGATAGGTAGCAAATCCATGGGGTGACTCAAAAAAGTTTGTAAACTTAGAGTGTTTCTCTTCACTCAAGATTGCATAAAGCGTAAGGGGAGTGGATATGTATTAAAAGGTTACACAAGCATGGAAAGCACAAAATACACTCATTCTTTTTAAGTCCTAAAAGGAAATGATGAATTCATTTTAATAGCACCAAACTGAAGTATGAATTTGTGTTGTTCAATTTTAAACCAACATTGCAATTGTGAGGATGTTTTGGTTTAATTTTAGCCAACTTTAGAAAATCATAGCATTGGAAATTTTAAACCAAATTGAAAGCTAGTTGTCCTAAAGCATGAAATAAAGCAACATGTGATGGGTTATATCATCCCATAAGTTTTTGAAAAACACTTTTACAATAAAGATCAAATGATATTTTGCTCCTTCACTTCAAGATTTTTCTCCTCTCCAAGCTTGCAAAATAGTTAGCCTTACAGAAAAAAACCAAAAGTCAATAAATGATTAGAGAGAAAATTAAATTGAAAATTTAAAGCAGACATAAAAAATTCACTCTTTATTTTACCTTGTAATAGATTTTCTCTGTCAAATAGAAATAGTGCTACAATATTTCAATAGCATGGTAATTTTTCAATAGTGTTGCTCTTGCTTTATGGCAATAGTGCTTCTTTGTTGAACCTTGAAAAAAAAAAGAATGATCAATAGAGTTGCAATATCAATAGTGTGCCTCTATCAGAAAAGAAAAAGCACCACAATAAAGCAATAGTGTCGCAATGCATCAATAGAACTGTAATACATCAAAAGTGTCACTCTGGCAAATTTTAATAGCATTGCTTTGCCTCAAAACTTGGAAATCATGGAAAAATAAAGAAAAAATCATCAAATTTGGTTAGTTGTGCCCTCCTAGTGCCATAATGTGGCCATGATCACAACCTAAGCTAAACCTACCAGATCCATACTAAATAAACCAAGATTTAGCTAGTTAAGTCAAACTCCCAATGAAATACTTGAAAACATCAAATAAAGAAGTCATTTAAACATAAACAAACAAGAAATGCTTAAAGGAAACTAATCTAATGAATCAAACCTCATTCCATTGAGGGATTGGTGTTGCATTGATGTGGAATGTTAGCCCTTTCCCAACCCCTTAGTTGAAACAAGCTTTTAAACAGATTCCATTGATGAATATAAGCTAAAATGGATGCAAAGCTATACTAAAATGATGCTAAATGCTAAAATGATAATGGAGATGGATCTAAAATTCAGTATAGTCTAGTTGCTCTAAATGAAAGTGGATCCATTTCTCATAGAAATGATGAGTATTTATAGGAGAAATGGTTGAATCAATGGTCAAGATTGATTTGATCAATCAATGGATGAGAAGCAATGAGAGGTGAAGGCATGGATCAAGGATTCTCATCAATGGATGAGAATGCAAGTTGATGAGGATCAAGGATTTAATCAATGGCTCTCATTGATTCAAAGAAGCACACTTCCTAAAAATTAGGAAGTTGTTAGGAAGTTTGTTACAAGAATATTCCATTTTGGAGGAGTTAAATAGAGGAATATTTTAGGGGAATGTTCCCTTGCAAGTGGGAAGGTGAGATAAATTAGCTATTTAGGTAATTAAAAAAAAGTTTTAATTGTGCAAGATAGATGAAATTAGGATTTTCATTAAATAATTAACTTATTTAATGAAAGGGGATTTAATGACATTTAACTAAATAATAAAAATTATTTAATTAAATGAGAAGACATAAGCAATTTAATTAAATAATTTGTATTACCTAATCAAATAAGATGAAAATTAGCATGAAAGGGGATGAATTAGCCAAATAATATTGATCATTTGATTAATAGGAGAAACTGATAAATTTAGTTAAATAATGAAGATTATTTAATTAAACGGTTGAAAAGAGGTGATTCAGGATGAAATGGTATTAGTAATCAAATTCGGTTGTACAATATTAGTCAGGACAATTTTAAGTGTCTACACTTTATGTAGATACCTAAAATTGTCCTAAGCATATCAACATCTTGATTTCACTTCCTAACATCATTTTCCTCATTATCACCTAATTCCTCCATTTAATTAAATAATTCCCAATTATTTAGTTAAATTGACTTTATTCCCCTATTAATTGAATAATTAAAGTCATTTGATTAATTCAACATTTTCACACTAACAATACCTCTTGATTAAATAATTCTCAATTATTTAATTAAAAATCTTAATTTCCCTCATTCTCACAATTAAATAATTTTCATAATTGTTTACTTGGCTATTTTTCCTCCAACCCTCCAACTTGCACAAAGAATATTTCATATTTAAATTCAGATTCTTCCCTCCAATTCAAAATATCTCCAACCTATTTCCATGAAATTAGGGATATTTTGGGCTCTCATGAATCCTCAACCATTGACCCTCCTTGATCTCCACCCACCTCCTTGATTTCCTCTCATCCATTGATCCTTAGATTAAATCTTGATCGTTATCAGAATTCCCAAAATCTATTAAAAAATCCTTCATCAACATGAAAATAATTCACAATCCTCATAAGCATAGGCACTCTCTAGAATTCTTGAGTCATTTCTTCAGCATTTGAGCACCTATTTTGTGAGTCACATCCTCCCATATCAAGCTTTTTCAACATGGATTATGCACAATTTGAGCAATCCACATCAGAAATATGCATCAATCCACAATGGGATTAAAGGTTTACACTTTCAGTTTGGTTGATTACTTTGATTTTAGTTCAAACTCTTAGATTAAACCATTTGAATTCTTTACAAATGAATTTCATTAAGTATGAGTTTGTATGATATTAATTGTGTGAATTCTTAGTGTTTTTAAACTCTAATTACTTCATTCATGCTTACTTACTTCCCCTACGATATTTTGGCACGCCTGGTGGGAACCATGTCCTTGATTTAATCATTTTTGTGGAGTTTTTCTTGGCCTTGCGGGTTACAAAGATAATGCAACACTTCTATTTCAATAGTGTGATGCCTTTAAAAAATATCGACACATCCGTGCAATTCAAATTTTGATGCCTTTGTTTAAAGGTTGATGCATCTAATTGGTTCATCTTTTGTTTGTTTGCAAGAAAATTTGACACCTCTCTCAAAGGGTGACACCTTTACAAAATTGTGACACTTTTGTCTATTATAATGTTGATGCCTTTGCCATAGGCTTGTGTCTCTGTTCTAACTACCCTATATTTTTTGGCAGGACAATGCAATTATTTTGTAGAAAATTCGATGTCTTTATTGAAGGTTGATGCCTTTGTTGATTGACAGTGCAATGTCTTTGTTTAAAATTTTGACACCTTTGTCAAGTAAACGATACTTCTGTTTTGTTAAGTTTTTTAGTTTGATTTGAGTTCTTTATTTTGACTAACCTTTAAGAATCCTCTATTTTCTTGATTGCATCTAATAGTTTGCAGAATGTAGTGATCATTGGAGGATGATTAGAATTCAAAAAGTTACTAACATTTTTGGTTATAGGGTTTTGAGTTAATCTAGGAATTTTATTTTCTCTTGGTGCACTTAAAATACATCTCACATTTGATTTGGTACATTTAAAAATAAACAACACAAATTTCATTTTCCCTTGATGTGCTTAAAAGAAAAATACAACTTGCACAATTAGTTTTGGGTTTGAAAATAAACATGAAAATCTCATTTTATTTCAGTGCACCTAAAATTGAAGATAAATCTCACATTTTCTTTTAGTGCACCTAAAATGAATTATTTGATGTGTTTGGTAGGTAAGTACATATGTATGCTCTTTCCTTGTGCCTAGTGTGATCTTGGAAATCAAAAATACCACTAACTTGTAATCTATTTGTAAACCTTGAGGTATAGTGTTGAGTATCTCTCCCCTTGTGAATCCTAAGAATGATCTTGGGCATCAAAAGAAACATTTATTTTGTTTATTTCAAGTAGGATACTTGCTTAGGGACCTCATCACC
Organism: Sequoia sempervirens; assembly: GCA_007258455.2. NCBI lineage: Eukaryota > Viridiplantae > Streptophyta > Pinopsida > Cupressales > Cupressaceae > Sequoia > Sequoia sempervirens. Next base: position 122,236,368 of record VDFB02000003.1, on the reverse strand, counting down.
AAAAGTTCTAATATCAAGCACGTTTCCCCGTGGGTTATATAAAGGGGGGAGAACAAAATTTGTACCCCAAGGAGTGGCTCGCATCCTTCAAGCCAAGCCTCATGACCCTTAGTCCACTAGGCATGTATAAGTGATGAGAAGAGAGGAGACCCCTCTTGAAAAGGGCATATCGGATGAGCTCTTTGTTGACGACAGGCCCCTACTACGAACTTGTTTAAATCTAGAAGCCTAAGATCCATTTGTTAACCATCAGTTTATAGTGGTGCAACATATAAGGATCAATGCGTGAAGTTACCATGTATTTCCCTTTGTTGAGGTGATTGATATTCCTTATTAGAATCTTTTTGTTTCAAGGTGAGAGTTGTCAAGGTGGTACATGACCTTGGCATACTCTAGTCACTCATTCATCATAGAGGTATAGCTTTGGTAGGTGGGGCCCACTATAATTTCCATCTCGATCTACCACTAAAATAGGATGTGTATATATGACATGTCTTTATTTTAAATCTACCTGTGATACCAATTAGCGTGGTCTTATTGAAGAAGACACAAAAATATTCCAAACATCCAGTTGAGTCATTCCTACATGTTTTTGTTGTTTTCTATCACTTGCCAAAACAATTAATCATAAATTAGACTTCAAAATTTCAAACCCCTAGGTCAAACTTGCAAGAATTCAACCTCTAAGAAAAATTGATGCTTTTGACTGTTGTAGTGTGATACCTTTGTATGCAAATCGACACTTCTATTTTTATCAAAACATTGCCTTTGTTTGCATCTTAATACGTTTGTGCATTTTCATGCCTTTGTTTTTGAGTAAATCAACAATATCTTCATTTCAACACCTTTGATTCGATAATGCAACACTTCTATTGTATCTTAGCGCCTTTTCAAGTATTTCAATGCCTTTGTAGAAAACAATTTAGAGCCTTTGAATCTATCTCAGTACTTTTGATTGTTGGAAAAAAAAAGAACCTAATATTTTTTCCAATTTTGAATTTTAACCAACAAACATTGGAAAACCTAAGATTCATGTAGAATAGACCTGTAGTTATCTTAATCATTCAAAATAGTAGCAAACATACATGTTTCCATCTTCATCTCACGTCACTAGCTTCACTTTAGATTTTTCTAAAATATCTTTAGTCATCATTGGATCAATTCAACCCCATCACAAACAACAAACCAATCCATTCAAAAAAAACAACCTAGAAATTAACATAGTTCACTTTTGGTTCAAATTTCTACCATCATCTCTTAGTTTAGTCCTTTACTTGAAAAACTATCTTCTTTTGAGTACTTGGTTTAATTAGTGTCAAAATATTGTGAGTTAACTTGCTTTGGAGTCATTAGTCTACTCCCAAAGTTTGTGAATCTCAATATCATCCTCCTTAGCTTGGACGCATTTGTCTAGTACAAGTAGGGATCATCCCTAAAACACATCTTAAACAAGAGATTTGATCAAAACAAACTTTGTCCAAACTTAAGGTTTCACTCCATCCATTCATCATTGGTCCAAAGAGGCTTAGTTTACCTTTACTATCCAAATTTGAAGAAATACAAACACCTCCACAAAAACATCTTCATACACCCTCAAAATCCACATATTCTAGGGATACTACAAGTTTTATGGTCACAACTAGATCTCAACAAAAAAATAAAATGAAGAAGAATCCTAGTGGAACAACTCCCCCCACTACCACAAGTGGCAATACCACAAGTTCTATTGATCAAGCACATGGAATGCCTAAAACCAATCCTAAAGGGTATGTAATTCCTTTGCCAACAAAAACGCAACCCAACTCCATTGAAGTTGAAATAGTTCATATAGTGGACAACACTAATAAACCCTTTGGCTTCACTCCCAAATAGATATTAGAGATTACACAAGAGCCATGTCTTTTTAAGACAATGGATGCTATGTTAAGTCTAGATCCAAACCTATACATGTTAAAACTTTCAAAACAAGGTGTTGAATTTCCCCCAAATTTTGATGTCAATTAACTTAGGGAACAACCAAACTTTTCAAGTTTTGGAGCAAGGAATCATCCACAAGGAAGTGAGAACTTAGTACAACATATCATTAAACAAATACCTAATCCTTCTTCCTCAAATGTACCAAGTAAACCCATGGTCACTTTACAAGGAGCGGATCAAATGAATTTTTAAACCAATATAACAATCTACTATATAATACTCAAGGTCTAGGGATTCCAACCAACCTAGGCTTACAAACTACAAACAATCCACCCACATACACCAACATACCAAATTCAAATTTAATGAACTATGAGAACAATCCTTTTACGACACCGCCCTCATAAAACATACATGTTCATCAAAAACCCCTCAAAAACCACCTCAATATCAACCTCAACAACCCCCTCAATAACCACTTCAACAACCACCTCAATTTCAACCTCAACAACCACTTCAACGACCACCTCAATATCAACCTAAAACTTGGCCTCAATACCAACAACCTCCCCAACACAACATCATACCACCAAATCAATACATTAATCCTCTGAAAAATTCTACCCCACAACACCAACAATATATTGCATAACAACAACAACTCCAAGAAGAACAACTTCAAGAACAACAACAACTGCTTTCCCAACAACAATTGCAAGCACAACAACAATTACATGCTCAGCAACAATTACAAGCTCAAAAACTATTACTTGCATAACAACAACAACAACAAAAATCCATGCAACAAAAATCACAACCAAACATCATACCCCAACACCAATATGGACCTTACAATGCACCTCCTCCACCCCAACCCAATCCACAATATCAAATGGGTCCTCAACCTCCATACAATCCATATGGCACAAACCCACGTACATATCAAGATCCCAATCTATACAACACTTACACTCCAGTACCAAACATTCTACCTATGGATATATCGTCACAAATTTAAATGTTGACACAAAATATTTAGGATAAACAAATGGGAAAGATGAAAAAATCATACATTGTTCAAGACTTATGTCCATACCCATTCAACAAAAGCATAATAATGTTACCCTTTCCCCCAAACTTTTAAATTCTGAAGTTTGATAAACACAAAGGACGTGATAACCCTAAAGAGCACATAAGAGAATTCTACATAACTTATATGGAGGTATCATATAATGATTCCTATCTTATGCACCTCTTTCCACGCAGTTTGGGTGGGCAGGCTATTAAGTGGTTCTCACATCTACCACAAGGAATATAAACATTCCAAGAAATAATAGATCGATTTGTAGCTCATTTCTCCTACAAAATTGATGCTGAAATCACCTTAGAGGAACTATACTCTCTCGAAAAAAACAAAGAATCCTTTCCTCTTTCCTACAAATATGGAGACACAAGGCAAGCAAGTATAAATGGCCAATGCTCGAAAAAAAAAAGTAGAGAACATTACAAGTAATCTAAACATAGATCTTGCCTTCCAATTACACATGCAATGTGTTACAACCTTTGAAGAATTTATCTCAAAAGGGATTAACATTGAGATAGCACTCATTACTAAAGGAGTAGTACAAATCTATAAGGACAATCACCAACTGTCTAGTTCAAGTGACAAACCTTTGTGATAAATCACAGTGTGGTGGAAAAAAAATTGTGATAAATACTCCATCTCAATAAAACACACAACAAAAAATCAAAAAAATGTCTAAAATGCTAATCCTCCAAGGGCGCCACCACCACAAAGACAAAACAATTATCCACCAAGATGCAAATACACTCCATTGGGAGAACCTATTGAAATGATCTTGCGTAAGTTGATTCAAACTAACTTAATAAAACTTCCTCAATTTAGACAGTATGAAGAGTCGCAATTCAAACCTTCATGGTACAATGAATATCATCACACAAAAGGCCATAAAAATTCAAACTACATGAAACTCAAGAGCATTATCCAAGATCTCATCAAGATTATGGTGAGGTAAACATCAACCATTAACCTAAAAAACTCTAGAAATAATGACTTGGAAATATACAAGAATCTTATGCCAAACCATGGTAAAGGAAATGATGTAGGAAAAGCTAAAACCTACAATAATGTTAATCTAAATTATGATAATGTTGTGGGTACTATACAATTTGATGATAATCATATATTTGTTGTTACTATCGAGGGACCAAATTCTGAGTGTGGAGTCACCACATGAAGAGGGAAAGTAACCATTCAAGGAGCCCCTACAACAATAAGAGGTCTATCAAAATCTAATCCTACCAATTATAGCTTAATAAAACATCTAAAGAAGATACCAGCCCAAATCTCCATTCTAGAGATCTTGAGGATTTCACCCACAAATAGAAACATTAGACAAAGATCTTTTATCCTTAGTTGTACCTAATGAAATAGACACCAAACAATTCCAATCCATGGTGGGGCATATTGTATCCACTCACCGTCTAGTATTCACAAAGAAAGACCTTCCATCCCAATCATTTCATAATTGAGCACTACATCTTGAAGTATATGTTCACAAACACAAAGTGAAAAGAGTCTTGATAGATGGAGGTGTGGGCTTGAACATTTCTACCCTTCAGTTGGTCAAACACTTGAGTTACTCCAAGGAAGTAATTGAAAGATAAAAAGGAATCACCGTTAGAGCTTATGATGATAATGAACGAGATTTAGAAGGAACAATCAAGCTTCCTATACAAGTGGGTCCCACAATAGTAGAAACAACATGCCATGTCTTGGACCTTGACTTGTCATATAACATCCTTTTGGGTTTCCCATGGATCCATTCCATACAGATTGTAGCATCTACCTATCATCAGTGCATAAAGTTTCCATACAATGATAAAGAAGTTACCATTCATGGTGACCATGAACCCTTTTACTATTGTAAAAGTATGGAAGAAAAATATCACACATTTCTCCAAGTTCCAAACAATGATATAGTTCTACTTTCATCCTCCTATGTTGATGCAACAACATTTTCTTTTGCTTCAAAGATACAACAAACAATCCCATAAATGAAAGTGAAAATAAATGATAATGGTTATGGTGACTACAACCTCAAGGAGACCTTCTATGTGGGAAAACTACCAATTTCTCCCAAATCATATGGAAAACCCCACCATATTGAGAAAGTGACTAAAATCCTCAAATTTAAACCAACTATCTTCACAAGACGGGGAGAATTAAATGCAGAGGTCACATACAAAGGGGATATTTCTAAATGGGTATACCAAGAGGAACAAGAGGAACCTCCTCTTCCTATTGATACAAACAACAAAGGTTCTCTATTGATAAAAGACATGGGATATACAAGTACCGGTGGACTTGGCTTAAAGCATGAAGCTTCTTCTTGGTCTAACCCATCTGATGATGAAAATATCAAAGACTTACCCATGTGTATAACATATTTTTTTGAAAATGCCTCAATATACACTATCATTACTATATCCTTCACATCTCTCATCCAGGACAATAAACTTGAACTTATCTATCCTCAACTCATAGACTAGGACCAACAACAAGCATCAATTCTTGATTCATTAAAAAGTGATGAGGCTATCATAGAACTCATGGGACTCAAAGATGACATTCCTTTTGGAGATCACAAAGAAATTTGTGAAATTGAACTTGACACCCAAGTGTAATTTGGGGACACAATTGAATCCTTTAGTTGCAAAATGATGAATTTAAAAATCATAATGAGATCCCCAAGAGAAAACCACAATGTGGCACTTTCAGATCGAGAAAATGTAAAAAAAATGACGCATTTGAAGGTGAAAACATCCTTAAGACACCTAAGGATGAAGGATTCAATCTCCCTAAAGCCACAATGTGTAGGGAAATCATCGGTCATCTCAGAATGAACATCTAAGATCAATAGTGCCTTCAGTTACTTTCAAAACCATTAATTTACTTCAAAGACACATACTACTATGCCACAAAGCAGAAATAGGCATAGTTGATTTCCCACATTAACCCTCTTGAGAAAAGCTCATGCAAATACAACCATTTTCAACAACATGCATCAAACATATACAATTTTCTTAATTAACCAATACGAAAGACAAAATATATGGACACATAGATTTATGTGGGGAAAACCCTTTTGGATAAAAACCCCACACTCCAAAATGATCGAGCCACTGTATTATTCAACAACAAACAAAGTTACAATGTAATGTCAGGCTCATAGCCTTTACAAGATTTTTCATCTTGTTCCATCTAGAGAATACAAACAACATAACCATTCAGAATCCTCACACTGTTACAATACTCTCACACAACATACAATTTAGATACTTCTTCTCCCTCCTTCTCTCTACATTTTTCCTTCTCCCATCATGGCACACTAAACTTCAATGTTAATGCAACACTCATTTTATCGAATGGTTCCACGCTGACCAAGAAAACCAACTGATTCCCAATTGTCGATCCAACCGTCAATAGGTTCTATCCAATCATTGTTTTATACCTCATCATCCATCGGGTCCCACCGGGACATTCCACACAAGTCACTGAGTCAGCCATCGTCATATCAGGGGGACACCAATTAGTCTCCCATCAACGTTCACATTGCATCTTCATGTCTATTGAATCATCGATGAGACAAGCTCAAGAGTCCCACCGAAGTCCATGAGTCCCATCGATGAGATTCATTGGTCCATCGGGGGAACCACCTTCGAAGTCTTGTCGATGAAGCATTGTCCCAAAAATAAGAGTCTTCAATAGGTTCACCACTCCATCGTTCCATCGATGAGACCCAACATGAAGTCTTGGAAATACCACTGAGTCACACTGACGCACCATACACTATCTACACCATCAACCTATAAGAGGGACACTCACAAAGGTTCCACTGATACCAGCATCTCTTATCGACAAACCACTCCATCATTCCATTGGTGGGACAAGCTTCAATGTCTCGCCGAAGACACAACTTCCCATCGATGAGGATCTAATGCTATGTATCGGGCTATCAATGTGACAACTCATAGACTCCCATCGAAAAGTCTTTACCACCATACAAGTCACTACTCCATTAGACCATCAAAGGTACTCAAGACAGAGTCCCACTAATGACATGAAGTTCTATCGATGAGTGACCAAGGCAAGACATCGAGCTATCACGGAGACGTCTTGGAGACTCTTGCCAACATGACTAACTCTCACTGATAGAACACAATGGTAGAGGAAACTATTAGCATGAAACCATGGAGGTCATCGGAGCATCAGGGGGACTAAGAACAAGGTCCTGCCGATATGAGGAAGTCAGGTCAATAAGAGATAGAAACAAGACTTTAAGGAGTATATCAAGCCAATTATTTGAGGCAAAAATCCCAACATGCTCCAACTTGATGAATAACTTATTAGATTCTCCCAAACAAAGATTTAAGTCCCTATCTCCAAGACATATGCAACAACATTCAAAATGTTCACCATCTCTGGCAACTGTTCTAGCCATCCTCCAAAGGAACGAAACTCACCATGGTGTATATGCACCAGTATAAAAGAAAACCATCTCCAGGATCAACTTATAGCAATGATTACAGCTCACTGCCACCACTCCACTATGCTCATAGCTTGTACAAAAGTACCAACTTCAAATCCCCATATAGAACATAATCATGAGGCCATTCACCAAAAACAAGATAGAACACCAGCCAGAACAACAACCAGAAAATTGACTGCTCCCATCCAACTGATCAACCCACATGACTAAAAATAGCACCCACAGCATGTGCTAACCATCCAATATCTCATACCCTCAAGGTATCCATATTAGCAAACTCATGCCACCTACATAGCCATCCCATCAACAGAAAAAATAAGCCCCATGCGCCAACTAGTCGAAGAAGACAAAACACATCCGAGAACTCCCATTGCATGGGTAATGAAAAATTTGAAAGATTGAAGGCATAAAAATTCTACCAATAGCATAACATAGAAAGTGTAATCATGTAGTACCAAGGAAACATCCACAATGATATGCACAATCTGTAAATTAATAACCTACAAGAACAATTCTCACCACCAGTCTTCATAGCTCTCCCAAGTTCTTCACACCCAACATAGGAAAGAGATAAGGAACCTCCAAGTTACCACCCAAGAACTTGAGTGAAAACAACAACTCCAACCAAATCTCAAACCAATGTAATATGAAATAAAACCTCCAGGAAGATAACCTAGACCAAAGAGAGAAACACTGCACATCATATACTTGTAGAACATCCTCCTACATACACCTCTAAATGCCAGTTGTGATAAGTATGATCTCCTTCATAATACCCCAAAGAGAACATCATAATAACACCCAACCGTTCAATCCCCAAGATCAAACACAACATGTATATATCAAGTAATCAATATGGATGTAAGCCTCTCAAAGAAGATCAAACCACTCCATTTCCCATCTAAGGAAAAAAAACCCATAAAGCATCTCCTAACTATTCTTATCAACAGAAGATATCATAAACTCAAATTCACAAGGAGATAACCATGTTGTCCATATTTCACTATGAATCCTCCAAAACCATTAAACAACAGCTCAAGATCCATATCATGAAAGAAAGCATAAAACACATATGAAAGATATAATGGGAAAATACCTCTCAAATAGACTTCATTTTCAAGTAGACCAAGAGTGGGGAATGAGAATGCTCCTCCAAGATATACAAGGCGCCATGACTCATCCAAGACCAATCTCCTCATTGGTCTCTATTGAACTCATGTCCAACCAAGGTGTAGGCTCCTTAGACTTTTTGTTGAAATCTTCATCAAGAGTAACCATCAACAACACTTCTATCATCTCAAGAGAATTACAGCCTCACCTTATTCTCCATGTATCCATGAGCACCTGCAAACAATCATTTCATACTAAACTCCAATTTGCATCACTGCATTATCATAAAGTTCTCAAGCATATGACCAATGCACCCAAAACACAAAGAATCTCTAGACCACTATCAAAGCTCCAAACATTTGAATCAAGAACTTATCATGACATCATGATCTTACCATCCCCATTAGGAGATACCACGCTCCAAGTGACCTTACCATGGTCTCAAGAGCAATGCCTCATGCCAAAACTCTAATGCACAAGCAAGAGTATAACATGAAATGAAATAACTCTAAACCAACATCATCTATCAAGTGCCACCAACACCTTAGCCAAATACTCCAAATGTCCTCCATGGTTCCAAGATGTTACACATCCTCAAATAGCTCCCATGCAAATGCGAAAGAACCCTTTTACAACAATAGGGTCTAAGTGTCCCTCCTAGTAACGTCTACAACACTAAAGAAGATCATTCACCACCAAGTGATGAATCCATAGTCACTACTAAAGCTCCCACTGAATTGTGACACCTAAGCTCTCCAAGCATCATGACCAAACATCTGCTAATCTAAAAAACCTTCAAGTCCACTCAACAACATCAGACAAAACCATCACTGTCAAAAGCAAACACAAACCAATGTACCCAAGCTATCCATGACATCATGATACACATGCTACAGGTACCCATAGCCAACTATTTAGGTACTCTACATCATCCATCCTCTCATCCTGAAGAAACCACACCAATGCACAAGTGACCACAGACAAGGCCAGCTAACAGATCTACACCATCATAGAACCAAACCTCGTGGATATTGATAGTCCACTTCCGAGTTGTCCCACAACAAACATGTAGGTAAAGACATCCCACAACATTTCTCAACCCATAGATTCAATCAATGAAACATGCAAACCCATCATCGCACTAGAAACTACAAAATTGAGATCTCAAGGAGAATAATAATGTAGACAAATTGACTCAAACACCAAATCAAGTTTAAATCCGATTTTCCAATCATGTCCACAACGAGTACCATAGTCAAGGGAATCCATTAAGCACCACCATAGAAAATTTGAGTGACTATACACTTACCAACACTCCCATGCAGAGAAGAAACCTAACCTCCTTTCACCATGCATGAAGCATGCATGCAAAACTACAACTATCTCATCCAGTAACACCCCACAAGCCAAGGTCTAGAAATTATTTTACTAGCAGCTCCACAAAACCACAAGTTTTTTTTTACCGTGTAAAACCTGCAAAATCGCTGTGTTTATAAAACACCCATGCACACCCATATCCACCGCACGTCTAGATGAATCAAAATTTTGCATACAACTATCATAGTTAACCAAAACAATGGAATAACATGAATATGCATAACCATAAATTCTTTAAACGAAAATCTATAAAACCCCTTCAAATCCAAAGAACATGAATCTGAGCCATGCAAGTACAAGGCATCCTTAAAAGGAACAAGTAGTACAGGAACTTCAGGCCCATTCCAGACCAATTCCATAACCACCAACATGCACATGCATACAAGAGATCCAAGCTATTCATAATTTTTCAGACCACCCAAATATCAACTTCATAGCCTACATGCAATCAGGGTAATAGAGAACAACACCTTCAATACCAAGACAAAGCACCTAGCACAAGCACAATACTCCATGGCTGAATAACAACCCAAGCTTCTCCATATCATCAAGGAGCCTCTCACATAGACACCTAGTATGAATAACTTTGATGCAACACAACCACAAGCATAAAATCACACCCCTTGCATCAGGATTATTCACTATCAACTAGGAGCCTCAGACCACATCATTACAATATGATCAACTCTAGTTTCTCCACATTAACGTCCTTCATGTTGCATTTTGTCTCTTAAAACAAAAAAAGAGCAAGGACTTCTACTCACCAAAGGATCAATCATCAGCCGACTCCAGATCTCCTCAAGCTTTCCATGCTAATAAATCTTCATAGAAGGAATCCACAGAACTGAGAAACACGAAGAATTATTACATGCAAGCAAGCCACATGTGAGTCCATGCAAGCATATGCAACACACATGCAAGTACATGAAAATCATAAACTTGCACATGCAAGCAAAATCAAATCCCAGAAGAATGATTTGATACCACTTGTAGGGAAATCATGGTCATCTCATAATGAACATCTAAGATCAGTAGTGCCTTCAATTACTTTCAAAACCATTAATTTACTTCAAAGACATGTACTACTATGCCACAAAGTGGAATTAGGCATAGTTGATTTCCCACATTAACCCTCTTGAGAAAAGCTCATGCAAATACAACCATTTTCAACAACATGCATCAGACAAATTCAATTTGTAGAATCAACCAATATGAAAGACAAAAGATATGGACACACAAATTTACGTGGGGAAAACCCTTTCGGATAAAAAACCCCACACTCCAAAAGGATCGAGCCATTGCATTATTCAGCAACAAATAGAGTTACAATACAATCTCAGGCTTATAGCCTTTACAGGAGTTTTCATCTTGTTCCATCCGGAGAATATAGACAACATAACCATTCAGAATCCTCACACTATTACAATACTCTCACATAGCATATAGTGCAGATACTTCTCCTCCCTCCTCTCTAAATTTTTCCTTCTCCCATCATGTCACACTAAACTTCAATGTTAATGAAACACTCATTTTATCCAATGGTTCCAGGCTAACCAGGAAAACCAATTGATTCCCAATTTCAATCCAACCGTCGATAGGTTCCAGCCAATCATTTTTTTCCACCTCAACATCCATCAAGTCCCATTGACACATTCTACATAGGTCATTGAGTCAGCCATCGTCATATCGGGGGACACCAATTCATCTCCCACCGATATAGGGAAGTCCCACTGATGTTCACATTGCATATTCATGTCTATTGGATCATCAATGAGACAAGATCAAGAGTCCCACTTAAGTCCATGAGTCCCACCGATGAGAGTCATCAGTCCATTAGGGGAACCACCTTCAGAGTCCTGTCGATCAAGAATTTCCCCAGTGACAAGAGTCTTCAATAAGTACACCACTCCATCGTTCCATCGATGAGACCCAACTTGAAGTCCCAACGATACCACTAAGTCACACTGACATATCATACACTTCCTACACCATTGACCTATCAGAGGGACACTCACAAAGGTTCCACCAATACCAGCATCTCCTACTGACAAACCACTCCATCATTCCATCGGTGGGAAAAGCTTCAGTGTCCTACCGAAGACACAACTTCCCACCGATGAGGATCCAATGCTATGTATCAGGATGTTGATGTGATAGCTCATAAACTCCCACCAACAATGTCATCTCCCACCAACAAGTCTTTACCACCATACAAGTCATTGCCCCATCAAACCATTAGGGGAACTCAAGACAAATTCCCACTGGTGACATGAATTCCTACCGACGAGTGACTAAGGCAAGACATCGGGCTATCACAGAGACTTCTTGGAGACTCCTTCTGACATGACTAACTCCCACCGATAGAACACAATGCTAGAGGAAACTATTAGCACCAAATTGTGGAGGTCATCAAAGCATCAGGGGGACTAAGAACAAGGTCTCGTTGATATGAGGAAGTCGGGCTAATAAGAGATAGAAATAAGACTTCAAGGAGTTTATCAAGCCAATAATTTGAGGCACAAATCCCAACACAATGGATTAGGAAAAATCAGCAGTTCTTATGGAAGATGTGCAACTCGTAAATGTTGGGAGCACCAAGCAACCTCAAGTCTATGCTACATCCCTTGATGATGAAGAACAACATAATATAGCAGCTTTCTTAAAAGAAAGGAATGTAAAATTTTCTTGGTCCTATGCAGACATGCCAAGATTGGATACCTCATTAGTAGTGCATCACTTGACAATGCATCCAAATGCAAAACCCGTGAAAAAAAAGCTAAGAAAAATGCATCCACAAATAAAACTATTAGTCAAAGTTGAATTACAGAAGCTAGTCAATGTAGGTTTCATAAGACCTATTGATTACCTAGAGTGGGTTTGAAACTTGGTACCAGTATCAAAACCCATCAGGGGAATCCAAATATGCACAGACTTGAGGGAATTGAATAAAGAATTTCCTAAAGATGACTTTCCATTGCAAAACATAGACATTATCATGGATATAACATTTGGGCATGAGTTGTTATCTCTCATGGATGGATTTTTAGGATACAACCAAATAATTATAGCCAAGGAAGACCAACATAAAATTGCATCCACATGTCCATGGGGAACCTATTGTTGGAACATCATTCTATTTGATCTTGAAAATTCCAGAGTTACATATCAAAGAGTGATGATTGTTATCTTCTATGACATGTTTCACAAGATTCTAGAAGATTATTTGGATGACACACTTGCAAAATTAATCACAAGGAAAGAACATCTTGAGGTCTTAGCTCAAATCTTTGACAGGCTCAAGAAATATCAGGTGAGATTAAATCTGAAGAAATGTGTCTTTGGAAGCACTTCAAGAAATATTTTAGGATACGTTGTATCATGAAGGGGAATTAAAGTAAACCCTACTAAATTCAATTCCATCATTGAGATGCAACCACCTAAAACACTCAAGCAGCCCCGCAGTCTACAAGGGAAGCTTCAACCTATCGAGAGATTCATTGCACAGTTGGCTGAAAAATGTCATCCCTTCACACACTTTCTTCACAAAGGTGTTACTTTCAAATATGATCATTGTCTAAGGGGGAAATCTAGATATAAGAAAAGCAACATAAATGAATTGAACTAATCTTAATTAAAAACAAGATTATGAATTCCTAAACCCATTACTCGTGAAATGAACAATATAAAAGCAAATGAAGAACAAACAAAAGAATTCAAACAATCATATTATACCCATCTCATGTCAAAGTGTATTTTCAAGGATGTTGGATTGTGTTTTTGTATCAATGAAAAGCCTCAATTATGCATTGCAAAAGCCCCAATGTGTGTAAATGTGATCGAAGATGTGTGTAAAAGCTCTCAAGAAATTGAATGGAAATTCAACATTACTTCGTTGCACAAAAGATGCCCGTTCTTTGATCATTTTTTAGGATGAAGAGGATTTTTATATAGATTTTATGTTTTGAGATGAACAATCAAGATCGTGCAATAGAAAATCCTAATCAGCAGTTCAAAACCATTGAGAGGAATTAGATGGGAAGAATCGGTGTGATTCATGAAATCAAGTTGAGTGTTCAGTGGAATTTAGTGGGATTGAAGAATAGATGAATCAGTTAGGAAATAGATGGATCAGTCAACCAATCAAAGTGAGCAATCATTGATCACAATTTTCTCAATCACAAAAGGGGGTGAGGGTAATTAATTAATTTGAATTAATTAATTAAGTTTTTTGAGTTGAACGTGCAAGTCATGTTTGACTTTTACAAATAAAGTTATATTTGCTTGTTGATGATGTTTGAATAATTAATTTAATTATTCAATTCAGAAAGGGAAAGTTATATAGTTAAACTATTAGGTATTAATAATTTAGTTAACTTACGGGAATAGGGTAAATTAGTGAAATAATTAAATAATTGATGTTATTTAATTAATCAAGAGGAATAAAGTTAGATTGGGACTTTATTAAATAAAAAAAAATTATTTAATTAGTCAAAAAATATGAAAAAGTGAATTAATTAAATAATTTAAATATTATTTAATTAATAGGGGAAATTAGGGTTTTTGACGTAAAAGATGTGAAATGCAATGATATTAGATGATAATGATGTCGATGATGAGAAAATATCATTCAGGATGTGCGATAAGTGTTAAGTCATTTTTACATGTCTATAATCATCATTGCCAAAAATCTTTCCAACAGTTGAAGGACTACCTCACATCACCACCAATCTTAATGCAACATATTACAAATAAATCCTTGATACTATATATCTCAATGGCATCAACAAAATTAGGAGCTCTCGTAGCACAACATGATGAATTAGGAAAGGAAAGAGCCATATATTACATCAGCGGGACCTTAGTGGTATACGAGCTTAATTACACTACTTTTGAAAGAGCTTGTCTAGTAGTAGTGAACTCACTTCTCAAAAGCTATGATACTATATGATTAGCCACAAAATAAAGCTTATCTCCAAGGTCCATCCATTGAAATATCTATTATCAAAGGGAACTCTCATAGGGCACATGGAAAAATGGGTAAGATCCTAAGTGAGTTTGATATTGTGTGTACCAAAAGTATATCAAAGGATAAGTTATAGTAGATAAACTAGCAGAGGCCCCAATATATGTTGAAAACTCTTTGGTGTTCAAATTTCTATATGAAGCAGTATTCACACTCAATTCAACAAACCAATAGAAGCTATACTTTGATGGTTCCATACGCAACATGGATTTGGAGAAGGAATCTTATTCATCACCCCTCATGGTGATTGCATTCCAAAATCATACAAGCTAGCTTTTCCATTCACAAACAAAATAGTAGAGTATGAATCTCTCATCATAGGGCTAAGAATGATAATTCAATGGTAAATCTAGGAACTCCAAGTCTATGGTGATTCCCAGTTGGTGGTCAGACAAGTAAATGATGATTACCAAATGAAGGATGATAAGTTGATGCCTTAAAAAAGAATGGTGGATATTTTTAAATAATACTTCATAGATATCACCTTTGAGAAAATTTTGAGAGTCAATAATAAAGCAATAGATACTATGGCAACCATTGGGTCTTTACTGGACATGTCACATAATAGCTTGAAATATGAATTCCTTGTGGGGCAGCTTCTCATGATGTCTTTCAACATCCCTAAATCGAAGTTCATGTGTGAAATTATTGGTCATGGTTCTCCTTGGTACCATGACATCTACCTATACCTTCATGATAGTATCCTTCCATCTAACCTTACTAATAACCTTCACAAAACATTTATCCGTCGATCTTCTCGCTTTGTTATCATTGGTGATATCGTTTATCAAAGAAGTCTTACTACAATGTTATTAAGATGTCTTAACCAAGAAGAAGCTTCAACTGCCTTAAAATAGATATATGAAGGCATTTGTAGATCACATTGAGTGGTGTTACCTGATGGGGTCATTGTAATCCTCATCATTTAATTTATAAATCCAAGGCAATGTCCATGGCTGTCTACAAGAGAGAAAGTAGAAAACTTGTTTGATAGTCTATTCTACTTGCAAAAATAAATCCTATTTGCATGAAAGGGAACTAATCTAAGGCACACTTGCATGAATTGAAAATACTAAACTACTTCACAATTTCTAGAAATGAAAAGTTTTCTTGGATTCAAATTTAATCTAGAAATCTGGAACTACATTACTCGAAAATGAAACTAGATCTATCCTATTTCCTTAGGCTGAAACAAGCCTTTCTAATCCCCTCCCTTTGATCAAATTATTACAATGTATTTATATAATTCATATTTTATATCTATCCAACCAATCCACTAAGAATGTGGATCCAAGATCCTATTTTTGAGGGGTTGTTTACAAAACTTTAAGAAAATTGAAGTTGTTGTCCTCCATCATGCCACTTTTGTCTCAGTCATTTTTTGACACGTACTACTCCTTCCCTAATACAAATTGCTCCAAATTCTCAAAAAAAAAATTATCCCTTTAAATATACTTTCCATATCATTTTGAATTTTTGAATTTCGTTGAGAAACGAGGGGGATACTGTTGTTTTATTGAGACTGTGTTTTTCACAATTTCTGGGTGCCTGATTTTTAGGGAACCTTCAGTTCTCCATGTGAATGAAGGGATTCTTCTCCTTTTTTCTTGCCCAATTTTTTGTTGATTAACTTGAATAACATCCCACTATCATTAATGACACTTAATTTCTTTGATAAGTTGAGTTATTGAAAGATAATGTGGCAGAAGAGATCTTCATGATTTGTCATGAACTACATGCTTATCCACCAATTTAGGAGTGATTGATGCTCATTAATTTTGCAATAATATTGGAATGTGCTATAAGTCTGGAGTTTTCTTTATTTTCCCATAATTTCATCAAAGCCTTGTCTAGAGTTGATATTTGGAGCTCTTAGCTACAAGTGTTTGTAGCTTCATCTTACCATGAGTTATTTAATAACTCATTTATCTGCATTATATCATTTTAAATACTTCATGGAGACATATTAGAGGAAATTTGGATCACATTTAATTACTAAAAATAAATCAAATATTTACTTTATATTCTACTTTAAACAAGATAAACAACTTTCAATCATTACTCAAATCCACTTTAACACTAATGCATTAAGAAGAAATAGATGATTTTCTTTGATAAAATATGAGACAATTTATGGTCTCATCATCTCCCCCACACCTAAAATGTTTCAAGTCCCTCTTCAACTCATAATGAGCCTTCAAATTCAATAAATTCATTTTTTTTAGTAGTTACTCTAGGTAGCTCCTGAAAGCTCCTAATAGTTCCTGACAGCTCCTGAAAGCTTCTAACAGCTCCAGAACAGTTCCAAAATAGCTCTAGATAGGTTCAAATTGCTCCTTAAATCTTAGAACTTCTTTTAGATGTTTTTCTTATTCTTCTTCTTCTTTTTGTTTTTGAGTGGATTGAGTAAAATGAAAGAAATTTAAGTTGAATAAGAGTAAAATAATAAAGTAAATACCTGATTTTATCTTAGTTCTCCATGCAACCATCATGTGTGAGTTGTAGTTCACTTTCTCCATGTTGTATGCAAATAATTTCTTCAACTTTTGAGAGTTGCAACTTAATCTTTTACATTGACTACCAACTCAAATTGCTTCATCATTATTTATTTACACTAACCAGTCATCCATAATGCCAAAATATTTGCTACAAGTCTTTAGAGAAGCAACTTGCATAGAAAATTACATGCTTACAACCTAAGATAAGAGGAAATAGCATGTGCAAACAACTTATTTGTAAAAATTAAATCTACCCTAACCTACTCTATTTAATTATGTAGAGAGGTTACACATAACCATTAACTGGTTCTAAAAAATATCTTCCCTTTCTCAAAGTATGTTTCCGTGCATTGAATTTTCTGAGAGAAGAGAATGAAAAGAAGATGACAAATTTTTTGAAACTCAATGCTTCACCTTCCTTTTTAGTGGAAACCTTCTTCATGATTTATGATTCTAGAAAATACATGGGTTGATTGGAGAGATCTTGTAATCCTTCCTTCTGATCTGCTACATGCATGACTGGAAACAACTCCTTGTTCTTCAAATCTCTAATTGGGCAACCCTCCTTTGACTTCAAAAATCTGATTGGGCAGCCATTCTTGGATTTTGAAGGTCTCCAAATAAATCTCTTTTTTGAAAGCTTTTGTAATGAAGATAAGATCTCTTCATTGTATTCTACACCTCTTGCAAGTAATAATCCATCAATTCTTTCCTTAAAGAAATATCCTTTGTTAGGATTTGGAGTGATGGTCCTCCAACTAAGGATATTTTGTAATAGATAGGGGGGTTTTTCTTTAGAGCTAGTATTTTGGGGGGGGGGTTTGAGAGATGAATCTTTCTTGAGGAACATCTAATCTAAAAGGCTTCCAAACTAATTTTCCCCCTTCCTTAATGACACCTATCCCTAAAAACGACACCAAAAATGATGGGGTCATTGTAAGCCTCATCATTTAATTTATCAATCCAAGGTGGTGTCCATGGTTGTCTGCAAGAGAGAAAGTAGAAAACTTGCTTGACAGTCTATTCTACTTGCAGAAATAAATCCTATTTTCATGAAAGGGAACTAATCTAAGGCACAATTGCATGAATTGAAAATACTAAACTACTTCACAATTATTGGAAATGAAAAGCTTTCTTGGATTCAAATTTAATCTAGAAATTTGGAATTACATTGCTGGAAAATGAAACTAGATCTATCCTATTTCCTCAGGCTGAAATTATTCTTTCTAATCCCCTCCCTTTGATCAAATGATTACATTTTATTTATATAATTCATATTTATATCTATCCAACCAATCCACTAATAATTTGGATCCAAGATCCTATTTTTGAGGGGTTGTTTACAAAACTTTAAGAAAATTGAAGTTGTTGTCCTCCATCACGCCACTTTCGTCTCAGTCATTTTCTGACACGTACTGCTCCTTCCCTACTAAAAACCATGTCAAATTCTCAAAATGGTTTTTATCCCTTCAAATCTACTTTCCACATCATTTTGATTTTTTGAATTTTGTTGAGAAATGAGGGAGATATCGTTGTTTTACTGAGACTACATTTTTCACAATTTTTGGGTGCCTAATTTTTAGGGAACCTTTAGTTCTCCACGTGAATGAAGGGATTTTTCTCCTTTTTGCTTGCCCAAATATTTGTTGATTATCTTTAATAACATCCCACTATCATTAATGACACTTAATTTCTTTGATAAGTTGAGTTATTGAAAGATAATGTGGCAAAAGAGATCTTCATGAGCTGTCATGAACTACATGCTTATCCACCAATTTAGAAGTGATTGATGCTCATTAATTTTTCAATAATATTGGAATGTGCTAGAATTCTGGAGTCTTCTTTATCTTCCCATAATGTCATCAAATCCTTTTCTAGAGTTGATATCTAGAGCTCTTAGCTACAAGTGTTTGTAGCCTCATCTTACCATGAGTTATTTAATAACTCATTTATCTGCATTATATCATTTTAAAGACTTCATGGAGACATATTAGAGGCAATTTGGATCATATTTAATTACTAAAAATAAATCAAATATTTACTTTATATTCTACTTTAAAAAAGCTAAAGAACTTTCAATCATTACTCAAATCCACTTTAACACTAATGCATTAAGAAGAAATAGATGATTTTCTTTGATAAAATATGAGACAATTTATGGTCTCATCATTACCTTAGTAACGAAGTTGCTTAGAATAGGTTACTGTTGGCCTACCATGGAACAAGAGGCTAATCAATTTATGAATAAGTGCTTATAATGTCAACGACATGGTGACCTCATTCATGATCCCACTCAGGAGCTTTGCCTATCACCACACCATGTATTTCTCATAGGTGGGGCTTGATCTGATTGGGAAAATAACACCTACCTCCTCTAACAGCAATAAATTCATAATTACCGCCATTGAGTATTTTATGAAGTGGATAGAAGCCATCCCAATGACCTATATCATAGGCAAACAAATATCCAAATTCATCCTGAACTACCTAATTTTCTGCTACGATGTTCCACATGCCATTATCATGATAATGGAACACCTTTTAAAACCAAGATGCATGAGAACTTTGTAACCAATTCCATATCCAACATCATTTCTCTACACCTTATTACCCTTAAGAAAATGGTCAAGCTGAAACAACTAACAAGACCATCATCAAGATCTTGAAGAATATTTTTAATGATGTTTGTCAAGATTGGCACTTGTAGTTGAACCCCACCTTATGGGCCTATCAAACAAGTATCAAAACACCTACTGGTGCTACTCCGTATTCCTTGGTATATGGAATTAAATCTATCCTACCTATTGAGGTCAAGCTCCCATCACTGAGAGTTTCACTATAGTACCTAATTGATGATCAAAATATAGGATCTCTAGGTTGAATGAACTTGAGTTGTTGAATGAGTGTCGTCTAGAAGCGTTGAATCACTTGGAAGCCTATAAAAAATTGGCTGCATAGGAGCTACAACAAGAAGATCAAAGGTTGACACTTCCAAGTAGGTGACCTTGTCCTTAAAGAGAATTAGAAAAATCAGTTAGATCGAGACAACAAAGGGAAGTTTGAACCTAGATGGTTGAGACCTTTTTTCATCATTGCAACCTATAGTTCAGGAGCATATCAGTTAGCCACACCTGAAGGGGATCCCTTGTAGGAACCAATCAACAGTAGTCATCTCAAGAGGTTTTATGCCTAACCCATGAGGGGTACATTATCAAAAAAATATAGAAAAATCTGCCAAAAAATAAAGAGGATGAAATAGTACAAGAAAAATTGTCCTCTAGTGAAAAACACTTTGATGGCACTTTGGGTAAGTACCTTGGTGAAAACCTGGAAAGCAGGTGCCTCATGTAAATAAGTACTCTTTCTCCTTTCATCCATTTATAATAAATTTTCATCCATCCATCTCATGTCCATCCATCTCCATCCTTATCATGGCTTTGTGTTCGACGAGTATCTATTTCTATTAGTATTACTTGGCAATATCCTCAAGTCAGTTTGTCCTACCTATATCAAAGTAACCTAACACATGACTGGGGGAATCTTTTTACACCTAGTCATCAACATGGATTATTGTATATCACCTAACTCATTGAATTTGTAGAAAACCCTAAACATCCAAATAACTAAAAATCTCAAAAAAATTCAATGTTGGAAAACCCAAAACATCCAAATAAATTTGAAAAACTCCAAAAACATTCAAAAAATATTAAAATCCCAAAAACACTATTAGCCATCAAGTATGTGCTAATCCAAGTCCAAATAATCGAACTACAAAGCCTCTACATATTCACGTAGGCAAGGCCATCAAAGATGAGCCCTCGAGGCATAGGTTTGTCCCTTAGGTCATATTCTCCCTGTAAACACTTAAAATCATCTTGATCAATATTACGCATCTGAATTCGATTACTAATGTAGACACTGACAAATGTCCTAAGTCTGCGAGTGCCATTTTTCTTGGTCATCGTCCTTCAATAATTAAATAATTTTAATTATTCAATTATGTTCAATCATATTCCTCTATTGAATAAATAATTTTTAATTATTTAATTAATTCACCTTTCTCATTTCTTTTCCATCTTGATCAATTAAAATAAATTAATCGCATCACTAATTCCCCCTCTTCTTCAATAGTTAAATAAATTATATTATTTATTTAATTACTCCTTTATCACCTTTCATCTATAGTTAAATAATTACCATTAATTATTTATCTATTCATGGTCTTTTAATTCTTCTATAGTTAAATAATTATCAAAATTATTTAACTATCACTTGTCATCTTCCCCTATTAAATAATTAATCAAATTAATTATTTAATATCTAATTTATATCTCCCCATTTAATTAAATTAATTAATTTAATTAAATGCTCCTCTTCTCATTTTCTTGAAATAAATAATTTGAATAAATTATTTATTTGCCACTTGTCCCTTTCCTCCATTTTCGAATAAATTATTTATGCACCACTTGGTCAAAGGTGCCCTGTCATAGCCTTCATTGTTGTCATAGTCGTCAGGTGTCATACCTATCATGATTCCTCCAAAAATAGCATATTCTTGGTGCATCAATCCTCCACCATTGATCTTGGGATCCTTCTAGAGGATTAATCTCAGTTGTCCATTCGAAAGGTTGTCTATAAAAGCAACCTTCCTCCTCCATTTTCACCTTAACAACTAATTTTCCTCAACTTTCTTGCTTACTATTTGCAGGTTTTGCACAAGTATTCCAACAAATCTAAGGGCAAAGTTGCATAAGAAGAAGGAGAGCAAGGGAAGTGAATCAACCAATATGGGGAGTAATTTATTTT
Source organism: Sequoia sempervirens (assembly GCA_007258455.2). Classification (NCBI taxonomy): domain Eukaryota; kingdom Viridiplantae; phylum Streptophyta; class Pinopsida; order Cupressales; family Cupressaceae; genus Sequoia; species Sequoia sempervirens. The sequence goes on along the minus strand of VDFB02000003.1, from coordinate 122,214,064 downwards.
ATGCTTTGCATTTCTAGATCTCTCCATTATTTTGTATTCTCTTTTTGATGAGGTCTTATTAGTCTAGAGGTGTTAGTTGTGACTATTCTAGGCTATAAGTTAAGAAACCCCATCTCACAACTAACACCATTTTCATCCTGATTCGCCTATTTTTTATTATTTAATTAAATAATCTTTAATTGTTTAATTAAATTCATCATTTTCTTCTATTAATCGAACAATCAATCTTATTAGGTTAATTCACCCCTTTCATATTAATTTTCATCCTATTTGATTAAATAATGCGAATTATTTAATTAAATTTCCCAAGTCCTCTTATTCAATTAAATATTCTAAATTATTTGATTAAATGAGTAAATTGTTTAATTAGATCTTTTAATTCCTCCACTTTCACAATTAAATAATGTTTCAATCATTTAATTGGATAATTTCTCTCATCCCTCCAATTTCTCCCACTTTCAAAGGAATATTTCCATGGAATATTCCTCAATTTCAAATTCAAACTATTTCCCTCTCAAATAGAACTATCTTGCACATTCCTCCTAATTTTTAGGATTTGTGTTTCCTTAAATCAATTTGAGTCATTGATTAAATTGATCAATCGATGTCAAATTTCAATATCATCCATGGATTGTATTCTTGATCCATGCCAATTCCTCTTATTGATTTTCATACATTGATTAATCAAATCAATCTTGGCCATTGATTCACTCAATTTTCCTATAAATAGTCTTCATTTCTTGAGCAATTCATCCACATTCCTTGAGAGCATCTGTATTATAGTGAATTTTAGAGCATTTCATCATTTAGCATCCATTTTTAGCTAATTTTGCATCAATTTTCATCAATTTCCATCAATTACATTCATCTTCAAGCTTGTTTCAACCAACGGATTGGGAAAGGGTTGATATTCCACATCATTTCAGCACCAATCCCCCAATGGGATGATGTTTAATGTGTTAATTAGGATTCCTTTATGCATTTCTAGTTTATTTGATGTTTAATGGCTTCTTAGATTAACATTTTCAAGAATTTCATTAGGAGCATGATTTGATTAGTTAAATCTTGGTTTAGTTGCATAATTCAATCATGTTTAGCTTAGGTGATGATCATGTTCATATTTTGGCACTAGAAGGAAGGCTTTACTAACCAAATCTGATGATTTTTCCTTGAGATTTTTAGTGTTTTACAGATTTTAGGGTTGAGCAATGTGATTGTTCTGAAGCAAGGCAACATAATTGTGGCATTGTGATGTAATTGTGTGCATTATGACGTGTTTGTCTTTTAGCCAGGGTGACACAATTGTTTATCTGACACAATTGACATTTTTTTATTTTTTTTGTGTGGTTCAAGTGAACTAGAGCGATGCATTTGTCCTAAACCAGAACGAAACAGTTGTCATCCAATGACACATTTGTAATACAGTGACATAGTTGCGGGACTAACAGAGCAATGCAATTGTTAGGTAAAACAAAGAATTAAATCTTCATGTCTACTTTGAATTTTCAATTTGATTTTTTCTCTGATCACTTACCGACTTATGCTTTGTTTGTGTAAGGCTAACTATTTTGTATATTTGAAGTGGAATATAAAACCTTGAAGTGAAGGAGCAAAGTGTTCATTAACACTTGTCATGGAATCATTTAATCTTTTCTTCTAAAAGTGTTCTTAAACACTCATGAAAGGATAACCTAACTTTTTGTTTACTTTATGCTTTAGATTTTTTAACCTTCAATTTGGGCTTAAGAAATTACAATTCTATGAGTTTTTCAAAGTTGGCTTAAAATTGAGCCAAACATCCTCACACTTCAATTTGGTTTAAAATTGAACACAAACTCACACTTAATTTTGGTGCTTAAAATGAACATAACATTTACTTTTAGTGCACTAAAATGAACCACTACCTTCTTTGATTTCCATGATTGTGTAGACTTTTAGTGTGTATCCTCTCCCCTTGCGCTTCGTATGATCTTGGGTGAAGAGAAACGCTCTAAGTTCACAAAAATTTTGAGTCACCCAAAAGGCTTGCTACCTATCCTCTCCCCTTGCACTTCCTACGATCTTAGGTGACAAGAAATAGCATTCCTTTTAGTTTATTAGATATGGGCCTACTTATGAGAAACATCTCGCAATGGAGAGCTCATAGGCAACCTTAAAAGAACAATTATTGATGGGCTATATAAAAGCATGTGAAATTGAAAGAAAGTAGCACAAATTTGGGTGTGAATGCCATAACATTTCATAGTCCTTGTGCAAATGTAATGGGTTGCACAGGCTAGGATAGAGACTTAAGTGGCTCACGTATTTGTTGCATACCTTTGGTGTTCATGGTGTCACTAAAAACCTTTGTATCTAGAGGCCAACCAAGTTTTCCGAAATGTTTCTTTAAAGTAGTGCATCAGAATAACACCATCCCAAGAATTTACTTACCATGTATGGTTTATGGTTGAGGCATAAAGCTTAAGAGTTCATTCTCTTGTACAAAGTTAGGAGTATCAAGAAAATACATTTCCTTGATATATCCTATTTGACCCCTCTATAAATTCAGATTTAACATTACTCCTTTGAGGGTGAGGTAAGCCTAATAAAAAGAGGTGTACCTTTATTCCTCTAGATTTTTACTGACTAATTTTGTTGAGCTAAACTAGTAAGTCTTATGGAAGAAGACTTGTGAAATATCACCCATACCCATTGAGTTGGTTAAACACATTTCTTGGCATTTAAACAAACTCAAACAAACATCAACAGGGTCAAAAATTTCAAACCCTTTGATTACATGTGAGTGCGCTTGAAGGACAATATATTGTTGCATAACCCTAAATATATCTTGTTTTTATCAAAATAATATATTAGTGGTTCCCAATATATTTGACCATATCGCTACTCACTTATATAAAAGTTAACCTAGGGAACTATGGTTTAGCTCTTTGATTTCCAAAATGTTAAGCATTTTTGGAAATAATTTTGCTTTGTTATACACATTCTTAGTTTAAACTTTAATCAAGACATTTTATGTGGTAAAAGCAATCTCATTAAATCAAAGTTTAATCAATTGAAACCATAAAGCAGGTATCCATTGGTCATATTTTCCAAAACATATTGACTTCCAAACAACAAAGAGAAAGCAAGGAAATGCATACTTAGTTGTTTTTATCAAAAAAAATTTAGGTGTATTACACCTCCAAGCATTGTACCAAATTTCTACCATAAAACAAACTTTGGTCTCTTAGGTTTCAACACTTAAAGGAAAAAACATGTCTTTCAACACCTTGATCTTGTAAACAAGTCCTTAGGTTCAAACATTAGGATCATTCCTCACATTCACATCAAAACATTTGACATCTCATCTCACCAACAACTTTAAATTTTGGACACAACAACCTCCTAGACCTAGGTTTCCATCAACTATCACCTAGTTTAGCGATATGTTTGGAAATGGATCTTTTTTTTTCACACATTTAGTTGGATTAGCAAATATCCTTTTGAACAAGTTTATCCTTAAGTCACAATTCTACTTTTAGGATTCAAAAGTTCATTAGCATCCTTATCAAAACACAAACATCAAACCTAAAGTCTAGTTTCGTCCAAATTTAGGAGATCATCATTCACATCATCACCCTTTTATCATTCACATCATTGGTCATAAACACCTTAGAGGTTCACTTCTACCAAAGTTTGAATCAACTCAAGAGTTTCAACAATACAAATCACACCACACTACTCCCAAAGTTGTTTAAGAGCCCATATCCCCACAACATTGTCATGATTTGCATACTATATTCCAATCCATAAGTGATAGTTGCTCTACCCTAAGTCAAGATGAAGAGCTCACTTCCCAAAAGTATCATCATGATTAATGAACATCTTACACTCCATTAAAAATTTCAAAGATACCCATGAGATGTTTCCTTTTGATGGACATATAGACATTCTTCATCCAAAACAAGGGTCTCCCACTCTTGAAATCCCTACATAAGAGCAAGAAATCATCAAGACTCTTGATTCTTACAGTGATTGTGCATCATCAACATCTTTTGAATCAACATCGACATATTTTGAAGTGGTATCAACAAAAGACACATTCCTAATTGAAGATATTGAGTATAAAGATATATTGGAATTAGAGCAAACAGTTAATATTCCTAAACAATAAGAACCCATGGCAATATCATGTTTCCACAACAAGTCATATTCAGTGGCTATTGATCAGAGGATGCATTACCAGGGAAAAGGATTAGGTCTTGTTAAAATTGACATCTTCAAACTAACAAAATCAAAGCATGTCAATAATACCTCCACAACACTGAGGGAAACTTTGTCTAATACAAACATTAACATAGGGGACACGAAGGATCCTTATGATGAAAATGTTGCCAATGCTACAACTAGCTGCATCATGAACTATCATCCACCCATCATCCCATCCACAAATTGGGACCAACACAAAAAGATGTTAATCAAAGAAAATACAAATGGATACTAAAGCATACAAAGGAAGATCATCCCTATCACACTCCATTAGTCAAAGAAACTATGGGGAAAAATCAAAAAGGGTAATGTATACATCAAGGATGTCTACAATTACAAAAGCAGGATTCTCAAGCAATGCACAAAGTATATCAAGCAATTGGTTGTAATTCCACTCAAAACCCCATCTCCTCTCATCATTTCTCATCTTCCCAAGTTTGGTAAGTCAAAGGTTCCAAACTATCGACTGATCCATCTCCTATACCTTCACACATGTCACCATCCACTCCCACATTCATGATATTCAATTCTCGCATCAACCATTTGTTGGCAACTACTCTTCATCATAATGATTTTGAAGGCACTCTATCATGATGTGCGCACATGGATGAGGTTAATTCCGATATTATCAAGGTAGATCTGAATCCTGAAAAATTACATTCAAGTGCCCATATCTTAGCAAAGCAACTTTTTCGAGTATACTATCATTCAAACATTATGATAGTGGCCTCTACATCAATACCACTAGGTGGTTCAACATGAGCATAAATTTTCAAAAAAAAATAAAAAATAAAAAATAAAGAAATCAGTAAAGATAAAAATCATCCTCCAGCGAAAACCACTATGGTGGTGCTTTGGGAAAGTACCATGATGAAAACCTAACAAACAAGTGTCATGAGTAGAATCGAGCATCTATATGATCCTTTTTAGATAGAAGCGTCTCATCCCATCATGATAAATCAAGGGTTGACTCCATCCATCCAATCCATGTTTACCCAGATCTTCCATTTTATCTTGATCTTGACAAAGGTTCATCGTATACTTCAACTCTACTCATGGAAAAGTCTTGATATGGTTTTTTTATCCCACTTTATCCCATGAAGTCTTATTTCCTATCTATAGCATGGATCCTAGCACACACTAAAACTTGTCGCATACTCTTTGCATGGTTATCCATATACTATCCTAATTTTCTCATGAAATATGAAATATTTCTAGACACTAGGGACGGGTTATTGTACTCTCTTTTTTTAATAATTCTTAATCTATGTATTATATCTCATAATGTGGCATCAATATCGTGATCTAGGTATCGTTTATCCTAAAAATCCAAAAAATAGTCACAAAAATTTTTAAAAATAAAAAATAAGTCATAAAATCTCAAAATCCAAAAAACATCCAGAACATGTGTACAATCAAAAAAATCCAAAACATCAAAACATTTGTATAGCTTGAAAAAATCCAAAAATATTTGAAAAGTTGTAAAGTAAAAAAACCCAAAACATTTGAAATGTGTACAATCAAAATCCAAAAACATTCAAAACATCTCAAAATTCCAAAAACATCCAAATCATCCCAAAAGCCAAAAACATTCAAAACATCTCAAAATTCTAAAAACATCCAAATCACATCAAAATCCCTAAATAAGCCTAAAAGTCAAAAAGTCAAAAACATTGGTCGAACTACATTGTCTATGAGCTTGAACATAAGAAAGGCCATCATCAATGAGCCCCCGAGGCATTAGGTCAATCCTAGGAGTCCTTCATAATAAACTAATAATCCATCAATGTTCATATCTCATCAATAAACTGTTACTAGTAAGAGTCAGTCAAACTATGTTTTCTTTGCATGTATAACATAGGCAAGGCCATCACTGATGATTCCCATGAGCCCCCGAGGCACTAGCTTAATTTCCCCTTAGGTCTTGGTCTAATCTCAAAAAACACAAAAACATTTGGAAAATCTTGAAAACCCAAAACATCTCAAAACTTCTTAAAACCCTAAACAACCTCAAATAACTTGAAAGCTTGAAACATTCACATACAACCAAAACATCCAAAACAACCTCAAAAACATTGCAAAATGTCAAAAAATTGAAATATTCTAAAAATTCCAAAATCACTTATCCCATCTCACTTTCACCCACAATAAACTCCCATCCATAATAAACTAATCATCACCCTCAACCTTTGGTAACACAAACAAAAACAAGTACAACAATAACTAGAAAGCAAACCTTAAACATAAAAATAAACTCTTGATCATTATAAAACATGTCAATAAAACCTTATATCAATGACCTTTCAAACAACCTATCAACTGTCCAGCATCCACTAACATGTCCTAGGATACATCTTTCCTACAATGGGAATCATCATTGGCAATCATTTTGATTATTTATCCTCAAAACACATCCTTGGAAAGAGATATGAATAACATTGACTATTTGTTCATTTGATTTTTTCTTATGATTTATCTTGTTGGTCCATTCCAATGACCTCTCGATGATGTCTATCAAAACAATTTAGAGAGAAAGGAATTAGCCATTGATCATTATATTTCATTTGTTGTGCTTGTTGGATGTTCTTGTAATATTACGACCTCGAAAAATACTTATCTGGCATGTGCAGGGTAGTCTCAAGTGAAATATTGGCTAGGGAATATCAGGTTTTTCATACCTTTTGTGTCTTAGTCTTATTACTTCAATGGCTTATTATTTCACATGGTCAAACAAGGTTTTTCTATGTTAGGTATGAACAAGGATACTCGTATCTATTTGCAGATTCAAATTCCATTGCATTAGATACAACGTCATCCTAGTTATCGATACCTAGATGCATCGTGTCTATTTTCTATATCAAAAATAAGGAATGATATGATGAAGTTATCCCAATCCTAGAAGCAGGAAAATCATCTTTCTCATCACCATATCCAATAAAGTTTCAAATAATCATAGGCTTGTTGGACTTCTAAATCAATCTCAAAAGCAATGGTTAATCAATATCCATCTCATTCTCATTCTATCTTATTCTTCTATCTTTACTAATAGTTATATTCAAGTATCGAATCTGTGTGATATATCAAAATATGCATGAGGTTACCCATGGAAAATGACTGTCTATACATCATAAAATTTGTCTACATCAAACATTTGAGCTTTCTAAGAATTATTTTTCATCCTTTTCGCAGTTGAACCTATGTTTTATTTTTTGTCACAATCTCGACCTAAAAATCAATTTTTTTGCTCAATCTCTTGAGGGGGAAATATACTAGCATAATTCCTTCGGTTTGGGCACAGTGGAGCATTTGAAAAATCATGATTTTTTTAATTTTTTATCTAAGCAGCAATGGTGATCTAAGAAGCATGTCATTCTTTGAACCAATGTAACAAGTACCTCACTTCAAAGAGGGGGAAAATATAGACACTTAAAATTGTCTTGGTTGATATTACGCATCTGAATTCAATTACTAACTCCATTTTCATCCTAATTCACCCTTTTTTACTATTTAATTAAATAATCTTTAATTGTTTAATTAAATTCATCAGTTTCTTCTATTAATTGAATAATCAATCTTATTGGGTTAATTCACCCCTTTCATATTAATTTTCATCCTATTTGATTAAATAATGTGAATTATTTAATTAAATTCCCTAAGTCCTCTCATTTGATTAAATAATCTGAATTATTTGATTAAATGAGCAAATTGTTTAATTAAATATTTTAATTCCTCCATCTTGCACAATTAAATAATATTTCAATTATTTAATTGGCTAATTTCTCTCATCTCTCCAAATTCTCCCACTTGCAAAGGAATATTCCCATGGAATATTCCTCCATTTCAAATTCAAACTATTTCCCTCTCAAATAGAAATATCTTGCACATTCCTCCTAAATTTTAGGATTTATGTTTCCTCAAATCAATTTGAACCATTGTTTAAATTGATCGATCCATGTCAACTTTCAATATCATCCATGGATTGAATTCTTGATCCATGCCAATTCCTCTTATTGATTTTCATACATTGATTAATCAATTCAATCTCAGCCATCGATTCATTCAATTTTCCTATAAATAGTCATCATTTCTTGAGAAATTCATCCACATTCCTTGAGAGAATCTATATTATAGTAAATTTTAGATCATTCTTCATGAGCATTTCATCATTTAGCATCTATTTTTAGCTAATTTTGCATCAATTTTCATCAATTTCCATCAATTACATTCATCTTCAAGCTTGTTTCAACCAACGGATTAGGAAAGGGCTTATATTCCACATCATTTCAGCACCAATCCCCCAATGGGATGAGGTTTGATCTGTTAATTAGGATTCCTTTATGCATTTTTGGTTTATTTGATGTTTAATGGCTTCTTAGATTAACATTTTTCAAGAATTTCATTGGGAGCATGATTTGATTAGTCAAGTCATGGTTTAGCTTAGGTGATGATCATGTTCACACTTCTCATCCCAACATGTTAAAAACTCAAAACATTCAAATATTTCCAAAAATACCAAAAACAAACTTAAAATATTCAAAATACCAAAAACAGCCTCAAAATATCCTCGAAAGGTCAAAAACATTGAAATATTCCAAAAAATTAAAACATTCATCCATTCCATTTCACTTTCCCCTACAATAAACTATCATCCATAATAAACCTATTGTCATCCTTTCCTTTGGCAAAACAAATAGAAGAAAATACAGTTGTTGAAACACAAACTTTGATGCAAAGTCATAAGTTTTGATCATTGTCGAACATGTCAGTTAACCTTCATATCAACAACCTAAACATTTGAAAAAAAATCAACATCCAATGAATGTCTTAAAAAATATATCTTTCCTACAATAGACACCATTTCAGATATCAACTAAAACAACTCTCTTTAGCAAGAGATATGATGGCATTGATATTTTTCATCTTGATCTTTTCTTTTGGTTTTATCTTTTTGTCTCATTTACATCACTCGATCAAAATTTCCTTGATTTTCAATATCTTGGTATGCCTATAAGGGTACATAATGGGGCATTTTTATTGCTTTAGTTTGATGTTCTTGTTGGATATTCTTGTAATACGACCTTGGTGAATACTTGCCTTGTGTGTGTAGGGATAGTCTTGAGTAACACAACGGCTAGTGCATATCAGGTTCTTTATACCTTTTGTGTATTGGTCTCCTTACTTCGATGGATTCATTCTCTCACATGATCAAATAAGATGTATGTATGTAAAGTATGAACAAGGATACTCATATATGTTTGTAGATTCAGTCCATGCAATAGATACATCACTCTAGTTCTTCATACCTTGGTGCATCGTGTCTACTTGTTATATAAAAATAAGGATTTCTCTATGTTACTTAGCATAATATAAAAAGAAAAAGAAAAATCATCTATCCTATCTCATCACATATCCAATAAAATCTTGAAATAAAAATAGATTTATTGGTATCTTGATCAATATCATCATCCTATTCTACTCATTCTATTCTATTTCTATCTCATTCTTCTATCCATAATAAATTTTCTATCCAAGTATCTTGACATATAACAAAACATATATGCATCCACCCTACATCCATAAACTGCCAGTACCATCTCATATCATCCATCTTGCATAATCAAGATATATCATATAAAAATACAAAAAATAAATCATCATCATCATCATCATCCATATCATACATCCTACATCCACAAACCATTAGAAGCATACCACATCACAAGAATAATAAATAGATATTCATCATCACATCATGGAAAAATGAAGTAACATCTCATAAAATAATGCATCCATACATACATAACATCTACATCTATAATCATAACATACATAATAAAAAGATAAATGAATACATAACACCATAGCATGGTCACAAAATCATCGCACATGTCATAAATAATCAAAAAATGACTATCATGATACATATAAAATGTGTGTAATATACATAAAAATATACATGAGACTATCCATAGCCGATGAATGTTTCTACATCATAAAATCTATCTACATCAACATATGGATACCAAAATATTTATATACAAGTCAGGCTACCCTGAGCTCCCTGATCCTCTTGATTGAGAGGAGGCTAAATTGGTGGTGGCCCCATAGGATTTTTCTAATAGCATATCCATCTGAATGGCCTTGATAAGGTCTACTAACTAATCCAACCTTTGACTTGCTCGATCCCATAATGCTCCTATGAGAGTAGTTAGGTTGTCGCCTATGTGTTGGTACTGTCATATGACACAAAGTCTTGTAATATGTGGACTCACTTTGTAACCCCTGGATACCATCAATGTGTTGAGTTAGAGTGATCATATTTCCCTAAGCCTATATAGTGGCCTCCAACTATTTTTTGCATATCCCCTCTCTTGGTTACACACTGTAGTAATTTGAGCTAGTTGAATTTGTAGTTGTTGCATGCGTGTAGTCTCTACATCTAACTGGGTCTAGGACTAATCACGTTCAGTCCTGAGTTGATCCCTCTTTGTTTGAATCTGGGTAAGTTATCTTGAGAGGCCATCTCTCTCCTATTTGAATCCATCAAGCTCATGATGCACTTTGTCCCTCTTTTGTAAGGTGACCCTCTGTCTCTGACCATCAGGACCACCTCCTATGGTTTTCGATTGTTGTTGCCGACCTTGATCACCTTGTGGCCCCTAAGCTGGTGGTGGACTCTACGGTCCCTATCTTAGACCATGTCCCTTGTCCTCAGGCAAGGGAACCTTGGCCTTATCCCTTTGTCTCTTCCGATGTTGGTTGTCAGACTCCTCTTTGTGCCTCCTACAATCTACGCCTCCTCCATTTGGGTATATAAATTTGAAAGGTCTACGAGTAGTGAACCATGAATCAAAGGCTGATGTAGTCCCAAGATCATTCTCTCCATCTAAATATACCCAATCAAATGGGGCTAGATGATAGAAATTTGTGATGGTTGTTTGCGTCGAAACTACTGACCCCCACTCTAGAATCTCTTGCATCGTACGAACAAAAACAACATGATAATCATTTTCTAGTGCACCTTGCTACTCCCTAAGCTATTGCTTGATCCTATCTATTAGATATCTCTCAAGTATATGAGGAGTGTGACCTATGAGCCACTGAGTTTTTCAAGTGTATGAGAGTTGTACATCATCTCCTCCCAGGCCTCTACATCAATCTAATTCTCCATATGAACTCTGTCACATTGTCAATGATGCATCACCAATGTGTTAACTCCCCCATGTGATGGTGTGTTATCATGCCCTTATGTTTGTAAATGAAAGTCTCTTTGGCCTCTCAGTGTATCTCTCTAATAGGACTCAGTAGTGCAATGTGCTCCCAAGCTCAGATATGTAACAATATCACCCTCGTAGATATGTTGGTCACACCCCTATACATGACCTGATGCATATCATGGTATAGGTGTTCCAAGATGCAGGGTCCCCAAGAAAAAGTGACTCCATCCTCCAAGATCCTCTCTAGGACCCTCCCCCATCTAGGGCTAAATCTCTTTAATCGCATGTTTGATATCAATGGTCTGCAAATGAGTCCAACAATCAAAATGGTAACGTTGTTGACTTTGTCAATGTAACCCTTGAGATTCACCTCTCCCTTGAGTTGAATCTCCATGTCCATCAAAACTCACTCAAGAGCCTTGAATCCTAGGTATGGCTCATATATGACCTGCTTACCATGAATTGGTACCCTCAAGATGCACCACACATCCTCAAGTGCAATGGTGGCCTCACAGACTAAAAAGTGGAAAGAAGTCTCTAAGTTCCATCTCTCAAACACTATAGTGATAAGAGAAAGGTGTACCTAAATCTCAGGCATATAGGAAATTTATTATAGACTAACTATGTGAAGAAACTTGACCTCCATGGTAGTAAAGCTAGTAATATACCCTAAACCAATGGTCATCTCTCTTGGGAAAGGAGAGGGACTAAGACAACCTACAAGCATAACACTCACGACATCAATTTTCTAAAAAAAAGCAAAAATCTAAGTAAAATTCCCAAAGAATAAAAACAATCCTTTTTGACAAAGGTGTCACACTTTTCCCAAGTCAAAGGCATTGCACTTTTGTAGAGGCATCACATTGTCAAGCCAAAACATAGGAATCAACCCTATCTAGAAATGTATGCAAGTAAAAGCTAATGAAGTACATATCGGAGTACCTAAGTTAGTTGGTCATTGGAACTCATGGATTGATCCACATGATGTAGGGCTCAAACAACATGCACCATCGTAACAGGGCCTTTGCAAGATTCGAAGGTTGAAATCTCTAAGGGATCTTTGATATCACAAAGAAAAGTGTGTAAATGATGTTAAAATTCACCCAAATGAACATATATGCCCAGAAAAACCTAGGGTTTCACCCTGCAACTCATTTTTTTGACCTTGTCTATCAATCCTAATCAGTATCGAGGCTTCTTAGGACTTATTTTTTGTCCTCTTCTAAGCAAAACTACTCTTGTCATCATGTTGTGATCTCTCAAGGGGGCAACACACCATCATTCCTTCGTCTATTGGGGCACAGTGGGGCATCAAGTAAAATCTTGGGAATTTAAAAAAAAAAATTGAGCAACGTCAGGCCTTTGAAACAACACAACAGGTATATTTTCTCAAAGAGGGGAAAAATGTAGACACCTAAAATTGTCCTAAGCATATCACACATCTTGATTTCACTTACTAACATCTTTTTCCTCATTATCACCTAATTCCTCCATTTAATTAAATAATTTCCAATTATTTAGTTAAATTCACTTTGTTCTCCTATTAATCGAATAATTAAGGTTATTTGATTAATTCAACATTTTCACACTAACAATCCCTCCTGACTAAATAATTCCCAATTATTTAATTAAAAATCTTAACTCCCCTCATCCTCACAATTAAATAATTTTCATAATTATTTAATGGGCTAATTTTCCTCCAACCCTCCAACTTGCACAAAGAATATTCCCTATTCAAATTCAAATATTTCCCTCAAATTCAAAATATCTCCAACCTATTTCCATGAAATTAGGGATATTTTGGGCTCTCATGAATCCTCAACCATTGATCCTCCTTTATCCTCACCGAACTCCTTGATTTCCTCTCATCCATTGATCCTCAGATCAAATCTTGACCGTTGATCAAAATTCCCAAATTCTATAAAACAAGCCTTCATAAACATGAAAATAATTCACAATCCTCATAAGCATAGACACTCTCTAGAATTATTGAGTCATTTCTTGAGCATTGGAGCACCTATTTTGTGAATCACATCCTCCCATATCAAGCTTTTGCAACATGGATTATACACAATTTGAACAATCCATATCATAATTCTGTATCAATACATAATGGGATTGAAGGTTTTCACTTTCAGTTTGGTTAATTCCTTTAATTTTAGTTCAAATTCTTAGATTAAACCATTTGAATACTTTGCAAATCAATTTCATTGAGTATGGTTTTGTATGATCTCAATTGTGTGAATCCTTAGTGTTTTTAGACACTAATTACTTCATTCATGCTTTCAGACTCTAATTACTTCATTCATGCTTTCATTCATGCTTACTTACTTCCCCTATGACACAATCCATGACTACTATTATTGTAAATATATTATTTTCTCCATGATCTAATGACAACATAAAGTAAAAATATAGAATGATCCATAAATAAATTATTTTAACAATCTTCAACCACCTCCATTAGCTACAGAAGAATACATGTGTTGTATGTGATCACCCCATTTGGTTGTGATAGATAGGCATCATTTGTTGTAGGTTGATAAATCTTTTGTTGTGGGTTGATAGATCCTTTGCTATAGGGATTAGTTTATTTCAAATGAATATTTAAGGAATATTCCATCATTAATAACCATAATCAACATAAAATTATATTAAATTTTATATACATTCACATATTAACACAATCATTTGTCAATATAATATATCATCCTTAATGCTTTAAATTCTTAAAATAAGTGGAAAGGTTTGGGTAATGTCTTTGAAAATATAAAAAATATTATGAAAATTATGAAACTCAAACAAGGAAAATAGGACAATTCTAGGACTCGTCATTCCCCCAACTTAGCCTTTGGTTATACTGTAATGCATTTTCTCTATAGTCCATAGTGTGATTGAATCCTTCCCCTTGCATTAGGTAGAACCCTTTATGTTCAAATATTATTTTCCATTTGGCTTGTTCTATTTCCCCTTGTTCTTCCATCCTTCTTGTCCAATGTGGAATTACGTACAAGAGAAGGGGGGGATGAAATTTCAAAGGGAACCAAGTGATATGGTGTTGTAGGGAAGCCTCAATGTACTTGTGTACCCTTATGACTACTGCCAAGTAGTTAAAAAAATGGGTCTCTTTCATTTTCAATTCTTGTGTCAGTTCATTCCATCTATCATAGAATAACTCGAGTGTCTCTCTTCATGTTCTAGTTTCTAGCTCTCGAAATATCTTGTAATATTTTTCTCTACACTCCAAGATTTACTTTTGCACCATAGGTTTGTTCACTAGGTCAATCCATTCCTAAACTACCTCATCAGGATCTTTTGCTTCTACTATAATGTGTAGGGGAAATGACTTCTCCCTCTCATGATAATATTTTCACAACTAACCTCTCTAATGTTCATTTGGGATGAATGAGGCTAATGCCTTTACTTGAACATCTCCCACAAAAATTAGTGGGTTCCAAGGAGTATCATATGGAATGGTCAAATTGTGTTGATAAATTTCACACAGTTGATCCTGCATGTTTGGTGTGGCCTCTTGATAAGCTTTTAAGAACAATGTCGATGATTATAATGAAACTAAAATATTACTAATTAATTGGCTAAATTAGAATCTCAAAAAAAATATTGCAAAATTAAGGTACAAACCCTAGTAGGTGGTCTAAATTTCATGAGATGAATAGTCTTGTTAGCCAATTCTTCAATTTTTAACATTAATCTTTTAATTTATGGTTTTTTATTTTTAATTTATTTAGTATTCATCACTATCAATTCCGATATTTCCTTATTCCATTTGCTTTGTGATTGATAAATCTCTTCCATTTTGTTCCATAATTTTATCCCAAGGGTAACCAGAGTAGGGGTTTTTGGTGTTGTTGGGGCATCATTCTGCTCATTAGGTTTTATATTTTTCTTATTTATTTATGTGATGGCTAACTGGGTCAACTTGTCCAAACCCGCTCCTTGTTGTTGATAAACATGTAGTTGATTTTCCAATTCTTTAATCTTGTTGTCCAACCCAATCTCTTTTTGTTGGTAACCCTTTATTTGTTCTTCTAATTCCTTAATTTTCTATAGAGTTGTGTCTACCTCTTTAACTTCATCTCTAATTGTCAAAACTAATTATTTCTCATCCTCCAAAAATAATTTTTCATTAGTCTCATTTGGGGAAGAAAAATCCTCTTAGGTTGTTGGACTATTAGGAGGTTTGGGTTTCTTCTTTGCTGTAAATAAATCCTCATTAGATTCAAAATCCAAATTGGTGTATAGATACATAAATTGTAGGATTTTGGATTATTCTTGATCATCAGGTAAATTTTCTTTTTTTGATATATTTTAGACTTTATCATCACAACTTTTTATTGTTGAGAATGAGCCTTACCTCCTACAATTCCCTTATCCTTGAGGTGGTGTGACTACCTTTTAGGTTGCACAAGCCTTTTCTGCTTATTTTTAGATGCAAAAGAGGAAGGTGTATATTTTCCTTTATGCTTCTTGGGAATAGAAGGGTTTTCTATGGAAACAAGATTTTTTGACTCTACAAGTGTTGTGGGATATGCTATAGAGGTTGCAAGTTGGGTTTACTGCATCTTTGACTCTAGTTACATGTGTTACTACTGTGGGTAGGTGATGCCACTTGTAGGGAAGA
Organism: Sequoia sempervirens; assembly: GCA_007258455.2. Taxonomy (NCBI): domain Eukaryota; kingdom Viridiplantae; phylum Streptophyta; class Pinopsida; order Cupressales; family Cupressaceae; genus Sequoia; species Sequoia sempervirens. The sequence continues at coordinate 122,197,957 of VDFB02000003.1, read as the reverse complement.
GGGTATATGTTCATCTTCCCTTTTTGCAAATGAATCATTCACCTCCTAAGCCCTATTTTCTTTATTTATCCCTTGCCTCAGACGTATGTCATTTATGTTATTAAATGCTAGAAATTTTTTCCAAGAAATATCAGGAAATTGGGTTCTAAGGATTCTCTTTATCAATAGAGTGACCAATCAGTAATGGGAAAATACAAATTGGTTTCTCTTTCTTTTGTACTCAACATACATCCATTTTAGCAAGTTATATAAGAAATTTGGGAAATTTACTATCCTTCGATGGTGAAGGTGACTTAATAGTTTAAATGTATTGTGTACAAGAGAGATTGTCTACCATCACAAGTCAAATATTTAATTATGTATACACCAACGAATGCCCATAACTAGGGTAGGGAAAGTCGTTTAGTACCTTGAGACGAAGAGTACAATTCCTTTCCTAGTCATATGAATTCATTTTGAGTTGTAATAGCATATGCTTGTACTAGAAACTCCTCCCCAACTACCGATAGTCTAAAGATCTCTCCAACTGCTGCCTCTAAGGTATCCAGTCTTAAACCTCTTACTATAGCTCCGTCATTTTGCAATGTGCTAGAAAAAATTGTGGCATTAACTCATTGAATTATGTAAGATGAAGGAAGTGATCCAACCATCTAGCTTTTTGAAAAACAAGCAAACATAGTTAGTCTTTTGATAGTGAATTATGGGCTGACGGTTCCCTTATGATAATGTCTCCCCCATTCTAAAGTTATGTAACCTTATTTGAACAAATTTTGCTTCAATATTCTTGTTTTTAATGCCTTGATTCCTACCTCTTCGAATGTTATAATCTTTGTGTTTGTGACTTACAATTTTTTTAAGTTGATATATGCAACTTGACAAAATTTGCAATCAAACCAATCCTCCCCCAACTTCAAGTGGCAATTTATCCTCATATGGCAAGGTATGGGGGAAGTACAGAGGGGATAATTTTTAAATCATTATAGATATGGATATAATATAAATTAAATGTTAAATGAGCATGAATTTCAGAGAAAATTAATAGAGTTAATGGTAATCATAGTTTATAATACAAAAAATACCTAGAATGGTTATGATGATGGGAAAGGTGGCACATGTGATTTTATTTTAACGTTTCCAAGTAGCAACTTGTTAAGAGAGATGTAATTATGGGAGTAGATGGAGGTACTATGGGTAACTTGCCATATAGGGAAACTATAGATGAACGATGGAACTTTTTTGAAAAAAGCTAGATGCAAAAGAAGAAAGTTGCGGTATGCATGCAATGACTTGTAATGATGTGATGTCTCACATGTAATTAATGTCAAAATTGGAGTGGTTTCATATATATGTGATGATAATAATGTCAGTTGAGAGTGATATTTGTTGTGTTTGGAGTGGTAGTGAGTGGAGGTAGTTGTTGCAGGTAACAATATAACAAGTCCCTTGTGTAAGTGCCTTGGGTTTGTTGTTATAGGTCCCAAAAGAAGTGCTTATAAATTTCTACATGTATCTAGTAATGGATCTTGTTGGTGGTACAATTTATTGGCAATATATAGAGTGTGTGTGTGTGTGTTAGTTTATTTTTTAGTGAGAATCATACATGTTGAATATCATTAGGTGAGCTAGTTGGATCATCTAAAAATGTAGCAATGGTTGATTTGGCTATGTCTTCATGATTTGCAAGAAATGCTAAATCTGGTGATCCCAAGGGTTTTGTAAATTGTCATTGTAGATCCTGTAGAAACTCCTCTTTTATGCAATGGCTTTTTATAAATCTTGAGACGATATCCATTAACCATCAAAGAGAATTTGGTTGGATCAACTATAGTTAACTATACTACTCCATTTTGAAAGTTATTTTATTTCATAAGGATCTAACCACCGTATCTATAATTTACCCTTGTGGTCCTTATACCTTGAATCATAGAGTAATGCCCAGTCCCCTTCATGAAATTCTTTAGTTTTAATAAACTAGTCATGCCATTTTATTCTTTGTTTTTGCACAATTTCTATATGATGGAATGTTTCCATCCTTATTTCATATAGAGCATTTAGATTGTGCAATTTGTCTTGCTAAGCTTCAAAGATATCCATTCCAAGTTGCATTGTTTTTTTAAGTGTTTTATGTTCAAATTCAATGGGAAAGACAACCTTTTTTCCATATACTAATTCATATAGAATAAATCTTGTGGTGGTTTTCCAACTTGTCCTATATGCCCAAACAAATTTTGGTAACCTTTTTGCCTAGTCCTTTCGGCACAATTAGATTTCCTTTATTAGGATGGCTTTGATTTCCCTATTTATAATATCAAATTTCCCATTTGATTGTGGGTGGTAGGGAGTTAATCTTTTTGTCTAATCTCTTATTATTTGACCATATGGGCAATCAAATCTGAAGTGAATTGTTATCCTTGATATGTGACTATCTCCCTAGGCACTCCATACCTTATGAAGATTTCATCATAGATAAATGTTGCAACCTTTCTATCTCTATAAAATTGTAATGATTTAAACTCCACCCATTTTGTTAGATAGTCGGTATAGACTAGTATATACTCATTATTGGAGGTGGGAGCTATTGGTCTAATTAAATCCAATCCTCATTTATCAAATTGTGCAATGACTGATTGTAGCTGCAACGGAATCTCATTTCTCCTTGCAAGTCTACCCATCCTCTAGCAGTGATCACACCTTCTTGTATACTTTACTATATCTTTGTTGCATTGGCCAATAATAGTCAATGTTTAAAATAGCTATGGTTATTCTCTTGGTTGTGCAAAGTTACCTCCACAAGGCTCATCATGAAAAGCCTTTAAAATATCGTAAATTCCATCTTCCCTCATGCACCTTCTCATTATATTATCAGGTCATATATAGAATAGATAACTAGCCACCCATGAATATGGAAAGCTACATTCAACTAAATGATGTCTTTCCCTTGGTGAGAGATGTGGGCTATCTTTCTTGCAACCAAGTAGTTAGCCGTGTCTACATACTAATGCATGTGCACTATTAAGGAAAACAAATCTTCATTTGGAAAAGAAGCATCCACACTTTCTTCTTTTATTTTGATATGTAGCCTAGACAGAAAATCAACTATCATGTTTTCTTTACCCAATTTATCATAATACTTATTTCAAAATCCTATAACAATAATAACCACCTAACAAGGCATCCTCCAACCATTGGTTTTTTCATCAAGTATTAGATTTTTGTATGATTAGTATTAACAAAGACAAGATAACCAACGATATAGAGTCTAAATTTGTTAATTGCATAGACTACTACTAATATTTCCTTCTTCATGACAGTATAATAAATCTCAACAGCTTGAATATTTTTACTTATGTAATAAATAGCATACTCCAAATTACCCTCCTATCCTGAAACAATGCCTATAAAAAAGAAAAGAATTTGTACGTATGTGGAAAGTAATTTTCTAGTTAGATCTTCTCAAAAGATATGTCCTTACGAGAGATGTTTTAAGAGCTTCAAAATATTCTTGGCAAGTAGTGGTCCATTCAACCTCAGTGTCCTTATATAAGAGGACAAATAAGGGAGCTACTACTTACTAATATCCTTAATAAATCCCTTGCAGTATCTTGCATGACCGAGAAAAATTCTCATATTTTTGCTTTTAGGGGTAGGTAGAGTGAATATCACTTCTATTTTATTAAGATCCGCCAGAATCCTCCTATTTGACACAGTGTCCCAAAACTGCTCCTTCAATCATCATCATGAAATATTTTTCATGGCTAAGAGAGAGATTGTGATCTTGGCACAATTGAAGGACCTTCTCCAAGTTGGTTAGTGCTTATTCATAGGAATCTCCATAGGTGGTGAAGTCATCCATGTATATTTCCATAGAGTCATGGGAAAATTTTGAAAACATGCTCATAATAGCTCTTTGGAATGTTGTAGGTGCATTACATAGCCCAAATGGTAAAACTGAGTACGCATATGTACCCCATGGACATGTAAAAGTGGTTTTATCTTGATCTTCAAGAGCTATTTTTATCTTATTATAGCCATTCAACCTATATAGAAAAGAGAAGCATTTCTTCCCTATCAATGAGTCTAACACCTGATCAATGAAAGGAAGAGGGAAATGATCCTTCCCTGTGCGTGTATTTAATTTTTTGTAGTCCACACATACTCTCCACTTGCCCCATTTTTTAGGTACTATCACTAATGGGTAAACCCACTAGATATCTGATACTGGATATATGAACCCCATATTTAACAAATTCTACAACTTTATTTTCACTATATCTCGCACGATTGGGTTTACCCTTATTTGTAGTTTCCTAACTATTTTATATCCCTCATTGATGTATATTTTATGCATTAAGATATTAGGATCTATTCCATTCATTTTATTGTATTCCTAGGAAAATATCGTTGTGTGATCTTGTAGCAACTTAAGCAATTCAGAATGTTGAGAAACTATTAATTGATTATTGACATTGAGTGTTCTATTGGATGTTATTTCCATTGGTGTGGAAGAAGACAAGATAAAAGAAACATCTAATCCTGATAGATCAAGATTAATATTGTGTGGAATTAGTGTATGAAATAACTAAGAAGTAGATCCATAGACTATTGTAGGTATACTATTGTGCAATGGGAAATACAAACATGTTAGCCAATAGTGTTGATGTAGGTTCATCCCATAAGAGTTTTGTATGATATTGATAATAATTTCATCCTCATTCTGAGTATTGACCATTGGACTTCATTCGATGATCATAAGAATTTATAGGGAATATTGGTCATCATCCTCCAAACTTAGCCAGACGGGGTATTCCAATTCTACATAAGGTTGTGCAGGTGGATAGAGGACCAATTTTTTTGTCACATTCCCATTAGAAATGATCATTTTTCCATATTTTACCATTGGGGCTATGTAATACACCTACATAGGCCCATTAGCTAACCATGGTCTTCCTAGGATTAATAGTTGTAGACACTAACAATTGACCACTTTTGTTTGGTCAATTTACCCCTAATTCAACCAATTTTGTATCCTCTATATTAATTAAATAATACCCTATTATTTAATTAATATTAAATTATCTCAACTTCATCCTAATATACTTCTTCTATTATCCCTATATCCTAGCCTAAAGTAAATAACTACCTTTAATTATTTACCCCCATTTCATTCATCCATTAAATTGAATAAATATCCTTATTTATTAAATTTAATCTCAAATGCCTTTTCCTCCAAATAGGAATTAAATTTAATTATTTAATTCATATTTTCTCTCATCTCATTCACTTCCTACATAACCCCCACTTACACTAAACCTAATCCTAATCCCTATGTAACCTACCCACTAAGCACTTGCACATACTTAATCCATGATTAAGTGGGTCAAACCTCCCCATCACATCAAGCACATGGCCCTTCGTACTTGTGACATGGTCTTGGTACCATGTCATATGGGCCTTGTCCCCTCAAGGGTATGATTTCCCTCTCAATCCCTCTCATTGTGCCACTTGGCACAAGCTTGTGGCTTAAGGGATCTAAATCCTTCTCAACCCTTGATCTCCATCAAGCAATCTTAGCCCTTCATCCATATTTCATCCAAATCCTATATATCTCACACTTAATAATTTTATCAAGGATCTCACTCATTTTCAATGGTGAATCATTATGTTGCCAAAAATTTCTAGTGAGCACACACCCAAATCAACAATTGTGGGAAAATCTACTCAATAGGAGGCTCTAATATCGGTTTAAGCTTTTGTAGCCTTATTCAAATGTTGTTTTGATTGGTTTTTAATAATTTAAATCATTCACTTTGAATGAAAATTTCATTGCACATATTTTGGCATGCCCAATGGGACCCATGTCATGGGTTTGCTAACATAATTTTGTAGCTTCCTTGAAGTTTCATTTGTAGGTTTTTGCACAAGGGCGGTTGCACTCCCAAACAAGCATATCTACTCTATAAATAGGCAACTACGCTCTTACAAAGACTCCACTTTGGCTACTCAGTATTCATACCTTTTCCAAAGAATAGGTGGATCTGCTTCTACAGAGAAAATTCACTCTAGATGGGTGAATCCACTTGCACAAGGGTGATTGCACTCAAAACCAGATACACTCCAGAAGGGCAGATACGTCTACACTTGATTGATCCTTCTCTTGGGTGGATATGTTGTAGATAAGCAAATACATTTTCAAAAGGGAAATTGTGCTAGTATAGACGCAATTCTTCTCTTGACTAAATTCACTTCAAAAGGGTGAATGTATTTGCACAAGGGCGGATATGCCACAACTTGGGTGGATCTATAATCTCTTAGGTGGATATCCACTTGGTTGAATCCATAATTTCTTGGGTGGATTTGTTATATCTTGGGCGATTTTGTACTTGGGTGAATTCATGATTGTTTGGGTGATTTTGACCTGTACATCGATGACTATACAAGGTATAAAAAAATTAGCTTCAAGTGAATATTTTTACGTCTCTTAATCATTTGGATTTCTAAAATCCAAATTCTCTGGGGGAAAATGTGGGGGATCGCATTCATCCCCCACACCCCCTATCGTTGAGGTAGGTGTCCAAACCCCCTTTGGGCTAGCAACTATTTAATTTTGAGCACTTTTGCATCTAATCATCTTTTTGTGTAACTTGATATTACTTGGTAATTATTAAAATCAAACTACTAGCATATATCCTTCAGGTCTGTGGTTAAAGACTTATTTTTATCACTAATCTAGGCACACTTCAATTTCTAAGGAGTAAATTAACCTTGTGTGCTTTGTTTGGTATTCTTCATTAGCATATGCTCTCCCCTTGCACCATTTAGTGATCCTAGGGATCAAAAACTGTGAAGTAATCTAATTTTTGTGGTTTATCCTAGGAGTGTTAGCTTGCACATATGCTCTATCCTTACACTTCACATGATCTTGGATATCATAAACACATAGAATATCCTTCCCTTTAGGAGGCCTGATTGGAAATTTCATCACCCTAAGGGATGACCTCAACCATGTGAACTGATAGGGTATATAAAGGGGCGAGAATTAAATTTGTACCCCAATCTAGTCACATCGTGTTTAGCGAAGCTCTAATACTCAAATAACACTGAGCTAAGAGTGTAGGGTTGGTTTGAACATCTTAGCTAATGTTTCCAACCCACACTTTTGATGGGCTATTACTTATGGGCATGCCAAACATACCCTCCTGGTATTTAGAGGATGCACTAAAGAGCCTATTCAGCCTAGCTTAAGACCCTTCAACTATTGTCTATCATAGTCCAGGTTCTGTTGATCATTGTTTTCTGCACAACAACAACACAGACAGGATGCAATATCCTATCTCTCTTAAAAGGTAAATCTCTATCAGAAAGCCTCAAGAGATAACCTCAAGGTATTCATGTCAGGTCTTGACAATGCATAAACAACTCAATGATAAATGTGAAATTGTTGGTAATCACAATGGGACCTTACTACAAGCAAGTTATTGAATCAATTTTGTTGGATTTAACGAACTGATGACACTTCAATCCTAACTTTTACCCAATAATCAAAGAAATAGAAAAAGAGTGAGGGTTTCAGAGAGATTTCTAAATCTAATATTACTCCTAAGATTAACAATGAGAGTAACCAATACCCAAAATGGACCAATCCTTCAAAACTAATTTCTGCTTGACCCAGATAAATCTGCTACCTTACAGAAAATAGTGCAATCTTCTAAGGCTCTTAATATTTTCAAACCATAAACATGCATTCAAATAACCCTATTGCAGTTGAAATGAAAAACATTCATGATTGAACTAAGCACAAGGAATATCAAGTCCAGGCTAACTTTGCAAAGCAACTAACAGTCAGTTGGTTGCGAAAAGTATGGACTGAAGGATTGCTGCAACATTTAAGTATTGGATCACAAACATTATCAAATCGAATCTATCTAGATATTTACCAACTCAAAGCAATTCTAAAGATGGAATGGCTAAAACCATGCAAAACAAGAGAACACAAATATGGCACCAAATCACAATGTCGCTATTTGCATTCGAAATGTTCACTGTAGCAACAATCTTAGCTTTTTGTTACAATTTTGCTTGAGGGTCACTACATGCTAATTTACCCTACTTCTATATTCTGATTACAAGTTTGAACTATTTCCAACTATCTAATTCTTCTAACTTTTCTAACCCTTTACAAAGAGGCCAAATGCCCAATATATAGAAGCTCCAGAGAAACCCGCTGGCCAGCCAAGGGTTTCACCGCAATAACTCTGCGCAACCACGCAGCAAAGAAGGTCATCGAAATGGGTCAAACCGACAATAAATGCGCGTCCCGTTGAGGTCGGCCCTGGATCTGTGATGTAGCCCATTCATCACGCGGGAAGATAATGGGGAAGTACAAATCGCGTCGTCGCCCATCATCAGCCCCCTTCCCTGTTGTCCTTGTGCCGATCTGACTCTTCGTGTAGCCTCAAGAACGCCATATCCAAGTCGGCCATAGCTGGTACTAGCAGAACCCTAAGTCACCTCTCTATGGACGCAATCTCCTCCCTTGAGTGTTTGACTAACCTATCCCAGTCTGCTTTGTGTGTCACATGCTTATCAATAAATGTGAGGTAGGTGGCCGCATCATCTAATTGGTGCTCGGAGAAAGACCCATCATCAATTGGTGCATAGACATCACGCCACCACTCTTTCAACTGCTCAAAATTCAAATATCTGGGCGCGATTTTCCTTCATCCTGTCATAATTTCAAAAAAAGCAATGGAGCTATCATAGACGCCAGCTAGGGTGTCATCAATGTGCTTTCTCTGTTTGTAAACTTTCCTCAACACTTTCTGTCGGATTTGCAACATTTCAAACCATTCCCAAGGCTCGGCGGCTCTGGAAGAAGGAATAATTTTTTCACTCACCAACTTGTCTTGGGTGTATTCCATTAGGGTCCTAGTTTTCTGTAGCATGAGGTCGGTGTCCTCTTTATCCTGTGCCATTACCTGTTTCAACCATTCAGTGGTCATGACAGCCTCCTTACCGACTGATAAAATCTCCTTGATAGCTTCATCACCCTTAACTTGTACTCCTTTCAACCAATTCACAGTGGCAAGGGTGGAAGCCTTCATCCTTTCAAGCTCAGTATAGTCTCTTGAGGCAGAGGATTGGTGGAAGAGGAAGAGGGATTAATGGAATGTAGTGGCCTCATTAACTCCTCGAAGCACTTCTTGAGATTCTCATTCTCTCTCTTCAGCTCCTGCTTGGTTTTTACCTCCCTTCTCAATCTTTCCACCATGACTACGCTGGAACCCTCCTAATCTTCGATGTCCTACTCAACCGATGTAGGCCCAAGATTGAAAGTCTATATATTGTAATCACTTCCAGCCACATCGTCTCTGTTTTTATCTGGGACAGGGGTAGCAACATGAACAACCTTGTTGTGTGCCTCATCCCTCTCAATCCTTGAGATCACCCTAGCCTTCTTTTTACCTTTATCTTTTCCCATCCTAGCTAGCAGTGCATCCCAATTTGGTGGACTATCCTCCACAACCACCTGTTTTCTCTTTATTTCCCTGTCAAGCCATTCAGGGACAACAGGATCTAACTGCTCCTTAGCCTATTTCTCTGCATTTTGTAGATCTTCTGCTATTTCCTCATTCAAATTTTGTTTATCTGGAGTTTCATCGGCCTTACTTTCTTCTTCTTCAATAGGCTCTTCCTCCTGCTCAGGTGATGGAATCATTTCTGCCTCTACTTTCCTTGGAGGAGATTCAATTGTTTTAGTTCTGACCGGAGAGTCTGCATGTGCAACCATAGGGGACTGCATTATCTTTTCAATTTCTGCATCTACATTGTGGAGTTCCCCTTCATGAAATGCTTCCTCTCCAGTATCTGGATCCTCATCAACCTCCTTTGTTTTGCCTGGCCCACTTTGGGTCTCATGAGTAGGAGGGACATCATCATGTTGTTCCTCATGAGAAAACACCGATAGTAGGTCAGCCCCAGGCACACTTTCCTTAGGAGAAGGAGTCCCAGACTTCCTTGTATACACTTTGGCCTTCTCCTCTGAGCTTTCAACATCTATCATAGATGGGGCAACTTTTCCACCAACCTTGGAGCTAGCCTTTTCTGATAACTTGACAATTCTTCAATTCTTCAGCACAGAAGCATCGACCTCAGGATTTTGCTTTTCAACCTCCTTATGCTCGGACCCTTCAATCCTTGTTCTTCTCTTTGCCTTTGGCCTCCTCATTTTTACGATCCCTTGGGTCTCTTCTTGTTGAACACCTTTTGTCTTTATCTTGGATGGGGAATCCAGCTTACCCTTGCCCTTGGGATCCTGCTGGGTGGATTCCTCAGAAGTAGAATGGGGATCCAAATCTCCCATCAGGTTGTGAGTGCACTGTACACCCTTACTCTCCAACTCCCACAAAGTGTGCTTGAGCCACATCTTGGTAAACTTGAGAACTGGATCCATCAGTTGTTTCAAATCTATTTGTTCCTCTTCTAGCCAATCCACATCACTGATCGGCCTATCCTTCACTGCCTCATAGGCATGATCTTGGATCAAGTTCCCATCATCCTCCAACTAATCAGGGACTGCCCTCACATTGTACAATCGAACCGCATCAACCAGAAGTTGAGAGAATTTCTTCTTTCGGACATCATACTCATCACTGCAGTTTTCCCAATAGTCTTCTAAGTTCACCTTATGGCAATATTCCTTGCTGACTCTCTTTTGGGCCTCCCTTGTGATATCAAATTTGGATCTTTGGGAGTGGAGAGATAGGCCAAGAGTGTTTAATTCTTCCTCTGAGGCTTGGGCAGAACCGATAGAAGGACATACCTCCCTAGTGCCAATCCTTAATGGGAACTCTCCACCAAATCCAGTCTTATGCTTATCCTTCTTGACAATTGCATCAAAATCACAAATCTACCTTGTTACCTCCAATAGTTTAATGTGGTCAGTGGGGTACCTTGGAAGTCTGTATGGGGCCTTTTGACAGCCATCAATCCGAATGTAGGAGAAGGTTGGAAATTGAATAAACCAAGCTCCATATTTCTTGATGAGCTCTTTGGCTTGATTTGAAATCCTGACATGCTCTGCTTCATGAAGCATTCTTGTCATATGCATGGTGAATGCATCGTTTGCTCTCCTATAATTTGAACCTCCCCAATGCAACTGAGAGAAAACTTCATAGATAATATCTTGTCCAAAGGTGCCTCTTGTATCCAGTCCTCTGTAGGGGTGGAACCTAGCAAGTGCATATACCAAATATGAAGTCATTGTGAAGTTCTTCGTCTGTAACACCTCAGACAATTGCTTGTGAATAACCTGGCTGATGACCCCTACCCAATGGTAGTCAATGTTTTCTCGTTCCATCCTTACAATGGCATGGCACGTCCAATTTTCAAAGGTACCAGCACTCCTCAATCCAACCACCCGGCTAAGAAAGGTGATCGCATCATAGTACTCCTTGAATTTGGCTCTGAATAGTTGTTTGGGTAGTTTGGAATAATGGGACTTAGGCTTCTCCAGCCAGGAGTTAATAAGCTACTATGACTTCACAGTCTGGTCATTGTAAAACTCCTAAGCAACCTGAATGGTGAATCCAACTACATGAGATCGTTCTGGCATATTGAAGGTCTGGGCGATGGAGACCGGGTTGAGATTTGCAATAATTCTCCCTTGAGGACCAATTATCCTCTATGTGTCTTGATCATAGTGCCTGGTGCACTCAAGGACCAGCTCATAGCATTGCACTGTTGAAGGGAAACTGGCCACATGGGCCAAACCTGACTCTTTCATTCTTCTAGTCACCAAAGGAGGATCCTCAGCTGACGTCCTTGCTTTAAATTCCTCATAGTTCTAGAGGCCAACATTGGTATCAGTAACTTCTGACTAGACAGAAGTGATCTTACTCTCCAGGACCTTGCTCTTAATGTCCAACTTGATCCTCTTTGCATCAGACAACGAGGAACCAGCTGCAGCCTTGCTTGATTCAGCCTGCATTCAACATGAAAACATAGTAAGAATCCTAGGAAAGCAAGGTCAATCCATCAAAACACTATTAGAATGCATCCCAAATAAACAAGGTGTTATTAAAATTCCTATAAAATGTCTACAACAAATTTCGGGTTTCAAGGCCACCCGCGGAATCTGGGCTAGAGAAGAATTTTGAAAAATTCCAATCTGCTCGGATTCCAATGGAGTAACCAAGAAACACCTACTTAATCCTTAGATTCGATCATTTTCATCAGTAGACCACATGAGAGATCCAAATATAGCGTGAATAAACCAGCAATTTCACCACAATTTACGAACGAGCCCAATTATTTCATGTTCCTTTGTTTTCACCAAATTTCGGGGAAATCCATGAGGGATAGATTTCTGCGGAAATCAAGCTAAATGGGGATTCGGAAAATCCAGGAGATAGTGGATTTCAGAGAAATCCAGACCTAGCGGACATCCGTAGGTAGCACAAAGTTTCGAACCAGAGGAGAATATGGAGTGAGGGCTTTGGCACAAGTTAGAGTCTCATGGAGATGTCTTAGCGAAAGACGGATGTCACACCAAAAGGTCATCAAAAAAGCGGGTCTCGCCAAGACATGGCAGGTTCAGTGTGAGGTCCCAGTGAAAGGGGACATAGCATTCAAATCAGAATGAGCTAGGGGTGGTCAGGGTAAGGTCTCAGCGAAGGTTACATGTCTCACCGACCGGCGGGCCCAAGCAAACACCCCGGCCAGACTAGTAGTTTATCGATAGGAGGTCTCAGCGAGGTGATGGTGCTATGCCGACTAAGGCCTAGTTTGAATTCGGCCGAGGTCCCGACGAAAAGGTCTGGGCTCACTAAGAACAGAAGGCCTTGCCATAATGTCCTGGCAAACTACGATAGTCACAGCGAAGGGAAGGCATCGGCAAGAGCTCAGAATCTCGTGGAGAGGTCTCGGTGAAAGATGGATGTCTCCCCGACAGATAGACTTTGGCAAAGGCTGCGATACTCAGTAAAAGGTCTCGCCGAAGGCGAAAGTTACAGCGACAGAACAGGAATCAGCAAGGCCTTTGGGAGTCGCTATGACATCTCAGCGACTTAGTTTATCTTGCCAACAGGAAGACTTTGATGAAAGAGTGACTTTGTTTGGGTGACCAAATACAAACCGAGAAGGCATCCTTGGCGAAACGCAGGGCGATCGGCATGAGGTTTCCCCGAACTTGAAGGGCTACGGTGACCCGACAGAGCAAATGAAGACTATTTCGCAAAAGCCCTGGGTGATCAATATGATGTCTTAGCGAAAGATGGATGGTTACAACGAAGGGAATCCGGAAGAAATGGACAGTCCCGAACTGCGACACTAAGACACGATTTCACCCAGACACAGAATCAACTACGGATTTCAACAAGACTAAACTAGGGCAAGCTAGGGATGGGCTCTTCATGAATTCCTTGTATTCTTGGTCAATCCTAACATGAAATCTTTTGATATGGCATTGCCCTCAGTTTAAACCCTGTTCACCCACCACTAGCACGCAGGCTTACCCAGAATTTAGTTGTTTCAATGGTTAAACCACCGCTAGGGTTTACGAATTACTCTCAGGCAAGATGCATCAGAATGCAGATGGACACGTGAGCTCGAAACTCGCCCGGGAGACAACAAGGATGTGACAGTGAACAAACCTAGCACGAAACATATAGGAAACTAGAGCCAACAAGCCACCACAAAACCAAAATGCCACTCATAAATCAAATCAAAGCAGAGCAATCAGGCACATACCATTATGAAGCGTAAATTGGTCGTAGCAGCAACAAACGCGAAGCTGAAGGATGTCCACAACGAACACAGGCGAGGATGCACTAGAAATCACCACCAAATCAAACAAAGCAAGCCCAAACGGTTCAAAATGAAGTCAATCAATCGCAGGAAAGCACTTATTAGCTCAAATGATGGAAAATAGTGAACATAATGGCACAAAAGATCTCAGAAATCAAGTAGGATCTAGCCTTCAAAGTGCGTACGAAGCCATTAATGCACTCAACAAGATAGACATGAAACTTGGGAAAACAACATCAGGGGGAATCCGGGAGAATCTGGTCCACGTGGAAATCTGTGAAGAACCAAAATTCCCAAACAACAAGGTCCAGCCAGAGTTCAAGCAGGATTCGAGAAAATCCGACCAAGGTGGAAAATCCCGGATCAAGGCAAAAGCCCGAAAGTCAATCAGAACTCAAGATTTTCAATGAATATCCTAGGGAAAACACTTAGGCAATAAAAATAAACATTCAAGCACCGTGCCCAAGTAAGACAAAACCCCAAAAGAAAGGGCCAGAAAACCAAAAACCGAAGTGAAAGAGGGTCCCTGCTTTCAGCGAGGCGTGTGTGCAAAAAACTGCACAACAAATGGCAACTTCCACTGGGAAAATGCTCCAAAGCATTTGATGACGAACAAGAATCCAGAACCCAGAATATCTGGTTTCAATCTCACTATCAAACAAACAAGTCAAAATGCAGAGATTCAAAGAATCATAACCAAAGGATGGACCAAACCTTCCATAAAATGAAAATCCAAGTATGTGCACATGAGTTCATTTCCCTCCCTACATTACTACAGAAACCAAGTTCAGTCAAGTCAGACTACATAAAGATTCTAACTTCAAAAGCAACCTGGATAGAGCCTTGTTGCCAGTCAGGTATCCATAGCCCCGACGAGGTTATCGCTGTGATTCTCATGAACATAGCTCTACTACCAGCCAGGCATCCATAGCTCCAGTAGAGATATTCAGGTACCCCTGATAAGTTGAATTTATTCTTTTGATATTCAATATTCCATTTTTTCTCTCTTTTTTTTTTGTGTCTTTCATTTCAACCTGTGAACAATGAAGTTCATACTCAGGGCTAAGAACCACAGTGGCACTGAAATAGAAATAGGATTTTTCACTTGAAAAGACTTCACAAGGGTTCCTATAGTGACACCAGGATCCTTAAGATATATGAAAGATATAAGATTTTCAGAGTACTTCAAGTTTGAATCCACACCAGTGACTCAACCTTCTACAAATCTGACATTAAGACTGTTAGCAATAGCAAAGACTTCAACCGTCCTTTCAAGATGCAAGACTAAAGTTCACCAAGGAAATACATAGAACAACTCCAGAGAAGACAAATCTTCCATGCAAGTGCAACACACCCAGGAAAAAATAGAGAAAACCCCTAAGACAAAAGCAGAGCAAAAAAATAAACAAACCAAAAGTAGACAAAAAGAAGGAAACCCTAACCTAACTATATACAAGACGCGAGCTGAAAATAGCTCAAGACTAGAAATAATGCTTCAAATACTGCCCATTGACAGGCAGTGGGATATCCTCTCCAGTGAGAGTTTTCAAACGGAAGGCGTTATCTCCCAGGATGTCCGAGATCTGGTAAGGTCCAAGCCAAAGTTTATCAAATTTTCCATGCTCTCCCTTACAGTCATGGGCTTTATTCCGAGAAAGAACCAAGTCAAAGATCCTAAACGCTTTAACCTTGGCTCTCTTATCAAACCATCTCTTGGCAACCCCTTGATGTTTGGAAAATTTGTCTAGGGCTTTGTCTCTTTTTTCTTCAAGATGCAATAGTTCAGCAAGTCTAGCCTCGCGTCTGTCTACCTCCTCATAATATTCATTGATGAACTGAAGGGTAGGAATTCTCAATTATATGGGAAACACAGGTTCTAGGCCATAAACCAGATGGTAGGGTGACATCCCTATGGAAGCTTTATGTCTTGTACGATCTGCCCAGAGAGAAAATCTAAGTTGGGTATGCCAATCCTTCGGGTTTCGTTCTAACAGTTTGCAAATAACAGTCAAAAGATTTTTGTTGGATGACTCAGCTAACCCATTACCCTGGGGGTAGTAATTAGATGCAAATTTTATAATGATCCCATGATCAAAAGCCCAATTAGAAAATTTTAATGATGAAAACGTGGAACCATTATCACATACCAAAGACATGGGGCATCCAAAACGATTAAGAATACCAGATTCAAGGAAATTAACTACTTCCTCATACATACACTGTTTGCATGCAAGAGCTTATGTCCATCATGTAAAATAATTAGTGATGGTGAGAATATACCTGTGCCCGGCAGAGGAGGGTGGATTAATGGGGCCAATGAAGTCCATTCCCCATTGTGGGAAAGGTTTTACCTCAAAAACTAGCTGAAGTGGGAGTGTTGCATACTTCTCTCTGGTAGCGGCAGTTTGGCACACATGACAGGTCCTGACATGATTGTGGGTGTCTTTAAACAATGTGGGCCAGTAGTAACCAGCTCTGAGAATCTGGTTCACTGTAGATGGTGCTGATCCATGTCCTGTACCATATTTGTCATGGAATTCTAGCATCACTCTTGTAGATTCTACCTTTCCTAGGCACCTCAAGTACACTCCCTCGTGATTTTTCTTGTATGAAATAGCTCCTTTCAACATGAAACTGTCACTCTTTAAGCGCAATGCCCTTCTTTGTATTGAATTAAGATGGTCTAGGCATCTCTGAGTCAGGAGATAATGAACAACACCATCATACCATTCTCTTGGAGAAACATCCTCCAAAGTATAAGTCTGGGCTGTAAGATCAGGGCATGTCTCTGCCATTGTCTTCGTGAGCCCCTGCCCTCTTACCAGCTTCATGGGCTGAATTTCCATATCATATTCTTGTAGCATAGTTACCCACTTGGCTCTTCATTCTCCTAGTTCATTTTGTATCAAGAGAAGCTTGATTGCAGAATCAGGAACTATGGCAAAGATCTTATTCCTGAGGATATAATGACTGAATTTCTTGACTGCCCTGACTAAGGCATAAGCTTGTTTTTCCACATTTGGGTACTTCAGTTCTGCATCTTTCAACGGCATGCTCATGAATGCTATAGGGTGCTTGTTGCCTTGGTCAGATTTCTGAGTTAATATAGAAGCAAATGAATATATGTAGAATAGTTTGGCATAATCAGGGCTTACTAAAACCGAAGCCTCAACAATAGCTCTCTTTATTTCAGCAAATGCTTCTTTCGCTTCTACATTCCATTCCACCTTGGCCTCTTGTTTCAGCATCGTGTTCAGGGGCTTGACTATCTCTGCAAATCCAGTGATGAACTTCCTGACAAAATTGATTTTTCCAAAGAACGACTTCATTTCCTTTTTACTAGCAGGTGGTGGGATCTTGAGAATAGCTTCTATACGTTATGGATCAATTGCAATCCCCTTTTCAGAGATGATATGCCCTAGCAACTTACCTTCTGTAACTCCAAAGATGCATTTCTTTGGGTTGAGGGATATGCCAAACTCTGCATTTCTGGAAAACTTTGCACAGGTTTGAGATATGGTCACCCCTCTTCTTGGAGAAGACAGTAAGGTCATCCATGTAAATGATTATGCACTTCCCAATTATGTCCTTGAAGGATATGTCCATTGCTCTCTGGAACGTAGCTCCAGCATTAATCAAGCCGAAAGGCATTCTTCTATAAGCAAAAGTGCCCCACTTAGTGGTGAAAGTAGTCTTGTGTCTATCCTCGTATTGCACCATAACCTGGTTGTACCCTGAATATCCATCCAAGAAAGACATCATCTGAGATCCGTTAACAATCTGGAGTACTTCAACCAGTGAGGGTACTGGATAATTATCCTTTTCTGACGCCCTGTTCAGGTTCCTGAAATCCACACACAGTCTAATTTCACCATTTTTCTTTCGTACAAGAACCAAGTTTGCAACCCAAGTGGAGTGTCTAACTGGAAATATGATTCTCACAGACAACAGCTTCTACACTTCTCTTTGTATTACAGGTTCCAGCAAAGCATTAACATGCCTCTGCCTCTATCTAAAAGGCTTTACCCCCAGATTGAGAGGGATAGTATGAGTTATGACTAATGTGTCATAAGTTTTCAAGTCCTCATAACTCCAGGCTATCACATTTGGATACTTGTGCAATGCATCAATGATTCCCCGTCTTTCTTCTGGGGTGCACACTTTTCCAATAAGAACATTTTTTTCATCTTTTTGGGATCCCACATTGTACCTGTGACACTGTCCACTAATGGACTCTTTCCTAGCGTCTTGATCCTGGTCTCTAATTTTATCTAGATCAAAAATACTTTCTAATTGCACCATTCCTCTGGGAATAGTGTTGGTCTTCAAATTGATTACCCCTTCTAAGTCTATTTCTGCCTCCTGGGGCTCAATTTCATCAATCATCTAGGAAGCAAAAACATATGTGTTTGTAATAAAGTCTAAAATATGCTTGTCATCCTCAAACACCTAGAAGCTGGTGACATTGTTTGGTACTAAGGGTATTGGAGTCAGCTCCACTGTAAACTTCTTTAATCCTGATAGAGATAGAGGCTACAGAGTACTGGCTGCCTGGGCCAAGGAATCAGTTGTCTAATTTTTACTTCGTGGAATCAGCTGAATGTTGAAGGCATCAAATCCTTCAATAAGGTCCCATACTTTGTGTATGTAGTTAGTCATCCTCCTATCATGACAGGAATATTGTCTCCTAACTTGCTTAACCACTAATTCAGAATCTCCATAGACTTGCAAAATCTTAACCTTCTTCTTCAAGGCCATCAAAAATCCATGAACTAAGGCTTCATACTCTGCTACGTTATTGGTACAATGGAACTGAAGTCTATGAGCAGTGAAAAGTGTCTTACCTTTTGGGCTGATTAGCTCAAATCCAGCTCCAGCTCCTTGCTTTGATTTGGACCCATCAAATCTCAGAGTCCAGCATCCAGCGGCTGCGGGGTCTCTTGCTGCATTACTTGCACTATCATTGGAGGGTGGCCTTTCAGAAGGCATCATTCCATTTCCTTTAGGATCTTCTGTGACACTCATGTTATCAATTTTGGCTGTAGGATCGGGGTTGGTATGTTTCTGTATTTGTTCCACTGCAGCTTGGCATAAGCAGCAATCTAATTATGAATGTGAAGCATTATGTACCCTGCACCAATTGGGCAAGAGTAACTCTCCAAAGCTCATTATTTCTCCTAACTGAATCTGGACTTCAATACACTTTTGAATGAACTCTCGAAAACTGTCTAACAAAGCCAGCTGATTATCCTCTGGGTCATCATTATTTTTAGCTGGTTCACCACTGTCTTTAACTGGTTCCACTAGGGCTTCAGTATCACTAGGCTCTGTCGTAAGGTCAACAAACGTTGTGTGGAACATAAGAACCTCCTCCACATTTGGATTTTCAAGAGGAGCAGTAAGCACGTAGTTTCCCATACTTACTTCTGACATCAGCATTTCTGTTGAGGTCTTGTGATATTCTGTGATCATATATTTCATCTTGGGTTCTCTTTCAATCCTGATCTGATTTGGCACCCCTTTCCAGGGAAGCCACATATGGGAATGATCAGTGGAAACATATACATTCAAGGCCCTGGTGAAGTCCCTTCCCAAGATTAGGTCGTACGCATCAGGTATGTCGGCTGCCTGTATATTGATAACTTGCTGAATTCTAGGATCAGAAGCAATCTACATCTGGATCATATTTAGCTCTCCTACCACATTGACTTCAGTCCTATCTAACTATGTGACTTTCTTCTATGACTCAGCAGGAGTAATACCCATAGCTCTACAGACACCAAGGGGCATAACATTGGTTGATGCACCTGAATCCAATAGACAATTATGCATATTTTTGCCAAATACACGGACAGAAATCAGGAATGGAGGGGTATCTGTTTTCCCTTGAAACAAATTAATGGAGTATCTACTTGAACGACCTGAGATTTCTCCCTTTCCTTTCTAATGTCTCTAGGGGGTATATGGGCTCGATCATGAGATTGATTTAGCCCTCCTATTGGCTGAGAACTAGACACTTTATGGATATTCTTGCTAATTAATCTATCTGGCGATATGGAATTTGCATCATAAGAACCTAGGACTGCATTCCTAATGGATGAGACTCTTAATAGCTCAAATGCAAATAGACTTACCTTTAATTTCTGGAGTTCTTCTGCAACATACAAAGCCAACTACTCTTCATTTAAATCAGTGGGGATTTCCCTCGGGTATTCCATCACCTTTTCTTTACTTGTATCAACATTCCTTCCTTTTGGCACATCAGCCTGTACTCCTTGGGATAAATATTGCTTAGAGACCTGAGGCAATGATGGATTATTTCTAGCATTAGGGTCAGGAGGAGTGTTGAAATTATTTGGTGGGATGGAAGTAGTGAAGGGGCCTCCAACCTGTGGGCACCTATGTGGCAACTCTCTCAAGTCATACCTCCTGACAGGTCTTTGGAAGGTCTACACTTCTTCAATGCAAGATTCTTCTTCATCCCTAAGACCGTTTTCATTCATCTGACTCTCATCAAACAATTGTGTCATTTCATCTCCATTCCATACCTGGTCTGCCTCGTCCTTCAACTAGTCAGATTCTTCTTCAGGCACATTATCCTTACTTTGCGGAAAAGGAGCATGGTTTAACCCAGCACCGGTGAATCGTAAGGAATAGAAGGTACTATTTCCTGACAGCTTGCATTGTTTTCCACTTCATACTAAAAAATTGAAGCAGTTGTTTGGAACTCTTGATAGTCTAGCTCAGAATGTTGACTAGTCTTGTGAAGCCTACACCACCCTGACAAAGCAGCTTCAGCTAGATATACCCCGCTAGGAGGCTTCTCTTGATTAATTGGCTGACTAGCAGATTGATTAGCAGGCTGACTAGTTGGTTGATCCAGTGGGGTGGGGACTCCTCCATTATTAGGCCATGTGTTCCAGGTTCTATTATGTCCTGGCTGTTGTCTTCTCTCAAAACCTTGTCCACCACCTTGACCTCTGTCAAAGTTCTGACTTGATGATTGTCCCTTATCATAATTATGTCTTTTGTCATTGTTATACCCTCTATCATTGTAGTATCCTTGATCCTGACGTTTCCCTCTATCCAAGTTCTGATTGGACTGCATGTTTCTCTGGGCAGCTTGCAACTGACTATTCTGTTTTCTTAAGTAGGTTACCTCCATATTCAGTTTCTTTATTTGTTCTGACAATTCATCCAGTCTTTCCTTGTCAGGATTGTTGTATGAAGGTTGATTCACATTATTCTGGGAACAACCCACTGCAGCATTAGCATTTAGTGACTGGTTCAAGACTTCAAAGTTTTGCAAGTAGGAAGGATAACTAGTCTGAGGCTGGGTGTGAAGGGGTTGATTCACATTTTGCTAGGGATAACTCATCATGGATAACATTTGTCCCATAGGGGGTCCTTGGTGAGGGACCAGAGGCAACTGAGGTACCTAGTTCATGATAGGAGTATGGTGTGCAAGGGCTTGGTTGATAGTTGGAACTTGTCCAGGATGAGCAATGGGTCCTAATGAGGGTAAAGGCCCAGACAAATGTTGTCTTAGATTTGTGCTGACTTTTACAACCTCTACATATGCATCTAGTAAATTCTCAGGGGGATTATTACTCCATTTCATGAAAGTAGTTGTTAAACTATCCAGTCCTTCGTAATAGACTTCTAAAGCAGTGGGTTCATCAACAGCATAAGGGGCCTATAATCGGGTATAGGCACGGTGAAACCTATTGTTAAAAGATCCTATGGGTTCATTGATCTCTCTTTTCACATTCATAAACTGACGATAGAGCTCATTAGAACTAATGGGAATTCAAAATTTCTACAAGAAGGCAGCTTCTAACTCAGTCCAATGTTGGATGGACCCAACAGGTAAATGGTTGTACCAATAAAAGGCATCCTCCCCTAGTGAATAGGGAAATAACCTACAAGCTACGTCCTCATAGTTTATCCCTCTATCTTTGAGGCCAGTCTGAAAGATTCTAATATGCTCTTCAGCAGTTTTGTTTGGGTCATTGATATGGAACTTTGAATAGAAGTGCTCAAGGTTTTTAGGCATGAAACTATAGACAACAAAGCTCAGTGGAGATGGGTTGGTTGTGAGGAAATCCATTGGTGGAGGTGGGGGTGGAAATGGCTGATTTATGACTGGCTGAGGTTGTGGACTGGGAATGGCCTCAGACTCAGATGAACTTGATGAAGATGGGGAAGATGGAAATGAGGGGGGTGGATGGGATGATGATAATTCTCCCCTTCTGTTGGTCCTTCTCGACCTAGTAGGGTCTGGTAACTCTTGAAATTCTTCCTCTCCTGGAGCAGATCTTGTTCTTCTTTTGAATTTCTCAGGAGAGATGGCATTCAAAAATTGATCCAACTTGCTTATTCGGGCCCTCCTAACGCCAACACTGTTGATCGTTGTTTTCTGCACAACAACAACAACAAAAACAGGATGCAATATCCTATCTCTCTTCAAAGGTAAATCTCTATCAGCAAGCCTCAAGAGATAACCTCAAGGTATTCATGTCAGGTCTTGACAATGAATAAACAACTCAATGATAAATGTGAAATTTTTGGTAATCACAATGGGACCTTACTACAAGCAAGCTATTGAATCAATTTTGTTGGATTTAATGAATTGATGACACTTCAATCCTAACTTTTACCCAATAATCAAAGAAATAGCAAAAGAGTGAGGGTTTCAAAGAGATTTCTAAATCTAATATTACTCCTAAGATTAACAATGAGAGTAACCAATACCCAAAACAGACCAATCCTTCAAAATTGATTTCTGCTTGACCAAGATAAATCTGCTACCTTATAGAAAATAGTGCAATCTTCTAAGGCTCTTAAGATTTTCAAACCATAAACATGCATTCAAATAACCCTATTGCAGTTGAAATGAACAACATTCATGATTGAACTAAGCACAAGGAATATCAAGTCTAGGCTAACTTTGCAAAGCAACTAACAGTCAGTTGGTTGCGAAAAGTATGGACTGAAGGATTGCTGCAACATTTAAGTATTGGATCACAAACATTATCAAATCGAATCTATCTAGATATTTACCAACTCAAAGCAATTTTAAAGATGGAATGGCTAAAACCATGCAAAACAAGAGAACACAAATATGGCACCAAATCACAATGTTGCTATTTTCATTCGAAATGTTCACTATAGCAACAATCTTAGCTTTCTGTTACAATATTTTCTTGAGGGTCACTACCTGCTAATTTACCCTACTTCTATATTCTGATTACAAGTTCGAACTATTTCCAACTATCTAATTCTTCTAAATTTTCTAACCCTTTACAAAGAGGCCAAATGCCCAATATATAGAAGCTCCAGAGAAACCTGCTGGCCAGGCAAGGGTTTCGCCGCAATAACTCTGCGACACCACCCGGCCAAGAAGGTCGTCAAAATGGGTCAAACTAAACATAAATGCGTGTCCTGTCAAGGTCAGCCCTAGATCCGTGATGTAGCCTGGTCGTCGCGTGGGAAGATAATGGGGAAGCACAAAACGCACTGTTGCCCATCATCATCTCCCTTCCCTGTTGCCCTTGTGCTGATCTGACTCTTCGTATAGCCTCAAGAACACCGCACCCAAGTCGGCCATAGCTGGTACTAGCAGAACCCTAAGTCACCTCTCTATTGATGCAATCTCCTCCCTTGAGTGTTTGACCGACCTATCCCAGTCTGCTTTGTGTGTCACATGCTTATCAATAACTGCAAGGTAGGTGGTTGCATCATCTAGTTCATGCTCGGAGACAGACCCATCATCAAGTGGTGCATAGACATCACGCCACCACTCTTTCAACTGCTCAAAATTCAAATATCTGGGCATGATTTTCCTTCGTCCTGTCATAATTTCGAAAAAAGAAATGGAGCTATCATAGACGCCAGCTAGGGTGTCATCAATGTGCTTTCTCTGTTTGTAAACTTTTCTCAACACTTTCTGCCAGATTTGCAACGTTTCAAACCATTCCCAAGGCTTGGCGGCTCTGGAAGAAGGAAGAATTTTGTCGCTCACCAACTTGTCTCGGGTGTATTCCATTAGGGTCCTAGTTTTATGTAGCATGAGGTCGGTGTCCTCTTTATCCTATGCCATTACCTATTTCAACCATTCAGTGGTCATGACAGCCTCCTTACCGACTGATAAAATCTCCTTGATAGCTTCATCACCCTTAACTTTTACTCCTTTCAACCAATTCACAGTGGCAAGGGTGGAAGCCTTCATCCTTTCAAGCTTAGATATAGTCTCTTGAGGCAGAGGATTGGTGGCAGAGGAAGAGGGATTAATGGAATGTAGTGGCCTCATTAACTCCTCCAAGCACTTCTTGAGATTCTCATTCTCTCTCTTCAGCTCCTACTTGTTTTTACCTCCCTTCTCAATCTGTCCACCATGACTGCGTTGGAACACTCATAATCTTTGATGTCCTACTCAACCGATGTAGGCCCAAGATTGAAAGTTTGTATATTGTAATCACTTCCAGCCACATTGTCTCTATTTTTATCTGGGATAGTGGTAGCAACATGAACAACCTTGTTGTGTGCCTCATCCCTCTCAATCCTTGAGATCACCCTAGCCTTCTTTTTACCTTTATCTTTTCCCATCCTAGCTAGCAATGCATCCCAACTTGGTGGACTATCCTCCACAACCACCTGTTTTCTCTTTATTTCTCTGTCAAGCCATTCAGGGACAACAGGATCTAACTGCTCCTTAGCCTGTTTCTCCGCATTTTGTAGATCTTCTGCTATTTCCTCATTCAAATTTTGTTTATCTGGAGTTTCATCAGCCTTACTTTCTTCTTCTTCAATAGGCTCTTCCTCCTGCTCAGGTGATGGAATCATTTCTGCCTCTACTTTCCTTGGAGGAGATTCAACTGTTTCAATTCTAACCAAAGAGTCTGCATGTGCAACCATAGGTCACTACATTATCTTTTTAATTTCTACCTCTGCATTGTGGAGTTCCCCTTCATGAAATTCTTCCTCTCCAGTATTTGGATCCTCATCAACCTCCTTTGTTTCGCCTGGTCCACTTTGGGTCTCATGAGCGGGAGGGAAATCATCATGTTGTTCCTCATGTAAAAACACCGGCGATAGGTCAACCCCAAGCACACTGTCCTTAGGAGAAGGAGTCCCAAACTTCCTTGTATACACTTTGGCCTTCTCCTCTAAGCTTTCAACATCTATCACAGGTGGGGAAACTTTTCCACCAACCTTGGAGCTAGCCTTTTCTGATAACTTGACAATTCTTCTCTTCTTCAGCACAAGAGCATCGACCTTAGGATTTTTCTTTTCAACCTCCTTATGCTCAAACCCTTCAATCCTTGTCCTTATCTTTTCCTTCGGCCTCCTCATTTTAACGGTCCCCTAGGTCTCTTCTTGTTGAACACCTTTTGTCTTTATCTTGGATGGGGAATCCAACTTACCCTTGCCCTTGGGATCCTACTTGGTGGATTCCTCAGAAGTAGAATGGGGATCCAAATCTCCCATCAGGTTGTGAGTGCACTGTACACCCTTACTCTCCAACTCCCACAAAGTGTGCTTGAGCCACATCTTGGTAAACTGTAGAACTGGATCCATCAGTTGTTTCAAATCTATTTGTTCCTCTTCTAGCCAATCCACATCACTAATCAGCCTATCCTTCACTGCCTCATAGGCATGATCTTGGATCAAGTTCCCATCATCCTCCAACTAATCAGGGACTGCCCTCACATTGTACAATCAGACTGCATCAACTGGAAGTCGAGAGAATTTCTTCTTTCAGACATCATACTCATCACTGCAGTTGGCCCAATAGTCATCTAAGTTCACCTTATGGCAATATTCCTTGCTGGCTCTCTTTTGGGCCTCCCTGTGATATCAAATCTGGATCTTTGGGAGTGGAGAGACAGGCCAAGAGTGTTCAATTCTTCCTCTGAGGCTTGGGCAGAACCGATAGAAGGACATACCTCCCCAGTGCCAATCCTCAATGGGAACTCTCCACCAAATCCAGTCTTATGCTTATCCTTCTTGACAATTGCATCAAAATCACAAATCTACCTTGTTACCTCCAACAGTTTAATGTGGTCAGTGGGGTACCTTGGAAGTCTATATGGGGCCTTTTGACAGCCATCAATCCTAATGTAGGAGAAGGTTGGAAATTGAATAAACCAAGCTTCATATTTCTCGATGAGCTCTTTGGCTTGATTTGAAATCCTAACATGCTCTGCTTCCTGAATCATTCTGGTGATATGCATGGTGAATGCATCATTTGCTCTCCTATAATTTGAACCTCCCCAATGCAACTGAGAGAAAACTTCATAGATAATATCTTGTCCAAAGGTTCCTCTTGTATCCAGTCCTCTGTAGGGGGAGAACCTAGCAAGTGCATAAACGAAATATGAAGTCATTGTGAAGGTCTTCGTCTGTAACACCTCGGACAATTGCTTGTGAATAACCTAGCTGATGACCCCTACCCAATGGTAGTCAATGTTTTCTCGTTCCATCCTTACAATGGCATGGCACATCCAATTCTCAAAGGTACCAGCACTCCTCAATCCAACCACCTAGCTAAGAAAGGTGATGGCATCATAGTACTCCTTGAATTTGGCTCTGAATAGCTGTTTGGGCAGTTTGGAATAATGAGACTTAGGCTTCTCCAGCCAGGAGTTAATAAGCTGTTGTGACTTCACAGTCTGGTCGTTGTAAAACTCTTGAGCAGCCTGAATGGTGAATCCAACTACATGAGATCGTTCTGGCATATTGAAGGTCTGGGCGATGGAGACCGGGTTGAGATTTGCATTCATTCTCCCTTGAGGACCAATTATCCTCTATGTGTCCTGATCATAGTGCCTAGCACACTCAAGGACCAGCTCATAGCATTGCACTATTGAAGGGAAACCGGCCACATGGGCCAAACCTGACTCTTTCATTCTTCTAGTCACCAAAGGAGGATCCTCAGCTGACGTCCTTGCTTTAAATTCCTCATAGTTCCAGAGGCCAACGTTGGTATCAATAACTTCTGACCAGACATAAGTGATCTTACTCTCCAGGACCTTGCTCTTAATGTCCAACTTGATCCTCTCTGCATCAGACAACGAGGAACCAGTTGCAGCCTTGCTTGATTCGGCATGCATTCAATATGAAAACATAGTAAGAATCCTAGGAAAGCAAGTTCAATCCATCAAAACACCGTTAGAATGCATCCCAAATAAACTAGGTGTTGTTTAAATTCCTATAAAATGTCTACAACAAATTTTGGGTTTCAAGGCCACCTACGGAATCTGGGCCAGAGAAGAATTTCAAAAAATTCCAATCTGCTCGGATTCCAATGGAGTAACCAAGAAACACCTACTTAATCCTTAGATTCGATCATTTTCATCATTAGACCACGTGAGAGATCCAAATATAGTGTGAATAAACCAGCAATTGCACCACAATTTACGAACGAGCCCAATTATTTCATGTTCCTTTGTTTTCACCAAATTTCGGGGAAATTCGTGAGGGACGGATTTCTGCAGAAATCAAGCTAAATGGGGATTCGCGAAATCTGGGAGACAGTGGATTTCGGAGAAATCCAGACCTGGCGGACATCTGCAGGTAGCACAAAGTTCTGAACCAAAGGAGAATTTTGAGTGAGGGCTTCGGCACAAGTTAGAGTCTCGCGGAGATGTCTTAGCGAAAGACGGATGTCACACCGAAAGGTCATCAGAAAAGCAGGTCTCACCAAGACACGGCAGCTTCGGTGTGAGGTCCCAGCGAAAGGGGACGTGGCATTCAAATCAGAATGAGCCAGGGGTGGTCAGGGTAAGGTCTCAGCGAAGGTTACATGTCTCACCGACCAGCGGGCCCAAGCAAACACCCCGGCCAGACTAGTAGTTTATCGATAGGAGGTCTCAGCAAGGTGACGGTGCTATGCTGACTAAGGCTTGGTTTGAATTCGGCTGAGGTCTCGACGAAAAGGTCCAGGCTCACTAAGAATAGAAGGCGTCGCCATAACGTCCTGGCGAACTACGATAGCAATAGCGAAGGGAAGGCATCGACAGGAGCTTAGAATCTCGCGGAGAGGTCTCAGCGAAAGATGGATGTCTCCCCAATAGACAGACTTTGACAAAGGCTGTGGTACTCGGTAAAAGGTCTCACTGAAGGTGAAAGTTACAGCCACAGAACAGGAATCGGCAAGGCCTTTGGGAGTCGCTATGACATCTCAGCAACTTATTTTATCTTGCCGACAGGAAGACTTCGGCAAAAGAGTGACTTTGTTTGGGAAACCAAATACAAACTGAGAAGGCATCCTCGGTGAAACACAAAGCAATCAGCATGAGGTTTCCCCGAACTCAAAGGGCTATGGCGACCCGACAGAGCAAATGAAGACTGTTTCAGCAAAGCCCTAGGTGATCGATATGATGTCTCAACGAATGACGAACGGTTACAACGAAGGGAATCCGGAAGAAATGGACAATCCTGAATTGCGACACTAAGACACAATTTCACCCAGACACAGAATCAACTACGAATTTTGACAAGACTAAACCAGGGCAAGCTAGGGATGGCCTCTTCATGAATTCCTTGTATTCTTGGTCAATCCTAAGATGAAATCTTCTGATATGGCATTGCCCTAAGTTTAAACCCCGATCACCCACCATTAGCACGCAGGCTTACCCAGAATTTAGTTGTTTCAACGGTTAAACCACCACTAGGGTTTACGAATTACTCTCAGGAAAGATGCATCAAAATGCAGATGGACACGTGAGCTTGAAACTCGCCCGGGAGACAACAAGGATGCGACAGTGAACAACCTTAGCATGAAACATATAGGAAACTAGAGCCAACAAGCCACCACAAAACCAACATGCCACTCATAAATCAAATCAAAGCAGAGCAATCAGTCACATACCATTATGAAGTGTAAATTGGTCTTAGCAGCAACAAACACGAAGCTCAAGGATGTCCACAACGAACACAGGTGAGGACGCACCAGAAACCACCACCAAATCAAACAAAGCAAGCCCAAATGGTTCAAAATGAAGTCAATCAATCGCAGGAAAGCACTTATTAGCTCAAATGATGGCAAATAGTGAACATAATGGTGCAAAAGATCTCAGAAATCAAGTAGGATCTAGCCTTCAAAGCGCGTACGAATCCATTAATGCACTCGACAAGACAGACATTTAACCTGGGAAAACAACATCAGGGGGGAATCTGGGAGAATCTGGTCCACGTGGAAATCCGTGAAGAACCAAAATTCCAAACAGCAAGGTCTAGCCGGAGTTCAAGTAGGATCCGGGAAAATCCGACCAGGGCGAAAAATCCCAGATCAAGGAAAAAGCCTGAAATTCAATCAGAACTCAAGATTTTCAATGAATATCCTATGGAAAACACTTAGGAAATAAAAATAAACATTCAAGCACCATGCCCAAGTAAGACAAAACCCCAAAAGAAAGGGCCAGAAAACCAAAAACCGAAGTGAAAGAGGGTCCCTGCTTTCAGCGGGGTGTGTGTGCGAAAAACTGCACAACAGGTTCATGCCTAAAGCTAGTCACCATGTATCTCTCTGAGTAGAGATAGGAGTTCTTTTGGAAAGATCTTAGGACCTCCAAAGAAAGGGAAAAGGTGATCCCTTGTTCCACTGGATCCCTATCTATTGACTCTTGATCAAGAGGTGCCTTACATTTATCTTGAGATGTTATCCTTTTGGTTGGTGGGCCTAAGATAAGTTAAAACTCCTTGTTTAATCTAGGCTTGTCCTTTTTGGCATGTCTTATTATGCTTACTAGTGCATATATTCAATCCATCTCAACATCATTCATCTTGTCTTCGTGATTACAGTCTTTGGCCTTCTTGTTTCCTTTGTCTAGTCATCCTTGGGTGACTCCACTCTACTCTTGGGCGAATCCTCTCTCTCTTGGGTATTTTTTCTTTGTTCTAGAGCAGATCTACCTAGGCAGTCATCCCTAGGCTCTATCCAATCATCCTTTGGTGAATCTTCCTAGGTAGTTATCCTTTTTGTCATCACCCTTGGGTGACTCCACTCTTCACTTGGGTAGATCCACTCTCTCTTGAACCAATCCACTTTGTTCTTGGATGAATCCACCTAGGTCATCATCCCATCATTCCTTCTTGGGAACTCTCACTTTTTTCTTGGGTGGATCTACTTAGATCATCATCCCAGCATTCCTTCTTAGGTGATTCTACCTCTACTAGGGTATATCCACCCTTCTTTTGGGTGATTTTGTTTTTGGGAAATTATGTTTCCTCTTGGGTGATTCCATGTTTTTCTTGGGAAGATATGTCCCCCATAGAAAATCTAGAGAGAAAATATTTCCTATCATGGATATTCAATGTCCTCTAAAGTCCAAAACCACAATACAATCATTTTTCCACTCCATATCTAGCCCAAAACAATCACTTATGTCTCATTGACCACCATCAACCTATCCAAAACATCACCCCTTTGAAGGACTCAACTAAACTCATCCAATCAACATCCAATTCATCCACAATCGAAAATCCAACCTCAGATACTTAATTGAGATCCTAAATCCCAAATAATCATCCATCATAACGCTTTCTTGGGAACTTATCCTATCCCAAGTTAGTAATCTTTCATTTAAGATATTTCACCTCGAGGTAGAGGTATAGTTTGCATTGACATCTTCTCTTTCTTGAGAACTTAGACTTTCTTAAGTAGAAAATCCATTCAATCAAAATTTGGCATAGGATTTCAAGCATAGTTGAGAGGATACTAGCAACTCATCAGTTTAGTTGCATCCTTGAACATTAGGAGATCCTCCCACCATATCTTTCACATAATCTAAATTTGATCTTAAATCAAATCCTAATCTGACCTTACTCAAAATTCCAACTTGATCTTTAAATCCACATCGAGGATTTTTTGATATCAAAAAAAATCTTAAGATTCCTCCTTTCATTTTCTTCTAATCCATTCCCTTTACCTTATAATCATATATTACCATATCTTCCATCCATTCCCATCCAATCCAACATCATGAATCCTTATCCTCCCTCAACAAGACCAAAAATAGTAATCAAGGGAAATCCCAATTATATTGAAGATGATGATGAAACTCTTGTTGATCAAGATGACAATGGAATAGATCCCCTTAATGCCATCATTTCTAGCAATCTTTCCCCAAGCATATTCCAACATCAAATCACTCATCCAAGCTATCCCATCATGCCTCCATCCACACCCATTATAAATCCTTATGCTACCTTTGACAAAGGAAATATATTAGCTCCCCCATCCATATCTCCATATTATTCTACATCCACATCTCCCTCTTATCCATCACTCTCATATCCCTCTCATTCCATATTCATACCTCCATCTTCTCCCCTAGTCATATCTCTACCTCCATCTTTGCACAACAACATTATCACCTTCATCCCTAGTCCAAATCCACAATTCCATTATCCTCCATACCATCTCCCAATCCATCATCCTACTCCTCCAATCCATGATCCCAATCCTCTATCTACTCTTATCTCAATACACCATCCATGTCCTCCTATCTCACTCCACCTTCCACTCCCTCATAAATTAATCCTACCTCTAATCCATCATACTTCCATCCTCCATCTAATCTTGATCCTCCCACTAATCCTAATTATCCACCAACTGTTAGTTCTCCATTCATTCCCAACTCCACATCCAATATTAATTCTCCCATCCATAATCCTAATCATCCCACTACTCCCCCTCTTCCATCTACCCATAATCCTTTGCATAGGCCTAACATATACAAATATCTCATGCTAGATGTTATCCAAGGACTCATAGAAAAGAAATCACCACTGCATCCACATCCCAAAGTCATGGAGTCATTTCACCCTACTCCATCATGTACGGTCCTTAGTGATGAGGCAATTCCTCATCCCACACTTATCATTCCTCTTCCCACTCCTCTTAACTTTATCCAAACCATTGCAACCATCCAACCCATTGAATCCACCTAAATACAATCCCCTTCTCATTCACCTCACATTAACCAAATCCACTCACACAAATTTCATGAATCCTTTATCTTTTCCATCCACCCATCCGAGGAGTCCATCCAACACTCTTCCACCATAATACCACCCACAAAAGTCAAAACATGCCAATATATTGTTCCAAAGCATAAAAATGCATCCCCTCATCCAAATCAAGACCCTACCATCACGCCTAATACCTTTCATGATCCCTTATCATCCCCCTCATCCACATACAAATCCTACCATCCCATCTCCTCCACCTCAAGATCCTTTATCACATCCTATCCAAACTATCCCAACACCACCTCCATATCCCCTTGGTCCTCTTACATTTACCCATGGGGGTTCTCTTGTAACAAAAGAACAAAGCATATCTACCACCCATCATTCTCCACCTCATAATAGACTTTCATCTTGCTTCCAAAATAAAAAGCATCCTACTATAAACCAAATACTCAAGACCATGAACTATCAAGGAAAATTCTCAGGCCTTCATGAGCAAGGTACATTAGAGTCAATCCATATCACAGAAAATCCATGACCACAAGGCCTTGGAACATGTCTGAAGGCTCAGAATCCAAAAAATTTGGTACAACCTTTGTACAACCTAAGTACATCTCTTCCAAAAGAACAACATGTGCTTCCCATCATTTGTACAATCATTTGTTTCCATCCCTCCTTCTCCATCATACACACCTAAAAACATTATCGCTATCCCTCCATCCTTCAAATCTATTTTGGTTCCTTATGTCCCAACATCCACCATCACAAATCCTTCATCTACTAAATCCATTTTGGGCCATTATGTACCAAAATATAATACTTCATCTCATTCCACTCATCTCTTCATCTACCTATCACCCATCATAAAAATACCCCTCTCATAATCCCCAATCAGGATCAATGAAGGTATACCTCCACAAACTTCATCCAATATCCTCCATCCACACATCATCTCCAAAATCATAGCTCTATCAATCCATTCATATTCCCTCCAAATCATCTATCTCCTCACACCCATACCATTGCTCTTGGAAGCCATTTGGATGCCAAAAAAAAGTATAAATCCAAACATCCACATGAATCTAAATATCTCCATGTCCCCTTAAAAATACATGATAAATAAAAGAAAAATCTAATCCAAAACCAAAATCAATCCCAAAGGCCACAAACTCCCACCAAAGCAAAAATCAAAACCATGTGGCTCATAAATCAAAAAGATGCAATGCATTCAAATGAAAAATTCATAATGATATCCAAAGTTTATAATTCAAAAGCTATGCATCCTCACCTTCCATCTCCTAAATCTATTTGGGTTCCTATGTCCCAAAATTCACTATCCCAACTCCTCATCATCTCCAAATCCTCGGTCCATTTCTCCTCCCATCATTCCACATCCATCACAATATGTACCAATGTTGGTCTTGAAAACATCCCCCATCACAATCCTCTCGCATTATTCCATCCATACACTTTTCAACATCCCATCCATTATATCACATATCTCTCCCATCAAATAAATTTAATCCATTCCCTTGTATAACCCATCTATCCTATTAAGGTTCTACCAACATCCCATAGTCATTTCAAACATGAGATCTTAATACCTCAATATGGAACTAGATGCTTGATTCCTTCCTCCATATACGTATTCCCTATCTTCCAAAACCAATTATCTTCATCCATATCCTCATCCATCTCTATCCACAAATTTTCCAAAAATACAAAAAATTCAAAAAATAAAATAAAATAAAAAATTCATTGTCCAAAATAGAAAAGAAAATAGTAGAGAAAAATTCATCTGGTGGTGAAAACTTGGAAAACATGCATCATGTGTAAATGCCCCATCCATTTTTTCTTCACACTTTGGGGTAATTAGATTCTAAGCATATCCATCCTTCCTCTCCTTCATCCCACCCATCTTACCCATCCTACCTTTCATATTCAATTTATCTCAATCCCTTATTCCTCCTTGTGATCTTGATATAGACAAGGGAAAATATCTATGCATGATTTAGACCCCTCTTGGCATGCACTCCCTCTATCCACACTATCATATTCCTTATCCACCCATCATTATATCATCCTATTATACACATATCTACCTCCCTTGTCTACCCATCCTCATATCTTCCATCTTAGTGCCTCACCATACATAATGTATTTAGGGTGGGATGTCTTCTTCCTTTGCGACATGGTCCTTGGAGATTACATTCCATACCATCCATTCATCCATCCTATCATCCCCTCCATCTCACTATCTTTCTCTTCCTATCTTCCATTAATTCCTTCAAAATGTTCATCCCTTCATCCTATCATCCTTCCATCTCCCTATCTTTATCTCCTTATCCATCCATATAATAATCCTTTCCATAACCAAATCCTTATCACTCTATCCATCCATCCTATCATCTTTCCATCTCCCCATCTTTATATCTCCATCCATTCATCCCTATTCTCATTTCATTCCATAATCCCTTATCATTAGTATCTATTTATAGGCTACCCCCATGCAATTCAATGTCATCTATCCCACTATCACAACTCTTACCTCTATCCCACATCTTTTTAAAATCCTATCACTTTTCATCACTCATCTATCAATCGTATCATCTTCCTAATTCATATTTTGATGATTTTAACATCTATCTCATTCACGAGCTTCACACAATCCACATCCTCTTGTAAATATTATACATCCTATATATATCATGTGCCTTATATATAAGTTTAATCCCATATCATCATATAGGCCCATCATTGTACATACTTCTCACTGAGTCTCATATGTGTGTCTCTTGTGTCATCAAGATCCCCTATCAAGGTGTTACTTCAAAAAAATCCATTCACCCCATTGGGTTTCAAGTATCTCAATCATCTATTTTCATAGCTCTTATCTATCCATATTTGGTCTTCACAGGATATATCATTCCTCACATAAGACCACATCAACCCCATTCATCATCTTTATGGGAAAAGGTGCTTGAGATATTTTATTATTTCATTGGTCCTTTTGGAATGTTTGTGTAGTGTCAAAAAATGTACTCCTTTATATTTTCACACTATGTTTGGGTCCCTTAATTAATTGAGCCTAATTAAGCATCTAATTGCCTAAATTTTGCATTTACAAACCTAATTAATTGCAATTTCCAAAAGGGGAGTTGTGATTTAATTAATGCATTTATTATTTTAAACACCAAGAAATGAATAGGTCCTAATTATTTGGGTTAGGACCAATTTTCCCTTGGGTGAATGGGTCCCCCTTAAGATCACAATTTAAAATTTTAAACATGTTTTTTGTAGCATCTTAAGGTCCTAAATTCAAGATTTAAGTGTCATCTTGAAAAGTGTCTATAAAAGCAAGGTCTTTTATCAATTCAAATCCTAGAACAAGTTATATTTCAAGTGAAATTTTCACAAGAGCTAAAATTGTTGTAACAGGTGTTCAAGAGAAAATTTATCAAGCATTTGTTGTAGCATTCAATATCTCAAGCATCATGTCAAATTTATCAAGCATCATGCATGTTTTTGGAGCTAACATTGTGATGTAGGTTTCGAGCATTCAAGTCACATTTCAAGCATTAAGATCAACATCATCAATCAAGCCATTTCATGCGAGATCAAGACCTTGGAGAGATCTACTAAGTTGCAGTCCTTCAAGGGTTTCAAATCAAGGGTTTGGTGAGTTGTAACATAGCACTTGTTCATTCATAATTCCTTTCATTGTTCATTGTTTTGATTCAAGGTTTAATTTCCAAAATGGGGTTTGACCAAGGAAAACCCCCTGTCACCAAAAACAAACATTTTTTCCCTTGTGTGTTTTGCAGATCTTAGGTTGAAAAAGGATTGAAGATATCTTAAAGTGAAAAATTGGAAAATTTGCAAAATTTGTCATCAAACCACAAAAACTCATCTACAAGATTTATTTTTGAACTTTCGATTGTGAAATCTGGAGAATTCAGGAGTGTAGACATAGGACTAGAGGATCCAAAAACTAATTTCAGAAAGCCCTACAAAGACCCATTCGCCTTTGGGTCAATGATTTCTAGAGGACACTCAACAACAACATTTTGATGGCAGGTGCAAAAATACTAAACCTTCTCAAATCTTTCTGAAAGTTGCATGTTCTGATAGATTAAGGTTTAATCTTTTGATTTCACGTTTCACATTGCATTTTTTGGGTTTGTTTACTATTATGTTGGGTGAAAATTATGTAATCAGCTTTTCGATAGATTACACAACTAGGACTTCAGCCACAGCTATGTGAGATGTAAATCTCTCCTCTCAGAAATGGGAGGCGCCCTTCTTATTGCTGACAGAAGCGATAGTAAAACAAACAAGTAATTACAAAATGTACACAATACTTACGAAGTGGGGGGGGGTGTGTTACATTCATCCTTCTCTCTTTTTTCAGAGAAGATGTTTACAATGCTTCACTGTTGGAAGTTCTCAATTCACAATAACTCTAAACTAACAACGAGCAGTAATGCCAATACCTCTATCTTGTCAAAGAAAAGCATAGAGGTACTAGAAGTGATTAACAATAAACTAGTAAAAATAAAAGGGAAAGCTTACGAAGGCACAAAGTCATTTTGTAGCTTTATCAATGGTGGATTTGTGATAGGTGTGTCATTTGTCACATTAGAAGCACAAAGTCTTCTTAGACGCAGCAATTCCTCGAACAGCATGAACAATTACAAGCACAAAGTCTTGTAGATTATCCAACCAAAGTATCCAAAGAGAATGAACAATCACAAGCACAAAGTCTTGTAGATCATTCAACCAAAGTATCCAAAGAGCATGAACAATTACAAGCACAAAGTCTTGTAGATCATTCAACCAAAGATAAACAAAACAGAAATGAAAATCTAAATAAAGGATGTAACACAAAGTTTACATGAATTACTTAGAGTCCTTCAGATTCCATAAGCTAATCACCACCAAATGAGATCAATTCACAAGATTATCGAATCCAACACAAAGTCTAGTTTGCAATCTTCTTCTTTATTGATCAAATTTCATTCACAAAGCATGAACACAAAGTTTCACAATTCTGCTTCAAAAAGGGCAGCACTTCGTTGCAAAATACTAAAGGATAAATTTACAATAGAAATCCCTCACATTATATAGAAAGAGGGATGAGCAAAATTAGGAATCTAATTGAGAAAATCAAGGAAAGTTAGGTGAGCGATTCAAGGAGATCTCACCTAACTTTGACCAAAGTCAAAGTGTAATTTGTTTTCAAAAGATTACATCTCGAACTTGGTGCAATTACAATTTACAAAAAGACAAAATTTTAGGAAATATTTACAATATGCATAATGGGAAGCATCAAAATGTTCAACATCGGAGATCAAGAATCTTCATGGTTCCTTGCTTTGGGCATGGAGTCTTCATACTTCCTCTTGGTCTCCTGTATGAATGCATCATCTGGGCCGACTGTGTAATCTACAAGGGTGTGAGCTCTTGTAATCGACCTTCTGGAAAATGAATGGATTTTCTTGCACCCGCGAAGATGCGTCTTGAGATTATCAAGTGTCAGCTGTATATCGCAAATGATATGTATTGAGGCTTTGGGAAAAACTGTCATCCTCAACTTGTTGCATAATGACTTCTTTGTAGATCTGGGGTAGTTCACTGGATCAGAAGATGTCACCTTTAGGATCACTTGATGAAATCTGGAGAGAAACTGCAAGGACGGTGAATCATTAGACGTTAGCAGAAAAAAGTAGCATTGGGAAGCGTGAAGTGAGAAATGATGTTGAGCAAGCATGAAATGAGCAACTAGGCATGGAAAATGATGCGGGAGCGAAGAAACGGGGTCCGGAATGGAAATAGAGCAAGTTTGAAGAGACTAAGATAAAAACTGCCAAAAGTGTAAAGGTGTTAAAATTCAGCACCATTGCACAAAAAAAATGACTAAGTCTGGAAAAAGTGCAAAGGTGCTAAAATTCAGCACCATTGCACAAAAAATGACTAAGTCTAGAAAAAGTGCAAAGGTGCTAAAATTCAGCACCATTGCACAAAAAAGGACTAAGCCTGGAAAAAGTGCAAAGGTGCTAAAAATAATGCCATAGTCAAAAATTGGCTAAGTTTGGCAACAATGTGTAAGAGCGCACTTTTTTAGTGCTTCTACATATTTTTGGAAAATCACTTTTTATGTAGGGTCATTGATTTTTGGTGCCCTTGCACTTTCAACACTTAACCAAAAATTTGGATGAGTTAGACAACAATGTGTAAGAGCGCACTTTTTTAGCGCTTCTACATATTTTTGGAAAATCACTTTTTATGCAAGGTCGTTGATTTTTGGCACCCCTGCACTTTCAACACTTAGCCAAAAATTTGGATGAGTTAGAGTGCACTTTTTTGGCACAACTGCATCTTTCACAATTTAACTAAGTATGATCAGTGATACTTCACGAAGGAGCTCGTTTCGAAGGCCTTCGCGAGGCGAACATAGGGGGATGCTCAAACTTACTGTTTGAGGCTTTGGAATGCACTTCGAGGTGGATTGAAAATCACCTCATTTTGCATGCTTGAACTTCATGAACCTAGCAAACAGACAAGTTTCGTAGGGGGGTTATCTATGAATCAAGCGCTGCTAGATTCCATGATAACATATTCTTAGTCTTTCTTCCAAAAGTGTTGTTTCAGCAGATCTGCCCCATCCTAGATCATAAGGAAAACAATAAGATCTCCTTCAAAGTTGACTCACCTAAGGGCTGAAAGTCAAGCTTGGATTAAGGGATCTCTTTTTCCTAATGAAATAGAGGAAAATAGGTTCATTATACCCCATTTTTCCTTTTCTATTTATAATAAAATTGGTGAACCCCCATTCCAATCCAATGAAACACCATTTTTCTTCAGTTTATTTTGGTGAACCTGACATTCTTGCACTATAAAATTTCTAATTTAAAGTCCATTCAAACCCTAGATCTAGGATTTTCATTACTTTGCATTGCATTGCATTGATTTGCATCTAATTTTGGGTTGTTAACTTGCATTAATTTTCATTTCATTTAGGGTTTTAGGTTT
Organism: Sequoia sempervirens; assembly: GCA_007258455.2. NCBI lineage: Eukaryota > Viridiplantae > Streptophyta > Pinopsida > Cupressales > Cupressaceae > Sequoia > Sequoia sempervirens. Next base: position 122,159,143 of record VDFB02000003.1, on the reverse strand, counting down.
GCATTTTGCATCCTTTAAAATTTGAAAAATTAAAAAAATTACATTAATTTTACATAGTGTTTGCATATTAGTGTATGTTCAATAATTCATATTAAAAAATTGAGTCAAAATTGCATTTCAAAAAGTGTCATATTTTCCATCATTTGTCATTCAAAACACTTGCATTTAGACATCAAATTTTGCAAAAATCGGTCACTGAAAGTATAGTTTATAACCTGAAACAAGAAACCCTAGATCTAAACTTCAAACTCAAATTTAAATTTTTGTAACCCCTGTGCTAGGACCCATTCACCCTAGGGAGAATTTGTCCCTATACAGGTCTTGTTTCAGACTTTTGGGCAGTGATTTGTCTCTATTTTCATTCTTTTGATCTGCTATTAAATTTGGGTTTTAGTTTTAGAAATCAAAAAAATATGTCATCTTTTGCATTAGCTTTAATTGGTCTAATTCAATGCATTGTTTAAAAATTCAAATTGGCAATAAAAACATTTCATTTTCAGTATCTTGCATTCAAAAATAAGAAATTTGAAACTTTGCATAAAAATTCATCATGGACATGTGTATGGGTAATATATGGAAAACTCTAAAATCTTTGGTAGATGTTTCAAGTTGTGTGTTTGGTGAAGAACTTAATGTAATTGAGACTTTTAATGAACCTTCACCTCCTAATGAATGTCCTTTGAAGTGAAAATCTTAGGTCAAGATGAATATAGCATGCAAAAATTCATACAAGACTCCCTACGCAACTTTGAGAGAAATGCATCCTTTTTTCCATTTGTGAGATAAGAGGGATTCACTGCACATGGGTCTCTTTGTTCTCAAGAGATCACCAGGGAATGAACTGCCCTTATCCACCTCAACATAAATAAATTGTAAAGGAAATAAGTACGTATTAACTTTCATAGAAAACTACTTTAGATTTTGAGGGTGTGAAACTTTCGGATTTCTACCTCTGACAGAGGAGCTCTCGGCCAAATGACGTCAGCATAAATTCAGGACGCAAGCATGGCGCACTATCATCCAAATGGCACGCTGGAATCCTGAGCAATGGAAAACTTAGGAGCTCAGGCTGGTAGAGTAAATTCTTGCTTCCTAACCTGGATCTAAGGTTTTCTGAATAGAATGATCAAACAAAGAACAAAAAACTTCAAATAAAGCACAAGGAGAACTCGGAGAAAGCTTACCCTCAACCAGACATTCAAGCCTTCACTCCAAGCTCTGCTTTACAACCTACACACAGAAGAACGAGGGGAAAGGTTGGGGCTATATAGGGATCTGCCTCAGTTAGACCCTTGTTTTGGTGTTCCCACCTCCACGGACAACCAGATAGGAAAGGAGCGTAAACAAAATGGACAAAGCATGTGGTGAAAGCAAAAACTGCTTCAGGAGTAGAACCTACACCACTAATTAGTAAATGAACAATTAGATAGGAAAGAGTGAGAGAGAGAGAATGTTATCCATAGGCCTAGACCCTCTATGGAGCACACAAATGCACCATTGAGCACTTGCTTGAGAGTTGTAGCTATTGGAGGGACCTTAGTCCGGCATGGTTTCACTTGTGAGAGTGTTGCTATCAAGAATGAAGAGAACTCAAGAGCGAAAATTGAAGAGAGAGCTTGACTGAATGACTTGAACCCCCAAAATGAGAGCAAATGAGGGATTTTGTTGCATGCAAGGGTGACAAAGAGTCGTTACACCCAAAATCCTCACTATTAAGACACATGTCACGAGTCAAGATTTGAGATTCCCTGTTTCAAACTCAAAAAACTAATAGGATGTTAGTGTGTTGCATAGATGTCCATGCACTGTGCAAACATCTGATGCATCAATTTTTGGGAAACATGTCGTTAGGCTTCTTGTTGCTCTGCCATTGGTCTACATGGGGTCAAAATTATGAATTTCTGACTCATGGGATTTTTTTCATTAATGCTCTTAAGTGTCATAAATGCTAGGCAAAAGTGCAAAAATGTGGAATTTCCCTTAGGTGCAATTCTATGACATTACATTTTTCCCCCACTTTACTGGGCTCGATTTATAGAAAAAAATAGCCACACTAAAGTAGAGAAGAAAATTTTTACCCCAAACTTGAAATTTATAGATTTGCATGCCAAGGAAAAATGCCTCAGAGGTTGTTGAGGTCGAGCTAGCCAGCATCGAAGGTTCCTCCAGCAACCAAGCTCAACAAATGATAGAGTGGTTGTGAAAAATCACACAAAATTTTAACCTACAAAACTCAAATTTTAGGTCAATTTCAAAAATTGGAAGAAGCTACAATAACAAGAAGAATGATCAAGAAAAAATTGTTGATTCAGAAGAAAAATATGATCAAGAGGTGACTATATGCCCCCTCCTGAGTTTTCCCCCAGCTAGGTGGGGTAAATTCAGGAGAAATCAGAGAGCCACAAACTCTAGGAAAAATGGGCCTATATATACCTAGGTGGGCCCCTAGAAGGATCATTTTCACTATTCATTGTGAGGAAATTGTTGACTTTAGTGAGATAAAAGTCAGCAAAATGTCGAGTAGGTGAGAGTACAAGGCACTGAGATTAGAGCAGGTGAGGGATGACATTGTTGAGGGTCACGAGGTGGACCAGGTAGGTCTCGAAACCTCGTGTTTTGTGAATTTTAGCATGTTTTTAGCATTTTTCTCCATGTCGAGCTATACATATGTCTTTTTCCACGTAGATGTCTCAAATCTGCGTTATTATCTAGTTTTAGCACTGTCGTTCAGTCATTGCATTGTTATCCTGAGTACACAATGGCATCCTCAAGGTGTCAATGGTGGACCGGGACATGCGCGATGCACAAAAGTCTTCGTGAATTTTTTGTTTTTAGATTAAAATTCCATGTTCTGACTTGGAATTTTTTCACTTTTTGCAGAACTATCTTGAGATTTGGGAGCATCTCGACGGGTGGGCTTATTGACCAGTTCATGAGCAAAGGGACCGCCTCAGTGACAACGAGGTCACACATCTGTAGCAGGTCGGTCTCTGGCATGTATTCACCATGCCAGAGACACACTATCACGAGCGTATGCTGACAACCCTGATGAAGCGGTGGCAAGCCACCACATCATCTTTCTAGTTGCCTACTGAGAAGATGATTATTACCTTGGAGGACGTGTATGAGATTCTCAGACTACCCATCCACAGACGATAGGTGGCTATCGATGACACCCAGTTAGCACAAGAGCAGTCGTAGGGAGTTCTTTACAACTTGGGGCGAACCGGCAAGGGTGATGGCACAGACCATATTTACATGCACTAGTACAACCAAGCGCTGACCACTGCACCCCTATTGCACCAAGTGATGGTTTGACCATAGCTTTTTGGATCATGATAGATGGGCGAGCTCTCATCTACACGAGGGCCTCGTCCATACTATTCGTGAGATGGTAAAGCATCAGACAACTTTTTCTTGGGGGGGCAGCATGTTGGAAAAACTACACTAGGAGTTGGGGTGGTACATTCATTACGAGTACCACAACCTCACGATGTACATGCTCCTGTAGGTGTCGAACTTCGCCCACATTATGTGCATGAGGCTAGTCACTTTTCCCCAGTGGCGGTCGCACCATGTCCCCATGGCCCACTAGTATGATGTCATAGAGCAATGGAGACATGGAGATCTATAGTTTTGGTGCTTACAGTTTGATACACTTACTCTAGATAGGGTCAGATGGAGACCCTATCGTTACTTTATATGGGTAGATGATAGCAGGTATCTCATGAACCTGCAGTGGGACCATTTTCTTGTAGGTCGTCGTGACCATATTATTGTACCATACTACTGGAGTCGGGTTATGCGACAGCATGGCCATGTATAGACTATTCCTCCTGATGTGCCCACATATACACAGGCCTTCAGGAGTGCAACGAGACTCAAGGACCGTCCCTGCCCTAACATCATCAATTTTTTTCCCCCAGATAATGATGAGCCCGACCAGGATCTACCGCCTATAGCGCCAGTAGATAATGTTGGTATTGTTGTGGATTTTGGAGTGTGGTGGGTAAGGCACCGTCCTCATCCAGTGTTCAGTGAGGATGCCCCAAGATGGGATCCAGGCCCATAGGGGGACATGCCACTACCAACACCACAAGACAAGTGGAAAGGGTAGTAGTAGGCCGAGGAGGAGAGACTACAGCAGGAGGAGGCAATGTCATAGAGGTCGAGGCAGCAGCGGAGGAGGTCAGATCGTCCACCAACTACCCCCATCTCGTCAGCACCACCAACACCTATTGTCACAGTGACGGTGACCTTGGCAGCACCAAGAGCAGCTATCAATGTTAGTGGCGTGGGTCCCAGTGTCACTCCTCACCCTGACCCTACATGGCAGCCAGGGGACCCAAGTATATTGAGCATGTTATTTATATTTTAGTACTTTCATTTTTCTTTACTTTATGATTACATAAATATGCCATTTGATACTGATTTCATTCTTTATTTTTGTGGTTGTAGAGAATGCACAGGGATGGACTGGGCTAATGGCCTAGGGCATATCAGAGGTGGCCCCTGACGTGCATATTTAGGGGACAGTTCTTGAGGCATACCAGTCGGTTTCCATAGGGCGACATGCCCACATTTTTGAGCTAGTAGCGCATCTGAGGATCGCTTACGAGGAGTGGGGAGTGGAGATAATGTAGCTCATTGTAGAGGTGACACTCTCTGGGGACAGTGTGACCAACTATCAAGGGAGCTACGAATGACACTTGATGAGCGAGTCGCGACAGTGACGAGGGTTGATGCCGCTGAGCAGGTAGATGATGCCCTTCAGAGCTGCCTCGATGACCTCGACAGGCAGTTGACAACCGTGATCCCAAAAAAATTTCAGCAACTGCAACAAGAGCTGACACAGGCTTAGATGACCATATGCTCCCTACAGGGAGAGATTAAGGGGATGAGGGTAGCTTTGTCTGCATCGTGCTCACATTGATCCTAATCTATGACCACTATGCAGCCTCTCCCCAAACCACAGCAGTAGTAGCCAAAGCCGGAGGGCTCCGGGAGCCACATGCTACAACCATAGGGACCTCCCATTTTTTGTACATCATTTTTGTAGTGAGAGATATATATCTATTTTTTGTAGATATTTTGTATAGACATTGACACATATTCAATAGCCACTCATTTTTTACAATAGTGGCCCGATACATGTATATGACATTTGATATATATATGTATAATGGTTTCAACATTATGGGATTGTGTATTTCGATGTGTATGTTTCTTTATTTTTAAGTATGTTGATGCTATGGATGTTATATATGTTTATATTAGATGCTATCATAATTTAATGAACACACATGGTTGTATGTTAATTAAATACAATGATGATCTAATTGCCTTAAAATATGTAATGTAATGCATGGATACACAGCATAGTAAGACACATGTATGTATATCACACACACACACACATGCACATCATAACACAAATTTTTTTTTCATAATGTGTTAATGAATAATGTCAACATATGTAGTGCTACTACCTTTAAAGAGTGAACACCACACATGTGACATATTAGGAACTATGCATAGTATCGATGGAGATGCATTGCATTAACGGGCTCTTTTAGAGGCATTTCATCCATAGAAGATAATCCATAGGCACCCAAACCATACACAAAGACAACAATGTAAGGTCCTAATTAGTTAGGACTAAATTTCCCTCTCTGATTAGGTAGCACATTCACATTTCTCTAATTCTCATAGAGAACCAGGTCTCCAAGCTTAAAAGTTATAAGAATCGCACTTTGGTTATACTATCTTGGCAATGATCATTGATAAGTTTTAAGATGATTGAGGTCCTATAATCGACACTCATCGAGCATCTCTAGCTGATGCAAACGATTAGCTTGATAAGTTTCATCATCAATTAACCCTTTAAGGGAAACCCGCAAAGATGGAATTTCCCAACTCTAAAATCATGATAACTTCGGCACCATGCATGAGGATGTAAGGTGTTGTTCCCATCACCATATGAAAACTCGTGTGATAGGCCCACAAAGTGTATGTTAATTGAATATGCCAATCCGTGTCATGCTTATTAACTATTTTATGAAGTATAAGCTCAAGAGTCTTATTAGACACTTCTGCTTGACCATTGGATTGTGGATAGTAAGGTGCATAAAATCTATGTTGAATGTGAAACTTCTCTAAGAATTGCTTTACTTTCTTGTTCTTGAATGGCGTACCATTTTCAGAGACAAGTGTAGTGGGCAATCCAAAACGAGAAATAATGTTGTTTAGCAGAAAATTATAGATAGCTTCAACATTCGTGGATCGGAGTGGAATGGCTTCGACCCACTTCGTGAAATAATCTGTAGCGGTAATGATAAAGGTATGTCCCTTAGAAGAAAGAGGTGATATTTTTCCAATAATATCCAGCCCCCATTTCACAAATGGCCAAGGAGAGGTCTGATTTTGTAACTCTTGTGCGGGTGCATGAATAAGATGACTATGTTGTTGACATTGTGGGAACTTTTTAACGAAATCGAAGGAATCTTGTTCCATCATTTTCCAAAAATACCCCCATGTATATCAACTTCCTCACCAGGGATTTACCACCAAAGTGTCCACCCCCAAAGCCTGAATGGGAATCCTTAAGGGAGAGGGGTATTTTTTCTTTAGTGAGACATTGGAGAAGCAAGTCGTTATAATATTTTTGATAGAGAACATCGGATAAAATAACATAACGGGCTAAAATATTTTGTATACAAGTGTGATCATTCTTTGTCGCATCATTGGGAAATTTTCTAGTCTATAAGTAGTTGTAAATATTAGAGAACCATTCTCTCGCGTCCATGTGAGAACACACAAAGGTGTCAGATTCAAGTTGGTTGGAAACAACTGGGGTTTGTAGGACCTAAACCATGAAGTGGAATTATTTTCTATCCTCATCTGAGGGTACCAAGGAAGTAGCACTTTCCATGGCATCCACATGTCTATTCTCCCTCCTAGGGATATTGTCTATTGTGAAAGAACGGAACCGATTAAGCAAGGATGAAGCAAGTTCTTGATATCAAGACGACTTACTTTGTTTAGCTTGATAGGTTCTCGTAATCTAGTTCATAATGAGCTTAGAATCACCTAGTATGCAAAGATGTTTTATCTTTAGTGCAATCATGGCATGCAAGCTAGCAATGAGAGCTTCGTACTCAGTCATATTATTAGTACAAGGAAAGTCCAATCAAAAGGAGAGAGGGACCAGTTTACCTTCAGGTGACATTAGAACCACACCCGCTTCGGAACCGGTCTGACATCTCAACCCATCAAAGTACATTTTCCATTCAAGCTCATGTTTAATCACAAAAATGTTCTCATCACAAAACAAATCCAAACCCGGGAAGGAGCAAGATGAGGGAGCGTCTTCCAATTGATCGGAAACTTCTCGACCCTTTATTGACTTCTGAGTAATGAACTTTATGTCAAACTCAGAGAGAAACATTACCCATTTTGCTAATCTCCCAGAAAGATTGGCACTAGAGAACAAATGTTTTAGGTCACTTTTTACGATGACATGTATTTTAGCATGGAGAAGATAGTGTCTTAACTTTTGTGTAGCAAAGACGAGCAAGGCATTGCTTCTCCATGGAGGAATAATGAGTTTCATAGTCAACTAGAATGCGGCTAATGTAGTAGACCGCTCTCTCTTTCCCAGCATCATCATACTGAGCCAATAAAGCTACCAAATAATATGGTGACACTACAAGGTAGAGAAAAAAAGGCCTATCCCACATAGTTGGCATCAATATAGGAGGATTAGCCAAATAGGCTTTGATTAACTTAAAAGCTTTTTGGCACTCTTCATCCCATATGAAGCGAACATCTTTCTTCAACAGATGAGTGAAGTGAAGAGTACAATCAGCCAATTGAGATATGAATCTACAAATTGCCTGAATCTTCCCTTGTAAACATTGCAATTCAGTAATATTCCTGGGTGGAGGCATGTTAACAATAGCATCGATCTTATTTGTGTCGACCTCGATTCCACAATGAGAGACTATGAACCCCAGAAGTTTGTCAACGTCTATGCCGAAGACACACTTAAGAGGATTAAGTCTCATCTTATAGAGTCAAAGCCTCTCAAAAATAAGATGAGGTTTCTTTACATGATCTTGATGAGTTATAGATTTTTCCAAGATGTCATCAACATAATCTTCTAAGATCTTATGAATAAAATTGTGAAATATTAAGGTCATCGCTCATTGGTAAGTTTCCCCTACATTCTTTAACCCAAAGGGCATGACCACATAACAAAAGGTACCTAAGGGGTAGTGAAGGTTATCTTGTACTTATCTTTCGAATTAATATGGATCTGATTGTAACCCGAAAATCCATCCATGAAAGATAACAATGCATGACCTGCAGTCAAATCCAAATCATATCTATATTAGGAAATGGAAAATCATCCTTAAGAGAAGCCTTGTTAATATCAAAAAATTCAATGCATATACGAATACGACCATCAATTTTACTAATGGTAACTATGTTTGAAATCCAAGGGGAGTAATTGATTGGATGGATAAAGCCTGCTTTCAATAGCTTCTCTATCTTAGTCTTAACCATCAATACCACCCTGGGATTGATCTTTTGAATTTTTTTCTTAACTGGCTTGGCATCGGGGCACAAGACGATATTGTGAACCACTATAGACTCATCAATATTAGCCATGTCCTCATATGTCCAAGCAAAGATTTCAGGACGAGAATGTAGGAGATCGAAATGTTCATCCACCTCTTTTGAAGAAAGACACTTCCCAATTTTAATCTTTTTCGGAAGACTTAGGGTCCATAGGGATTTTAGTAGTATCTCCCTTAAGGAGAGAACTACAATCTTCAAGATGCGATATTGGAACATCATTACCAACATTGGATAGAGGGTCCTCCTTGTAAACACTCAAGATAGATTCTCCAAAGTATGCTTGTTTATGCAAGCGATACAGGAATCATCTTTTGTGATGAAAGGGAGGCAAAGGGGAGTAGGCACTTAGGAATTCCTCAAGTGCTTCATCTGAAGAGAAGACATATAGAGGCATTTCCTTGGACAGCCCCCTATCCTCTATCAATTCAGGATGGACCAAACTCAGCGGTTCGATCGAAATCATATTAACACTCCACCAAGGTTTTTGCTTAGATTATTTAATAGAGCACCCCAAACCTAGATAGTGCTTTCACATATTATACTAGATAAGGACTTGGATTCCTTGTTCTATATGCCCTAGGCCTTTCTTCCCATAGCCATACTGAGAAGTGAGTTCATATCCAAAACCATAACGATTTTGCAAAACTTTGAGAGGTGGCGGCTCTACGTAGAGGGTTTCATTCCACCAATGAACATCAAATGAATCCATGGGAGCGCTTCCACCTTCTTCACTCGGTTCACAAACATTAACCTCCTTTGCAAGAGTGGGACTACTCTCCTCAGCAGGGGAAGGACTGGTCTCCTGGATAGGATCACATTTCTCTTCCTTAACAGGAGCATTGTCCACCTTTACATTAGAGGTATTTGGAAACTCTATACAAGTGGGTCTCGCTTTGTATTCTGCAATGAAGAATTCATATAATTCTATGGAGCCCCAACCATCACCAAGGAAAACATTTGATTCAGAAGAAGGAGAAGACAGGGAAGACTTAGGACTTTCTTTTTTAGGTGGTTCATCTTTAACGACAATCACTTCTGGGACAATCGCTTGAGGGTATCATCGAGGAACATGCGATAGCATTAGTAGTTAAGGACGGAATACAATTCTTAAGAGTGGAGACAACTGAAGCCTAACCAAAAACTGCTAGCTCACAAAGGTGAATAGCTTCTGGATCAACTTTAATCGTGACCACTCGATTATTTGTGAACTTTAAGGAATAGTGTAAAGTAGAAGTTACGACATCCATAGCATGAATCCAAGGTCTCTCCAAAAGAAGATTGTAAGGTAAAGGGCTAGGCATCATATACACCAAAGTAGGTAAGGTAATGGGGCCTAGCTGCAAAGGCAGTATTATCGTGCCTAGAGCTTGATGGTAAGCATTATCAAACCCACGAATGTATAAAGAAGAAGTAGCTAAAGAAGATGAATCACCTTTAATGTTAGGTCAATACCCTACATGTTGAGAGCCAAATCGGTGTCAACGAGAGTGCACCTAATACCAATGTTATTAACATTAATTATAATCGTCAAAGGGTTTGCTTGTTTCTGCGCATCTAGATGCAGGAGTTCTTATGGGTGGAATGTGATATTCAATAAATCAACACGAATATGGGCCAACAATGCATAAACATCTATAGGCCTAGCAGAGGTAGGCAAGAGGATATTTTTCAAGGCTTCCTGAAGCATCTCTTGATAAACTAGAGCGGTTTGAAGTAGATCCTAAAGTGAGATCTTAACCGGAGTAACACGGAGTTTCTCGACAAGATCATAATCACCTAGTGCTTTAATCGTAGGTTTAGGTGTTCAAGGAAGACTTGGTTGAGAAGGCGGTAAAGAAGTAGGAACTTGAGTGGTTTGAGACATAGGAACAAATGGTTATTGATCCAAGTTATGTTTGTTTCTTCTTGTATTATATGTGTGCCCAATAGCATTATAGGAAGTGGATTTCGTAGCTTTTACGAACCTTGAGTATAAGTATGGTGAATAATCTTGATATGAAACCCCATAGACATAATAATCCTCCCTAGAAGAAGGGATAGTCGGGGTCACATAAATGAAAAGTTTCTTAGGGCTTGGAGGAGCCACAGAGACCACAACTACATTTACTAACTCCTTAACTTGTGGAGAGGAAGTTTGCTCAGAAGGTCTGTGGATAGAGGAGGGAACCTCCAAGAATTCATTTACATCATCATCCAGCATATCAAAATCTTCCTTAGAGAAAGTGTTATCACAAACATGGAAAAGTTGTAAAAAAATATCCAACATGTTCACGTCGAGTTCACCAAAATGTGAGATAAGAGGGATTCGCTACACATGGGTCTCTTCATTCTCAAGAGATCACTAGGGAACGAACTGCCCTTATCCACCTCAACATAAAGAAACTGTAAAGGAAATAAGTATGCATTAACTTTCATAGAAAACTACTTCAGATTCCAAGGGAGTGAAACTTTTGGATTTCTACCTCTGATAGAGGAGCTCTTGGCCAAAGGATGTCAGCGCAAATTTAGGATGCCAGCACGACACGCTATCATCCAAATGGCGCGCTAGCATCCTAAGCAACGGAAAGCTCAGGAGCTCAGGTGAGTAGAGTAAAGTCTCACTTCCTAACTCAAATATAAGGTTTCTGAACAGAATGATCAAACAAAGAATAGAAACTTCAAATAAAGCACAAGGATAACTCAGAGAAAACTTACCCTCAACCAGACATTCAAGCCTTCACTCCAAGCTCCGCTTTGCGACCTACACACAGAAGTACGAGGGGAAACGTTGGGGCTGTATAGGGGTTTGCCGCAGTTAGACCCCCATTTTGGTGTTCCCACCTCCATAGACAATCAGATAGGAAAGAAGCATAAACAAAATGGACAAAGCATGTGGTGAAAGTAAAACCCACTTCAAGAGTAGAACCTGCACCACTAAGTAGTAAATGAACAAGTAGATAGGAAAGAGTGAGAGAGAGAGAGAGCATTACCCATAAGCCTAGACCCTCTTTGGAGCACACAGATGCACTTTTGATCACTTTCTTGAGAGTTGTAGCTATTGGAGGGACCTCAGTCTGGCATGGCTTCGCTTGTGAGAGTACTGCTATCAAGAATGAAGAGAACTCAAGGGTGAAAACTGAAGAGAGAGCTTGACTAAATGAATTCAACCCCAAAATTGAGAGCAAATGAGGGATTTTGGTGCATGCAAGGGAGGAAAAGAGTTGTTACACCTAAAATCCTGACTTTCAAGACACATGTCAGGAGTCAAGATTCGAGATTCCTTGTTTTAAACTCAAAAAATTGACAGGATGCTAGCGTGTTACGCAGGTGTTTGACACATCAATTTTTGGGAAGCGTGTCATTAGGCTTCTTGTTGCTTTTCCATTGGTCCACATGGGATCATAATTGTGAAATTCTGACTCATTTTTTTTTGTCATTAATGCTCTTAAGTGTCATAAATGTTAGGAAAAAGTGTAAAAATGTGGAATTTCCCTTAGGAACAATTCTGCGACATTACACCATTCATGCAAACACCACCTATAATCCCATCACTTGATATGTTCAACCTCTTACATCTTGAAATTGAAACACAAATCAAGCCTCAACCATCAATCATTAATGAACTTGATCAGAAAGGAAATAATGATACTCTTCTATCTTATGTTCATAATGTTAATGATACACCCATTAACTTAGAAGAGAGTTATGGTCAAAGCTTTAAGATCTTAAGCAAACAAGGATGTGACATAGCCAATGACCATGAAAATCACTAAATTTTAGAACAAATACCATTTGAGGATACCAAGGGGTTAAGATATCAGAATCTCCCCCCCCCATAGACATCTCCCAAGGGAAAAGGTGTTCTCTTTGAAAAGATCATTTCAAGAGACCAATTGATACCTCATAAGGATGATAGGGTCACCTTAAATCCTTCTCCCCACTTCCACCTTGACAAGTTGCCCAATCAAGTAAAAGATAAAAGAATTATAAACTCAAGAAGCTAAAATTTCCTAGTCTAATATCTAAAAGTGAAAGAGCCTTACAAAGACTTCTTAATCAAGGACTTCTAACATTGCCACCTATCAAGGAAAATCAAAAAGGAAAAAGTACAAACACATGTCTCATTGTCAATATCATAGAATTCTTGGATGTATACTACTGATGATTGTCATGCCTTGAAAAGGATTCTAGATGAATATGAATATCATTGAATCAGTTGTTCCTTATAATGCATCCACTTTTCTCCTTGCCATGTGATAGTTTTAGGATCATAGTAAACTCACTATTGCATGTTTTAAATTTATTTCAAATCATCTCTATATTGCAAGGAGCCCATTCTCATCGCCCATCTTGATTCATCCTTGTCCTGCACTTAGTGGGAGCAAGGAGTTGGATATCCTTGTCCTAGTTTGACACTTGTTGTTTTCCCTTTGGCTATTTGTTCACCTTCCACATATGGTGAACATGATTGGGATGTGGATGATCTACTATGGGTTGACTCGAATGTGTCATACTAGTATTCTCTTTTTGTTCTTTGTGATTGCATGTGTGTAATGTGATCCCCTGTGTAATGTTGCTTGTCATGTCTCTATATGTTTGTGAGCCTTCTTCGGATGACCCTTGTTACTCTGTTGGTGCAAGGATACAAAGGAAGTGAATCTGTTGTGACATTCTTCTATTTGTTGTAATCATTTATCTTTGTTTTTGTCTTGTGTTTTCATTTTGGGGATGATGCAAGGTTTGAGACATTTAGGTCTCTTTCATGTTGACTCAAAAGCTTCCCTTTTTTTTTGTCTCTATGTTTCATTCTTCCTTTTTGCTCATTGTTCCATGAGTCATTTGGGGAATGATGATGGTTCCAAGCTCGATTATATCACTGCAGCAATGACAAATGCTAACTCCAAATCCATGGATCCCTTATGTGTTATCTTAGGATTGCATATGGGTGGCAACCCTCCTTTCCATGACATAGCTCTACTCAAAAACATGTGTTTACATGGGATTTTTGAATGAAGCTCTCATGTATTGTCATTTCTCGTGTGCATTCTACTTTAAAGTAATTCCTCCCAACATGGTGTTTAACAATTTCTATAAAGTGGGGGCATACGTGTCCCTGCTCTTTGTTTGCTTCAAAGTGTGGTCTTCTTACTTTGTGTGATGTGTCTTCTTGGTGGTGTCATTGATTTTTATGTCCTTCAAGATAATGACCTTTCTGAGCATAGACATTCCTCTTAGTGTTGATGCTACAAATTTCATTCCATAAGTTGTGAATCTTTTATCCTCGACTAGTCCTCTCTTGGATACATTAGGCACGATGTTCCGTAAGAGGATACCTTTCATGAACTAAGTGAAACCCATTTTAATATTGTATTGCATGTATCAAGGCCACCAAGCATAACATAAATTGCTTGCTAGTGCAGCCTTTATGTTTTTCAATGCCACCAAGCATAACACAACTTGCTTGTTAACGGAGCCTTTTGCTAGCCTTGTGACTATTTGTGTGGTGCCTTGTCAAATTTATCAGGAGGTATAACTTTGGAATGGTTAGTACAATGGGAACCTAGACAGAGGCATGACTTCCCATTAGCCACTTTTTGGGGGCTCACCTAGTGGACAACGGATTTTTCACTAGCCCATGTGAGGGTATTTGGTTTGCATAGTGGACAACGAGTTTCCACTTGTAAAAATTTTTGGACAAACAGCTAAGGCTTGATCCATATCCATATGGACAAACAATCGAGGCTTGATCCACCCTTTCTCTTTCTCTTCTCTTAATTTTGACATTGTATGCTTGTGTATCTTGTTTTGCTACTACATATTTAACATAGGCATGTGTCTCTTTGTTCCTTTGTTGGTTTGTTGTGAGATCTTAGATCTTGGGGGCTTGATCATCTTCCTTGACCTTTCTTGTATTATCTTTTCAACAATTATACAATTAGACCTCTCTTGATGCTTGTTTGCCTACTTTAGTGTGAGTTTGAGCATGGGGCTCATCCTCTCACTAAAATAGGGGCTAAATGTAGTGTCAGAAAATGTGCTCCTTTACTTTTTCACATTACCTTTGGGTCCCTTAATTAATTAATGTCTAATTAAGCCTCTAATTTCCTAAATTTTGTATTTACAAGCCTAATTAATTGCAATTTATAAAAGGGGAGTTGTGATTTTTATTATTTTAACACCAAGAAATGAATAGGTTTTGATTATTTGGGTCAGGACCCATTCACCCTTGGGCAAATGGGTCCCCCTTAAGATCACAATTTCAAATTTTAAACATGCTATTGGCAGCATCTTAAGGTCCTAAATTCAAGATTTAAGTGTCAGCTTGAAAAGTGTCTATAAAAGCAAGATCTTTTTATCAATTCAAATCCTAGAACAAGCTATATTTTAAGTGCAAGTTTCACAAGATATAAGATTATTGTCAAAGGTATTCGAGAGAAGATTTCTCAAGAATTTTTTGTATCATTCAAGATCTCAAGCATCATGCATGTTTTTTGAGCTAGCATTGTGATGTAGGTTTCAAGCATTCAAGTCACATTTTGAGCATCAAGATCAACATCATCAATCAAGCCATTTCATACAAGATCAAGACCTTAGAAAGATCTACTAAGTTGCAATCCTTCAATGGTTTCAAATCAAGATTTTGGTGAGTTGCAACAAAGCACTTGTTCATTCATCATTCCTTTCATGTTTCATTGTTTCAATTCAAGGTTTAATTACATAAATGGGGTTTGACCAAGGCAAACCCCCATTCACCAAAAACAAACAATTTTTCCCTCTTGTGTGTTTTGTAGATCTTAGGTTGAGGAAGGATTTAAGATCTATTAAAGTGAAAAATTGGAAAAGTTGTCAAAGTTGCAAAAGTTGTCATCAAGCCATGGAAACTCATCTACAGGATTTATTTCCAAACTTCTGACTGTGAAATTCGGAGAATTCAGGAGTGTAGACATAGGACCAAAGGACCTAGAAACTAATTTTAGAAAGCCCTACAAAGACCCATTTTCCCTTGGGTGAATGATTCCTAGAGGACACTTAACAACAACATTTTGATGATAGGTACAAAAATACTAAACTTTCTCAAATTTTTCTAAAAGTTGTAGGCTCTGATAGATTAAGGTTTAATCTTCTAATTTCATGTTTCACATTGCATTTTTGGGTTTATATATTATTTTTAGTCTTTCTCGTAAAAGTGATGTTTTAGCAAATCTACCTTGTCCTAGATCATAAGGAAAACAACAAGATCTCCTTCAAATTTGACTCACCTGATGGCTGAAAGTCAACCTTGGCTTAAGGGATCTCTTTTTCCTAATGAAATAGAGGAAAAAATGTTCATTATACCCCATTTTTACCTTTCTATATATAGTAAAATTGGTGAACATCATTCCAATCAAATGAAAACATTTTTCTTTGTTTCAGTTTGTTTATCTTTTTTTGAGCTTCCTAATTTACCTACTTGAGGTCACCACAATCCATCATATCATGATGTGATTTGACTAGTGAAAATAGAGGCAAGTCTTGGATTTTGTTTGTTGTGTTTTCTTGGATTATCCTGCATGGTCTTGTGTTATGTTGGGGCATCACTTGCACTTTTGGTTTTCCAACATCGTATCCACCAAATCCCTTTGTGACTTTGTGAGATGTTGGACTAACTTTTTTGTTTTTTGATTCAGTCATACATGTATGTGATATGATGCCACCCTAGTTCCTCAAATATTGGTGCATTATATCCCATGCTCTATCAAATTAAGTGATCCCTACATGGTAGTTTTAATTCAACACTCCAAACCCCCCCATCCATTTATCCTACATCTTTCTAATCCATTCATCCTTCATCTCTATCCCCCATCTACCTATTGTATATGTTTTCATCACTCCACTTAATCCTAGATTTCATGTGCACATGAAGCCTCATCCATATTTTTACAATCCTCTCATCTTTTTATTGTAATAAACATATAAATTTCACCCATCCTAATCATGTCATCATCCATTCAATCTTCCTATGCTAATATAGATTTGTTAGTCTAAGCATCTTCTCATCCATCCTAATCATTTCATTATCCCTTCCCTCCTTTAGGCTAATATATATTTGTTAGTCTAAGCATCAATCCTTTTCCATTTCATCAATCCTATTGCTCTTATAAATCTCACATCTCAAGTGAATCCTCATCCATGCAATCTAGCACAAATCATCCAATCACATCTTTGGTTTTGTTCCTATCTTTCTTGCAAATCCTTGATCCCATTCCAATAATTAGCATAATTGGGATGTATCCTTCCCAATCCTTGTGTTGTTTTAGATATATCATTCCCGCATCAAAAACACTCCACCATCATCGAGATGTATCCTTCCCAATCCTTGTGTTGTTTTGGGATATATCATTCCCATATCAACAACACTCCCATCATCATTATCAAGATGTGTCCTTCCCAATCCTTGTGTTTTTTTAGGATATATTGTTCCCACATAAACAACAATCCAATCATAATCATTGGGATGTATCCTTCCCAATCCTTGTGTTGTTTCTGAATATATCATTCCCATATGAACAACACTCCATCCATCATCAATAAATCTTGGCTTTTCAAAATTGATTGGGGCAATATTATATTTGTCCTTGAATCCTTTTGTTATTTCTCACTTATCATATCCATTATCTCATCCCATCTTGCTTTCTATCCATCATCTTCTTCTTTTATCCTTGCATCCTCTCCTCCATTTCGAGAGCACACCCATGTTCTCTTGGACCTGCATGTCCTCTCAAGGGGGCATCCTTAATCCTAATCCTCATCTTCACATCCATCATCTTTCTTCCTAGTCACTCCCTTGAATGATTGGGGTATCTTCCTGAATCTAACCATCTTCTTTCATGTGCTATGTTTTAATCTTCTTTGAAATAATGCTACTTTGTAACACCATCTCAAAGAGGGGAAAAATGTAGACACTGAAAATTGACCACTTTCTTTTGGCCAATTTACCCCTAATTCAACCAATTTCATATCCTCTATATTAATTAAACAATACCCTATTATTTAATTAATATTTAATTATCTCAACCTTCATCCTAATATATTTCTTTGATTATCCCTATATCCTAGCCTAAAGTAATGATTACCTTTAATTATTTACCCCCATCTCATTCATCCATTAAATTGAATAAATACCCTTATTTATTTTATTTAATCTCAAATACCCTTTCCTCCAAATGGGAGTTGAATTCAATTATTTAATTCCTATTTTTCTCTCACCTCATGTCACTTCCTTTATCACCCCCATTTGCACTAATTCTAATCCTAATACCCACCTAACCTACCCACTAATCACTTGCACACACTTAATCCATGATTAAGTGGTTCAACCCTCCCCATCACATAAAGTGCATGGCCCTTTGTACTTGTGGCATGGTCTTGGTACCATGTCACATGGGCCTTGTCCCTTAAAGGGTACAATATCCCTCTCAAACCCTCTCATTGTGCCACTTGGCACAATATTTTGGCTTGAGAGAACCAAATCCTTCTCAACCATTGATCTCCATCAAGCAATCCTAGCTCTTCATCCATTTTTCATCCAAATCCTATATATCTCACACATAATCATTTTATCAAGGATCTCACTCATTTTCATTGGAGTATTGTTATGCTACCAATTTTTTTAGTGAGAACACATCTAAATTAACAATCATGGGTGAATCTACTTAATGGGAAGCTCGTTATATCAATTTGAGCTTTCTTAGCCTTATCCAAGTGTTGTTTACATTTTTGTTTTTTGATCGGTTTCTAATAAGTTAAATCATTCACTTTGAACATAAATTTCACTATAAACTATGGGTATCCTTCTAGGTTAGATTTAGGTTGCAAGATCATGAAGTTTGCTATGTACTCCCATGATTCCAATGTGATGGCCAAATCTTTACTCATACCCTCCAATTTTAATGTTGACCTATCGGAAAATTGCAAAACCATGAGTGTAGATCTTAGATCTATTAGTTGAATCTTTTTCATTATTTCTCTTATCATCAAATTAATTGTTGCTCTTAGATCAATCAGAATTTTTTGATGAGTGTGCCATTAATATGCACATCTATAATAGTACTACTAGGGTTTTCATACTTTGGGACAACTAAGTTACCCAAGACGATATTAGCCAACTATTATATAACACTTTGTGGGTCTGTTCCTTTCCTTCCTGGATTTTTGAGGCATAGTTCCATAATAGTTTTGTGAAGATGGGAACTTCCTTAATAGCTTGGATCAAGGGAATTTCAACACAAACATTCTTTAGCTGACTCAAGAAGTCAAATTCATATTTAGAGTGAAATTTTTGAGTGGTCAACCTCTCTGGGAATGGTGGTTCCTTTTTTGTGATTTATGGGTGTGGCTTGTTTTGTTCAATTTTTTTATTTGGATGGTCAATAGTTTCAATCATTGGTTCCTCATCAAGAAGTTCTGTAATATGAGGAGATGATAGTCCAACAATATTTTTTCCTAAATTTAGGTGAACATCACTAACCTCAACCACATAGGTTGGGTATTGGATAGGTTCATTAGTATAAGCTTGTTTAACAAGCTTATTATTAGGGTTTGGTGTAGGTTGAGTAGGCAATAGTGATGATCTTGTTTGTTTTGGGGAAGATATGTTCATATTTGGCATAATGGTTGGTTGTTATTATAAAGATTGATGTGGTTGTGAGTAGCTTATATTTGGGTTCTACCACTATTGGTTTCCACACCATTGTGGTGGCCATTTATTTTGAAAGGATTTCCACTGTCGACTATAATTTGGGGATTGATATGGTTGTTGCCACATCCCCTATTGTGGAATCTAGTTAGATGATTGAGGATTTGGCCATGGTTGATTTGGCATGTTATTCCAAGGTGGATTGTTCCAATTATGGAAATTTGAATCAAACCCATGAAAAGAAACATTGTAAGACAAAGGGTCTTGAGGCATATCTTTTCTTTGTTTCCATGGTTTGTATTGGGAAATATATAATACCTAGCCTTCCTCATCTTCTAGGGTACATAATTCAAGTTTTCCTTGCTTCTCCTTAGAAATGTTGGCAATTTTTTGCACTTACAGTTGACCCTTTTGTGATGATAATGTGGATAATATTTTATGAGAGAAACCTCTACTTCTTATTTATTTTTGATGTACAGAGTGTCTAGTTGGGTTTCTAGATGAATGATTATATCTTCCTTCATATTTGACAGAAGGTTGTTGAGTTCCACCCTATAAACACCTATGGATGTTTTGGTGGAAGAAAATTCTTTGACACCCCTAGTCCTCTTCATAGTTGATCTTGGATTGTTTTTCATATTTGGTAGATTTCCTCAAAATGTAATTGAGAAATATTCCCTGCTCCAATCAGGTTTAGTACATCCAGGCAATATTCATTAACTCGTAGTAGAAATACCAATTTTAGGGACTTTGGGGAGAGCCTATTTTTATGTGAATTTTAAGGTAGAATTGGAACCTCTCCACATAGTCTTCAATGGGTTCTTATTCTTTCTATGAAATTCTAAATATATCATCTCTTTTCATATCTCCTCCCCAATAGTAATCTTGATATTTTTGTAATAATTTCTCCTTCATCATTTCCTAATTCAGCATCCCATTTTTTCCTAGCCCCATGAATCACTGGAAAGTGACATCTTTCAATGTGGAAAGAAAGAGTTTCAACCTATGAGTGTCTGTGGTATATCATAACTTTTGCATAAAACATCAAACTCAAATAGAAATATATTAGGATCTTTTGTGATTAAACCATAGAAATTGAGCAAGCTTGAATAAGATATGTTCTTAAGGGAAACCACCCAATCTTGATTTTTTATTGGGAATTCAAACATAATAGTTTTATTCGAGTTATCCACTACCTCTTCTGCCATGATGTCAAGATGTATTATGGCGATTCTCTCAAGGTTTAGAACAACTACTAGTGTGAGGGGTATTTTTATGTTGTTTATCTCTTCATTATGTTCTTTTGGTGGCATTAGTTCTTTACTTGCACCAATATCTTCAAATAATTCCTCTTGATTCTAGTTGAATGTGAGAAATATTCCTAAATCATCTCTCTACCACCGCATATAATAGTAATTTGAGCTTAATAGCTTTTCCTGCACACTACTAGTCAGTAGTTCGGGGTTGATTTGTAAATTTGACTAGTCCTAATTGTTACAACTGAAAATTCCTAAATTAAGAAAGAAATATAAATAATCTAAAACATGCTTTAGGATTTATGAAGATTAGCACCATCCTTGGAAATAGTGCCAAATGTATAGCATTATCTATGCTTAATCAATTGATCTAGACAATGCATACATACAACTTAACGGACCAACAAATCCCTCATTAAGCAATTTATTATCATAGAGGTGTTTAATTTAATTTATCAACCAAGGAATCATAATCTTTGGATGAAGTTGACACTGTATGTGCGGCTAAGAATCCTAAATCATCCTAATCAATTATATATAGAAAATCAACAAAAAAAATTATAATTGAAAGAAACTTGATCGAAATAACTCTATTTGCAATATGTCCCTCCCTAAATTGTTTCAAACCTATTGTTTCTTTAGGTTATTGGTTTGTATTCATATGAATAATAATTGTTGAAGGTAACTATAATAACTTCTATGGGTAACTACTCTTGTGAAGACAATAAATTAATGACTCAACTATGCTACAACTTACTATAATAACAATTAAATTTAGCTATAAACTAGGAAATACAATTTAGCAATTCATTCTACTGTCATTAACGATCTAAACTAAAAGGAGTATTTCAAAACCTCAAGTGGCCTTTGCTTAAGTTGTTGCAATCCCACTATATCCTCCTTAAATCTGAACTCAAAGATTCATGGAAAAGATTGTATCTATCTTTATTGCAATTTGAACATATGAACTGAGAATAGAGTATCAAATCAACAAGAAGATTAATTATATTCAAATCTACTCAACAAAAAATATCTAGCTATTTCACCTCTCACAAAATCAAACATATATACAAGATCTTTGAGAATTTGATTATTCTTGGACTGAAAACAATTTGTAAGCAACTGTCAACTCTCCTAAAAATATAGGAAGAGGACTAGGTCTTATTTTAAATAGTAATGAAAATCTAGTGGAGATAAGAGTGAAAAAACAATATCATGACTCTATATCTTAAAGAAGATAGTTATAATTGAAGGTGTGCCTAACAGGGAAAAACTTATTGCAAGCCATGACCACTATTGTTACAAATATCTATTTTTCTCCATGATCTTATGACAACATAAAATAAAGATATAAAATGATTCATACATAAATCGTTTTCACAATATTTGACCATTACCTCCATTAGCTATAGAAGAATGCATGTGTTGTAGTTGATCACCCCTTCTGGCTATAACAAACATGCATCCTTTGCTATTGTTGAAAATGGAGGTAATTATGTAGCTTTAGAACTTGTAAAACTATTATACTGTAGATCCAATTAAGTGTTCTTTGTTACAATTTATTTGTGGATGATTATTTGTTTAGATTTATTTTACCATTTGTAGAAGTAGACAAAAGATTGTAGAAGAATAAGACCAGAAGATAGAAGTGACACAACATATACCGTGGAGAAACCCTTTCAGGAAAAAACTCCACCACCAGAATCAATAGTGCTTGTATTATTTAACCTTAGAAAAAGATTACAATAATTCTTTATCAATCCTTGCTTGAGATGCTTCTTTTTCCTTCAACAATTCTTCTTCACAACCTGCAATAAAATATGATAAACTCTCTTCAACTTGCTACAATAAATAGACAATAATGAGCCTTGTAAACTCCAAAGATTTTACAATTACAAAGCACAATTCTTATCTTACAAAATTCCAAAACAATGTCAAAACAAGTCCTTCATCCATTTGGGCATCCCAAACTGAAGTCATAACTCAACATTGATTATGAAGATATCTTCTAAGCTTATCCTCAAAGTTGGTGCCCAAGAATTGGCCCACTTAACTCAGCCTTATAAAATATCTTATCATGCAAAAGTGTTAACTCCAAGATGCCAACTTGGGAACCCAAGATGGGTCCAAGTCAATCTCTATTAACTAAAACATATCTCCACCATTCACGCAAATATCATGCATGATTGATCATCCCCTGTAAACTGTAAGTAGTCACCTGTTAACTGTCATGCAACTCAAGTCATTAGCATGCAATTCAAGTCAACTAAATTCAACTAACATGCAACTCAAACTAACTACATGAAACTAAAGATAACTAAACTAAACTAAACTAAACTAAATTGAACTGATACTGAACTAAAGTGAACTAAACTAAACTAAACTGATCTGAACTGAACTCCTAACATCAATCCCTAACTTCTAGGATCTTTACATGCATTATTGAAGTGTTATCTTTTACTCCAAACAATTAACTTAACTCAACATGAGTTCCACCTTCCATGTGGGTGCCCCATGTGCTCCTATTTTATAGGATCTCTTCATGGGTGTCCCCACATGTTCCTATCATTTATAATTAATTACAAATACCAATTTACATGTTCATTTCATTTGAATTTAATCTATTTTTAATCCTAGTGTTGTGGAACACTTTCCAAGGACTTAGGAGATACATGAAATAATGTTTAGGATTGCAATTAAATGACATCCTATTCCCAACATTATCCCACTTGACATTATACATTGCAATTATTTTAAACAATGAATCATTATTATAAATCAAGTACAAGACTCATGGCCAATGACCTTCCTGCACCAGCTAATCAATCCATGCCAACTTCAAATGCAACCTGCATAATCATGAAGCTCCAAGCAAATGATTAAAACCAAGAGAACTTATCTGTAGGAACTGGTTTCATAAGATAATCTACAACATTAATCAAAGTGTTAGCTTTCTCAATTAATACCTTCCCACTCTCAACCATTTCTTGCACAAAGTGATATTGAACATCAACATGCTTAGTACGAGCATGATACATAGGATTTTTGGCTAAACACATAGCACTTTGACTATCACATTCAAGTTTAACTTACTTGCAATTAAAACCAATACCTTTCCCAAGTCTCTATATCTAAACTGCCTCTTTGAAGGCATGTGAAACCGCCAAGTGTGTTGAACTCACGTCGAACTAAGGTGTAGGCTACTCGGTCTTTACTATTGGAAAAACTTTTCTTACAAGTAACCATTCCAACATATATCTCTTACCATAAGAGAACTCAAGCCTCACCTATTTCTCCAAGTATCTATGAGGACCTATAACCAACCAATCCATGTCAAATTCCAAATGCAACATAGCACTATCATGAAGTAATCAAGCAAATGATTAATGTACCCAATACTTAAGAGAACTACACAAGATCAATGACAAAGCTCCAATCATGAATCAGGAACATAAACATGAAAACATGATCTAACCATCTCCTACTAGGAGATCACATGCACCATAACATATATACATCCTAGTCTCAAGAGAACAAGTACCATGCCAAACTCTAAATGCATATAAAGAGTAAATCATGACATAATAGCAACCACTCTAAACCAAGAAAAAATATATCCCCAATCACATGAAGATAACCTTACCAATGATGCATCCACGTCACTACCAAAAACTCCCACTAAACCATGGTACGAGCTACACATGGCATCATGGCTACCATCCTCCTCATGAAGATCACTCTTTAAAATCAAGCAAATAGTCATCACTAACATTTTTACATGAAATTATCAAAGCATGATTACCATCATCCAAGGATTCCTCTGTAGAAGAATTAGAACTATTTTTCTTGTTCTTACAATCCTTCTTCACATGTCTCGGTTTACCACAGTTCCAACACTTTACCTTACTCTATCCTTTTGACTTACCCTTCCCTTCCTTGTCTCCCTTAGGTTCCTTTTTCTCAGGCCTACCTTTTACAAACAAGGCATCTTGGATTTCCATTTTAGACATCCTCCTCATATCCTCTGATAGGAGAGTAGGAATTATATTGTCCATCTTCGGATCTGCACCACTACCACTAATAGCAACAATTAGATTTTCCCAAGATTCTAGTAAAGAAAAAAGTAACAATATGCATTTATCTTCATCTTCTAGATTTACATCTACAGATGCTAATTGACTTAGAATCAAATTAAAAGCATTCAAATTATTTGCAATAGAATCACCATCTTTCATCTTTAAAGAATACAACTGTCTTTTCAAATACAACTTATTAGTAAGACTTTTGGTTTGATAGATATCACCTATTCTCTTCCACAGCTAATATGCAATAGTTTCTTCTGAAACATTTAAGAGAACATTAGCAAGACATAATCTCATGGTCCCTCTTTCCTTCTTATCAAGATTAGCCCAATCCTCATCTGACATTGTTGTAGGTGACTTTGTCTCATTACCAACAGCTAACCACTGATCTCTCTCTTCAAGGAGATCCTCCATTTTTAATTTCCACATCTCATAATTAGATCCATTGAATCTTTCAATATCTAAATGAGAATTAAAACTCATTGTAACAAACTTATTTTCCAAAATCAACAATAACACAATAGTAAAAGCTCCCACTATAGCCAAAAACCCTTCAAACTTTTAAGAGAAAGGCATCCCAAACTCTACCAAACTTCATCTCTGATACCAAATGTTAAAAATTGAGGTAATTTTGTAGCTTAATACTTTGTAAAACTATGAGATTGTTGATCTAATTAAGTATTCTTTGTTACAATTTCTTTATGGATGATTATTTGTTTAGATTCATTTTACTATTTGTAGAAGTAGATAGAAGATTGTAGAAGAATAAGACCAGAAGATAGAAGTGACACAACATATACCATGGAGAAACCCTTTCAGGAAAAAACTCCACCACTAGAATCAATAGTGCTTGTATTATTTAATCTTAGAACAAGATTACAATAATTCTTTATCAATCCTTGCTTGAGATGCTTCTTTTGCCTTCAACAATTCTTCTTCACAACCTGCACTAAAATCTGATGAACTCTCTTCAACTTGCTGCAATAAATAGACAATAATGAGCCTTGTAAACTCCAAAGATATTCAAAGGCATCTTTCATCATTAATAACCATAATCAACATAAAATTCTATTAAATTTCATAGATATTCACAGATTCACACAGTCATTTACAAATATAATAGATCATCCTTAATGCTTTAAATAATTAAAATAAGTGGAAAGGTCTGGGTAATATCTTTGAAAATATCATAACTATTATGAAAAGTATGAAACTCAAACAAGGAACACAAGACAATTACAAGACTCCTCGGACATGTGGAACTTATTATACCCTTGTAATTCATGATTAAATGTGAGACACTCTTTGATTCTTGACTTTGGCATTAAAATTAACAACCATGTTTACTTTAATGGGTCTCATCAAACACATGACATAGCAACATTAATATTTTATACACTAATCTAAGGTTACATATATTATTGGTCCCCTATATTGTACCACCTTAGACATTATATTATGACCATATATGAATATTCTTAGGAAACCTAACCACCTTGTGTCTAGGTGTTGGTAATAACTAACTTTACAAGTCTATCACAAGGTTTTATTTCTTTTTTAGTGCTTAAAGAGAAGTGTTGGCAATTAGGATTGCACCCTTAGCCAAGTTATACTTTCCTATCTTGTTCCAACATGGAAACGCTCTTAGATTTGTGGGTAAATATGTAGGTGAGAACGAATCTCTAGAGTGGGTTGGTTCCCCCAGTAAACCACCTAATCTAGTAGACCTTCAGAGAAAAGGGCCCGGAGAAGGTAAAAACTAAAAATAGAGATCTTAAACCTAAGTTGATTCACCAACAATATGAAGATTCTAACAACTTTCCACTCACAACAATATCTCTAAAAATTTGATTCTCACAATCCCACCCTAGAAGAACATAATCCAATAGTGATTTGCATAGAGGTCCATCAAATAGAACATGGAATGCAACCTGAATCACATGAAACCCTTGCAAAAAAACTTACAATGATAAGGCATAAAGAGGATTTTGCATTTGAATCATAGTTAACATCAAATTGTGACTATAAATTTGAGACAAGAAAATCAAAAAGGAAACCATGTTGTTTATTGAAATGGAGTGACAAATTCAGGATTTGATTACAAAAACAAGTTTACAAAACTCTCTGACTGAGCAGGAGAGCAAGAAACCATCAATTTGAAATGAGAATATCAAAAATTTCTCCAAACTTATATTTCCCAAGTGTCCTCAAAAGTGAAAATAGCAAAAATTAGCTCAACTGCATCTCCAAAATAGCAACTCTAATCCATTTTTGAGCTTCACAGAAAAGCCTAAAAAATAGTGCCTCAAACTACTCAAACTACATCAAAAAGATAGAAACTTCCCATCTCCAAAGGGTCGACCCAAAAAATCCACAAAATCAGGTATAGATAGCTCAAAACGGAAAATGGAAAGTTCAGTTTGCCTCCTCTTTTCCAAATTCGCCCAAGTGAACTCAACCCAAAATGAAAATTCCAGTGAAGACTCAAACACCCAAACTGCATTTTAAAACAAATAACAAACATTAAGGTAATTTATAGAAACATTACCTTAATGA
Source organism: Sequoia sempervirens (assembly GCA_007258455.2). Classification (NCBI taxonomy): domain Eukaryota; kingdom Viridiplantae; phylum Streptophyta; class Pinopsida; order Cupressales; family Cupressaceae; genus Sequoia; species Sequoia sempervirens. Next base: position 122,131,952 of record VDFB02000003.1, on the reverse strand, counting down.
TGTTTTACATCATGTGCAGTTTTTGAAAACAAAATAGAAACCCTCCCTATTACATCTCGTTTTTGCAATTTGAGTTCAAATATTCTGATTTTTTGCAGTTTGAGTGAAATTTGATATTTTGTAAAAAATCAAAATACTTAAGCAAAGGCTCCTATATACATTTAATATTTTCAATAAAAATCATAAAAAATTCAATTATGACTACATCTCCACAAAGAAACTAGGGCATATGAGTAACTTGACTTAGTGAATAGGGGCTAAAGAGCATATGGTTTTCTCCTAAAATAATAGGGCAAGATATGAATTTGTTTGACTTTTTTCAAAACTCAAGAAAAATGCCTAAGGTATGGCTCGACCTAGGAAACATTGGGACAAGGCATTAATAAAGTTGTTGATTTTTTAAAATGAATGTGATAAAATGCACATTTGACTTAGGGAATTTTGGAAACCCTAAGTTCAAAACTGACCCCTATCCCTAATTTTGCTCATCATTTTCACTTGGGAAAACTGGAAGAAATGGGCTTTGCACTCGGTTTCCATGAGGAACTAGGGTTTGAGCATTTTCCTCTACATTTTTAGTTGATTCCTCCATGCTTTGGGTCAAAATCACCTTGCAACTCGATGGTAAGTCATGCTTGATTATTTTGTGGCACCTTATTTCCATTTTGAAGGGTTTTCGAAGTCTCTTGGCCATGGCCTCTGTAATTTTGCTGACTTGTTTTCCATGCCTTGTCTCTCTGTTGATTTCTCCTTCACTTTGAGCTGCCATGGAAGGTTTGGTTTGAACTTTCTGAAGGTCTTGGCATGCCGGTTTTGAATGATTTTCTCCACACGCAAAGCTGGGTAAGTTTCCATTCCTTCAATCTCGTTTATTCTTCTCTCAAATGAGCTCGATTTGAGCATTTTGTGAACAAAATGTTGTAATTTTTTCTTTCTAAGTGCTCCTTTTCACTGGTCACAACCCTACATTGTGTGTTTCTTTGTTTTTCTACAAAACATAATTGCTTCTGGGCTTGACCCATGTTGTAAAAATGGATGAAATTCTTAGAGAAAAAGATTTATTTTCATTTTATTTCAATATTTTCTAGGTTTGCAGCCCTTCAATGATCACTGCCATTCACTAGGTTTTTTTCATTTTGTAGAAACCCTTATTCCTGCATGGGCTCAAACCCTCTTAATATCTTCTGTATTTGAGATTTTGGGACAAAACCCAAAGTGGGTTTGTGCTTTGTGACGAGAAATCCTTCTCTTAGGCCGTGACCATGAGAGTACCAACTGGGATTCAATGTATTTTAAACCTCTTGTATATTTTTCTAAAAATGCAAAAAAGAACTCTATCCTTCAATTTTATGAAATGAAAAAAAAACAAGTGCCTCTCCCAAGCCACGGCTATAAGAACACAAACTAGGTTTCAATGTATCACAAACCCCTTGTTCATTTATTGAATGTGTAAATTTGCAACATTGCTCCTCTATTTTCCAAAGGACAATGCCTCTCTGAGCAAGGTTGAGGCTTGAAACTCTTTTAGGTTCTCATGAGAAAATAATTGTTGCTTCACTTTAATTTGAAACCCTAGTTTTATTTTAGCATTCTCTCACTATTTTGAAAAGCCAAAAATGGTGTCATTTTTATGTGCATATCACTGTAGCTTCATTTGTTTATTCTTAGAATGAAAAAACTCTACTTCATCATGTTTAACTTTAAGCAAAACAAAAGATTATGTAGTTATCATTATTGTTTTTGTGTAACTCTTTCTTTCTTGCAATTCCACCATTTGCTTTCAAAAGAAAATAAAACAATGCAACTTCTTAGCATTAGTATTCTTCATTAAAATGCACACACTGGTCATTTATTACTTGAATTTTGTTTGTCATCTCGACACCATTTGAAAGCCTTCAAGCACCATGGAGCTTTCCACTATTGACTAAAACCCTTATTTACATTATTTTACTGAAAAAGAGATTGAGTTGTTTATCTCCATCCACATGTGTTCAAATGTAGCTCAACATGTTGTCTTTGCTCTATTCATTCACTTCTTGCAATGCTTGCTTGTCAGAAAACAAGTTCTCTCCATAGTTACACATGACTTCCCTAGTATCTACACCTTCTTGTCTTGTGAAATACATACAGAAAACTCTCTTCTTACCCCCAAATGAATTGCATGGTGATGCCTCTATTTTGTTTACTTACTTCTTGCAATGTTTGCATTCAACCATCATGATTCATTTGTAGGTCATTGTTGTTTGTTGTCATTCACTCTTAGCACTTGAATATTCAAAAAAATGCACTCCAATCCTTCACTTTTACCACAGTCTTATTCTTTATTGGGGACATAGAACCATGCAATGAGATTCTCTTTCGTAACTAAAGCACCAACATGCTGAAACAAGATTTGAGTTTCTGCAATCTATTCCCATTAGTGATGTTTTTTCATATTCCATTCTACTCAGACACTTAGTGTATTGTGTTCACAATCAACAATGCTTCTTTTCCTTCATACTTTGGCTTTCATGTTTCACTTGTAGCCACTTGTACTTTCATTTCTTTATGGAGACAAAGTTCTCTCTGTACTCTTCATAGCATTTTTATTTCTCTTGGACAGCTACAGTTGATGTGAGTCTTGATCTTCAATGCATAGAATATTTTTAAATAAATGATACTTTGGCGATGATTTTTTGAAGCTTCTTTATTTGCTTTAGTTGTTACTCTTGATTTGTAGATTGGCATTATGTATGCCTGTTCACTATCACTCCATGACAATGCATCACTTGTTGCCCCATCTATGTGAACATCATGTTAGTGAAATATGGTAGTGATATAATGTTATAGTAGCACACAATTGCATGCAAATAGAAATATATGATGAAAGATATTGCATTTAATTTATGTTCTGCATAATTTGAGCATTTTGAGAATGATTCCTTGCTCATATGTGATTATCATTTTCACTTTTGCATCTTGAATTTGATGGTCATGTATGGGTGATGAATCCATTTATCTTGCATTACTTTATGAGCTTCTTCTTCAATTGGATGTTTCATCTTGACACTGTGAATGTATCTCTTTTATCAAAGCCCCACTTGTAGTTAAGGGGCAGCATGTTGAGCTCAACCCTTGTGGGAGCCACGTTTTACACCACATGCTTTTAAGTCTTCAAAGCATATCAGGAACATAACTTTTCCTATACCTACACAGGAAACAAACAATGTTAGATTAAAACAAACAAGTTCAATGTTCTTGTGATGTTTCCTCCTTTGTATTCTCTTGCACACTTCTGATCTTTGCTCAACTGATTCAATGCACCACAAGCAATGTTCTATATTACTATTGATAGATCATATAGGAGGATTCATAACCTGAGCTATAAGAAAGCTTTCCCAATCATCTACAGGTTCATTGGAGAAACGGGAGCAAGGAGGGAGAAACAACAATGAAGACAACTTGAAGACACTCTAAGCAATGACGGCTATGTTTCCCCTTATGTGCTCTTTTCTTTCTTTCATCTTCAGTAGCATAGTGCACTTCTTGTGTTTTGTTGACTCGGCTATTCCCACGGCTTCTGTGGGACACTTGATCTTTCTTTTCATCCCAATGAATATAAAACAATATTTTTGTGCAATCTTGTTCGATTCTATATTTTTCTTTTACAAAAAATGTATGAAACATTATGGAATGAATAAATCAATATAGAATGAAAGTATTATTCTTTGCATCTCATGCAATCTTTTATGCTATAAATCCTGAATGGAAAACTGAAACACATTGCACACTTAAACTGAACAACTCTTTTAAATTCCAATACATGCAATGATCTAAGCAAATGCATAAATGAACTAAAAAATTTCCACCTTAAAATGAACTTGAATTAATTAGCTTTTTCAATTTGAGTTGTGGTGAAAGATTGATAACAATCTTGGCGACCTCTACTAAATGCTTGCCCGCTAAGCATCAGGCCAGTTGCCTTAAGTAAATCCATTGGGCATGGAGTCAACTTTGCCCCTCCAAAACTCAAAAATTCTTGAAAACTGAAACTTGCCACACTCCAAGCAGTAGAAAACAAAAACCAAAAAAAATTGAAACAAACCTACAAGGCCCTGGTGGCTAGAAACATTGTGCGGAAGCACTTATGGAAAAGGAACAACTGAAAAGAAAAGTGCTTCAAGCATTTATTAGTAGCAACTATTCTACTATAGTACAGGGGTAGGATTTTAACCTCAGAAGCAGTGTTTTAAGTGAATCCCATTAAATAGGATTGGAAGCACTTCCCCACTTAGCTTAGAGAGCTAAAATGAATTGCACTCTTTGCATTTTTTTATCACATATGGTCCATCCCAAATTGCATCAAATTTGGAGTGCCTTCCAAGCTTGCTCTTGTGTTCATCCCATTTGACACTAGTAGAATTTGGAAAATAAACGACTATGTGACTAAAACTTTTAGTCACATGACTAACACTAGTATTATTTGGAAATAGATGACTAATTTGGTCATTTATAAGTGACTAATTTGGTCATCAAGTAAAATCACAACTAAATGACTAAATAAATGACTAATATCAAACAAATAAAAATGAATAAATAAATGACTAATATCAAACAAACAAAAATGACTAAATAAACGTGCTCATTATTAAAATCTTGGCCATAATTTTCATTTTAATAAACGTACTCTAAAACCTTCGTCAAGACCTTATTTTCAATTGTAGCCTGCCATAATTAATAATAAAATATTACAAATAAAATTATTAATAAATATGTTTTGTGGAATAAATATTTTGTTTGGTGGTGTCATCATATGAACACCAAAGTTTCTTCTAAATTGACGAAAAACCACCAAATTATAAAAATTAACAAAAACCATAAGAGAACCTAAAAAACTAAAACCCAAAAACCTTGAAAAACGAAAAAAATAAGCAAAAGGAAGAGAAAAAATAAAAGATAAGAATAAGCAACCAAATAATCTAAGAGGAAAAAGGACCAAATTCTTTTTTATAAGCATAATTTTCATTTTAATAAACATACTCTAAAACCTTGGTGAAAACCTTATTTACAATGTAGCCCGCTAAAATGGAGCAGTCAATTGAAACCTTATTTTCAAGGTAGCCCACCAAAATGGAGAAGTAAAGTGACGCCTGATTTTGGATTGCAACCTCTGCCCATTTTTCTGCATCGGACATGATTTGTGCATAATCTTGTGGTAAGTCACTTTCCATGGTTTTAGTTAATTTTACTTTTCAAATATGTACGCGATCAAGTCATATGATCCATTCTTTTTAATATTTTTACTAGTTGCTTGTTGACTAACAATGATTATGTTCTTTTTTAGGCTAATTATGGAAAAACAAATCCATCTTGTGTTGCAAAAGTTAAGGATTTACATAGAGAACTTGGAATCAAGGTTTGTTTATTCTTTTCTTTTTCGTTATGAGATGTTAAAAGTGATATTTTCTTTTCAAATTTTCCACTATCAAATTGCATAGTTCACAGGAGAACTTACTTTTATCTATAAAAATGATATTAAGGGACATGTAGATTGAGTTGTCTATACAAATTTTAGAATTTGAACTTTTAAAATTAGCTTACACTTTCTGAGGGGTCATGCAAATCACTTTTGAAGTTGAGTGTAAAAAATAGAGTAGCATGTAAAGAAAAAGGATGAACAATAATAAAGTGAAAAGTGGCTCTTCTTATATCAACCATGTAGAGTACAATGAAAGGAGTGCAAGGATGGTAGGGGTTTAATGTTTATAGTGCAATGGAAGAGTAGTTTAGTTGTGTAGTAGATGTCATCCTCATTTTTTTGAGAACTCTTACTAAATTCCCAAAAATAGGAGTTCCCAAATGACGCCAATAGATATTATAAATAAATAAATAAAAAATAATATTTTCATATAAAAACAACAAGAGCTGATTCATAGACCCTATGAAAATCTCTAACTTTTTGGCTCCCCTTTGATACTTTTTTGCATACTTACATATTACATCTCCATGATTAATATGGACTGGAAGGGTTGAAAGGGCACATGTTAGTCTTTTCCATTTATTGGGCAATAAAGAGTTTGAAGTGACTAAAAGAATCAAATGTAGCTCTTTACTCTAGATGCTTTATTCTCATTCAGTTATTAATATATCCAGATATAAACTATGATGACTTAAATTAGAACTAGAAGAAATCTCATGAAAACTGCAAGAAGAGATCAGTGATTAGATGAATCATGGAAATGAAACCAACTCCATAAGCCACAACAAACAAAATATGCAATGCAAATGAGAATACAGGCCTTCAAAGGAGTTGTCATGGATAAAGAATCATCCTCCCTTAGATCTCTTATGAGAATGCCTGAAATCTCTTCAGTTATCCACAATATCCACATGCTATGAGCTATAATACAAAGATTGTGCATAGTTCTTCTCAGTTTATTCAATTTGGTGTTATTATTTTTATCCTGTGATTCAGGCTTCAAACCAACTCCTCTCATTAGTATTTGTCTTCCAGAACTGTCTAGAAGAGGGTAATCAAAATCAATACTGCGATATCTGAAAGTTGAAGATCCTTTCCCTCAAACTGAAGCTTTGTTCTTGACAAACTAGAGATGAGACGAGCCAAGAACTAGTGGAAGGGAAGTTGAATGAAAACTGAGAGCAACTAAAAGCCTTCCTAAGAAAAGTGCCCTTTCCACTATAATTGTCAGTTCTAGTGTCTCCTTGTTCATTATTTTTGGCATCTCCTCATTTTTCATTTCTTGATAGAGAGCTTCTGAAAGATGTGCAAGATGTTCTTCAATCTCAACAATCAATGTTGAGATAAAATGGAAGCATTGCTCTTGCAAATAAGGTGCTAAATCATTTATCCGTGAAGGAGATTTATGTGCATGAAGAAAACATAGGAGGTCTTCCAGAATATTCTTGGACCCCTCATCTATGGTATCTTTTATTTGACTAACCTCAAATCCAAAATAATCATCAAGGCGACCAAACCAGTCTTCATCATTTGTCATCATAAATCTAAAACTCAACCTAAGTAAATTGACACTTTTTAGGTCCCCTCTCTTGACAAGCCAACCCTCACTAGTAGTTAATTTGTGCAAATGGGTTTCAACATCTTTGTAACTTTCCAGAGATGTAACTATGGCTTCAAGGCATTTACGAACCTTAACTCTCTCACGCAGGTCTGCAAATCCATCAACTATTATTTGTTTCATCCTACTAACAAACAGGCTTTCAAAAAGTTCATCCCACAGACTCTTTGAGTGCTTCAAAACAATCTCACACACACATTGGCATGGAAACTCAACATTTGAACCAAAAACCATTTTTAGCCACTCGAAGCTCCCTTCAAATGCATCCAGACTGTCTAATGTTTCTCTGATCAATTTCTCATTCTCTGCAAGTTCCTTGCCACTTTTCACAAGATCAAGCAAATACTTTCCCCCAAGCCTATCTGTAGAGAGAATATCATCTACACATGTCTTAAGCCTCGCTAAGCAAGACTCTGATATAAATTCACTCAGAAAAATCATCATGGTAGCTTGTAGCTTCTCTCTATGAGATTTCCACAACTGCACCTCATTGTCTGGGTTTGGAATCCCACCAAACAATTGTGATTCATGTGGCACTGCCAACACAATCTTATAAAAAGGAGGCAAATTGTTTAGAACCTCCAAGAAGAGTTCCCCATCCTGACATAGAGTTACTTGTATGACTCTTACCACATTCCAAAAAATGGAACTGACTGCCCCCACCTTATTGGTCTATCGGTCGGATGTGTCTTCTGGTTCCAATGATGCGTCGACGATTATGTTTTTTCATCAACATGAGGATCTTCTATCGGCGAGACAAGGTCTCATGTTCCCACGATGGTCCAATGGGGATGTCATCAATGGAACTCCACTGATGACATCCCCATCAGACCATCATGGGAACAAGAGACCTCGTCCCACCGATAGAAAATCCTCATGCCGATGAAAAAATAGAACCGTTCCACCGACAACATCCCCATCGGACCATTGCAGGAACATGAGACCTCGTCTCGCCGATAGAAGATCCTCATGTTGATGAAAAAATAGAACTGTTCCACTGACGACATCCCCATTGAACCATCATGGGAACAGGAGACCTCATCTCGCCAATAGAAGATCCTCACGCTGATGAAAAAACTGAGTATGTATTTCCTCAATCAGGATTAAATTATAACTGATGGTTTTGTGATGAGATGGTGTTGATGACAAATCATATAACTGTGATAGTTGAAATTATTTTGGTGGTCATATGACATTATTTTTTATAACATTTATAAAGAAAGTATAGATTAAAGTTTGTTATGCAGAAGCAGTGAGTAGGCTACATTCCTCTACTTGCCTCAAATATTGAATTGGGTGATGAGGACAGAGGTATAATTCCTTCTATTACCTCACACTTGTTCCTTTTGTTACCTCACACTTGTTCCAGTCATGTAATCACCTTGATGACTGTTACTCCACCCATGTTCTATTCATGTATTTACCTTGATGACTGACTGACTTGTTTTTAGGGCTTACAGCTTACAAGAAAAAAAAGGCCCTTTGCCTTTTAGATCATCTGTGATAATTTAATTACATCAGCAAAAAACCATGGAAGGATTTAAGTACTTAGGGTTTTGTTGAAGATATCACTGTACTATTTGAATATTTTGGTTTGTACCTATTTTAAGCCATATGTTATTCTTTTGGCCTTGAGATTGAGTGGGAATCTCAAAACTTACATTTTTTGGTCCTAAAAATAGACTTTTAGTATGATATGGTTAAGATGGTTTCATTGAGAATTTGAGAACAACAAAGGATAAGCCTCAATCTTTTATGTCATTTAAAGATTGGAATAAATATTATTGGGCAAGACAACTTAAGACCTTAGATTTGCACCAATTATATATCAGCTAGAGACCTGACCTATACCTCATGTAACTCTCCATGAATGTAAATATGATCTTCAAATTAGAAATATATACATTCTACGCAAGATTTATTGGTTTAGTAGATACTTAGGATTCATGTAAACATGATAGTGAATACCTTGAACTAGTTAGCTTTATCTACTAGTTACTTTTGATCAACTAAGGACATTTATATTTTAATTTTAAATAAAATTTCAATATTGAACTTCAAAATTTAGACAATTGCCACATGCACTGCACATAAATGGAGGCGCCCTTTTAACACATTTCTTTGATTATGCTTTCATCTCCTTTCACATTTGAGTATACTAACTTATTTTGAAAAACAAATTGATTTCAGTGTTCTATCCCATGGCTCAGTTCTTATTTTTATGTTGAACAAAAATTAAACACTAAGCTTCAGTGTCATGTTGGATTGTCAGAAAGCTACAATGTGAAAAATAGCTTCTTTAGAGTCTTCATTCTATTCTATCTTTGCAACTTTGTTCTTTCCAAATTTATTTTTACATACTAACAGTGACCATGAAAAAATTATTGTAGGAGTGGGAGGTTATTCTTACCTATATGAGCCACTTTGGTGGGCAGGCATGATTACCAATAAGTGCTTATTACTTATTAAATCAGGTTTAGGTGACAACTGGAGAATATTAATGTTTGATAATTGACATAGATTACTTGCATTCAAACTATTAATTTCCTTATTTACAATATTTTTTGAGATTATAGTTGTATGGTTGGAGAGTTTATATATTCATTGTTTTCAAAATTTACAGTTTATCTGCAGTGACTTCACTACCAGTCCTTAACAACTATTTCAGAATCAAAATTTTCACTAAAAATTACATTCACCGTCTTTTATGAATAACTACTAACTACCCTGCAAACCAAAAACTCCTTTTCATTGCCCACAGTTTTGTAAAACCCCCAAAAACTAACTATAGACAACCAAAAAACTCAAATTCATGGCATAGGATTATGTTAACTGTAGAGATGCAGACGAGCTACTCGCCACAGTTTCCATAGAGGTCTCATTCTTCTTCTTCCTCCTCTGAGTTCACTGCTCCATCTTCTCCAGCTGCTCCAACTTCTTCAGTCACTTCACTTCAACCTTTGCCTTCTTTATCACTACCTCAACCTCTATTAATTCCACAATCAATTTCAAAGCCTCCCACCCGCATGATGCTCCCTCTCTTCATATGGCTTTACGTTTTCCTTCTGGCCATTTCACAAAGGGTACTCATTTCACTGTTTCTTCATCCTCTTCGCTTTCAATTCCCTCACTGATATCCATCCTAACTCCCATAATCATCCATTCCAATAGTGAGTCCATGTTCTTCAGATAATCCTTATGCACCAATGCCTTCATCACCTTTTTCACAGCTTCAATCGGCTCTCCCAAATCTAAGCCCCAAGCCATTATGAGCGAATAAATGTCCAAATTAGTTTTTTACCTATGTTTGAGCTAGCCGAATCCTCTTCCCAAAATTAGTTGCACTGACTTCACTAATCGTTCATCGTTGTACAGGAAACACCCCATCAGTCTCTTTACTGATGGTTCTCCATAAAAGTGTGAGAGTTGTTTCTTCATTTTAAGTGTGAAATCAACCTCCATCACCTCTGCAGTGACAAAGCCACCACCTCCTATACACCGTTTTCACACCTATTGTTCAGAATAGTAGAGGAGCATTGAGTAAGTAATGCCTCAAGAATTTAATAACTTCATTCACATTCCTTTCCATAAATGCTCGACATACATCAGTCATCACCACCACTTGACTCCACACACTTCTCTCATTCACTTCAAGAATTAAAACCTGCAAGTACTCCATTTTAGAGCTCCCTAAATGCACCACCCATTTCAGTCTTGTGATCGGGGGAGAACATTAATTTTAAATATCCCGATGATGCCTCAGGATGTCATATCAGTTAGAATAATCATTATTGTTGTATCAGTGAGACTGTGATTCTTCTTCCACCGATAGCCACCTTCTCCACCGATGAACAACTTTCCTTAGGTCTATCAGCGAGACGCCAGATAATGTCACCCTGATGCACCCCAACTCCACCGATACACATTATGCACTTGATAATCCATGGTTATATCGGGCCATCGAGGGAATGCAAACATTTGTTCCACTGATGTGCTTACTTTTGTTGACTCTGTCGGTCTATAGAGGAGAGCGCCTTAGGAGTCAGCCCGATAGGGTATTGTTACACCGATACTAGGTTATGAGTTGCTTTCATCAGGCCATCGACAAGGCTATAATGGGGGTTCCGCCAATGAGGCATTGTTAGGCCGATAGTGCTAGTTTTTATTTACAGACAGGGAAAGATTTATGGAGCCTCATACTATTATGGTCTCATGATTACTATTATGCTTTTGATATATTTTTTCCAAGGCAGTGTACTGTTTGACAAAATTCTTTGGTAGACATGTATGGAAAATGTGGTAGCATAGACAAGGCAGTGAATTGTTTGAAAAAATGCCTCAAAGAAATGTGGTCTCATAGAATGCCATGACAAGCAAATGCAATTGGCAGTTGCTCCTAGTTATTAGTTATGCAATGTGAAGTAATTGCATAACTACTTAAGTTGACTTTGTAAAAACTATATTGTAATTGAAATTTTGTCATCTATCAACATCTAGTTATTAGTTATGCAATGTGAAGTAATGCTTTGAATTTGAAAGGTGTGCAATGCAATGTAATCAAAGATATGAATATAAACTACATAAATCTATTTTTTACAATTCATTAGTTAAACTCTTTATTTTATTTTCTCTTTATATCTCTAGGCTATGGAAATGCTTTTCAATTTCAAAAAAAATAGTTTTTATCTCTTGTTCTACAATTTTTTACCCATTTTTTTAAATCCAATTTTTTCTTGATTTTTGAATGCATGGGGTTATGTTTCAGAGCTTTAATGCCACTATTTTTGTACATCCCAATGTATTTTACCTTCACCTTGCAGCAGTAGTAGTAGTGCTCTCATATTGTGTGCATGGTAATGTAGTGTTTATATTTGTGGCCTTTGTATCTAATTAGCATGAAACTAATAGTAACATTGTAAGCAGTGCAATGAGTTTTGGTTTTTTAGTAAATTAGATTGATCATTGCAATTATTTTTGAAATTTTCCTTTTGCAATTATTTTAACACACACATGCAAGTACTATTTAACTAAGTAATAGTTGTTTTATTATGCAAACAAGGGTAATCATTACCTATTTAATATAATGTGTTTTTTTTTCTTTTTGCAGAAATGTATTGATAAACTCAAAGAAGGGGATAAAGTTAGGGATTCAACTTGAAAGGAACAGGAGATGCAAATGTAAACATTCTAAAGGTCACAAGTAACATACCCCCTGTTTATGAAGAAAAAATAGATAGAGTTGTTCGTCTGAAAGAGAAAGAGGGAACCTTCACATGGTGGCCACAAAAATATTTGTAGAAAATGACAATTGAACATGTTTATCATGTACTAGTTAATGTTAGACATCTTGGCTCACTGCTTTATGCAACATTTTGAATGTGTTGTTCAGGGATCTTAATTATTATGGTGTATTTGAAAGAGTTGGAAACTCTTAGATAACTTTGACATTTTTATTATATTTACATATATACTCTTAGACTGCTTTATATATATATATATATGCATTAAATTTTGTATTGCAAATTACCTTTATTTATCATGATGTTGAATCAATCTTTTAATTCTAGCATATTGTAGCTTGTTCGTATATGTAATATTTTTATTTGCTTTTATGTTTTAGTTCAAGTTTAATATTATGTTAGTTTTGCATTATAAAATTTATGGTACTTAATAAATTATTCATTCCGTGACTATATTTACTACCAATTAATGGAAACCAGTAAATAAAAATAACTAAATTAATGACTAAATATATGATTAAAGTAATGACTAAATTAATGACTAAAGTAATGACTAAATTAATTACTAAATATATGACTAAATTAATGACTAAATATAAAACTAAATTAATGACTAAATATATGACTAAAGTAATGACTAAATATATGACTAAATTAATGACTAAATATATGACTAAAGTAATGACTACAACGACTAAATAAATGACCAGTTAACAACAATCAATGACTAAATATATGACTAAATAAATGACTAAATTAAAGACTAAATCAATGACCAAATCAATGACTAAATCGATGACTAAAAATCAATGAATAAATAAATGACTAAAATAGTTTAGTCATAAATTTAGTGGTGTTATAAATGACTACAAATAAACCACTAATAGTCACGTGACTAAAATTAGTCATTTATATACAATTTTTAGTAGTTTGTTTAGTCATATATTGTTGTTTGTGTACTAGTGTGAACACAAAGTCTCCAACAATACAATCTCTGAATTTTTCTCTCTTATCAAAGGAACTTTTCATTTGAGCTTGATGAATTTCAAGCTTCCTCAACACTTCTTTTCTGGTTTCCTCTAGCTCCAACAACTGTGCAAATCTAACTTCCATGGGCTGCTCTTCTAACAGCTCGAGTTTTTTAATAAAATTCAGAGTTGGCAGCTCAATGGCAATAGGTAATTTGGCCTCCTTGTCGTAAGTAAGAACATAAGGAGAGCAACCAATAGCTCTCTTGGGGGTTATTCTATCAGCCCAAAGGGCTAATTTCAACTTTTTGTGCCATGTTCTTTGATTGTCTTTGATGGCCTTCTTGATGATCTTTATCAAGTTCTTATTGGTAGATTTTGCTTGCCCATTACCCTGTGGGTAGTAATTAGATGAAGTGCTCAAAAAGATATTATTTTTCACAGACTAGTCAAAAATATTTAAACCAATAAATGCTAAAGCATTATTAGAAATAATGGAATCTGGAACACCTAATCTAGACACTAAATCTTGATAGAAATTCAGAATAGAAACTTCATTTGCTTCTTTCAGAGCAACAACTTCGGTCCACTTAGTAAAATAGTCTGTGGCGATTAAGATCCACTTGTCACCAGCACTTGAGGGTGGATTGATTGGCCCAATGAAATCAAACCCCAATTTAGCAAAGGGATGTCCAACTTGAATAGGATGCAAGGGAAAAGCTGCAAGTTTCTGCTTACCTGCAAACAATGCACATTTTTCACATTTCCTCACCCAAGCAAAATCATCTTTGAATATATCCAGCCAATAGTAATTAGCTTTCATAATTTTTAAGGTTGTTGTTCTGGCTACAAAATGGCCTCCTGAAGGCCCATCTAGCAGCTTATATGTTTGGTTAGGCTCAATACATCTCAATAACACACCTTGAAAGTCTCTCCTGTATAAAACACCATCAACAATAGTATAAGGAATAGCTTGCAATCTGTAATACCTTCTTTTCACCCTACCAAACCCTCAAGGCATTTACCAATATATAGGTAGTTGACCATTTGTTGTACCCAACTTGTACTAGGGGCTGAAACAATAGTCTACTCTTTGTTACTTAACACGGTTGTAATGTTCTCATCCTCCTCTAGGTTGTTCTCTTTGTTTTCAGCGAGTTGTTCGCACAAACCTTTGCCTCTAATAAGTTTAGTAACCTTAATATCAACATCAAATTCCATTACCCTTGTCACACAACTGGCCCTCTTATCATTCATATCCTTATTAAGTAAGAAATCTTTCACAATTGGGTGGGCAACCAGCAAATGAATCTTATTATTAGATAGCATGTGCCTAAATTTTTTAAGGCTTCTAACCACTGCAAACACATGTTTATCCACAAAAGAGTACTTTACCTCATAGTCATTTAGTACCTGACTGAAAAAGGTCACGAGCTGCTCCAAGCCTTCATCATTTTGCTGGCATAACATTGTAGAAATAGTATCAACTCCCCCAAAATCATATAAAAAGAAATCTTTATTATAATTTGGATTAATGAGGGTTGTAGCAACTACAAAGTTCTTCCTTTATTTGCTCAAAACTCCTCTTACCCTCCTTTGTCCAATTGAAAGGTACATTATTTTTCAACATTGTTGTGAGAGGTTGTAACAAAGCTGCAATATTGGGTATAAATCTTCTCACAAAATTAATTTTGCCGAGAAAGCTTTGCAAACCCTTTTTATGTGCTGGAAAAGGTAACTCAAGAATGGTTGTAACTCGTTCTGGGTTGATGGAAATTCCATGCTTAGAGACAATGTGTCCTAGAAGCTTACTTTCATGGATGGATAATATACATTTCTTCGAATTGAGAGAAACTTCGAACTCTCTGCACCTTTGGAAGATCTATCTCAAATGTTCAAAATGTTCATTAGCATCTTTTGAAAAAATCGTGATATCATCTAAATAAACAAAAACAATTTTATTCATAAGGCCATGAAAGGCCATGTCCATTGCCCTGTGGAATATCACCCCTGCATTAGATATTGAAAGGTATTTTCTTGTAAACCATGGTGCCCCATTTAGTTGTAAATGTTGTTTTATATTGATCCTCTTCCTTAACCAAAATCTGATTATACCCTGAGTATCCATCAAGCAAAGAGAATCTATCAGAACCAGACACTACTTGCAGAATTTGTTCCAACAAAGGAAGAGGATAGTGCTCTTTAAGGGAAGCCTTGTTCAAATCCCTAAAGTCAACAAAAAATCTAATTTCCCAATTTTTCTTTCTAACTAGGACCAAGTTAGAGACCCAAGAAGTGTGCTTAATCAGGAAAATTATATTGCTTTCTATCAACTTGTTTAACTCAACCTTCATTAGATGTTCAATCTTAGGATTCAGAGGCCTTTATTTCTATCTTATAGGCTTCACATTAGGCTCTAATTTGATAGTATGTTGGGCTAGTTTAGGATAAAAACCTCTTAAATCCTTGTATTCCCAAGAAAATACATCGCTAAATTCTTGACATAACAAAATAAAAGCTTGTTGCTCTTCTTTAGTACATACCTTGCCCAATTTGAGAAGCTTACCCTTGAATATTTTGATGACTTCATTGTGCTTTGTTTGATAGTCATGCTACACTTGTCTTTCCTTACTTGGTCATTAGAGTTGAAAATTGACTCCAATGTCACCAATCCCTTTGGCAACTTATTTGATTTCAGCTGCACAATCTGGTTATCATACTACTATTGCCACTTCAGCTGGTTTTCATCTACATATTCAACTTCTACAATCAAGAAGCTCACAATTTGTTCATCACTATCAAAAACTTGCTAACTCATTATTATTGGGCTCTAGAGGTCTAACAACAATTTTTACATATTGTTGCACTTCTACATTATGTATCTCATCTGGAATATCAAATTGAGCTCCTAAGGTAGCAAGCCTATCTGCATGCTTATTTTGAGTTCTAGGGATAGAAAGCAAATTAAATGTATCAAAATCCTCTATTAATTTTCACACTTGATACTTGTATTTCTTGAGTACATCATTTTTCACATCATTCAAGTTCCTAACTTTCACAACTAATTCAGAATCACCGTAAACCTGTAAACATTTTATACCTCTTTTCCGAGCCCATTTGAGGCCATGAGTGTGGGCCACATATTCAGCCGTATTGTTTATATAGATGAAAGCGAACCTTAAGTCTGAATAATATTTGTCACCATCAGGTGAAACCAGCATTGCTCCTCCACTAGCCCCCACTCTAACTCTTGAACCATCAAAATATAGCTTCCAAAGCTAGTTTTCTCACTGTTCGGGTTGATCTTAACCTTTGATTAGATTAGGAACTGTTGCATCGGGCTCATGAATTACATAGACACCTAACCCCACTTTATTAGTATGTATGAATGGGTCAAGATCATGGTTTTTGGTAACGCATTCATCCAGGTTTTCCTCATCATTGGATGAACTGGGGTATAAGGTCATGGATTGACTCTCTAACCCATGAGTGATGCACATCCACCATGGGCACTCCACAAAACCTAAAAATTATAACACACACACACACGAATAATAAGATCCAAATCCTCATCATTCATGTGTGTAGGGAGAAAATAACATACTTAAAGTAAACAAAAGGTAATACATGAGTTAATCCAAGGGAATGCAAATATCTATACATGTATAATCATTGATATCTGAGTATAAGGTCTTTCTTATAAGAGACATCAAGAAAAAATGAATAATATTTGTAGATATTAAAATAAATCTCCTTGTGCAAAAGGGAAAGTTAAAACATGTTAGATGAAGATTAAGCAATTCTAGAGCTCCAAAACCTCCTAAACAATATAAATTAAGTAAACTTTAGAAAAACTTAAATCCAAAATTAGAAGATAAATTTATTTCTTTGTGGCACATTATTTATTATGTAAGTGAAATTGATGAGGTGATATAGGTATATTCTACTTACTTTCTCTAATAATGCATCCTCTTGTCCATTATTTTTGCAAGATTCATGTTATCCCCTTATTTGAGACACAGTTGAAGCATATTTTCTTATTTATCTTGTAGGTTTAAAATGAGTAATATGATCTCATGAAAAGGTACTATCTCTTCAACCCCATGTGAATGACACACAAGATTTCCTAAGCTATCCTTGCAAATTTTATTTCTAAAACTATCTTATATTGTACATAATCATTTGATTCATTTTTTATAGGTCTAGATGTGGGATATTGAGCAAGGTAATTATAGGTAATTTATAAATTTCCATGCCTATTTTGGGAAGTGTATAAGCCCTATTGTACCATATCCATATAAGTGGGGGCCCTCAGGAGCCTATCAACAATACCACCTTCAATCCTTATTTAATTTCCTTATATGATTAATTAATTTTTATTTTTTTGAATATCTCATGCTTTATTCTAATTAACCACAAGAATAAAAATCAATTAAACACTTGATTGATGGTTTGTTTCTAAATAATTATGATTAGGAATAAGCAATGAGTAGTAATAATTGAGGTACTCAATCAACAAGATAACTTGCCAACCAACTATATAGAGGGAAGATGAAGTTGGGCATATATTTATATGGGATGGGAGACTTGATTGATCCAATAGTAAATTTAAGGGAAGGGAAGGGAAAGGGCTATCAACCTTTCCCAAGGGGGAAATATGTAAATTCCTAAAACTAGAAAGACACACAACAAGTCTAATGATTTATCCAATGGTCCAACATGACACATATGGTATGAATATAACTCTCTCTCAATTGTTCTTAGTTTGGTGGAACTGTTTAGCCGACCCTTAAGGCCCTCATTTTTCTTTATTTTATATTTTTTAAGTCATTAACCTTGTCACTTGTCAAAAATTTATTCTTTTATTTTAATTTAAGCATCTTCCTTTTCCTTGTTTATTTATCCTTGGTGATTACATTAATTCTCTAACAAATGTACTTTTGTTACAATAATTGAATTACTACTAAAAGGGATGTGTACATTATTATTGTTTTTTTGATATCTTTGCAAGTGCTTATTATTGCACCATTTTTCCTATGATCATTCATTGTAGCCTTAGTTAGGAGCACCCAACATGATAAAACTATATTTATTTCCATTGTTAATGGATCCCATATTATTATTATTCTTTAAATATCTTTTGTATAGGTATTTTCCTCATAGAACATATTGGCTTCCAATGTTTTCTTGGATTTGAGTAAACTTGTAGGTCTATTTCATGAAGCAAAAGCACCATAGTATTAATCATCTACAACTTGACACAACTCTTGCTACATTTTATAAAATATTGGTAATATCTAAGATCCCATTTTCATGATTCCTTGTGGCATTTTAGGTTTATGCGTCCTAGAGTGAGATTAAATAAGGTCTAGGTTACTTTGAGTGTGTTGAGAGAATTTCCACTATATCCAAAAATCATTAAGGTTGTACGAAAAATAAAGGTTTTGGAAAGAGCTCAAATAAAAAATGAACTTTAATTGGCCATTAAATTATCTCACCTTAATATGAATTTTGAATTAGAAGTTATCAATCAAGAATCTTTCTTTGAGACCAATCTACATAACCTTAACACTTTATGCACAAAAATTAGCACCCATAACATCATTACCATAGGTCAAATATATGTCCCTACCATTTAGTTGGCACTCCTTCCTTATGAAGAGGATGGTCCACTTGATTCCCCATTGTTATACCCATTATTTCCATACAAGTAGTAATAGTTTGTCGTGTATTTGATCAATGTGAACATTGCATTTACAAACTATTTGTGAGTTATATGTGGAGCATACACAAGCTATATTTCTTAGGGATCCCTTAAATTCAAAACACATGGTCCTTAATTGTGTCACTAAGATAAATCTCTAGGGATAGCTAAGGGTAAACATAATGTGATGTCACACAATAAATCATTAACCCTAGAATTAATAATATTGGAATTAAATAATAGTGTATGGGAATTAAACCTAAACAAGATCTAAAAAATGTTGATGTAATAAAAAATTATAGATCTAAAATCTTAAAACAAGACCCTAAAAAATCTAAAATATGATGATATAGTTAAAACGTATATATATAAAACCCTAAAATAAATTTATAGGGTATGCATTTAAGAGTGGGTAGGGTAGGAAAAAGTGATGTCACATAATGAAGCATTAGTCCTAGGAGCAATGTTACATCAACTAATAGTATATGGTAATTAAAATATATCAAGATCTAAAAAATATAATATAATTTAGAAGTATAGATATAAAATTCTAAAAAAATAAGGGTCTAAAACCTAAAATAAACCCACATTAGTATAAGATCAGATATTTCACAAAAAATGTAAAGGAAATTAAACTTTTCCTTACATTAATCTATGTTAAATAAATGCATACAAATCAAGCATAAATACACCTAGATTAATTAAAATGATAGCTATTTATTGAAAATTGATTAATTAAATTTATTTTAGGAAAGTAAATGTGATGGTTTAGAGAAATTAGTTCTAGAATGAGGTTATATAATAACTATGTTTTCACATTGAGGTTTAACTACCCTTAGACTAAAAATAGCCCTTCTTTATCTACGAAGTGTTTGAAATTCAAGATAGTGTTATTTGTGAAAGGTTGAATATATGGGTCACTTTCATGGCGACATATATGTCTTGTAACACAAATCTTATTTGATAAATTACATGTTTATTCTTTTTTATTTGTTAAATTTATTAGTTTTTGTTAATTCTTAAAGACTGGTAGTATTTAAAAATACCATGGGGAGATCATCAATTCATAAGGGTTGTGCTCTCCTAGGTTGAGACCCCTTATAGGACTATCTTCATAGCCACATAAATGAGTGAAGACAATAATCCTTTGTTGTGAAATGTTCTAGAATAATGATATAGATTTAGGTCTTGTTGAATTCTAATTAAATGTAATTTCTTTCCACCTTATCCCAAATCCTCTCAATAGAATTTTCGTCTTTAAAATTGTGTTGATTTTGTTTGATCCATAAGTTCCACACAATAATTTCTATAACCATGTCCTATATCAATTGAATACCTAGGAAAACAACTTTTTACTTCTCAAGACTCTAGTAACTCTGGCATATTCTTTGGGATCACCCAATCAAAACCCCATTTCAACTAGAAATGAAACCAGATATGTCATTCCACCTCATAATGAATGAATAGATGATTGGTGATTTCCTTCTACTTTCTAAACATAACATGCATAGAAGGGCCAACCTTTCCCAACAACTGTAATCTATCCCAAGTTAGATCTCTCCTCTTCCAAACAATCCATAAGAAAGCATTCATTTTTAAAATACAAAACTTATTCCAAATCTTATGCTCAACCTTAAAAGTTCTAACATTCTTAGAGAAGTAAGTGTGGAAGGCACTACTAATCATCTCTGATCCACTACCATGACCACTCCACACCATATTATCTTCTTTGTCCTCCCCATCAATGACCATTTCGTAAGCTTCTCTTGGATATCCTCGCAAGCTATTCGTAATTCCTCCATTGGGGTTGGAATCCTCTTCCATTTCCTATTAGGGGGATCTTTTACGATGTAATCCCTAACCTGCAACCCCTCCACCTCCTCCTAATGTGACATCAAGGGAACAAACTGTTGAAAATCCTTTAAAGCTTTCTCCTTTAGCTAGTATTCCCTCCAAAATATAATTTTTTCTCCCCTCCCCAATATCCAATGCATGTTCAGGGACACAATACTACAACAAGTTCTGAGAAAATTCCATATGCTTGAACCCCTAGGTAGTTGTGTGAAAAAAGAGAATAAATTATTCACGTTGTTTTAAAGATATTTGGCCTGAATGATCTTACTCCAAAGCTTATCTTTTTCATTGTAAATCCTCCAAACCAACTTAGCACCCAGGGCTTGATTCATCTCCTTTTTGTTCCTAATTCCTAAACCACCTTGCAAGATAGGCTTACAAACCTTATCCCACTTGACCAAGTTGTATTTAAACTACTAGTCATAACCTCTCCATAAAAATCATCTTTTCACATCTTCTATATTTTTGGCCACCTTGCCAGGAATTTGAAACACTGACATAGTGTAGATTGGCATATCCATTAGGTAGGCCTTAATGAGAGTAATTATTTCATCCATAGAGAGCCACTTTCCCTTCGAAGAATCCATCATAGCCCACACTCTATTGGAAAAACTACTCCATTCTCTCTCTAATGATGTTTTGTTTAACAAAGGCATACCCAAGTACTTACTAGGAAGATGATCAGTTTTGAAGCCAAGAATGTTGAGATTATGGATGCACAAGGTCCCTGAAGCTGCAGTCTTCAATGGAGGACCTTTTCCAGGAAAGATAATCAACCACAAAGGAAAGTGTTGCAACTATGGAATGTTGAATAAAGATTATATATTGATATGATATGATATGATATGAGATTGATATATTACAAATGAAAAAGTTTCATGATTATATAGGCAAGAGAGAAAACCTAAGATGCATGAGATGTTGCCATGTGTCATGATCTAACAACATGTGACAACATGTGAACCCTATCTAGGAAATTATTAAATGTTGAGATAAGTTCTAGAAGGACAACTCATCTTCTAGAAGGAATCTTATCCCTACAAACATGAAAGGGAATATTACCCCATTATTAAATGATTTATTAAAAATGCAACCTAGGACAAAATGATATATGACCTAAGTTAACTTATGCTAGTGTAATAATTAATTAATTACACTAAACAAGAATCCTTTGAATCTCAAGTTTTTCTAGACACACATATTTTAACAATAAAATTATTGATTTAGAATTATTTACCTTTTTCCAGTTGCGACCTCATGTTGACTTAAAATTTTATTATTTGTTTTGGCCTCCCTAGCCCTTGTTGCACCAAAAATTAAAGTGTCATCAACAAATTGTAGGTGTGTAATATTACTCATGCCTCTCAAAATATATAGCCTAGACAGGTTACCTTCCCTAACATTCTTCAAATTCTTGATCAAGACCTTAGCAATGATGAGAAATAAAAAGGGGACAATAGTTCCCCTTGGCGCAAACCCCTCTTAGCATTGAAAAACTCTGTTGGAACCTCGTTCATCGAGATAGAAATTAATAGGGTGGAAATGCAACTCATGATCCAATGACACCAAAACTCATAAAAAATGAGCTTCCTCATTACCTTGATCAAAAAATCCCAAGGTACCCTATCGTAATCCTTATTCATATCCAATTTGATTGTCATCCATTCTCTCTTTCTATTTTGAACTGAGTGAATGGCCTCATGAGCAATAATAATGCCATCCATATTTTTCATGTCCTTTAGGAAATTGCTTTGTTCTTCTGAAATAATATTGCTCAGACACAACTTCAACCTCAAAGCCATAGCCTTAGAGATCATTTGTGTAGGTCACATTACATAATGCTATAGGCTTGAACTAATCAAAGTATTTGAGATCTTTAACCTTGGGAATCAATGTAATGAATCTTGACTTCAAATATTTTAGAACCACCCTTTGCACCCTACACTCCTCTGTTGCTCTCCAAACATCATCTCCCATGAGGTTCCAATACCTTTGAAAAAACTCTACCTAGAATCCATCAAGTTCAAGTGCCTTCCTCGCATGTAAAGAAAATAACCATATTAATTTACTCTTTGGAAAAAAGAGACAAAAGGGCTTCATTTTGAGCATTTGTAATAAGACTAGGGGTACAATTTAACATTTCTTCTTGGGTTGAAATATTAATTATTGCCATTGAACCAAGAATGTCCTGAAAAAACCTTTTTCCTTCACTTTTGATGGTATCCATATCCTCTAGCATAGTGTTCACAGGAGTAAGGATACTCATAATCTTATTATTTTTCCTCCTAATCTTGGTGGAAAACTAAAAGAAGCTATTGTTTCTATCACCCTCTCTAAGCCATCTCACTTTGAACTTTTGATGCCAAAATATCTCTTCTCAACAATTTGTTAAATTCTTCTAAGAGACTAGCCTCCTACAACCTATATTCTTGAGAAAAACCATGGACAACAATTTCCCCCTCCATTTTTTTCAAATTTTCTTCTAAAATGAAAGAAAAGTGGGGGGGGGGGAAGGTGAAATAGGAAGAGCTAAAAAGCATAAAGGGGGTGTCCACCTAATCACAAATCCACCTTTTCCAATTTCATTAGGAAGAGGTAGAGTGTCACAACTGATTAAAATTGACCTATAACCCTTAAGGTGAGTCAACCCCAAGTTTGGATACTTTGTTTCCCTAACTTCCTTATGATAGAAAAATAGTAAAATATGACTGAACAATAATTTTGGGAGAAAAATAAAAGTGCATTAACAATCCAATTTATGAGATCTATCACTTGAAACATGGATTATTATGATAATACTATCAAAAATAGCAATCAACAGATGGATTTGAGAAGGTTGAGATATTGTACACCTTTCACCAAAAATGTCATAAAGTGTTCTGCTAGAACTCATTTTCCCAAGAATGAATGTGTCTTTGTACAGGGATCTAAAAATTATTTTTGTAGTCTTCTGATGTCAGATCTAAGTTTTTGATTCCCCCAAGTTCCACTGTCAAAAAGCTAGAAATAAATTTTGTAGGTGAGTTTCCATATCTTGACAACTTTGTAAAATTGCACTTTTGATCCAATTTCAATCCTTCCTCACTTGAAAATCTACAAACACACAAAGAGGTATAAGGGTTTGCCTTGGTCAAACCTTAGTTTGGTAATTAAACCTTCATAATAAAATGAAAGCATAAATGGAAGGAATTATGAATGAACACTAGCTTGTTGCAACTCACCAAACCCTTTAATGGCTACCCTTAGAGGATTGAATTCTAACACATCACTCTAATGATTAGATCTTGCATGAAATGGATTGATTGGATGCTTGAAACTTGAAACCTACATCACAATGTTAGCTCTAAAGCATGCATGAACACACATAAATCTAAACATCATGGTAGGATCTTGAATGTTGTTGTAGATGAATGATAAATGTGATCTCCAATGCTCTTGACAATAATATTTTCTCTTTTGAAATTTTCCTTAATGTTGCTTAGTTTTAATTAATAAAAATACCTTGTATTTATAGGTAATTTTCTAATTTCCCGAAAATTAAACATCAAAATCCAGTAATTGTAATTTGAATTTGGATCATTACAATACCACCAAAAACATATTTTAAATTGAGGCATAAGACTTAAGGAGGACTCATTCACCCTCAGGTGAATGGGTCCTAGGCCCTAAATCTAGGACATTCAATTTCCAAGGTGTTTAATTTGATGTTTACAATTGTTTAATTTAGGTTCCCCTTTCGGAAAATGAAGTTAATTGAAATTTTAAATGCATAATTGGGTCAATTAGAGGCTTAATTAAGTCCAATTAATTAAGGGAATGCAAAAATATTGTGAAAATGTAAAGGAGTGCATTTTCTAACACTACATTTAGCCCCCACTTTAGTGAGAGTATGAACTTGTGCTCAGACTCACACTAAAGTAGACAAATAAGTCCAAGAGATATCCAAGTGCACAAAATTTGATCAGATAGGATGGCAAGGATCAAGGGGGTTGTGCAAGCCCCCAAGATCAATATCCCATGAAAAACTAACATAAGCACAAAGGGACACATTCTTGCAGCAACAACACAAGATGTACAATCATACAATGTCAAAATTAATGTGAAAAGAAAGAAAAGAAAAAGATGGACTAGTCGTGGTTGTGTTGTTTTCCATAAAATGTACTCACAAGTGAAAACCGTTTTCCACTATGTAAACAAAATATACTCATGAGGGCTAGTAAAATCTGGTATCCACTAGGTGAGGCCTAAGAAAGTGAGAAACACACACTAGGTTGGTATGTACCCACAAAAAGGTGGTTGATGGGAAAGTCGTGCCAGATCTACAGGCTCCCATACATCAACCATACCAAAATTCATACCTCCTGCTAACTTTGATAAGGTGACACATGAAAAAATGGTTCCACAAGGCTAGCAAGTTGCATTATGCTAAACACCCATGAAAAAAAAAGATCCACTGGCAAGCAGGTTGTGTTATGCTTGGTGGCCATGACAAAGTTTTAAATGAAATAGGATAGAATATTCAAATGGTTTTTTCTTAGTTCATGAAAGGTATCGGTTTAGGGAACATCATGCTTAATGTCACCTAGAGAGGACTACCTTTGAGGATAAAATATTTGCAACTTAGGGAATGCAAGTTGTAGCATTACCACTAAGAGGAATATCATATTCCAAGAAAGTTCATGCTCTTGAAGGACACCAAACCCAATGTCACCACCAAGAAGACACATCACATGAAGTGAGAATACCACACTTTGAAGGAAATATGCAAACAATGAGCGAGGACATGTATGCCCTCACTTTGAAAAAATTACTAAACACCATGTTGCGAGCAATTACTTTAAAGTAGAAAAATGATAAATAGCAATACATGAGAGATTTATTCAGAAAGCCCTATGCAAAATATATGTTTCCAAAATAGAGCTACATCATGGAAAGGAGGTTGTCCCCCATATACAATCTTAATATAACACGTAAGGGATCCATGGATTTGGGATCAGTGTATGTCTTTGCTATAGTGATATAATAGAGCTTAGAACTGTTGTCATTCCCCAAATAACTCATAGAAAAATGAGCACAAAGGAAGAATGACACATAGAGAGCGAAAACAAAGAAAATATTTTGGGTCAACATGGAAGAGACCTAAATGTCTCAATGCCTTATTGCATCCCAAAAATGAAAACACAAGACAAATGAAAAATAGGGGTCTATGACATATAAAATAATGAAGATACAAATAGAAGAATGTTACCATAGGTTTGCTTCCTTTGTATCCTTGTACCAATAGGGTGAAAAGGGTTATCCGAAATAGGCTCACAAACATATAAAGACACGCCAAGCAGCATTATATGGGGGATCACATTATGCACATGTAATCACAAAGAACATGAAAAGAAAATAAAGGAAAGACTAGTATGGCACATGCGAGTCAAGCTATAGTAGGTCATTTGCATCCCAATCTTGTTCATCATATACGGAAGGCAGCAAAATACCCAAAGGGACAATGACAAGTGTTGCACTAGGAACATCACCAGGTTCAACACATGGTGAGTCACTCTTATTAGTGTTGGAAATATGTGTCTCAATCTCACAAGATGAAACCTCTGAAAGAGCCAAGTTGGTGTGACATCCATATTGTCTGGTCGATTGGCAGTTTAGTAACCTTGTGGTTTGTACAGGTTGCTGATACAATGCTTATGTCTTGCCGACTGGTGTTGTCGCTATGACTTGTGGTGTTCGTTGTAACCCTCTGTCGAGTGGAGATCTCTGGTCGACGGGTTGGTGTCTAGCAGATGCCAGGGAGAGTCATGGCGACTGGGTCATCGATCTAACATGTGACTTCAATAAGAACTCCTGGCGATAGTTGGTATGTCTCACCGACAGTATACACTCAGAGTATCAGAGTAGCACAAAGGCCTCAGTATGAAGTCTTAGCGACAGTTGATTGTCTCGCCGATGGATGTGGTTTCCCTAACTAACTGGCATCTTTGTTGTAACCTCTTGGTGAAAGCAGTAAGTCTTGCCGACATTGGTGTTTGTTAACGGGTGTCTTCGGTGAGACTCCTAGCGACTGAAGTCTTCGGCGAAAGGTGTGAGCATTCGGTATTACCTCTCAGCGATAGCGATAAGTCTTGTCAACTACTGGACATTTTGGAATAACATGAAGGTTCGGTATGATCTCTTGGAAAAGGACGATAGTCTTGCTGATGGGAATACTTTTGTCTATGTGAGTTTGGAACTTCGGTATGATCTCTTGGCGAATAGCGATAGTCTCAATGATGAGAATGTTGAAGTTGATGCGACTTGTGAACTCAGTATAATGTCTTGCCGATGGCCAAGACTCTTGGTGACAGCTACAGTCAAGTCTTGTGGCATCGGGGAGACACGGTTTGTGTCTCACCGACATGCGAATACATTGTGAACGCTTTTGACCAATTGGGAGACCATCCTACGTGGTGTGTCTTCGACCAATCAGAGAATTCAAATGGGAACCATTGGAAGTTAGTCTGTTGTGGTTGTTCTGTGAGGAAGTTCAACAGACTGGAAGTGACATGGATATACTCTAGAATTTCAGATGATGTTTGGTTTGATGATGTTAGATCAATGTTTGATGAACAGTTGGATGAATAGCTCGATGAGTGATCAGTGAATTCGATTCTGAGAGCATTGAATCTAGAATGTTTTGTACAATTTTTATCAAGGATTATGTTGTTGTAAATTGACATCAGAAAGATAAGTTTGGTCTCTGTATGTAATCTCCATTACTGTAATACAAAGTGACTTCTCTTGGTGTGGTGCATTTTTCTCCCATAAGGGTTTTCCCACGTAAATCCGGTGTTCATGTGTGTATATTATTTCTCTGTTTCTGTTATTGCTTTCAAGTGTATCTTAATTGGGCTGTAATTGAAAATTTAAAAGTACCTCTACATTCTTCCCTAAGTTTTTGACGTTAGGAGAGTTGTTTCTACACCTTAGCTTTCCTTACAAGTGGTATCAGAGCCTGGCTAGTTGTGTTATCCTTGTGGGTATGTTGGGTTTTTTGTGTCAATTTCTGTTCAGTGGGAGTCCTATAGAAGTTTGGTAATTTGAGTTACAGATTAAGATGGTGAGCATGTCAGGAAAGATTGAAATTGAGAAATTCAATGGCAGCAATTTTGAGTTGTGGAAACTTAAAATGGAAGATCTGTTGGTTGATCATGATTTGTGGATTTTTGTGTCTGAAACGAAGCCTACAGGCATGAAGCAAGAAGATTGGGACCTTGCAAATAGAAAATAAAAGGGACTAATAAGGCTCTATTTAGCAGACTCTATTCTTTTGAATGTTCATGAAGAAAAGACTGCATCTTCCTTGTGGAAAAGACTGGCAGCTATTTATCAGGGCAAGTCCTTGGTGAATAAATTGTTCTTGAGGAAGTTGTACTCTTTGAGAATGCAGGAAGGAGGGTCTGTTGCTGATCATTTGAACGCATTCAACATGTTGATTGCACAATTAACATCTGTGGGCATGAAGATTGATGAAGAGGATCATTGTATGCTGTTATTATGTTATTTTCTAGATTCTTGGGATCACCTAGTGATGGTATTGGGAGTACGACATCCACTTTTAAAATGGAATGTGTTGTTGCTTCTTTTTTATCAGAAGAGATGAGAAGGAAATCTTCTGAGATGGAAAAGGAGGCTCTTGCTGTTAGAGGCGGATCAAAAGATAAAGGCAAGAAGAAGGACAAGAAGTCAAAATCAAAATCAGAAGGCAGATCGAAAGATAAAGGCAAGAAGAAGGCAAGAAGTCCAAGGTGAAGTGTTGGAATTGTGGGCAACCTGGACATGTCTGAAAGGATTGTAAAGAGGAGAAAAAGAAGAAGAATAAGAATTCTTCTGACTATGATTCTTCTCAGAGTGATGCAGAAGCCTTCATTGCAGCCTTGGTTATGCAGGCATCAGAAGATGTCTGGCTGATTGATTCTAGAGCATCTTTCCACATGACATCTCATAGAGACTGGTTCATGAAGTATGAAGAATACGATGGTGGGAAGTTGTATTTGGCAAGTGATTCATCTTTGGAAATTGTAGGTCGTGGAAGAGTCAGAATTCAATTCCCTGATGGAAGAGTGAAGGAATCAATGATGTAATGCATATACCAAGTCTGGCTCAAAATCTACTTTCTATTAGTAAGTTGAATGATATTGGAGTGCAAGTCACATTCTCTAGAAATGGCTGCAAGATGACTAGAGGCTCTATGGTGCTAGAAAGGGGTGCTCGAATTGGTACCTTGTATAAGCTAGATGCACATGTTGTTCAATGTACTAGTGTCTCTGTAAAGTCACAGAAAGATACTCATGGAGGAAAAGAGGGAAAAGTTCATGATGGTGTAAACTCTATGGAAGTTAAACTTCCAGCAGAAAAGACTATGCTCTAGCATCATAGGCTAGGCCACATTGGTGAGAAAGGTTTAAAAACCTTGAAGAATAAAAACCTGGTTGAGGGGCTTGATGATTGTAACCTCGAATTCGAGTTTTGTGAACATTGTATATATGGAAAATAGCACCGTGTTTCTTTTTATTCTAGTCCTCACAAATCTTCTGGTTTGATTGATTATATTCATTCTAATGTTTTTGGTCCAGTGAATGTTCCTTCTTTGTCTAACTCCAGGTACTATGTATTATTTATTGATGATTATTCAAGAAGAGAATTTGTCTATTTTTTGAAAAGTAAATCAGAAGTGTTCAGTCGGTTTAAGGAATTTAAAAACCTTGTAGAAAATCAGACTAGAAGAAAAATAAAATGTTTAAGGACGGATAATGGCGGTGAATTTTGTTCTGATGATTTCGAGAGGTACTATAAAGATCATGGAATTAAAAGACATAAAACTACACCTTATACTCTATAGCAAAATGGAGTTGTAGAAAGATTCAACAGGATAGTGATGGAGAGAGCATGAAGTATGCTGAGTAGTGTTGGCTTGGAGGAGAAGTTTTGGGTTGAGGCAGTTGCTACAACATGTTACTTGATAAACTGTTCTCTGAATTCCTCTCTTGTTGAGAAAACACCTTTGGAAGCATGGTCTGGTAAGAAGCCCTCTTTAAGACATATTCCTTATTATTGCTCTCTATGTTGATGATATGTTGTTCATAGGCAATAGTAAGTTAATGATTTATGATCTTAAGTCTCAGTTGTCTGCAAAGTTTGAAATGAAAGATCTTCGTGCAGCAAGTTATATTCTAGGAATGGAAATAACTAGGGACAAGAAGAATAGAAAAATTTGGCTTAGTTAGAGTAAATATATCAAGACTGTTCTAGAGAGATTTTGCATGAATGATTGTAAGCAGCTAGTTGTTCCAGTTTTGTAGGGAACGAAGCTATTTGTTGAAGACTGTCCAAAATCTCATACTGAGATGGAGGACATGACCAGTGTACCTTATGCTAGTGTGGTTGGCAGTCTTATGTATGCAATGGTCTATACAAGGCCAGACCTTGCCCAAGCAGTGGGAGTACTTAGTCAGTTTATGGCTAATCCAAGAAGGACACATTGGGATGTTGTGAAAAGATTATTCAGATATTTGAAGGGCACTTTTGAATATACTTTGTGTTACCATGGGAACTTGGTTGAATCACAGAGGACTCTCAGTATTCGAGGCTATGTGGATTCTAATTGGGCAGGGGACTTTGACAGTAGAAGCTCCACTAGTGGATATATTTTCATGTTGAATGGTGGTGCAGTGAGTTGGATGAGTAAGCGGCAGGTTGTAGTTGCTTTGTCCACTACAGAGGCAGAATACATGACAGCTACACACACTTGTAAAGAAGCAATCTGGTTAAAACATTTGTGTTCTAACATTGGTTTTGATGCAGGGCAAATAACAATTTATTGTGACAGTCAAAGTGCTATCTATTTGGAAAATAATCCTACTTTCCATGCCAGGACGAAACATATAGATGTACAGTATCATTTTGCATGAGATATGGTGGAGGATGGAAAGGTATCATTAGAAAAAGTGGATACTCTGGAGAATTTTGCAGATGCATTGACGAAACCAGTGAGCACAGAAAAGTTCAGGTGGTGTGCCAGTTTGATGGGCCTCGGTGCCCATGAATTTCAATAGTTATGTTATGCTCTGGAGGTGCCTATGTGATCTTCATCAAGTGGGAGATTGTTGGAAATATGTGTCTCAATCTCATAGGCTGAAACCTCTTAAAGAGCCAAGTTGGTGTGACATCCATATTGTCTGGTCGACTGGCAGTTTAGTAAACTTGTGGTTTGTACAGGTTGTCGAGACAATGCTTATGTCTTGCCAACTGGTGTTTTCATTGTGACTTGTGGTGTTCGTTGTAATCCTCTGCTGAGTGGAGATCTCTAGCCGATGGGTTGGTGTCTAGCGGATGTCGGGGAGACTCATGGCGACTGGGTCATCAGTGTAACATGTGACTTCGATAAGAACTCCTGGCGACAGTTGGTATGTCTCACCGATAGTATACACTCAGAGTATCAAAGTAGCACAAAGGCCTCAGTATGAAGTCTTAGCGATAGTTGATTGTCTCGCTAATGGATGTGGTTTCACCGACTAACTGGCGTCTTCGTTGTAACCTCTTGGCGAAAGTGGTAAGTCTTGCCGACATTGGTGTTTGTTAACGGGTGTCTTCAGTGAGACTCCTCGCGACTGAAGTCTTTGGCAAAAGGTGTGAGCATTCGGTATTACCTCTCAGCGATAGCGGTAAGTCTTGTCGACTGTTGGACATTTCAGAATAACATGAAGGTTCGGTATGATCTCTTGGAAAAGGACAATAGTCTTGCTGATGGGAATACTTTTGTCTATGTGACTTTGGAACTTCGATATGATCTCTTGGAAAATAGCGATAGTCTCAGTGATGAGAATGTTGAATTCGATGCGACTTGTGAACTCGGTATAATGTCTTGCCGATGGTTAGGACTCTTGGTGACAGCTACAGTCAGGTTTGTGGCATCGAGGAGACACGGTTTGTGTCTCACCGACATGTGAATACATTGTGAATTCCTTTGACCAATTGGGAGACCATCCTACGTGGTGTGTCTTTGACCAATCAAAGAAGCCAAATGGGAACCGTTGTAAGTTAGTTTGTTGTGGTCATTCTGTGAGGAAGTTCAACAAACTGGAAGCGACATGGATATACTCTGGAATTTCAGATGATGTTTGGTTTGATGATGTTCGATCATGTTCAATGAACAATTGGATGAATAGCTCGATGAGTGATCAGTGAATTTGATTATAAGAGCATTGAATCTGGAATGTTTTGTACAAGGTTGATCAAGGATTATGTTGTTGCAAATTGACATCAGAAAGATAATTCTGGTCTTTGTATGTAATCTCCATTACTGTAATACAAAGTGACTTCTCTTGGTGTGGTGGGTTTTTCTCCCGTAAGGGTTTACCCATGTAAATCTAGTGTTCATGTGTGTATATTATTTCTTTGTTTTTGTTATTGCTTTCAAGTGTATCTTAATTGGGTTGTAATTGAAAATTTAAAAGTACCTCTGCATTCTTCCCTGAGTTTTTGAAGTTAGGAGAGTTGTTTTCGCACCTTAGCTTTCCTTACAATTAGGAGGATCATCACAGTTGTTATCATCTAAGCTCATGGAAGAGGAAAATAATAAATTCAACTCATTATGCACTTCCTCAATAATCTTAGCAATCTCATCATCATCATCATCTAAGTTAATCATAATAGGAGGCCTAATGATGATGTCCATTGAAGTTTCATGGTGTTTTTGTGGCGATGATGGAGAATCATCATGTATTGCTTGAGTTGGTGTTTGATCTTGGTTTTTTGTTTTGTTCTTTTCTTCTAACTGACTAGCAATAGCATGATGTCTATGCCTACGCTCTTTAGCATTTTTGTTTCTTCTTGTACGATTTTTAAGTTGTGATTGTGTAGGAGTAAGTTTATCAACCATAGGTTTATTTTCTTCCTACAAGGGAGGAATAAAAGGAACCATGGAAGGTTGTTCAACCACTTTCACTTTAGGTTTGTAAACTTTTTTAATCTTAGGAGGCACAATGAGAATTATATGGTTATCTCTTGGTCTCTTCTAGGAAATAGGTGGAGGATTTATCATGTATTGTTCTTGGTTACTTGGAAGGGATTTTGGTTCAATCATGGTTTCATCAATAATAGGAGGCTCAATCATGGGTTGAGGTATGTTGCTAAGGGATAATTCAGCTATGCGCTTTGCCTTGAACTTTTGGTAGGATTTGAAAAAGAAATCCTCACAAGGCTTAATAGGTTCCATAGGTTCGGGCCAAAAGAAAACCAATGAGAAATTCCCATGGGAAGACACGAGATTAAATCCACTATGGTGCATAGTAAAGATGTCATTGCCAAATGGAAACTTTAAGCATTTATGCACTACCAACGAGACGACATCCATGGGGCATAGCCATGGATAACCAAGCTTCACATGGAATTCGTCTAACAATAGGATGATGGAGAATGATACATTCAATTGTTTCATTCAAACTTTTGAAGGAAGAGTGATCAAACCAATTGTAGGTCAAACAAAACCATTATGTGTTTTGATCCATACTTTCGGTTGTTCATAAGAATATTATAAATTTCATGCAAAAATAAGAATTCCTTGGTGATCACATTCTCTACACACACAGGATCAATTAATATCCCATTAGTAGGCTTGTCATTGATTCTTCTAGTGATGTAAAGAGGACCATTGGGTGATTTTTTTATTATGTCATTTTGTGAGAAAGAAATGTTCATAAACAAGTTGGTTTGGCCCTTACAAGGTTGAACGTAAATCAAGTTTACTAGAGTATCATATCCATTATTATCATCATTCATGTTATCATCAATCATGTCAATATTCATCACATCATTCTTGACATCATTAGCTTTCACAAAAGAGATGCTATGATTTGGCATGGGATTAGTAAAAATTTGCAAATTTTGGTTGGGTGGGGCAAAAACTTATTTTCTTGATCATTAACACTGCCAATCTGGTGTGATTAGAATCAATGAGGTCTTGCACAATATGTTTAAGATGCTTACAATGTTTCATATCATGTCCATTTTCTCGGTGATAATGGAAAAAGACATTGGCATTATAGTTTGGATGTAAGGGCTTTGTAGGAACATGGTTTTTAATATGAGGTAAGGTAATTAGGTTCCTACCCAAAAGTTGCAACATTATGGAATGGAGTGTATCGAGTAATAGGGTAAATTGTTTATTACTCTCTCTAAATTGATATGGATTTGTTGTTTTTATTGCAACCACTTGAGACTCAACATGTTGACTTGTTTGGGGTGGATTTATCTATAAAATCCATTTTTTTCCTTAAATGGTTGGAAATTGTTATGGGGCACAGATTCAAATTTCTCTAGATGGTTAGAAGGAGTTTTTACTTCACAATGACTAACCAAATTCTGATAGTTAAGAAGATTCATGCACAAATGTGTAAAGGAGGGAAATTTCATTATCCTAAGCTTGTCTTAAAAAAAAATTTGTAAATTTTCAATGAACATTCTTTAAATATCATCATTAGGAATCTTAATGATGATTTGTGAGTAAAGTAATTGGTATCATGCTATAAAATCAATGATCTTTTCATCATCCTTTTGTTTACACTTCATTAAATCATCTAAGGTCATCTTGGGACCAATGTGCACTTGGAAAAGATTGAGAAAGGCATCAACAAATTCAATGAATGAACTAATTGAGCTATTTAGTAAAGAGAAAAACCATTCCAAGGTTGTATCTTTCAAAGACCTACGAAAAATATTAGCCAAGAGCTTGTCTTCAAAAATGCAGTCACTACATAAGGTTGTGTATGTTGAAACATGGTTACTAGGGTCTCCTTTACCACCATATTTCTCAAATTTGGGAATCTTTATACCTTGTGGAATTTGTGCTCTCAATATCTTCAAGGATAATGGGTTTTTTTGACATATTGTGAAGGTTGGCCATTTTGATTTTGGTTCAATGTGGAAATTTTTTGTTGGAGGGATGAAACATTTTGCAAAAGTTGGTTAAGGACAAAATCATTGGTTGTGTGTTGGGATGGGCGTGAATAAGGTGGAGGTGTATATGTTTTGGGAGGACAAGTGAATTGCAAGTGTGTGAGAAGTGATGGATTAGGAGATATGAGATTTGAACTCACAAAGTTAAAGGGATTCCCAATGGAAATACCTAAGGTTATATTGACATTGCTAGTGGGTTGCCTTGTTATTGTAACAGTTGCATGAGTGTATGTAGGAATAGAGACCACTGTTGTAGAAGGAGGAATTGAATTTCCACCTTGACTTTGATTTTACCCCAAATTTTGAGCACAACTAGCCATTGTAGGAACATGATTGTCAATTATATGGGCTAGGATACACACAAGTTCTATTCCTTGTTCTTTATCAAGCATTTTCTTCATGTTATCTATGACAAGAACCGCAATACCAACAATGTGAACATCAACACTCACAAAATTTTGTAATTTTTCTAAGGCTTCATCCATTTGTTTTAGCTTTTCTTGAGGGACATTTTCAACCATTGTTACAACATTAGTCACATTGGTTATGGGTAAGGTAGTCATGGGAAATGTAGGATCAAAGCTATGGTTCATAATGGATTGAATAGTATCAACATTATGAGTGAAAGAGTTGGAAAACTCAAGATCCATGATGGATGTACTAGTGTAGGATGGCATGAGTCTTGAACTACGTCTCACTAAAATATTGGTAATAGGACACCAGGTTGTGAAGCTCATACAAGTTTCACCAAACCAAGTGCACCCATTCCCAAAATGGAGAAAGGGCACTATGCAAATGCAATGAACACCCAAAAGTATGAATCACAATACAAGTATGTAAAAGAAATTTGCAATTGTAAGATTTGAAACAAGATAATTTATTGATTGTGCTATGTAAAAACCTAAAAAATGATGTCTTTTTAATGAAAATTTTGATTTCAAACAATACACTTAATTTGACCAATTGAACTTAATGCAAGTAAGCACTGAATTTTCTATTTTTTGAAACTGAAACTTAGATCTGACAGCAAAATGTAATGAAGCAAACAAAGACAAAACGATGCCCAAAAATTTGAAACAACACCTGTACAAGGACAGGTTCTCTCAAGGGTGAATGAATCTTTGGTTAGGGGTTGGAAAATTTTAAGTTTTTGTTTCTGGTTTAATGTTTGATCTTTCTATTTTAGGTTGCAGACTATGAATTTTGTGACAAATTTTTCCAACTTTAGGTGTCTTAATGCAAGTGAAATCATTGATAAAAAGTGAGCAAAATGAAAACTTTTGGAACACAATTTTGAACTAAAATTGAATCTAAATGACTAAAAAACACTCTTGATGTAACCACAAAGCAAGATGTATGCAAAATGAATGCAAATTTTCTAATTTTTTTATGAATTTGAATGATGCAAACATGCAAAACTAAACCCTAAATGCAATGCAAAAGTACATTAATGTAAAAAACACTAATGAAAACCGAGATCTAGGGTTTTGAATGTCTCCAAAATAGAAATTAAGATGTAAAAAGTAAGGTTCACCAAAATGAAATGAATGAAAAGGGAGGAAAGGTGAAATAGGAAGACCTAGAAATGAGGGACCTATGCCAAAAAGCATAAATGGGGTGTCCAACTAATCACAAATCCACCTTTTCCAATTTCATTAGGAAGAGGGAGAGTGTCACAAATGATTAGAATTGACCTACAACCCTTAAGGTGAGTCGACCCCAAGTTTGGACACATTACTACCCTAACTTCCTTATGACAGAAAAATAGTAAAATATGACTGAATAACAGTTTTGGGAGAAGAATAAAAGTGAAGTAATAATCCAATTTAAGAGATATATCACTTGAAACTTGAAGTATTATAATAATATTATCAAAAACAACAATCAATAGGAAGATCTAATAAGGCTAAGATACTATGCACCTGTCACCAAAAATGTCGTAAGGTGTCCTGCCAGGACTCATTCGCCCAACTACGAATGGGTCTTTGTACAAGGCTCTAAAAATTCCTTTTACAGTCCTCTGATGTTGGATCTAAGCTTTTGATTCCCCCAAGTTCCATTGTCAGAAAGCCGAAAATGAATTTTGTAGGTGATTTTTTGTATCTTGATAACTTTGACAACTTTGTAAAATTGCACTTTTGATCCAATTTCAATCCTTCCTCACCTATTGTAAGCATGATCATAAGGTAAGATAAACATGATTAAACTACAAGAATTGACCAATATCTCACTAGTTAAGTCAAGCTCCCAATGAAATTCTTGAAAACATTAAACTAAGAAGTCATTAAACATGAAATAAATTGAAATTCTTAAAGGAAACCTATTCTAATGCATCAAACCTCATCCAATTGGGGGATTAGTGCTAAATTGATGTGGAATGTCAGCCCTTTCCCAATCCCTTGGTTGAAAAAAGCTTGAAGATGGAATCCATTAATGAAAATTGATGAAAATGGATGCAAAGCTTAACTAAAATAGATGCTAAATGATGAAATGCTCTAAAAAGCACTATAGTGAAGTTACTTTAAATGAATTTGGATCCTTTTCTCATGGAAATGAGGACTATTTATAGGAAAAATAGTTGAATCAATGGTCAATATTGAATTGATCAATCAATCAATGAAAATAAATAAGAGCGGTTGGCATGGATCAAGAATTCAATCCATGGATGAGATTGCAAGTTGACATGGATTAAGGATTATCAATGGCTCACATTGATTTAAAGAAGCACAAATCTTAAAATTTAGGAAGTTTTTACAAGATATTTCCCATTTAAGAGGGAGTGGAAATGGAGGAATATTCCATGAGCCTTTGCAAGTGGGAGGATGAGATAAATTAGTTAATTAAATAATTAAAACATTATTTAATTGTGCATGATGGATGAATTTAGGGGTTTAATTAAAAAATTAACTCATTTAATTAAAATAGGGAATTAATGGCAGTCAATTAAATAATTAAAATTATTTAATCAAATGAGAGGGCTTAAGAAATTTAATTAAATAATTCGCATTATCTAATTAAACAAGGTGAAAATTAGCATGAAAGGCGATGAATTAACCTAATAATGTCAATTATTAGATTAATAGAAGAAACTAATGAATTTAATTAAACAATTAAGATTATTTAATTAAATGGTTGAAAAGAGGTGAATCAAGATGAAAATGATGCGATGTTAATAATCAAATTCAGATGTACAATATCAACCAACATGATTTTAAGTGTCTACATTTTGCCCCTCTTTGAAGCGAAATACCTATTACTTTGGTTCAAAGACTAATGCTTTTCATATCAACGCTGCCACTCAGATCAATTTAAAAAAAGAAATCATGATTTTTTGGATGCCCCATTGTTGCCCCAACAGAAATTTATGCTAGTATATTTCCCCCTCGAGTGATCAAGCGAAATTTTTAATTTTTAGGTCGAGATAACAACACAGATTCAACATAGGTTCAGTTGTAGAAAATAAGCTCTAGGACGCAAAAACATACTCATGACACAAAAAATACCTCAAAATAGGTTGCATAGCTCAAAAATTGATTAAAAGGATTAAAAAATCCCATTTCCCCCCTAATTAGGGCAAAAACCCTAGTTTTTAAGCTTAAATAAAGGTTAAAGGGTCACTTTCAATTCATTTGCACACTTGCCTTTAGTGAATTACTATCAATTTTGTTTTGACAACTCAACACAATTGTTGATCCCACGCTCCCCCAGCACCTTGTAGATAGGGTTCAAGAGTTTTAGCGGCCCATCGACGTAGGACCCCTCGATACACACTTCAAAAAAAAATCATTTTCACATTTTTTTGCTTTAATTTTGAGTCAAAGTTGGTCAAACAATTACGTCTCAATATTACAATGTCTTTGTCACGGTCGGTGGTGCAATTGTGTTGCTATGATGCATTTTCAATAATGCGACATAATTTTTAATTTAGATATAGGGTCATCGTTGTAGGATACAGGTGCTATTGTAAAATAGCAGCACAATGTGTTATTTTGGTCCAACAACACAATTGCAAAATTGTGGTGCACATGTAAAATAGGATCGCACAAGGTAATTTAGCTCTAACAACACATTTGAATGTTGCTACACAATTATTTATAGTGATGCAATTTCAATTTGCTAGACCGGTGCAATTATAAAACAAGCATGCAATTGCAAATTAAGGGTTTGAAGCTCAATTTTTTGGATGTTGTTTGCTTCTTGTGTGCATGAGACCATTTGACCGCTCATGTCTCATGAGCGTAGACCCAATATTCTTTCTCGCATTCGCCATTTTGGTGACGATGATAATTTTTTCCTTGGAATGAACGGCTTGGGATTTGTAGCACACATGTTGGAGATTCAAACCCATTTAGTGATGATGACTACACTAGTGGAGTATTGGTACCATGAAACATCTTCATTCCACCTTCCCACTAGCGAGGCCACATTCACATTGGAGGACGTGTGGCGCATTCTATGAGTTACCATCCGCAGGGAGAGGGTTATATATGATACTAACACTAGGATGGATGCTATTTATGAAGATCTTTGGGTAGATACCATTTGGGTAGACAGCTACTAGATCAACTTGCAACAGTACCGAGGACATGTATCGAATTTGACACTGGTGATAGGAGCATTGATCAGTGGATCTTTTACCTGACATATGAGGTGGAGGGTTCAGCTTTGGTTGGGGACT